>CM076572.1:187552151-188184302 GCA_034641835.2 Pinus albicaulis
GGTGACCTACGACTAGGTCGTGAGGTCGCAGGGTCGTGTTGGATGGAAACTTTGCAGAAGTGCGACCTATTGACTTAGCTACTCGCCACTGGGTCGCAAGGTTGCTGAGTCGCTGGGTCGCGTCACTCTACATTTTCCATGGTATGCGACCTAGCGTTTCTGCGACTTAGAGACGAGGTCTCAAGGTCGCGGGGTCACAAGGTCGCGGGGTTGCTCTGGGGCTTTGTGGACACGCAACAGAAAAAGGCTTAGGAAACACACATGGTGTCCACAAAATCACCATACAAGGTTGTAGGAGCCTTCATAGGTGAGTTAGGCAAGGTCCTAGGAAGGGGGAAGGGGCAGGCAAGCTTAACACAGGATTTGAAGAGAAAATGAAGGAGGGGAGGTTTGCAAAAGGATTGTTAATGGGTTTGGTCAAGGTCATAAGATGTTGAGATTGCAACAAGTTGATGAGCTTAGTGGAAAGGAGTCGCCTTCACTAAGTGGGCCCGCAGGATATTTTTGGCGCAAAGTATATTTTTAGACATATGGATCATGTTCTATGAGTTGCAGGATGCTATTTTTGGATGGTTCGTCAAGTTGGAAAAAATATATGGAATTATATTTTTAGACATATTGGGCGGAATCTATTTTTAGATTGCCGGTCTAAAAATAGATATGTCGAATATTATTAGCTCTTAATAATATTTGGACTATAAACATTATCTTATTCTCTTGGAGCACTTTAGTTAAGTGCACAGATGTGGCACAGGAGCTGACAGAAGGAATTACGCTATTCCTGAGGTTTAAGTGGAGCTATTGCATGGATACTTCAGTTAGAACTCATGTGAGAGAGTTTGGTGGAGTTGATTTAGGAGTTAATGGAGTTGTGTTCAGTTTAACTAATCTAAACATAGTTGAGCTAGTTGTATTTAGTCTAACTGATTAATACACTAGTGAAGAGTGGTGTGAATTAATTATTAATTAATTCACTAATTATAAACTCATTAATCAACTAAAGAATACGTCAGTTAACTTCAGTGCATGGACAATTTCAGTGGAGACCAGTGAAGAGATAGGTGAAAGAGCAGTGTGACTATCAGTTGTGACTATAAAGTTGCATGATTTGCAACAACCAGTGATTGGAGAAGCTAATGAGGATTGCGTAGTACAAGCCAGGTGGTTCGAAGTTATTTATGAGCCATTCTTCGGCATTGATTACGCAATAGAGACTGGCTATCAGGTGGCAGAGATCGGAGCATGTGTTTTGCTAGATCTAGCTTGATTAGTGTGTAGCAATTGGAGGTTGTGCTGAGAGCTTGTGAGGAGCTTTGTAAAATGATTTTTACATGATCTTTATGACATATAATATACAGATAGTTGGGGGTTTTCATCTTTTAAGCTTTCCCATGAAATACAGTGTTCATATGTGTGATTTTTTATGGTTTTAATGTGCGCATGCGATTGTTTTTATTTCCGCAATTAATGATAAATGGTAGAAGATATTATGTATTGTGCATGAAGTTAAAATAGTGTGTGATCAGGAGAATCTCGGTGAATAATATATCATTTATTCAAATTTCTACATAAGAGGGTTAAAATAGGCTAAGGTAAGGGAAAAATAGTAACAACTACCCTAGAAAAGAAACAATAGGAGGATCAGGCACTTACCTGGGAAAATCGCGCAGCAGCTGGCTTGTCAGAGGTGTTTTTTTCTCTGTTGCGTAGGTCAAATGTGACCTATGTGACCCTTCTATATATAAAGAGGTCACACGTGTGGGAAATTAATGAGGGTCGCAAGGTCGCGAATGAGATGCGTTAATGAGATGTGCGACCTTGTGACTCTGCGACCTTGTGACCTATGGGGTCGCGGGGTCGCAGGGTAGCGAGATCACTGATGTTTGATTTCGGACTGATGTGCGACCCAGGGACTTAGAGACCTGGGGGTCGCAAGGTCACGGGGTCGCAACTTAGGAAAGTTAACCATAATAGCGACTTAGCAACCTGAGGTTTAGAAAAGGTGAATTTAGGTTTGATTTCTCTTTTCACAAGTATTAGGAGCTCAAAAATTGAAGGAGAGAAAAATTTTGGGGGGTGTTGTAGCAGCTACAACAGAACCCAACTACTACTTTGATTTAGATTTAATAGTGGGAGAAAAAACAAATATTTCCATGCTATGTAAGTCTCCATCAGCTAAGAAGCCATGAAGAGTATACTTCAACACCTCTCTCTCTAATTCTTAGCTTCATTTGAGCTTTAAAACATACCTAAGTAATTTTAGAAACTAAAAATCAGAAGAGGAGGATATTGACATGGAATGTATGTATCTCAATGTGACATTCATACTAGTTTTAGAGGAATTTCTAGGAAACTTCAGAATTTTCTTATTCATAATTCTAAGATAAACTACAATCAAGAACTGAAAATGATATTGGATCAAAAACAATGAAAAATCTCAATTGGTGCTTAACTGAGTTGGTGAAAGTAGATTGTTGTTAACCACCACCAGGTTTCAAGTCTTTCACTGACATGGTCATGTATGCTTGTGCTTGCAAAAATAGGCAGAGCCAGGCCAGGTGCAAGTCCTGGGTGACTTTGGAAAAATAGATACAATAACAAAAATGGAAAATCCAAACTCTATAACAAAATAGATACTTGCAAAGAACTAGTCACTTTCAAATGTATCAACAATATTAACAAGGAAATCATATATATGCATCAGTATTTGGTAAGATATATAGGATAAGTCAATATTGATACATTAAATAAGTTGCAAACTATAATAAGTAAAGTAAGGCTAGTACGTGATTACATTTTTCTTATGTGATTTTTTTGGAGGGTAAAAGAATTATCCGAGATGATCCCAAATTGGAAATATGACCATTCAATTTCCTTAGATGCAAAAGAAGTTAGGATTGTACTTTGAGTAAAGAGAACACTTTAGATCTCTTAGCCTAACATTGCACATATGACGTTAAATAACCCATGTAGAGTCCAATATTTTTGGTGCAAAGAAGTTCTATAGAAGACATTATTTTGCATGAGATTCTACCATCTAGCATGCCTCAAATGTTGTACCTCTTGAAATTATATGTGTCATCTTGATCTATGAGTTTCATGAGTGATGTGAAATACCCTTGATATAAATCATGACCTAACTCTGCACTCTTTGATGGTCATATAAAACTTTGGAACCACATATTAGATAGATACCTCAATTTTCCTATCATATTTTGAATAATCATAAATAAATTGCACATCTAGTGTCTGTGTGTTTTTCTTTGAGTTTGGTGAATTTGGCTTGTTGTGCATTGAGATATGCATTATGTGTTGGTTAAATAGATGGTTTCAGAAATGTTGAGGATATTTTAAACAAAAAATGGTGGTTTGTGCAAGAAGGAAAGGGAAAAGCGAAGAAGGAGAAGAAGGAAGAAAAGAAGGCTGGAGTGATAAGAAGGAATATAGGCCTCACATAGTTGTGATAAAGGTGGACATTCATTGTGAAGGTCGTGCTATAAAGGTCAAGAATTGTGTCAAAAACATGCCCAATTTATATCCACATTGAATATTTTCTAGTTTGCATGATTTTCGTCCTTGAAGTTTTGCCATTAGATGAAATTTTGAAAAACCCCAATCTATTTTTGCAACAAGTTATGGTAACAACTGTGGTCAGGGTTCATTTTCATTGTGATGGGTGTGCCCAATTAGTGAAGAAAAATATCCTTATAATGAAAGGTATTGTGTTAAATTCCTTATTTAATGTCATTATTGTTGCGCTATTTTGGTTCAATGTCATGTAGATCAAACCTGATGCTAAGTTCTGGGATTGAAGGTTTTTGAAATAACAATGTTAATCATATGGATTAAGCCCATAACTTTTTCCAATGTTTGAGTGAATTAGTATTTGAATAGTTCATGGAAATAATATGTAAACATATTGTCTACATATTATTATCTAGCACTTGTACATTTTAATAAGTTAAAATATAGATTTGAGGTTTTCAATGTTGCTAAACATAATAATATTCTAAGAAATTGTTAGTGTTATGTGTTAACACACAAACCTTGTTAGTTGATATTCTGGGCATATGAGACAATATTATGAGGACCATTTAGGACTCACTTCTATTTACCTATTGATGGCATCATCGAAGTAATGTTCCCCTGTATCACAAAATAACACACACCTGCATTGGTTTCTACAGTTGGAAAGTGCTTCTAAGTCTTAAAATTCATTGTGAAGACACTGAGAATGGGAAGGTTGATATGAGCATGATATATGTAAGCTTTAAATCTTTAGAACTTATAACAACTCTAAAAATAGCAAAGAAGACTATTTCTTTGAGTTTGTGTTGGGTTGAAACTTGACTCTAGTGATTACCTAGGCTAAGTATTAAGTATTTTTGTGCCTGTTGACGTACAACCAACTATGTACACATCCTATATGCCACACCAGGTTGTGCCAAAGGTATTGAATGTTGTTATAACTATCGAGTAGATACAATATACAACATATTATTGTAATAACAATGAATGGAGTCAATGATAAATGAATATAACTTTGTAACATAATTTGATATTTTTTATTCCCCATTTCATAAATAGTAATATTGTTCAAAATGAACATGATACTTCTATTTTTACAATGAAATTTTATAGATACAGAAGGTTCATCATACAATATATTCAAAACATGAACCGACATGAACCAGTCAAAGCCAAAGGAAATTTCAGAGTGTAATTCCTTCTATATTTTTGGCCTAGGAGTCGATCTTTAGGTTGGTCAGAATGTTGTTGTTTACTGGATCAACCAAATGATCCAAGAGGTTCTGAAATGTCCCAAATATGGTAACAAGGACTTGAATGAAATAACCCAAGATAACCAACATCACGAGGCTTCCATTCTTGACCTCCTTCAACTTCAAATCTTTCATGGACTTCTCGTCATTACCTAATCCCATAGGATTGACCAAGGGACCTCCGGGGTATGCGATATTACCTGAACCACCCAAGTATTTCTAAAATACCATGAAATATTTTTTTCCCATTGATCCAGCATTTTTGCAATCCAATAATCTTCTGTGGTCTGCAAATCCCATCAAGGAAATATCTAGGACAAAAAGAGTGAAAGGGTCAACCTACTAATGATGTGTCCCTGCTGGATGAATGACACCAATTTTGAACCAGGAATTGCAACCTCCTATGGGATTAGCCCAAGCTTGCATAAGATTTCAGGAGCAATGAATCCAACTCCACACAATATTGCACATAGCTCATTCATGATTTCTCCATAAGTGAGCCAACCCGGTTTGATAGTTCCTCCAGGTCCTTCAAGATCCATCAATCCCAACAAATCAAATCCAAAGTCACCAGGAAGGTTGCAATTACCCAAATATATTCAAATAATCAGAAGAAGAATTGGTATTCCATATAAGTCTTTGAGAATTTTATTTGTGTCCTACTTCTATAACTTTTATGGATAAAAAGGTGAAGAAGAGGACACTAAACACATTTTATGAAGTGTCTAACCTTAACCCTTACACACAAAATGGGATAAGAAACATGAATATACAAATTAGTTAAAAGCAACGGTAAACAACAACAAAAGTTGTCAAATTTGGAATCCTTTTCAGATAAGCAACATTCAATAAAATATATTATCAAACAATGATCCCACAATAGTTACATAAATTACCCCATACCCAGCCAAGTTTCTCACTAGAGACCCAAAAACTAGCCCACCTTGAAACAAAAAAGAAATCAAAACCTTAAATTCATTATATCAGTTAAGTGAATTTATGAAAATCACTTTTCATGGGGTAGGAAACACTACCTAAGTGAATTCATGGGAAGGGTTAGAAATAAAATCAACTTGTTATCCTACACCCTAGTAAGCTTCAACCAAGTTTCAGATAAACAACATGAAAAAAATACATATTAATATTGTTAATTGAAGATAGTAATATTATTAATGTCGCATGAATGACCAACCTAAGGAGATGTTTACAGTAACAGGTGAGTGTATTCGTCTTTGATATTTTTTTCCTCACTAGATTTCTGGAAAGGAAAATAGAGGTTAACAGAGAATTTTCTCTAGAAGAGGCATACCTTTATATCTTCCCAGGGATAGAGAACCTCTATAAATGAAAATTCTATATCTCACTTTCAGATAAATTCTACATCAACTGTCCAAACACTTCAGAAAATGATACTTTTTTATGCCTTTTCCTTTTAGAAGATAAATTTCTTAGTGCCAACGTCGAATGTATTTGGAATTCCATTTTTATTTAACAGATCCAACAGGTCTATTTTTCCATTCTTACCTAAAAAATACATAGAAAAGAGAGTAGCATCATCCTCTAAGGCTCTCCAAACATTCCCTGTAGAGGGACTCTTTCTAAACTTTTTCAGTCCAGTGCGCCTATCATTATTTTATCTCTTTCCAGGTTCTCTATATAGGTCACTGAGTGCCATCTGAAATTGACTATATACACCATCCTAGAGAATTATCTAACATCTGTCAAGGGTTTCACTATAAAATTGCTAGACATGCCTTTATGCCTTATATTTTACATGATATATGTTTCTCATCCAAATTTACTCAAGCATGAAACATGAGATTTTTCAAGCATGAGAAAGTGGACATATGAAAAAGATAAGACCTTAAATAAAAAGGACTTCTAAAACTATACTAGATAGAGTATGAAGATAAACCCTCAGACAATGTGGTTTTTTAAAAAACAACTAGATATGGGAAGAAGATAAAACCTCAGTTAATGGAATCCTGGGCAATTTATGCTCAAGAGTTTTGGGTTTGGAACTTCTATCCATCAATAATCTACTACTGACATGTGGATGTATAGTAATTTCTGAGTCTAAAGCCACATTCTTTGGTGACCGAGTAGGTCTTGGTGTGGCCGACAAAGGTTCCAAAGCACAAGATATGTTTCAAAATAGGGGAATGCAAACAATGAAACATTTTTCATACGAAACCTTTAGGATCCATCCTTAGAGATCCAAAATAAAGTTTCTAAATATGTGAAAGAAATGGTAGCGAATATAGTCAAACGTCGTCTATTGTATCGTGGTATATTCTACAAATGACAAAGAAGATCCAAAGCTCCCAAAGTCCTTGTTCCACACAATACAACTTAATGAAAAGAAGATGTGCTTGGACTTATGATTTTTTTTCTTTGTTGCAAAGAATTAAATTCCTACAAAATAGATGTGCACCAAGCACAAATTTAAATGAAAATTTAAACCCCTAGTGGCAAGCATCATGGTATATTCTACAGAAGACAACGTAGAGCCAAAGCTCCCAAATTCCTTGTTCTACAAAAGACAACATAAAGAAAGGAACAAATGCTTGAACTTATTGATTTTTTTCTTTGTCGAAATCATGGCATATTCTACATAGGACAAAGTAGATCCAGAGCTCTTGAAGTCCTTGTTCCACATAAGAAAGCTTAAAGAAAGTAACATGACCTTGATTTTGTTCTTTGCTGCAAAAATTTAAACACCTAAAAAATAGATGCCCACTAAGCGCACATTTAAAACAGTGGAGACCATAAGGAACATACCGAAAACCCTACTAACAACACAAGAAACCTCAAAGAAAAAGGATTTAACTCACAAACATCATCAATCACAAATAAACCCCAAAATTCTACCTGATGTTATCCTTGATCAATGCCCACCTCAAAATGGGGGAGGTGTGAGTATTATGGTTATGGGCAGCTGCACGGGAAACGACACCGTATTACATAACAAGTGCCAAGGCTCCTCCACCAGATTCTAAAAGTTAACAACTATTAAGCTTCCCTTTCATGTGTTTGTCCATTTGCATTTCTTCATTAGTTTCCCATGAATCTTCATCAAGAACCTCTTTGGAGTCTCTATAATGACCCCAAGCCGACCTCCCAATTACACCTATAAATAGCTTCAACGTAACATTTTCCACCCACTACTTACCTATATTGTGATCCAACAAGGGAAATACTTTAATATTCTAACACACAGTATCAATGACACAAAAAAGTACATAGCTCCACCAATGGGAGTTCTTCTCAGAGGGAACGCCTTACGACGTAAATATATTGCATCAAAATTGTTGACCCAAAGACTCCAATCATGACCCTATAAAATATTAAAAATGAACAAATAATAAATACCATACCTAGATCTCAATTGTATAATTGTAATTCAATTATATTATAATTAATTAAAATAAATAAATAAATACTCATATTTTGTGAATAAAAGAAAAATGGATTTTATTCCTTATTTTTTTTCAAATTATAGATCCCTTTGTTGATTCATGTTCTTCATTTCAAGGTAATTAGCATACTTTCGAAGTAGGGGAAGGAAACATCGAAGAGGAGGTGGTTAAATTTTGATAGTATGTAAATGTATTAAATGCAAAATTAATGATTCATTTAAAATAAATGTTGCAGGGAAGCTTAGTGCCTACAACTCAAGTTAGAAATTAGGTTCTAGAAAAAATTGCATAAAACATTATAACCTGCATTGGTAAATGATAAATTAACAAGGTTTAATAGAAAAATTGAATCATATGGCCTTGCTTTTGCAGGAACTAATGAATTGAGAAGTCTACACATTTACAATTTTACTGCTACATAAACCAACCTAGATCTATCTAAAATATGGATCTACCAAGTGACAAGAAGGATAAGTACAAAATTAATATGGATGTAAGCATGAACAAATACCATGGGCCGTGCAATAACATGGACTAAATCAAACTTATATATAATAATAATAATTATTATTTTAATTTTAATGTTGACCAAGTCAACATAACAATACATTGCATAATGCCTAACATTTTACAGTGTGGTTGCCATACTCAGTTCTAGGGTGCTTCTTCCTGCAATAATGGTAGGAAGTAACTTCTAGTAAGTATATTTATTTACTTCTTATTACTTTTTTTATGAAAATATTTGAAGTAATTAATGGTAAATATGTTATTTACCTAAGTATGAATTATTTTCAGAGATTTTATTTCTTGATATGTTCCTTGCAAAGCTTAATATTACACAAATTTTTTTTAAAATTGTGAATGAATATAGCAACAATATCTAGAAATTATGGGATAAAATATGTGACAAAATTATCCACATAAAATTATGTTGTGCAAAGGCAGCAATAAGACTTTAAATTTATGGTCCAATCAAATATTTAAAAATTAGTTTTTTTAGTAATATTGAAAAAATATTTATTTTTCAAAGTTAAACATTATAAATGTGTATTGGTCAATGTTAAGCTAATATTGGTAAAAGGGAAAAACAATTACTAGAGTGCAGGGATTAATAAGACCAATGCTCGTCAAACAAAAAACAATCATGTCATCAAATATGAAATTGGGATTTGAACAAATATTCACTGTAGATATAATGAGTTGTGTAAACTCTAAATCGAACTTATTTTTTTTCTTAAAGCATCAATAAATAATTTATATAGTTATGCAAACTAATAACAATGTGTGTTTGTAAAGATAAACTATGTGTATTACAGTACTAAGGTAATATATTTCTAATGCTCAAATGTATTGCAAACTTGTTTACCTACCAAATATATTGCAATTTTTTTTACTATGTTGAAATTTGAATTTATTTTATTTTGTATTTTACATTAAATTTGTACTTTTCAATTCTATGATACTTATAATACTCAATGTCAATTTAATTGTTTCCTCTTGTTTCATTTACATTAGATTTTAACGAACAAAATCTTCATAACTATCATATCTTAACTTTTTAAATAAAAATGTTTAAATGAAATTTGTGATACATATGCATTCCACAAATTATACATTAAATCAAGTATTACTTTGTCTATTTTGGAATAGGGGTTCTAGAATTTCAATTTAATTATTAATAAATAATAGATAGATGGTATGTATTTAACAAAATTGAACATTTGCATAATATCCAAAAAATATTTATGCTGATAGGTATGTCTATTTTGAAATAGAACTTCCAAAATTTTAATTTAATTATCAATAATTCTTATTTGGATGGTAGGGATTTAACCCCCATAAAATATTCTATAATATTTTTAATTGTATACACAAATCAAAAGATGAGATTTATTTCCAAAGTAGTTATGATTTTTTTTTTTCCATTTTAATCACATTCATTAATTAAAAAAAATTCATATAAACAAGTGTCATATGCAATGAGTTATGTTGTTTTGGGCATATGGTATTGATAAAATATGGTGTTGGCCCAAGGTATTTGCAGATTACGAATATCCATGACAAGTGGGGGTCAATCTCCAATTATAGAGACGGTTACATAAAAAGAGAGGTGAATGTATATATATATATATATATATATATATATATATATATATATATATATATACATTTAAAAAAAAACATGTAGCAAGATATATGTATGTATGTATGTATGTACGTATGTATTTAACTTATATATTATTATTTTTAATAAAATAATAAAAAATATATATAATATAGTTAATTCTTATGACTTTTCAAAATTTAGCTTCATATGGATCATGAAATAAGTTTTTTGATGCTTATTATAGATTGATGGTTATCGACATTTACCATTCATTTAATTTATATGACAATGCTAGTTTTAGTAGTAGTTGTGATAGAGGGTTGATATTTATTTCAAAATTAGTTATTTTTAACCCTATTAGACTCACAATTTGATGGAAAATGAGATCAAATTTATTAATGATCACAAAAAGAATGATGTACAATGTGTACATATTAATACAAAAAGAAAATCATTGATTCAGTTTCTAGGTTTTCTTGGACTCTAACAACTAATAATCATAATACACACTAACCCAAAACATAACCTGAGGATTAGGTGTATAAAATTCCCCACTTAATATGAAGGGATGTATCAAAGGCCAATAATGAGAGTTAAAAATTAAAAATGCACCTTAGCCAAGAGCTGCATGTCTCTCATAAATGGTTTTCAAAGGACGACCACAAACTAAGGATGATGGTTTTTAAGAGAAAACTGAAAACGATACAAAAAATGGGATAAATCAAGGTCTCAACCACTGATGGTTTAAGGATGACCATCAAATCTGGAACTATCATAGTAGTTCCTCAAATAAACCAACTCTGGAATAATTCCTAATCTAGCATCATCTACTAGTGGAGGTGCTCCATCACAAATATCAACATGCCAAAAGCATGAAATCATGATCATTCTCATAGATAATAGATCAAAAAAATTTTATATACACCTCTGAATATGATTTCTGAACTCATATTCTAAGTTGTAGTAATACAAATCCGATTATATCTTACTCAAGCACACTTGAAAAATCATCGAATCTATAGCAGACCATATCAATTCCATCAATTCCCCCCTTGGAGGATACAGAGTGAGAAGATGAATTAATATTCACTGCAAGGCTGGTCAATACTCTTGAACATATCTTGTGGTATGACCTATAAATCTTCTTGGCTACTTTAGACCAACCCCAAGAAGCAATCTATACAAAATTAATTCTCTCTCTTGCAATATTCTTATGCTCGAAACATTTGTTTGAATGATGATTCTTATTTCCACAATGTTCACAAGGGTGAATATCATAATAATGATGTTTCTCATGTCCAAATCTGTGACAATGTTGGAATCTAATGATTTGTTGTGGTACAACATCATCCAAAAACATAGCACTATGAAACTATATAGGCTTTGAAAAACAAAGCACATGAAAGTAAACTTCTTTATTATATCCCACGCCAACTTTGTTTTTGTTATGCATAATTTATTCCCAAGGTCTAACAAATGTCTTGGGAAGTGGAGGTTCAATTTTTGCATTTGCATGTAGTTTTTATTTTAAAATGCCTCTATCTATTTCTGATTGCTTTTTGGAATTAGGACTGTCTCATTGTACTTGAGACTCAGTTTGGAAAAATTCAACTGTCTCCAATGCATCATGTAATTAAATTTTAATATCAACAATATTAACTTTGTTAACATTTACAGTTTCATCAACAATGGAACTAATGATATTGTTTAATATATCTAAATAATTTTTAATTTGAGTCATTTTAGTCAGTCTTGAGTGTCTACTTCAATTGAAAATGCACCCGTTTACAACATAATTCGATAAGTAATAGTGGCCGGTATGATATTCAAATAATAAGAGATGAAGGGTAGACCTTCAAGTACACAAAGTCAATGATACTACAAATCCAACGACACTACCGTTGATTTCTCCTAAACCACTTCTCAAAGGCTTTCACTAATTCCATCAAATAAAATAATTTACTTCTAAAAAATGCTTCAAAACACTCTGCAACAAATTTCATTTTCATCATCAACATTGCCATATCATTTTCAGCATGCCACATACTTTTAAAATATCATAATATTTTAAAATATATTTTTAATCTCCAATGTCCATGATATTTTACTTATTTAAAAAAAATATTTCTTGAAAACTGTTTTCGACTCTTCCACTTAATTATAAAAAAATCACAGACATATCATATAATTAAGTACCTATACTTTTCTAGATGGTCATCTGAATTTATTCATGCCAAAAATCAACGTTCTCCACTACAGATCACCATGATTTCTAGATAGTGATGCAAACACAACAACTAGATCAAACATATTCAATTTCTGGCCCAGTTTTTTATATCAATTAATAATTCTGGAATTCCACAACTTCCTTTCCACAAGAGAGTTTTTCGTTGAGCAAGACACCTTATAAGTCTTCATTTTTTTTGGACAGATATCACAACTACAACAAAAATGCTCGTTGTTAGTGGTTTGGGATTTTTCTTATTATACATGAGGTCTCCAGACACTTTCATGCTCACGCAATCAAAGAATCCTGATTTTGCCTTGTAATACAATGTCACACAATTTCAAAAAATTTCATGAAAATTTACCAAGAAATAACAAGCACCATGGTAGGAAGATGCTCGATCAACTGTGTTGAGCAGGGAAAAAATCGGCCATGAAATTCAACTCAAACAACTTGTGAAACTTCACTCGCAAGAAACATGCATATAATTAAACAAATCATAAAAAATAATCTGGTGTCCTTCATGTCACATCTAGTTCTCCTTCACTAATCCATTTGGTAAGAAGCTTTAATCAAATGAAAAATAAGTGGACAAAAAAATGTCTTTAACTAACAAATGTACTATAGATAGGAATTTTCTTAGCGGTATTTTTGGTGTATTAGAACGACCATGAATCGAGGAGATTCGAATGGTTCTAACTCCAATCTCTACCCCTTAAAAAAAAACGATAAAAATTCAAATTGTTTGCTTTCCTACAACAAACATTGTCCCTGTACTAGTTGTTGCTTTGCCTCCACACAACATCCTAGCAAGCGCACAGGGTTTCACAACATTTACAACTACGACCTTCATGTCTTCTAGCAACCATATTAATATGTGATGCTACAAAATCTCTCTATTCAGGTGTTAAACAGTTTGATGCACACAGGGTTCTGCACCAATGGGTCAGACAATAGATAAAGTTGTTATTCTCCTTACATTCGTTGGGGAGAACATAGGCCTTGAAAACACAAAAAAAATCTGCATCCAAAATGAAATGGCTCTTCAAAGACAAATTTTCTACAAAACACTCTGACACCGGTGAGAAAATGAACCAAGTTTCTAACAACAAGCGTAGAAACTTTACAAATCAAATTTTGCACAATGGTAGCAAAACCATATAAGGGAAGCAAACAAACAATTTTTATGGTATTCCTTGAACCAATGCTTTGATACCACTGTTAACCCTATTAGACACACAATTTGGTGGAAAATGAAATCAACTTTATTAATGATCACACAAAGAATGATGTACAATGTGTACATATTAATATAACAAGAAAATCATTTATTAAGTTTCCAAATTTTCTTGGACTCTAACAACTAATCATAATAATTCACACTAACCGAAAACATAACCCAAGGATTATGTGTCTAACAGTTATGCCATTTTATTTTTCAATTTAATTTAAAAAATACTATAAAATTAAATTAAATTAAATTATTTATAAAGTATTTTAACTCTAAAATGAATTATAGTTTTTTGGGCATGTGGTTTTGACAAGCAATAATATTGGTCCATTGAAATAAAATTTCTTATAGGTTAAGGATCTCCATGGTAAAATGAGGGAGAATCTTTGTTAGGTCCCTATATTACTAGTGTAGTCCCTTATTGTTGTTAGTGTAGCCCCCATATTGTTATATTGTGCCATTATTTTTATTGTTGTGCCCTTACATTATTATTGTTAGGTTGGCTAGGAGTATATTGTGACCTCGTTGACTCCTATATAGAAAGGAGGTTTTATCATTTTTATCATCCAAGAATTGTTCATTTATGTAATGTAAAGGAGGTTTCCCCCTCGAAGTGGCTGATTTCTAAGGCATTGATCTCTCTTTTCTTCTATTTTTAGATTTGGTTTCATAACATTTGGTATCAGAGCTTTGGATTATAAGGTTTCACTTCTTCAAACATGTGATCATGGCATTTTATCTATAACTTTTTTTTTACGAAGGTTTAGAAGCTAAAAAGAAACACCCATTTGTGAATACATCCTAAGGAGCTTCATGTAAAAATTTCAGATCTTGGTTCATAATATTTTTAGAGATATGATCTGTGGACATTAGGGTTGTTTCAGGCTCCCAAATTTCATGTAAAATAGGTGACCTTGGGAAAATAATCATAACTCTCTCTTTAAGCATCAAATTGGAATTCTGTAAAACATTTTCGAAATTAGATAGATTGTAGTTTCATGTGTATTAATTTTAGAGCTGAAGGACAAAAAAATGACACATGGAATGCCATACAAGTTCACTCTACTAAACCAGTCCATAATTAAGTCATTGTGGGAGACTGGGCATAAATTTTCCTTGAAGAATCAAAATCAGGCCAGACCTGTGGCATTGGAAAGAAGATTCAGAGGGCTACTAAAGGACTGAAGATAAAATCTCTGGGATTCGAAACTCTAGAGATACATCAGTTTCAATATCGAGCTCCTCAAAAGAAAGAAAAAGTTGTGTATTTTTTTCAAATTGTATAAGTCTTTTTGAAAAATCAGTTTGAAGTGATTCCAAGGGCATATTGAAGCATAGATATCAGTATTAGGTTCTAAATGGCCCCTAAAAATAATTCAACACCCATTAAGCCCTCATAAGGCTCTAATATGACTCATAAGAGAAGAAGTGCAACATGATATATCAAAATTACAAGACAAAGTGCACCAAATTTCGCTCAAAAAAAGCAACAAAAAATGAAATGGAAGTTTTGAAGAAAGGCGTGAAAGCTAAGATGGATGGTTTGAATAAATGCGTGCAAGATAATATGGATGGTTTTAAGAAAGGCGTGGAAGATACGATGGATGGTTTGAAGAATGACATGGAAGCTAAGATGGATGACATGGAAGCTAAGATAGATAAAAAAAATGGAAGACATGAAGAACGATATAAAATTAGACATGGAAGGTTTGAAAAAAGGTTTGACAAATTTGATAAAAGAAATGATTCCTAATGGCGAAAATATAGTACAAGAAACTCATGATGAGAATAAAATAAATTTTAATCGTGATTTCATAAACTCTAATGTTGGATTGAAGACCCACCATGCTCCAAATATCGATATGAGGAAGTTTGATGGCAAGGATCCCATAACATGGATACTACAGATGGAGCAATATTTTGATCTCCATAATGTGCAAAACACACAAAAGGTACTCATTGAAACTTTACATTCAGAACAAAATACATTTGTATGGTATCGATGGCTTTGCTCTCGTAAAAAAATTGTCACTTGGTCAATTTTTACTGAGGAAATGATAACACATTATGAGGATACAAAGAGCAACACCTTCTTTATCCAATTGATAAATCTCAAACAAAAGGGTTCAATGGTGGAGCACATTGAGGACTTCCAAAAATTGAATATAAGGGTAGCTAATATTCTAGAGGAACACACAGTTGATGTCTTCATAGGGAATTTAAAGGATAACATCTAACATGAGGTTCACCTTTGGGAACCTAATTAATTGGAGAAGGCATTCAGGTTGGCAAGAAAAATTGAATGTAAAATTATGGCGACAAGGAAGCCTACCACTTACATCTATAAATATGGAAGTGTTGCTACTCCTAGATTTCCACAAACTACAAGGTTGACACCACAACAATTGGAAGAAAAAAGAGCAAAAGGGCTTTGCCACAATTGTGATAGAAAATACACTAAAGGTCATAAGTGTGCTGAGAAGAAATTATTTTACATAGATTGTGCAAGGAGGAAGAAAATGAATAAGAAACTTCAAAGGAATAGGATATACACCAAGAACCAACCCTAGAGAAAGAAGAAACGAGTCCGACCATATCCTATAATGCAGTGACAGGAATTACTACTCCTCAAACTCTCAAGATAGAAGAACATATCAAGAAGAAAAAGGTAATAGTGTTGATTTATTTAGGTATTACCCATAATTTTTGCTAGGTCCTTATATTACTAGTATAGTCCCTTATTGTTGTTAGTGTAACCCTCTTATTGTTATTGGTGTACCCCTTTAACCCCCATATTGTTATTGTTGTGCCCTTAAATTGTTATTGTTAGGTCGGCTAGGATTACACTGTGGCCCCATGGAATCCTATATATAGAAAGGAGGTTTTTTCATTTGTACCATCTAAGAATTGTTCATTCATATAATGTATTGGAGGTTTCCCCCTCGAAGTGGCTTATTTCTAAGGTGTTGATATCTCTTTTCTTCTCTTTTTGGAGCTAGTTTCACAACATTTGGTATCAAAGCTTTGGATTCTAGGGTTTCGCTGCAACAAACAGGTCATCGTGGAATTTTAACTATAACTTTATTTATACGATGCTTTAGAAGCTGGAATATTTAGATCACGAAGATGAAATCCTGAGGAACATCATTGCTAAATTTCAGAGATTGGTTCGCAATATTTTCGGAGATATGATCTATGGAAGTTAGGTCTTTTTTAGGCTCCCAAATTTCATATCAAAGATGTGATCGTGGGAAAATATTCATAACTGTCTCTCTAAGCATCAGATTGGAATTCTGTAAAAATTGGCTGAAATCACACGGAATGTAGTTTCCTGTCTATCAATTTCAGAGCCAAAAGAGCAAACAGTGACATGTGGCAAGTCGTACAATTTCGCTCTACTGAACTAGTCCATAATTAGGTCATTGTGGGAGATTGGACATAACTTTGTCTTGAAGAATCTAAATTAGGTCAGACCTGTGGCATTCAGAAGAGGATTAAGAGGGTTACCACAAGGCCAAATTTCTGATATTGAATATTTGAAATCACAAAGATAATTCAGTTTCAATATCAAGCTATTAAAAAGCAAGAAAAAGGTGTGTATTTTTTTCAAATTACATAAGTCTCGTTTGAAAAAATTAGTTTGAATTTAATCCAAGGGCATATTGAAGAATAGATATCATTATTGGGTTATAAAAATCCCCCCTAAAAATAATTCAATGCCAATTAAGCCTTCAGAAGGCTCTACTATGACTCATGAAGATGAAGAAACACAACATGAGATATCAAAATTACAAGAGCAAGTGCACCAAATTTCACTATCGCAAAGAGAAACAAAAAATGAAATGGAAGTTTTGAAGAAAGGCGTGGAAACTAAGATGTATGGTTTGAAGAAAGGAGTGGAAGCTAAGATTGATGGCATGGAAGTGGGCATGGAAGATAATATGGATGGCATGAAAGCTAAGATGGATGACATGGAAGCTAAGATCAATGAAAAAATGAAAGACAACATCGAAAACATGAAGAAAGATTTGGCAAATTCGATACAAGAAATGTTTTCTAATGGCAAAAAGATAGTAGAGGAAACTCATGATGAGAATAAAATTCATGTTAATCGTGATTTCATAAAATCTAATGTTGGATTGAAGAACCACCATATTCCAAAGATGGATATGAGGAAGTTTGATGGCAAGGATCCCGTAACATGGATACTACAGATGGAGCAATATTTTGATCTCAATAATGTGAAAAACACACAAAACGTATGCATTGCAACTTTACATTTTAGGAGAAAATATATTTCAGAAGTGTATTACGGCTTTTCTCTCCGTGAAAAAACTCCGTCACTTGGTAAATTTTTACGAGAAAATGATAGCACATTATGAGGATACAAAGAGAAACACCTTCTTAGCCAATCGACAAATCTCAAACAAAAGGGTTTAGTGGGGGAGCACATTGAGGACTTCCAAAAATTGAATATAAGGGTAACTGATATTCTAGAGGAACACTGGATTGATGTCTTCATAGGGACTTTAAATGATAACATCCAACATGAAGTTCACGTTTGGGAACCTGATTCGTTGGAGAAGGCATTTAGGTTGGCAAGAAAAATTGAATGTAATATTATGGTGACAAGGAAGCCTACCACTCACATCTATAAAGATGGAAGTGTTGCTACTCCTAGACTTCCACAACCTACAAGGTTGACACCACAACAATTGGAAGAAAAAAGAGAAAAATGGCTTTGCTACAGTTTTGATAGAAAATACACTAAAGGTCATAAGTGCAATGAGAAGAAATTGTTTTACATAGATTGTGAAGAGGAAGAAGAAAATGAAGAAGAAACTTCAAAAGTAGAGGATATACACCAGGAAGAAACCCTAGAAGAAGAATAAATGAGTCCGACCATATCATGAAATGAATTGGCAGGAATTACCACTCCTCAAACTCTCAAGATAGAAAGACATATCAGGAAGAAAAAGGTAATAGTGTTGATTGATTCGGGTAGTACCCACAATTTTATTCATTGTAAGGTAGCCAATGAATTGAATTGTTTCCTATACCCAGCACCATAATGTCAAGTGATGGTTGCAAATGGAGGAACTATAAATTGCTCTAGAAAATGCCATAATATCAAGCTAGCCATGGGGGAATATGTATTGAATAGTCCAATGCTTTCCATCCCAATGGGAGAGTCTTTGATGTTGTACTAGGAGTACAGTGGGTACAATCTTTGGGGACGGTAGCCTTTAATTTTCAAGAACTTTTATTGAAAATTTTTTTAGAAGGAAAGGAAGTCGAATTACGAGGTATTTCAGGGAAGCCGAGAAAGATAATAAACTCTAATGTCATGACAAAGCTTCTAAAGAGAGAACAACGAGTCATAATTGCACAATTATGCTCACTAGAAGTTCCAACATCAAAATCATCTATTTCTGAAAATATCTGACAAGTCTTGGACTATCATTCCAAGGTGTTTGAAAATCCCAAAGGACTCCCACCTATTCGTGATCATGATCATGCTATTCATTTAATTCCAGGAAGTGTTCCTCCAAACATCAGGCCTTACAGATATCATTATGTCCAATAGAGCGAAATTGAACGTATGATTGTAAAAATGTTAGAGGATGGTATAACTCAACCTAGTCAAAGTTCTTTCTCTGCTCTCACAATATTGGTGCACAAGAAGGATGGATCATGGTGCATGTGTCTGAATTATAGGGATCTCAATAAGCTCACTATTAAAGATAAATTTCCCATTCATGTGATTGATGAATTATTGGATGAATTACATGGAGAAATTTATTTTAGCAAGTTGGATCTTCATTCAGGATATCATCAAATTAGAATGAAGACTAAATATATTCCGAAAACAACATTTCGAACTCATGACGGTCATTATGAATTTTTGGTCATGCCTTTTGGCCTTACCAATACACCTTCTACATTTCAAGGGTTGATGAATTCCATTTTCAAACCCTTACTTAAAAAATTGTTCTAGTATTTTTTGATTATATACTAATATCCAGAGACAGGTCTTGGAGAGGATCATGTTCTACATGTTGTTCGAGGGGTACTCACACTGTGGAGAAAACAATTATGTGCAAAAACATCAAATTTTCCTTTGGAGTAGCGATTCCCGGAATATCGGTCTGTATTATATTCTCTGTGAGGGTGTTAAAGGTGAGCCCTAACAAAATTAAATCCATTAAGGAATGGAAATTCCCCCACAGGGTATTATTGAAATTTTGTTAAGAATTATAGGAGAATAGCAGCACCTTTAACAACATTATTGAAGAAAGATGCATTTTCATGGACTCCTGAAGCAACTAAGGCCTTTGAAGATCTTAAGAATCCTTAAAAGAGACAATGTGCTAGCACCAGTCTTAGCTACGCCAGACTTCACAAAAACCTTTATTGTGGAATGTGATGCCTCAGGAAATGGAATTGGTGTTGTTTTAATGCAAGAAGGAAGACCCATTGCATTTGAAATTCGTTCAATCAAAGGAAAGTATTTACAAAATGCTATTTATGAGAAGGAAATGTTGGCAATACTACATGCACTAAAGAAATGGAGACCTTACCTAATGGGAAGACATTTCAAGGTAAAAACTGATCATGGTAGTCTTAAACACTTTTTGGAACTAAGACTATCTTGAGAAGAGCAGCAAAAATGGGTCACAAATATGTTGGGTTATGACTTTGAAATCGTCTACAAAAAATGGAAGCTAAATTTTGTTGCAGGTGCACTCTCAATTAAGGATGAAGAGGTGGAAGCATTGCTTTGTGCCATTTCAACTATCCAACCAGATTGGATAACCGAAGCAAGGGATGAATGGAAGAAGGACGAAGAAGTGTGGACTCTCATTCAAAAGTTGCAGCAAGATCTTAGTACATCTAATACATTTATTTGGAAAAATGATTCCTTATGGTACAAAGATTGCTTATATATTTGCAAGAATTCCCAAGTAAAACAAAAGATTCTTTTGGAATTGCACACTTCTCCTTTAGGAGGACACTCGAGATTTTTAAAAACTTACCACAGGGTGAAGAAAGAATTTTTTTGGGATGGCCTTAAATCTGATATTCAAAAGTTGTGGCGGAATGTTTGGTTTGCCAGCAAAATAAAGTTGAGACAATTAGGACCTCGGGTCTTCTACAACCTTTATTCATTCCAATTCAACGTTGGGAGGAGATTTCAATGGATTTTATCACAGGTTTACCTAAGTCCGAAGGAAGGAGTGTCATCATGGTGGTAGTTGATAGACTTACCAAGTATGCACACTTTTGCGCATTATCTCATCAATTTAAAGCAAGTACAATTTCCACTGCATTTATGGAAACAATTCAAAAGCTACATGGAAACCCAAAGATTATTATAAGTGAAAGAGATCCCATTTTTACAGGAAATTTTTGGACGGAATTATTTTCTTGTTTGGGTACTCAACTAGCTCATAGCTCATCTTATCATCCTCAATCCGATGGTCAAACAGAGATAGTGAATAAATTTTTGGAAGGATATCTTTGTTTTTTTGTATCTAATAAGCTAGCACAATGGGTCAAGTGGTTACCTCTGGCTGAATGGGGGTATAACAATTCCTTCCATACTACAGCAAAAATGACCCCATTTATGGCACTTTATGGATATCATCCACCATCCATCACATCTTATTTAAGGGAAAATGTTAGGGTTCAAGCAGTGGAGGATCACATTGAGCATCAACAAGAAGTTCTCCAACTCTTAAAGGATAACTTAAATTTGGCACAAAATCGAATGAAACAATAGGCATATCAACATTGCAGTGAGAGAAGTTTTGATGTGGGAGACTAGGTATTTTTACGGCTACAACCATACAAACAAATGTCCCTCAAGCAAGCTAAGAAGGATAATAAATTATCACCAAAATAATATGGTCCTTACAAGGTTTTACAAAAGATTGGTACTATGGCATACAAATTGGAGCTTCATGCTTCTTCTTGAGCGCATCCAGTTTTCCATGATTCATGCTTAAAAAATGTTACAAGGGAAAAACTTCTATTTCAAACAATATTGCCAGAACTTGATGAGGAAGGAAAAACCATATTTGAACCTGAAGCAGTCACAGAAACAAGAACTCAACAACTATGAAATTGATCAATTTCAGAGTATCTCATCAAATGAAAGAACTTACCCACGAAAGATTCTACATGGGAGGATGAGAATTTTATACAAAATTACCTAGAGCTACTCAAGCGTTGAGGACAACACCTTTTTGAAGGAGAGGAGCATGTTAGGTCCTTATATTACTAGTATAGTCCCTTATTGTTGTTAGTGTAACCCCCTTATTGTTATTGTTGTACCCCTGTAACCCCCATATGGTTATTGTTGTGCCCTAAAATTATTATTGTTAGGTCGGGTAGGATTACATTGTGGCTCCACTAGGATTACATTGTGGCCCCATGGACTCCTATATATAGAAAGGAGGTTTTGTCATTTGTATCATCCAAGATTTTTTCATTCATGTAATGTATTGGAGATTGCCCCCTCGAAGTGGCTTATTTATAAGGCATTGATATCTCTTTTATTCTCCTTTTGGAGCTGGTTTCACAACGATTTTATTCATTGTAAGGTAACCAAGCAATTGAATTTATTCCTATACCCAACACCAGAGTGTCAACTGATGGTTTCAAATGGAGGAACTATAAATTTCTCTAGAAAATTCCATAATATCAAGCTAACCATGGGGTAGTATGTATTTAATATTCCAATTCTTTCCATTCCAATGGGAGGTGTTGGTGTTGTACTAGGAGTAAAATGGTTACAATATTTGGGGACGGTAGCTTTTAATTTTCAAGAATTTTTCTTGAAATTTTTTTCAGAAGGAAAGGAAGTTAAATTATAGGGTATTGCAGGGAAGACATGAAAGATAATAAGCTCTAATTTCATAACAAAGCTTATGAAGGAAGAACAACGAGGCGTAATTGCACAATTATGCTCACTAGAAGTTCCAACATCAAAATCATCTACTTCTCCAGATCTCCAAAATGTCTTGGACAATCATTCCAAGGTTTTTGAAACTCCCAAAGAACTCCCACCTATTTGGGATCATGATCATTCTATTCATTTGATTCCAGAAAGTGTTCCTCCAAACATCATGCCTTACAGATATCCTTATGTCCAAAAGAGTGAAATTGAACGTCTGATTGTAGAAATGTTAGAGGCTAGTATAATTGCACGTAGTCAAAGTTCTTTCTATGCTCTAGTAGTATTGGTGCACAAGAAGGATGGATCATGGAACATGTTTCTGGATTATAGGGAGCTCAATAAGCTCACTATTAAAGAAAAATTTCCCATTCCTGTGATTGACGAATTATTGTATGAATTACATGGAGCAATTTATTTTACCAAGTTGGATCTTCAGTCAAGATATCATCAAATTAGAATGAAGACTAAAGATATTCCGAAAACAACATTTAGAAATCATGAGGGTCATTATGAATTTTTGGTCATGCCTTTTGCCTTACCAATGCACCTTCTACATTTAAAGGGTTGATGAATTCCATTTTCAAACCCTTCTTTAGAAAATTTGTGTTAGTATTTTTTGATGATATACTAATCTAGAGTAGGGATTTGAAGGATCATGTTCAACATGTTGACAGGGTGCTCAAACTATTGGAGGAGAAACAATCATATGCAAAAACCTCCAAATGTTTCTTTGGAGTACAAGAGGTGGAATATCTGGGTCATATTGTATCTCGGGATGATGTTAAGGTAGAACTTAACAAAATTAAATCCATTAAGGAATGGAAAGTCACCACAACCATAAAGAAGTTGCGAGGATTTCTTGGGTTAACAGGGTATTATCAAAAGTTTGTTAAAAATTATGAGATAATAGCAGCACCTCTAACAACATTATTGAAGAAAGATGCATTTTCATGGACTTCTGAAGAAATCAATGCCTTTGAACATCTTAAGGAGGAAATGTACCTACCACTAGTCTTAGCTACGCTAGACTTCACAAAAACCTTATTGTGGAATGTGATGCCTCAAGAAATGGAATTGATGTTGTTTTAATGCAAGAAGGAAGACACAATGCTTTTGAAAGTCATCCAATGAAAGGAAAGTATTTACAGAAAGATATTTATGAGAATGAAATATTGGCAATACTACATGCACTAAAGAAATGGCAAACTTACCTAATGGGAAGACAATTCAAGGTAAAAATTGACCATGATTGTCTTAAATAATTTTTGGAACAAAGACTATCTTCAGAAGAGAAGAAAAAATGGGTCACAAAGATGTTGGGTTATGACTTTGAAATCATCTACAAAAAAGGGTAGCTAAATGTTGTTGCAGATGCACTCTCAAGAAAGGATGAAGAGGTAGAAGCATTGCTTTGTGCCCTTTCTATTATCCAGCTATATTGTATAACCGAAGCAAGGGATGAATGGAAGAAGGAAGAAGATGTGTGGACACTCATTCAAAAGTTGTAGAAATATCCTAGTACATCTGATACATTTAGTTGGAAAAATGATTCCTTATGGTACAAATCCTTTGCTTATATATTTGTAAGAATTCCCAACTAAAACCAAATATTCTTTTGAATTGCACACCTCTCTCTTAGGAGGACACTCGGGATTTTTAAAAACTTACCACAAGGTGAAAAAATATTTTTTTTGGGATGGCCTTAAATTTGAAATTCAAAATTTTGTGGCGGAATGTTTGCTTTTCCAGCAAAATAAAGTTGAGACAATTAAGACCTCGGGTCTTCTAAAACCTTTATCCATTCCAAGTCAACGTTGGGAGGAAGTTTTAATGGATTTTATCACAGGTTTACCTAAGTCCAAAGAAAACAGTGTCATCATGGTGGTAGTTGATAGACTTACCAAGTATGCACACTTTTGTGCATTATATCATCCATTTAAAGCAAGTACAATTGCTACTGCATTTATGGAAAAAATTCAAAAGCTACATGGAAACCCAAACATTATTGTAAGCGACAGAGATCCCATTTTTACAAGAAATTTTTGAACGGAATTATTTTCTTGTTTGGGTACTCAACTACCTCATAGCTCATCTTATCATCCTCAATCTGATGAGCAAACTGAGATAGTGAACAAATGTTTGGAAGGACATATTTTTTGTTTTGTATCTGATAAACAAACACAATGGGTCAAGTGATTACCTCTTGCTGAATGGTGGTATAAAACTTCCTTCCATACTACAGAAAAAATGACCCCATTTATGGCACTTCATGGATATCATTCACTGTCCATCACATCATCTTTAAGAGAAAATTCTAAGGTTCAAGCAGTGGAATATCACATCGAGCATCAAAAACAAGTTCTCCAACTCTTAAAGGATAACCTAAATTTCACACAAATCAAATGAAACAACAGGAAGATCAACATCACAGCGAGAGAAGATTTGATGTAGGAAACTGGGTATTTTTACAGCTACAACCATACAAACAAATGTCCCTCAAGAAAAATAAGAAGGATAATAAACTATTTCCAAAGTAATATGGTCCTTACAAGGTGTTGCAAAATATTGGTACTATGGCATACAAATTGGAGCTTCTGATCTAAATATGGGCAAACTTGTTATTGCTATGCAAGCGCCCTCATCAGTATTAAAAATGTGTTTAAGGATTGTCTCATTTAACCATTTGTGAAGGGGTTAAAGTGTCAAGTTTCATGTATTTTTTATGAAGGAATTATGAGTTAATTAAAAATTAAAAAATCATGTACAGAAACTAAAATGCGGAAATATAACTCACAAAAATCGCATAACACAATGGATGATGATGGAGTTCACCCCTCCTCCACTACATCTCCATGGACGTGCTTTAACTAGCTAGGCCCTTTTGGGATTATGAGTAAAATGTATGATTACAAGAATGGATATTTATCCAATGGATTATATTACTACACCATTGGCTTCATAACACTCAAATACCCCAAAAATTACTATTCAATCTCCGAATTTGGTTCACATCTCCTCTAGCCTTGACCTCCAACCCCAGTGGCCATGGGCTTGTTCAATATCAAAAGTGACAAAAGAACATTTATATGTGCTCTAACGCCTCTAAAAACTATACCATTGTGTTTATAGCATCAAATACATCAAAAATTGACTATTCACTCACTGAAAAAGACCTTCAAAAACTTTGGGCATGGCCTTCCCTCCTGGTGGCCCTCGGCTTCAAAATCATTTAATTTTCCAAAAATACATGTAGATGAGCTCTATTTCCTTTGAAATTTGTTCCAATGGATTTAAAGAATTCCAATCTACTAAGAATGACTATCCTTTAACAAATATTGGTTGAAAATTGACCAATATAGGCGTCATTAAAGTTTCCCCCAATTTATCCTCCAAATCTGGAAAACTGGAGTTAACTCCACTAAATCTGGAATTTTTCGCCAAAATTGGAAATCCACCAAATCCGCCCGCAACTTAATTGTGTCATTAAATTAAGGATAAACACATTTTAAGTGTTAATTAATGTATAATTATCGCTAAGCACGTTTAGCACTTTAACCCTCCGCCATGGTCACGTGGTTGAGGTCTTATAGAGGAGGGCTGGCTCGCATGCTGCCTCACTCCTTCCGTCGCGAATCCAAAAAGCACGTTTAAATATAAACTAGGAGCCAAATTTTTCAATTTATTTTGGTTGCAGCGCGTTGATTAATGGGCAGAATGGCGAGGGGGAGGTCAAGGGGTCGAACCCCAACCTCACCCCATATATAACCTTTTTGACCCAACATACATATTATGCTCCAAACTATAACACATAATGGTCTTTGCTACAACCTTAATATACGTTGCCTCCATCATAGTCAATGCTCCATACATGTTGGTTTATTGAAATATAATGCGATACCATAAACTTTGTCTTATGAATTATTTTAATATGGTATGATTAATATGCGGATTTTTAAATTAATTAAGGTTTGAATTAAAATAATATATATATATATATATATATATATATATATATATATATATATATATTTGACCTTAATTAAAAATAAAATAATTTCCAATATATCATAAAAATCATTAACCCACATTCAACAATATGTGGATTTTTAAATTAATTAAGGTTTGAATTAAAATTATATATATATATATATATATATATATATATATATATATATATATATATATATATATATATATATATATATATATATATATATATATATATATTAATTTGACCTTAATTAAAAATAAAATAATTTCCAATATATCATAAAAATCATGCACCCACATTCAACATTGGCAGACATTGGACGATTTTTACCTTCACATACCAAACTGGTGAATGAAAAAATGATACTTGTCACAATCCCATTGGACAAAACTAAAGAAGATTCTCTGCATGCTGACTGGACGACCATGTCTTCAGTTGTACTTGTTTTGCAATATTTTTTTAAAAAATCCCTGTCCTAAACGACGATCAGCATACCATAACTCCTTCATCTAAACTTGGTTTTCAACGAAATGAGTTGCGTTGGATTCCTTGCGACGGGATGGTCACTTTGAATCTAATTTGGTTCAAGTATAAGCACTTTAATTTTTGAGCCAAATTTGTGCCCCTGATCCAGATTTTGATCAGCTTCCTGCTTTGTATCGAGTGCACCTAGTTTTCTATGTTTCATGCTTAAAGAAGGTTATAGGTGACAAAATTCCAGTTCAAACAATATTTCCAGAACTTGATGAGGAAGGAAAAATCATATTGGAACCTGAAGTAGTCACGGAAACAATAACTCGACAACTATGAAATCGATCAATTTCAGAGTATCTCATCAAGTGGAAGAACTTACACACTGAAGATTCCACATGGGAGGATGATAATTTTATACAGAAGCATCCATAGCTACTCAAGTGTTGAGGACAACACTTTTTTGAAGGAGAGGGGCATGTTAGGTCCCTATATTACTATTGTAGTCCCTTATTGTTGTTAGTGTAGCCCCCTTATTGTTATTGTTGTACCCACAGTAGCCCCCATATTGTTATTATTGTGCCACTAATATTATTATTGTTGTGCCCTTACATTATTAATGTTAGGTCAGCTAGGATTATATTGTGACCCCATGGACTCCTATATATAGAAAGGAGGTTTTTCATCATCCAAGAATTTTTCATTTATGTAATGTAAAGGAGGTTGCCCCCTCAAAGTGGTTGATTTCTAAGGCATCGATCTCTCTTTTCTTCTATTTTTGGAGCTAGTTTCATAAAAATATCCATGGTAAAACATCTTGTTTCATGGATGCTTTATTTTAATATATTAATTCTTATATTAATTTATTTTATAATTAATAATAATAATCTTTTATAGTTATGTTATAATTTAGTTAATTTAATTTCTTTTTTTGGCAATGTCAGATGTACCATGAGGTAAATATTTTGATGTGTAACATGAATTGATACCTATTGACATTTACCAACAATTTATATAAATTTGAAATCATGTTATTACGCTGTAAAGCATCACTATTTGAAAACAACTCTCCCAAACTGCTACATGTACCATTATGAACTATTGATTTTGATGTTAGATGATTGAAATAGTGTTTACCCTATGATTAAATATTTTTATTATTAATTAGTTACAAAGGAAAATAGTTTTAGAAATAATAGACTTCAATATTGTTAAGAGAAATTTTAAACACAAAAACTTCAAGGCCCTAAAACCCCGCACTCCCATATGGTAATATTGTTGTGTATTTAGCCGGCTTGTAGTTTAATCCAAACATGATTCATTTTTTCCCTCTGTCATTGTTTAAATCTGTTCAGCGTCTCTTGTCGTCATATTTTCAAATCAATATTATTGTGCGCTACTTCTTATATGCACTCGGCCATGTCTATTATCTCAGGCTTGGAGGATTTGGTCGATGGTAAGTATTTCAATCTTTGCTGAAATAAAGATTCTAGTTTATTAATGGGTTAATTTTAATGTGGTTTAGTGTATATTGTTTTTTGTTTTGTTGCGTGTTTGAGATATTTGAATTTCTATTCTGTATGACTCGACTAACTCCGCCTGGTGACCTGTGATGAAATTTATTTTAGTTTCAGAAACAATATCCATCATTACCAATGATGGTCATAACATAGTGGTAATGGGACTGTGCGTTTCCTTTAGTTTCATGTTAATAGGGCTTTCATGTTTGTGGACCTCATAGAGCTAACTAACTGATTGAAGGAAAAATAATACGATGAAGGGTATATTGAAAGGATATGATCAGGACACCAATATCATTATGGATGAATCTCATGAGTGGGTCTATTCCACTAGGGTATGCACATATGGTTCCCATTTATTTATTTTTAATTTTTAAATATTCTTTTTTTAATAGGTTTCTAAAAGTTGTTTAAAATTATATGTTCAAATAGGTTATGTATCAAGTTTTTCTATCGCACCATGAGATCATATCAGAGCATGGAGTAATTATCTCTTTATGGAACTGAGTACTAAATGAAAAACTGTGAATCAATAAAAAGAACTTTAGGCGTGACAACAACAAAATTAAGCTACTCAAGTATGGAAAATGTAAGGTTGTCTCCAATATTCTTTCGTTGTTTCAGTAATCTTTCTTGCTTTCTTTTCAAATTCAATCTCCAAATCTTAACTTCCTCTGTTTGATTTCAAATAGAGAGAAACTTAAGAGAAAGTTTTGATTTCAAATTTCTCTTCATTTAAAATTAAGAGAAAAGAGTGGACACGTCAGGAGACTATTTTGAAGATTGAACTTGGAAAGCAGGCAAGAAAGATGACTGAAGCAATGAAATAATATTTGGAGAATTCATAAAGACACTTGAAGATGCTTTTAGAGAAGGAACAAAATAAAAATGATGAATTAACGAGGAAAAGAGATGAACTTATTTATCAAAAGGTTGTTGAGTACCTTGAGATTCTCGTGGCGCAAAAGGCAGGAGTTGTGACAGATTGGCCTCCCCATTCCCCAATAATCACCTACCCCAGATTTCACCTCCCCCAGTAAACACCTCCCCCAGATTTCACCTCCCCCAGATAATACCTCTGCTTTTTCCCCAATTTTTTTCCTTAAAAAAAAAAAAGGCAGAAGAAGAGAGAAGGGAGATGGTATATGAATAAATGGATATATGGATTTTCTATATAGTGAAAATTGAAGTTTGTGTTGTATGTTTTCTCTATTATAAAACATGACCAAGATTTGTGGCATGTATAGAAGGGTGACTCTCTGAAAGAGATTGACAATGTGAAGGCAAATATTGAAAATTGGTCATCATTTTCAAAACAGCAGTGGCATCATAAATTCACTCATAGTTTTTCCTTCGTCTTTATTGTGAGGTAATATATCAAGCTCAAGGCCATCTGCTCATTGATAGTGAAGCATCCAAGCTTTTGAATATCCTTTTGTTGAATTAGAGTTGTTGGTGTAAAACAGTTCTTTGAAGAAGAGAGAAATCATTTGCCTTAAAGGGTTATTGCACAGTGGTTTTTGCTGCACATTTAAAAAATATTTGCAGTGACATTGCATTGCTTCTTAATTCATAGTTGCAGTCTGTGTTTGAAGTATAACTTTGAGTTTTTGATAAATTGTTGAATACTTATATGATGTGATTCATTCTTGCTTGGTGGTTAGATGGCCAAGTCTACACCTTGAGTCCCTCCATAATTTGAGTAGAAGAGTTTGTTCTTTGGGAATTCCATAATTGGAAGTTCAAAAAAAATGGTCTTTGAAGTCATTTGTATTTTCTAAAGTAAGTTGAATCACATTGTAAACAGGTGCATTATCGGTTGAAGCTGACACAATTGTTGAGAAAAATGGCTAAAATCAATGATGCATTAGAGTTGTTGCATAACCTCATTCATTCCATTGTTCATGATATGGTAAAAATGAGCAAGAACGCTCTTTTTAATATTCAAACTTGCTTGCAAGATGCACAAGACAAGATTGAGTTTTTGCAGTTGGAGTCTCACCTTTAGCAAGATGAACTGTAGCAAAAGAGTCATCATTCTAAACCTATTTCTGTTCAGAAAATTGAGAAGGACTCCCATCAGCAACAATAATATAAAGTTGCAGTCAATTCACATTCAGTTCCTTGTACAAGAGCAGATTTACATGCAGATGCAGCAACTCAGTTTGCACTTCCCAAGCCCATCATCAGACCTTGGGAATAGCTTGTCCACAACAATAATAGAACATGGCTTAGTTATGACAAGGATTTTTCCTTTCATATTCCGGACTACTCAAAGCCCATCAAATTTTAAAGTGCTGGATTTATTTATGACAGTTCACCTGCAGTTTTTCCAGATCCTGCTTCACTTCCAAAACAACAAATTGTAAAATGCCAACACTGTGCTCACATTGGCCATATGAAAGATCAATGTTTTGATCTTCATCCATGCAAGCACTGTGGTCGGCACACCCATTCTTCACATAGATGCTTCAGAAACAAGCCTCCTACAAGAACAAAGATTCATCTTGGATGGATTGCTTCTTGGCAATGGGCATTGACAGCCAAGCAGATTTTTAAGTCACATGTCATAACTTGTTCTCGAATATTGAACAAACTTGCAGTTGAGTTTTCGCCATCATCTCACCTTGTACCTAACATGGGGGGAAATGGGTCATCTACAAGCTTCGATGCTACATCAAGAGAGACTGAGCCACAATCTCTCATTCCATATTCAGTGTTGTAGACAGAGACACAGTAGTTCAAGCGAGCCTGAGCCACAACCTGTCGTTCCAGATTCAGAGTTGTAGCCGAAGACACAGATTCCCATGAGCATGCCTTTGGTTGGTGGACAGCCTTAAACCATCTATGTGAGGTTAATATTCTTCCTCTTTCAGAACACTTCCTCTAGCAGAAGACTTCAGCTTCTTGCCAGCTTTGGAAGAGTTCCAGGAATTGCGTCAAGCATTCCAGTGTTGGTGGTCATCCTTAAACCATCAGAGGTTATAAACCTCCCTTCTTCTAGGTTGAAGGTCTCCCTCTTCAAATATGAGGGACACTTCCTCTAGCAGAAGCCCTCAACTTCTTGCCAATTTTGGAAGAGTTCTGGGAACTGCAATAAGCGTTGCGTTGCAGTGTTGGTGGTCATCCTTAAACCACCTCTTTATGCCAACATTTCAGAGAGCTGATTCAGCCTAAGTGCTGTCATGCATACTTTGCAGATCTGTATTACAAATCTCTTCTTGGACTCACACATACCCCTTCGGATTAAGGGGGGGAATGTTGAACACCTAATCCTCTATGGGTAGGTGTGGAAGGCAAAGAGTCACAAAGGAGTCCAAGTAACCTTGGAAGATGAATCCAAGAGTCACACCATTGTATTATAAATGTACATCTATGGTGAATAATATGAGTATCTCATGCTTATCTTTCTATGTGTGTGTTTAGTTTCTTCATACACCATGTTTGTGTTTAACAAACTAGTCTTTTCCATTCGCCATCAACAACCCTTTTTCGATAAAATCCTTCACACCTTTTTCTGCAATTAGGATTTCCCATATGAGAGCATGTTTTTTGCAGATAGAAGTTCTTTGATTAGCCCTGGCTCTGTAATCGATAGACGAGGTTGTTTCCCCACCAGAATAAGAAGCGTCGACCTATACACATGATATTATAATTAATTTACCCCACTTATAATATGATCATGTTTAATTATTATACTAGTGTAGTCGCTAAATTTGTGTTTAGCAAACACTAAATTGAAATATTTCATTCATTTTTCTATGGTGTTCTCCAGTGAATTTTTTTTGGAACTCCATACATAGTAATAAAATTATTTTTTATTTAATATTTAGTAAACAATATATTTGTGAATTAAAAGAATTTACTCTAACACTAATTATAAATAAAGTTTTTAATTAAACATCATTAATTTATATCATGTAAGTGGTTAGAAACAAATTATAATAAAGCTATATTAAAGAAATAAATTAAAGTTATAATAATAAACAAGTGATTATAAAGTTAAGTTAATATATATCTTTTAAATATGAAAAAACTTTTTATTTTTAGTTCTTCAATGTTTTCGGGTGTTGTTTTTGCTTCTGCGATATTTGTATGGGGCTACTTTTATGGAGACTCTCTATAGATCGTATATACAGTATATTGTATATGTTTAAAGTAATATATATGGGTATTAAGAGCATAGATTTTTGTATATATATTATATATTTTTTTATATTTTAGAATATAGTTTTTTTTGGTTTAAAAGTTGTATATTTTGATTTTTTTAATTATATTTTTTTCAATTTTATTTAATATTTAATTAAAAATGATTATAGTTATAAATTTAAATTATTTTATTATAATAAATTAAATATTTTAAAAAATTATAATATCAATTTTATTTATAGATTAGAAAAAATATATTTAAATAATTAAAAATTATAAAGTTTAATTAAAAAGTTTATATCCTATTACCATAATAAGAAGCCTCTACTTGTTCACATGATATTATAATTTATTTACCCACGTATAATATGATATGTTTAATTACTATAATGAACTTGTGATTAGCAAACACTAATATGATATGTTTAATTACTATAATGAACTTGTGATTAGCAAACACTAAATTGGAATATTTCATTCATGTTTCTGTGGCCTTTTCTGCAGTGAAGTTTTTTTTTTGGAACTCCATACATAATAATAAAATGTTTTTTTATTTAATATATGTTTTTTTATTTAATATTTAGTATATAAGATATTTGTGAATTGAAAGAATTTACTCTAAGCAAATACTAAATTAGAATATTTCATTCATTTTTCTGTCGCCTTTTCTACAGTGATGTGGCATTTTCTACAGTGATTTCTTTGTGGAACTCCATACATAGTAACAAAATGATTTTTTATTTAATATTTAGTATATAAGATATTTGTGAAATTAAAAGAATTTACTCTAATACTAATTGTAAATAAAGTTTTTAATTAAATAACATTAATTTATACTATGTAATGTGGTTAAAAACAAATTATAATAAAACTATAATAAATAAAAAAATTAAAGTTATAATGAATTTTTTTATTTTTATTTTTTAGTTTTTCAATGTTTTTTTGGTGTTGTTTTTGCTTCTGCCATATTTGTATGGGGCCATTTTATGAAGATCCTTTCTAGATTGTATATATGGTATATTGTATATCTTTCAAGTAATATACACTGTATTAAGAGCATAAATTTTTGTATATATATTATATTTTTTTTCATTTTAGAATATAGTTTTATTAGTTTAAAAGTTGTATGTTTTGATTTTTGTAATTATATTTTTTTTCAGTTTTATTCAAAATTTAATTAAAAATAGTTATAGTTATAAATTTAGATTATTTTGTTTTAATAAATTAAATATTTAAAAAAAATTATAATATCAATTTTATTTATACATTAAAAAAATATATATTTAAATAATTAAAAATTATAAAGTTTAATTAAAAATATCATATCCTATTACCAGAATAAAAAACAATGACCTGTACACATGATATTATAATTTATTTACCCCACTTACAATATGATCATGTTTAATTACTATACTAGTGTAGTCGATGAACTTGTGTTTAGCAAACACTAAATTGGAATATTTCATTCATTTTTCTTGCGGTGATTTTTTTGCACTCCATACAAGCTATTTGTGAATTAGAAGAATTTATTTTAACATTAATTATAAATAAAGTTTTTAATTAAATATCATTAATTTATACCATGTAATGTGGTTAGAAACAAATTATAATAAAGTTATAATAAATAAAGAAATTAAAGTTATAATAATAAACAAATTATTATAAGTTAAGTTAATATATATATTTTAAATATGAAAAACTTTTAGTTTTTCAATGTTTTTTTTGTGTTATGGGACCATTTTTATGGAAGTAGTATATATTGTACCTCATATTTGTTTCAAGTAGTATATATGTATTAAGAGTATATATTTTTGTATATATATTATATTTTTTTTTTCATTTTAAAATATAGTTTTATTAGTTTAAAAGTTATATGTTTTGATTTTTTTAATTATATATTTTTTTTCAGTTTTATTTAATATTTAATTAAAAATGATTATAGTTATAAATTTAGATTATTATGTTATAATAAATCAAATATTTTAAAAAATTATAACATCAATTTTATTTATACATTAAAAATATATATATTTAAATAATTAAAAATTAAAAAGTTTAATTAAAAAGTTTATATTCTATTTTAAATATGTTTATTTTAAAATTTTATATTCTATTTTATATTTAATGGTAATGAAATAGTTTCACTTTAAGTTTAATATTTAGGTTTCAAAATAAGGAGTGGTTATATTATAATGTGGGTATCTCTTCCTTAATCAAACACCTTATTTTGTAAACTTCTTGAATGATGATATTTCATCTTAGGACCAAAGAACTGATACTTATCTAAAAATGATATTAACGTATGTATTTGTAACCAAATTATGTAACTGAATAGCCTTTCATGTGAAAGCATTTCCTCTATACTACTCTTTCGTACCCGCATGATTCATGTGAGAGCATTTTCTCTATACTACTCTTTCTTATGTTACCGTTTTACAGCGTTTCCTTTGCAACATATGGTGCAATTGCTAGTAATAAGTGTACGTTTAATTAATTTTGGTAAGTGAAAGATTAAATTATAAATAAGATAAATAAAAAGAACAATAAATTTAAATGAGAAAATATTTATTCTATTTATATATCATTTTTATTCCAATGGTTATTTATACCCTGTTATATGTTTTTTTAATAAAAAAATATTTAATTTTAATAATAACACTAATACTAAATTTTTAGCAAAAATTAGAATGACGTTGCTGAAATCCCAAATCCTTGATAAATGGCTATGATTCCATAGTGGGTATAGATACGTGACAAGTTTAATTATTACATTTGCACATCATGGATACAAAAGATAAGCTTGATCTTTGATCAATGCCAAAGAATGCATATTAAGCATGAACATGTGAGATGTTTAGTTATTATATGTGTGCCTGATGGATCTAACGATTTTTCTTGATTATGATCAATGGTTGATATTGATAATGGAAGCAAACATGCCTACCTATTAACAAACTATTCTTCATCCAAACGTATCCCATGCTAAAACATGTACACCATTTTTCCACCTATTCTCTCTACTTCCATCTAACATCTTTGGTGTCTTCTAATTGGTCAAATCTGTTCGTCCAATTAGAAAACCTGCCAGGTATAGTTCCTCAGATTTGGTCTTTCCGATTATATTTTAAGATTATGGATTTCTAACCTAAGTTTGATAGAGAGTTAAAAAAAAAATTTATAAAGTCAATTAATTAATTAATTTTCAATTAAAATAAAATAAAATAAATTAATAAAAAAGATTATAATTATTATTAATAACTTGGATAGTACACTAAGAACCTATAATAAAAATTAAGAATATAAATTGGGTTTTATAATATGGATGATTTTATAAATCTAAAGTAGTACTTTTATTAGTTATTAGATGTTTTTATATACCTTCACTATTAGTATTAATAAATTATTGAAACTCTAGGAATTAATATAAATTAATATAAATTATTTAAATTACTTATTAAAAATTCTAAAACAAATAATTAAAATAGTAGTATTATTTATTAGTTATGATATACCATTATTATATACTTCATCATTATTAATCGAATTAATTTAATAAATTAATTTATTCATTAAATTAAATTCTTATTAGGCATCATTATTAATCAAATTTATTCATTAAATTAATTATAAAAATTTTATATTCACAAACTATTAATTAGTAGAATTATAATTTATATCAATTAATATTACTTAAAAATTTTAGGTATTAGGTTAGTTATTAGATGTTTTATATACTTCACTCTTAGTATTAGTAAATTATTGAAATTCTCGGAATTAATATGAATTATTTAATATTACTTATTAAAATTCTAAAATAAATAATTAAAATAGTAGTATTATTTATTAGTTAAGATATATTATTCATTGACTTAATTTATTAATTATTTTAAAAATTTAATTAAACATTAAATAAAAATAAAATAAATTTCCTAGATATTATTGTTGGTCGGCTCTTTAGAAAAATAATCTTCACTTTATAAATTTGACCTTAGTCCCTCTTTCATTTCTTCATTCATTCGTCCTGAAGATGGATCTCCATGGAGATTCAAAACATCAACATTTATTATCTGACACTGTGGAAAATCCGAGTTCTTCCTCATCAAATACCTAACATGATTAGTATAAATTAAGTATGTTGGGGTACTAAAGCAATAGGTACCAAATGGAACATAGAAAAACATTAGGCCAATATGATGTGGCATTTCCACATGGACGATATGTGGCAGATATGATGATGTGGACAGTGACAAGTGACACTTGGTAGGCCGAAATGGAGCTTTTGGCCAACCAAATGGATAATTAGAAGGAGACACATGGTAGACACTTGTCAACGCTTAGACACATAGTAGGATATAATTGGTCACATCAAATGACATGGATGGTAGGATGTGGTATAAATGACATGGAAATAGGACCACATGGAAGACCCTAATTCATCCGCAGCGGATTAATGTGGCAAACACAAAGGTCTCAGGATTTACAATAAATTTATGTTTTGAAAGGTTTTCCCATGTATTTTGTTGTGGGATAAAAATTGAAAACCTAAGGCTATGGGCCAAAATCCATAGACCCAAAGGTTAGTCCCTAGCGGCCCTATACCGGGGTACCGAACTACTGGAGTCAATGGATGACTAGCATGTAGAGCTCTCTAATATGAGGAGTTTTGGTGTGACAGGAAAATAGTCATTAGTTGTAGTAAAGGGTAAAATTATTTCACTTGTAGTTTCGCCTACTGGGTCTAGTTACCATACTTATATTGGGACATTCGATCATGGAAGCTTCGCTGAGGGAGCGATACCATAACATGTTCTTTCATATTTTAGGATATATATTGAGGAAAAAATGACATAATATATTGAGCATGTAATAAGGGGTAAATGGTTTTTATATGTTGGGTATAAAAAATGGAGCTCAAAGTTAATGAAAAAATACAAAAGGGTATAAAAAATGTTAATGAAAAAATGGATACTTACAATATGTTATGAAAGTAGGGGATTTTTAAATTGGGAAGGTGTATTGTGTTCGTATTAGTATGGGGTTAAATAAAGTGATTTTTAGAGATATTCCCAATATGTAGTTAAATTAAGGGTAATGTTTAGTATGCCACGAACACACATGCTATGTCAGAGCTTCATAGAGTGAAGCCATCACATGTTCAATAAAGGAGTATAAAATGTATTTGGTGTCTAACATAGGTAGTCAGGTTTCTACTTTCTCAAAGTTTCACAGTGGAGGACATGATCTCAACCCCTAGTTGCGAGAGATAAAGGATGTAGTTTGAAGGGAAATATCTAGTGGGGTCTCGCCATATCGATGAACCAAGGAAATGGATGGGCATCAAATATAATGTTTACTAATACATGTGTCATGGTTGCAACAAAGGACATGGTCACAACACTTATTTGGTAAGTGTTCAATGGTTAGGGCCTAGAGCTAAAAGGTGATTAAACAAGAAATCACGACATCTAATGATATGAGCGCTTTCAAGATGTCCTTTGTAACAACCCCTGGTTTATTTTACATGCAAATAAAATAAGACCAAGGTCACAGGACACATATTCCAAGATGAATGGTGGGCAAAACAAATTTGTGGGCATCACTTGTGATTTATTTATGGATATGGAAATTGGAAAACACATTGGCAAAGGAAAAGATGCAATAATTGGCATTTAATTATGAAAATAAAAGAAAATAGGAGAAAATGAAGGTGAAGATACATAAATTTTCATGCAAGTGAAATTAGAGGAAAAATGAAGGAAAATGAAGAAAAAGAGAGATAAATGATAAAAGGGCATCAAAGAATCAATTGCTAGTTGTTTTTACAGTTTTGAGATGAGATCTCCTATCATTCTCTCATGTCTCATACTCTGGCACACTTATAGCATTATTGGCACATGCTTGGAGCACTCTCAAATTCAACTGGATTGGAGAAAGAAAGAAAATGAAAGCAAGCCAACAAAATGAAATAGTTTGATAAAAAATTATAGTTGGATTGCATTTTAGGTAACATGTTGCATGTGTGATTTCCTTGTTGGACTTTGGATGCATGGTATATGCTTGTGATTCTCTGGTTATGTGTTGTTATTGGCATGGATATTTGTGTGCATTGATAGTTGTTTCATCCTTGTCTTTCCATTTCCTGGATAACCATAGTGTATTGGGGTCCCCACTTATTTTTTTATTGGTTCTCAGGTTCCCTATGGTTTTGGGTTGGAAAAAATGCTCTGGAGCCTTGGAACAACTTTGGTTTAGTTACTAGTTCATAGAGCCTACAGGTTGGGACAAACACCCAAAAGCTCGTGGATTGAGTTACTAGTCTCTAAAGCCACAGGTTGGAACAAATGCTATGGAACGAGTTATCATTTGCGAGGATTGTGGTTCGCCATTTGTTGATTTTGATGGTTTCCTTCGTGTATATGCATGTGATAAATGCCAATCTAGAATGTTATTTGTAGTGGTATCTAAAAAATGATTTTTGGCTCTAGGAACATGTTTGAATGTAATGAATTCAAACTCACGTGCCAAAAGCTTAACTTGTAGATATTTTCTAAATAATAAAATATTATGCACATGATAAACACCATTAAATTACATGACAAGTAGCAAGGAATAAAGACGAACACGAAGGTGAACGATTCGACGATCAAGGGCATCGACTAACAAACCTATCTAAAAATCATATTTGACCTGGTTATTGGTGGAAGATACAATGAATATGCTATTGGATTTAAATAACAAATATAGAGGGGTGAAAATGGACCAAGCTACCAAGGAAAGATTCATGGAGAAGTGACTTGCACCATCGACATAATCGATATGAGGTGTGGATGATGGATCCGTCTGAAAGGCACAAGAAGACAATGAATGGGTAAGAAGACAATGAGAGACAATGTCGAATCCAAGATGATATAAATCACAACTGATGAGTAGGTAGTGAGGGGATTGATGTAAAATAGGTCATCGAGCATCACGGTTAATATGGGGGGTGAATTTCTGGTTTCACAAAGAGGTGAGGATGATTGTGGAATCCACAACATATTGATCATTGGTTTGTTGTGAAAGGAAATATGCATGATGGTGCATATCATCTCAAGGATAATCAACGGTGGTGATGGCTTCCATCATGTCTTCATTTGAATTAAATATGCACATATGGGAGGAGGAGAGAACACATGATGTGGAGGAACTACCTGAAGCATCATCATGAGAGACAAGGTTCACATGCGCATTGCCAACATGAGGGGATGAATTAATAGTAGATGGAATATCTACAAATTTTGAGACCGACATATTTGACGAAGAAGGTTCAACTGAATCATAATAGGAAAATCCAAGGGATTCTCCATACATCGATCCCATGGATGATGACAAGTAGAGGATAGGATCAATACTATCATGCATCTCGACATCGAGAGGAGGGATCATAATGTGTGGTTGAAGGACTTCTTGTTCTGGCGTGATACATTAGGGGAACTTTGAGGTCTAAAATGGGCCTCCGAATAAAAATTTACCACCAAAATAGACTTTATAAGAACCAATAGGATTCAAGATGATGATGTCAAACATGGGGTATGATTCACCATTTTTGGAGTAAAAAAGTAAAAATATAAAAAAATAAAAAAATAATAAAACTACTTTTTCAACTTGTATTTTTAGCTTTTCTCTCTAAGTTTTTACTCATATTTCGAGTGGTAATACTTCTTGGATGAAAATTTTAATTCCTCGTCCAAGGAGTACCCATGTTTCATACTTTCGATGGACCCTGCTACATGAAAAATGAGAAATACATGAAAAAATGTGATTGCAATAACAATTTTCATGTATTTATCAATTTCCATGTAGAAGAGTCAATCAAAAGTATACAAAATGGGTACTCCTTGTATGAGGAATCAAATTCTACATCCAACGAGTGTTGCCACTCGAAATTTGAGGAAACCCATAGGGAGATAAGTTGAAAATACAAGTTAAAAAAATAAATTTTTATTTTTTTCCCTCTAAAATTTGATGATGTAATCTAATATTATTTTATTATTTCCACTATTATTTTATAATTTCCTTACGAGGCCCATTTTAGACCTCAAATATCCCCTAATTATTGGACCAAAATCCACAAGTAGAGAAGAGGTGGATTCACTTCGAGTGGCCTCTATTTCATGAAGATCCTGACGAGTATCACAAAAATATTCAGGAGAAGGACAGTGGTGAGAAGAGTGGATAAATTTATCACACAAAGAAAAAGGGTGATTATTGCATAATGATTTGTTATTCTTGGTTGACTCAAGTAAGGTGACATGGACCTCCAATATGTTTGAGTCAACAAAGGTATCAACGATCACATATTTGAGATGAGGGAGTTCAGGACAATTATTGGTGGCATGCTCGACAACATCAGAAAAATCGCATGGAGGGGTAGGATTTGGAGGCTTTGGAGGAGCTGGAGTTGTTTGAGATGTATTGTATTTGCTTCCATTTTTCTGGGCTTTCCCCCCCTCACCAGATGCTTTCGCAAAAAGAGTAGATTCCTACTGAGGTTGTTGTGGAATTGAAGTAAAAGAAGGGGAAGGAAAAACGAGTTTTACCGGGGTCAAAGCAGTGTAAGGTTTAATATTATTAGGGGGGGTGTTTACGGGGGGATTAATGTACCAAAATGGGATCCCTAAGGTAATGTTAGGTAAACTCAATTTAGCCATGACAAGGATAGAGAAATTTCAAGTGTGTGGAATAGGAAAGGTATCTGACCCGAAGGATAATGGTTTGGAGGAACTGCTCTTGGATGGTTAAGACCTAGAGAAATAGTTACTGATTGGAATGGAATAGGAGACACACCAGTAGAAGGCAGTGATCCTTGAGGAATTATACCTGTATGTTTGGTTCATTTGGGAACAACAAGCTGAAGAGGCATAGTTGTTGGATGGGAGCATGAGACCGCTTGTGAGAAACCTGTGGCTCTTGCAACATGCAAATACTGGATGAGCTAGGCTCAGAAGGGATAGGTGGTGGACCATAATAAGAACCAAGCAAAGTGAAATATTTATAGACTCTAGGCGAGACATTGGTGAGGGACAAGACAATCATATTCCCAGTCATGGATGATATAGTGGATTGAGGTGAAGACTGAGCCTTAGGATCATAGTATGTCAGTTGATTGATGGTGACGATATTTCTATTATGAGAAAAGTACAACTTACATCTGAGATGTGACAAATAACATGTCATAGGAATAAATATGACCCAAAATAATGTTATAATCCAACATGGAATCAATGAATTCAATGTCAATAGAGACAGTCTTGTCAAAAACACTAATAGGACACTTGCGATACAAGCCAAAGGGATGTGATGGATGATCGTCCCATGCACAGACAGTAATGGTGGATGGGAACAGGTAAGGTGAACAAAGTTTCTTCCAAACAGTAGCAACCATCACATAGGTGGAGGTTCCTTCGTCTATGATACACCGTTGAATGGTGGCATTTCTTATAGAGACTGGTATTTGAAATGCAACAGATGAAGGAAGGGGAGGCTGTTTCAATTGATCAATGTCAAAGACAATAATATGATTGTAAAAAGGATCCACAACACCCAAATTAGAGAGTAGAGCTTTCTGTTGGGGTGGGAACATCTGGAGGACGTCCAACATTGACATGGAAACATGTGACTGCACCAAGTCATCTACTATGCTATAGGTATGGGCAGTTTTAGCTGAAGCAACATTTCAACGCAATGGACCTTTGGGGATATTGGGAATAGCCTTTGCCTTAGGTTGAGTGATATGTAAGGTACCATTTGATGAAGAAGGAGGCTCGGTGAAAATTTGAGGTTGGGACTCAGTCATAGGCTTAGCAGGTGGCTTGTTATATTGGCGTGATCAAGTTTGAAGGTTGAATTTTTCGGTTTTTACTTCATTAGAATTCATTATAAGAATATGGTAATCATGGTGATAAAATTGTGGAAATTAGGGGAATTTTGAGGTCTAAAATGAGCCTCCTAAGTAAATTATAAAATAATAGTGGAAATAATAAAATAATATTAGATTACGTCATCAAATTTTAGAGGGGAAAAAAGGAAAAACTACTTTTTCAACTCGTGTTTTCAACTTATCTCCCTATGGGTTTACTCAAATTTTGAGCAAGAACATTCGTTGGATGCAGAATTTCATTCCTCATCCAAGGAGTACCCATGTTGCATAATTTCTATGGACTCTGCTACACAAAGACTAATAAATATATGAAAAACGTGATTGCAACCAAAATTTTTCATGTATTTATCATTTTTCATGTAGAAGGGTCCATCAAAAGCATGCAACATGGGTACTCCTTGGATGAGGAATTAAATTTTTCATCCAACAAGTACTCCCGCTTGAAATTTGATTAAAAATTTAGGGAGATAAGTTTAAAACACAAGCTGAAAAAGTAGTTTTATTATTTTATTATTTTTTTAAATTTTTACTTTTTTACCCCAAAAATGGTGAATCATCACCCATGGTTGACATCTTCATCTTGAATCCTATTGGTTCTTATAAATTTTGTTTTGGTTGTACTTTTGTTTTAGGAGGCCCATTTTAGACCTCAAAAGTTCTCTAACGAGGTTGGGTGGTTGTCTAACCTTGTGTGGGTTGGGAATATATATATATATCCTTGGTGAGGAAAAGGATTGTTAAGCACGTCCAGTTGACATGAAGCAGGATCTGGTGGAAGCAGAGCCATGGGCTGTTGTCCTCTAGTCTAAACTACTTGAGCTTCCCATAATTGACTCATCTGAGGTAAAATGGGACAATCATGAGTATAATGGCCATATACACCACAATAGGCACAACACTTTTTCATACAAAGGGCCTCCTTTTCTTGGGTTGTCCGCCCTGTTGTTGGGTTGTGGGATTAGGATGATTTCCTTGAGGTGCATTAGGCAGTGGAACCTGGTTACCCTCATTACCTGGAGATTGCTAGTTCTGGTTACCTTACCCCTTATTCTTTTTCTTGGGATTGGGGGGATTGGTCATGCTCCATTGAGCATACACTTGACCTTGAGGGGGATGTTTCTTATGTGGTAGAGGTTGAGGAGGCATGGGATGCTAAAGCGCTGGTGCTGGAGCGGCTGGAGCGCTAGGCGGTGCATTTGGAAAATATGGAGGAGGGGAAAAATTTGGATAAAAATGTTGGGAAACAGGTAGCCTTAGAATCTTATGATGCGATCAGGAATATGCATATGACATGGTTTGATCTGGATAAAGGTTTACTTCAGGAAGGGGGTAATTTTAAGAGGAAATATTCCCCCCCTAATGTTGACCATAAATTGAATGTGGAGTATATGGTTGTGAATGAGGGTGTGAAATGGATCCAAAAATACCATTTGTAGCATGAGATGCCCTCGATGCATTACCAGCACCAGGTCGATTCATATCGGGGAGAACGATATAAAAATAACTTGATTGAGAATAGATCAAGTCATATTTCAAAGCTACTTGGAGTGCATCTTCCTCAGGCTGAGAAAAGTGTGAAGGGACATCTTTACCTATGGGTTCCAAAAGTGATATAAGGAACCAATCTAGGTAAACATGATCTTCAAACTAATGGGCCCTACACATGCTCCTCCTTTTGTTCCATTCTTGAAAGAAATCGAGAGTTTGATGCTAGTGTCATAACGGAGAGGTAACTAGAAATAGGATAGAATTTTTTTGGCAAGAGTCGCAAAAGTGGAATGAGTGGCGCTAGGCTAATAGAAATACCACTTAGTAGTAGCTCTAGTAAGGGTGCATTGGAATAAACAAATATACATGGAGTCTTCAGTAATTGAATTATAGGAACACCACATGTGAAATGATTGAAAATGATATGGATTTTCTCCAATATCTCATTTAAACTTGGGTATGTCGAAAGGAAGCTTGGTAGGCATAAATGGATAATTTGGGTTATGGAGAAGAGAATTATTGATCACCTAGTTAAAATTTAGGAGATTCAAGCTAGCCATGAAGGGTAGCAATGGAGTAGGAGTTATCATACTGGTAGAGGTTCCACTCGTGGGATTACCCGGGTTAACAATTGAGTTACCACCTTGGCTTCCTGCACCTGTGTTGGTTCCTAGACTGGTGGCGATACGAGGTTGAGAAGATGAAGAATCAAAGAAAGAACTCGATAAATTAGCAGGAACCAAAGTCAGAATGAGGATTCAATGGAGGAATGGGAGGATGAACTCGAACTTGATGGGGAGGAGTAATATGTCCTAATAGAAACTTAGGGTGAAGGTCTCGAATTCATCGTGAAAAATTCCTAATGGGTGAATTGATTTCAAGACAATGATGAAACTAAGGATTCAAGAATGATAGGAGAAAAAGAGTAACAAAAAACAGGCAAACACTTACTGCAATGCTACCAAGTGCATACTAACTATATAATGATACTACTCTAATACAAGAAAGCATGTCCTATAAAATAAAATGACCTCTAGCATATAGGTGATATAAATCCTCAAACCATCCTAGATCTACTATTTTATATGGCCTTCCAAAGAACTTATTACTTGACAGAATCTCATCCCCACAAGCATAATTTTCCAAAGAAAAGTAAGGTAGAGAACCAACTACTTCCCACAGCAAGTCCTATAAGGTGTTTTCCTAATAATTGTCACGAAGGTTTCCTTCGTCCCTTGGGAGTGGTCGAGTCTTGAGCTTCTTGGTGATTATCCACTGAATGAAATTCCCTACCACAGGTTGGGTAGCCCCGAGGAGAAATGCTAGCGTAATTACCATATTTAACCCCCTTTGAATCGGGTTTCTGATGCACTCCAACTTTGGACTGTGGGATGGTGAAGTATTTTAAGCTCCCTGGTGAGCCTTGGTATTGCAGCAAGAGTGCTCCAACTCCCAAGGGATACTTAGCTTTACTTATCAATCTGGGGTTCATACAAACTTCAAGTTAAAAATTCTATATGCATAGCAGATGGATTCTACTCATGCCACCCTCAACTAGGTCTTTTTCTCAGTAGTAATTCTAGGCCATTCTTACTATTGGATTAAAGTGAAATAAAATAATGTAATGCAGAGAATTACAACTAAATAGAATGAATATCAAAATTCTACTTGAAATTGATAGTGAAAGCAAATCATAAACATTTAACCTAATTGAAAAAAAGGAAATTATGATATTATCAATCATTCATGTAACTATCCATTAAATTTCAGTAAAGAAACTATTCTATCATCACACACTTCATCAAACCATAAACTAAAATTCTATCTATTACCTCACTTAACTTGTACTTGCATGTAAATTGTTTTCCTATTCAAGTGAAGTCTGAAAGTAAAACACTAATTCCTACTATTTTTTTGCAGCAAGGAAGGAAGAAGCTTTGAAAAAACCTAGGGGTCTCTTCTGGTCACGAGTTCAGAGATGGGGGTAAAATTCATCCTATCCTAGGTTCAAATTCCAACAAGGTGCAAAACTGGAGTGCAAATGGTGACCTACAACACTTCTATAGGATCTTTGTATTGCTACAGGAAGTCCCAAAGTGCTTTAGGAAGTAGACTGAGAAGGATATAAGGGTGATAAATGATGGAAGGAAGGTGTGAAAAGGTGGTAAATGGTGGAAGGAAGTGAGTTATGGGTGACTAAAACCTTCATCCAAGCTCAGAACCCTTGGGAAGCATGTTTTTCACTGGGAGGGTTTCTCACAATGGTGATGAAGATGATTTTACCAAACAGGGTTTTGGTGGTAGAATTGGAGGTTGGAGAGAAGAAGGATGAATTCAAAGATGAAAGTGATGAAAGGGGTCCTTTTCATGTAGCTTTAGATATTCCTCAAACGAATACACACATACAAGCATTGATCATTAACAAACTAACATGTTTAAAAGTGGAAAAGATGAGTTGAATAGAAAACCCTACTTAACCTATAATAAAATCTTATCTAAGCACAAATAAAAATTCTAACTTAAATTAAGCATGAGATGAACATGATGATCACACTATTTAACTTTCCAGGAAATTATAAACAAACTATTTTTGGACTATGGTTGGAGAGTCTTCTTCTCATGCTCCCATGAGAGAGGTGAGAAAGAGAGGCTACAAGAACAATTTTGATAAATTTTTGTTGTTACTAGAATGAAAGGAAGCTAAAAAAAGTATCAGAACATAAAACGATAATATAAATACACAAGAGGGACTTAACCAATGGATTGGGCCCTAACCCAAAATAATCAGCCCTCTGAGACTAAATTAGTGGTGGATCAAACACCTTCTCATTATTATTGCAACAAAATATTTAATACATCATATGGCAGTAAAAAATAACACTAAATTAGAGCTCAAGATCTACCTACATGAATACAAAGTTCAAATCCTAATAAGCTCTTGCACATGGGTAGCTATTGAAAACTCCCTAAGAAGTCGGTACATGGTCTCCTTGATCTCGAGAAGAGTGGAGCTTGGCTCCCCATAACTAACACTTTCTCGGCTACCTTTGCCTTCAAGATATTGGGAGATATCTTGGTGTGATATTGGTTTATTGAGGGAGTTAAGGAGGTGGAAAACCCTCCTACAATCTCTCTTTGGTGTCTAATTCGTTCCCTTATGTGGAAAATATCTCAAAAATAGCTTCATTTCATGTAATTAAATCAGATTAGGAAACAAGACATGAAAAACATCTTTCACCCTTCTCACTATGAATAATATGAAAAGAAAGTAAATAAATGTGAGAGAGATGTAACTTAATAGGCTGAAGGATGGCATTTTAACCACTTAAAATATACCTAATGATCGGCCTCATCATCACCCCCCAACTGAAATGGTTTCTAATCCTCTTAGAAACTTAGGTCTCCTTTCTGATCTCATTCAAATCCCTGATGGCCTCTCATACATCCCAAGGTAGCTCAAAGGGTGTGCCTTCGGGTAGGTGAAATTCGGCTAAGGGTGTGCCAAGATGCTAAGGGAATTAATTTCATATCACCCAACCTAGAGTTAGGGTCCCAATTTTTCATATAAGTTAATATGAGGTTATGCATTTATAATTCAACCATTATAGCCTTCTCTCCTACACTAAAATATTTGTAGAAATAAATGAATTGTGTATAGTTATGAAAGCGTAGGGAGCCATGTTGAGCTAAGGTCCTGATTTGGAATTGCAACCATTTATATCTAAGATAAACTGCATAGGATTTTGAAGGTTGTATGTACTACATGGCCTCCATGCAAATTTTGGCCATAGTGGCAAATTGGTTGTATTTTCCCTGTAGGTGACCCTACAACCTCATGTTCTCTATTTTCACTACTTGTGACTGCTCTTTCACCATAGATTCTGTGAGCCTTATATCAGCTAGATTTTTCCCCATTTCAATGAGCCTTTCTTCCATCAACCCCACATCTTCAACAATCTTTTATTTGGAAATTTGCATCCATCTGTGGGTGTGCCCTCTTTCTATCTCCAACTCATGTAGGATGGGGATTATGAATTTTGCAGGGATTAGTCTCCCTTCCTCAATTAACTTGTAATAATATTCCAAATTAGGCTCTCGCGTAGGTTCTTGAAACTCTGTGATTTTTTTTAAAGGTCTTTGGGGAGGTTGTTGTCTTTTGTAATTGTTGTTGTTCAACTTGTACCCCCTATTGCACATATTTTCCTTATATTTGTGCACTCTTCCCCTTATTTTTTTCATTTTGTCCCTCTTTCTATGAATTTTTATCTTCCTATAGCATTTCCCATCTTTCCTGTAGCATGCTCTATTTTTCTTATAGCATGCTCTATGTTTCTTGTATCATGCTATGTTTTTCCTATAACACTCTCATTTCTTATTTTTGGATATCTATGGGCGTTTCTGGTTGCTTGAAGGGTGATGCTCTAGTGTTGGAACTCATTACATAGGCTATGGGAGTCTTAGGTTTTGGCTTTGGAGAGGTGACCTCCTCAATTTTTCCCTCAATTGGCCCTACCTCCTCTTTCTTGCTTGGGGACCCATTAATGGTAATTGGGACTTTTTTTAGAGTCTGAGGTCTTCCTTGTTTCACTGTAGTTATTTTCCTTGTTTTAAAGTAAAGAAGGGTTTTTCTTGGTATTTTCTTCTTAGATTTCATAGGAGTGCCCAAGGTAGGTAAAGTGGCAACTACCCCATCCTCAGTGTTTCTTGGTGACATATTATTTTTCCGCGGGGATATCTCAGTTTCATTTGGTTCAGTGGTCTGTTTAGGACTCAAGGTCTCCTCTGATTTTTCGTCCTTTTATTCCTCATAATCTCCTCCTTCTACCTCTGCCTCCTCTAATTTTTCTTCCTAAGTTTCCATCTCTACTTCTTCTTTTTTCCTCTCTGTCTCTTCCTCCTTTATTCTGGTGTCTCTACCCCTAATGCTAGATGCAGCAGTTTCCCTAGGAGCAATGTTATGGGTTACTATCAATGTCTCCCTGTCCATGTATATGAATTTGGACCATGGGACAAGAATTAATAAGCTATTTAGGGAATCCTCCATTATCAGTTTAATAATGCCATGATGGGATAAGTGTTGATGCTTCCCTTCTCTAAATTTATGGCTCATGTCCCCGATGGAATGAAGGAAGAAGTATGGTACATTTAATATCTGTTCAAGAAGAAAATTTTCTTTGTATCTGAGCTCATGCAATAATCTAAAGTTGTAGCCATACACTACACTCAATATTCCCTCACAGGAGATGTATATAAAAATTTGATAAGCTAACTCATCCCATGTATAAGGAAAAATTTCTCTCCTAACCCCATTCTTATCTTCCATAGGTCTCTCCTTGGCCCTAAGGAAATTCTTATTTTTAGTGGCACTAGTGCCCATGTCTTCCCTATTCCATTTGATTCCTAGGGGTAGCGTGGCTACTTTTCTGATCACTACATGACTTATTGGTATGGATAACTCCCTTACCATAGTGGCAACACTGACATCTGGTTGTGAATTTAAAGCCATTGAAAAATCAGAAGAAATTTCATCATCATATCGCTTTATAAATTCAAAGAAACCTAGCCACTGATGCCTCCTAAATATGTCTACAAAAGGAGGGTTAAAATGAATCATTTTGATGTCTGAATGTTCTCTCCTATTAAACACACCCCCTGTCTCTTCTTGCTGCTCTTGTCTAAGTGCAGGAAAGGTGTGTCTTTAATGGCCTTAGTGATAAATTCAGTGGTAGGAGAGGGCCAAAAATATATTATCAATATAATTCTAGTTCTATTTACTAACCCCTACTTCTTCACAAAAAACCTCTCAATTTCACAATTTGATGACTAGTGACTGCATAATTTTTAGGATACATTGTGTGAAATTATGAAGCAAATATGAGGGTGGTGGAAACTTACTTCTTAGTATAATTCTTTGAGATGAAAAATGGAAATTTTATGAATCAATTAGGACTTTTGTTTCTTCCATATACCTCCCCTGCCTTCCTATAGCATTCCTCATCCCTTCTTGTTGCAATTACAATGCTTCTTGTAGCATTGTCCTGTAGTAGCAGCAGGTCAAGGTTCGAAGCTCCTCAATGGCTTGCAAAATTTTTTGTCTCTCTAAATGTTCTTGCAATGAGAAAAGATGTGAAATGAAGTGCACTCAAGTATGTTATATGCTATTTTGAGTTGGCTTTGAGCATTGTGCCGATATGTCCCTCACATGACGTTTCCTCATTTCAACCATTGGTCCCACATAAATTTATCATTCTTTTCTTCCTTGTAATCAACACCCACTCCTGATGATCGTACTTCAACTAATGTGAGAACTCCATGTTGCATGAGGATTCTACCAATAACCTTTAGTTCAAATGGTCTAGGGTGGCCAAGTTAACTAGCAACCTTCAACTTATTAAAACTTCCCCTCTCGACATTCTTTCATTTAGTCAATTACACATAGGGAGAGGGTGAGAGTGTGCCATACCTAAGCCTTACCTCATTGTTGAATTGTTGTAGGGCCTTTCATGCTATAGCTGGACCATTTTAGTGGCATCAACGTAGTTTCTATTACTGCTCAATTTTATGTTCTGTGTCTCCATTATTTTTTAGGTGCTTAACTGTGTTTGTTTTTTGTGTGTGCAGGTATGTTTTTGAGGCTTCATGTACATGTTTCTGGTGGAGAATCATTCTTGGAGTTCTATTACCACCTTCAGAATCACCTCACAAGTCTTCCCAATCTCCTTGGATGATTAAAAATAAATTATAGAATTTTCTGGTGTTTACAGAGGTTTTCTACAAGAAGATGCTTCTTCTTGTAGCAACCTCTTCTTTGCATGTTTTAGACTCTAAATATGCACGGGTGATGAGGGAGAGTGTGAAAAGGCCCTATTATTGTGATAGGATGATGAGGAAGTGGTGTGGCCTTGGAGAGATGAAGTGAAGGAACTCTGTGTTTTTGTAGAAAAATTCCTTAAATATGTCACAAAGTGAAGGGTTTGAGTGGAAAAACTATGTGAGTGGGATAAATAATGGCGGGAATACTCTCTTCATGGAATTTTTGAAACCACATGACATTTTATAACTTCCCTTGTCTTTAATCCTCCCTATTATAGATTCTTGTACCTTCCTATAGCACGAAAGGAACTTCCTATAACAATAAAGCAACTTCATGTAGCACCACAGAGAGGGTGTGAATTTTTACTTTTGAGCTCATAGGATGATGGAGAGGGATGAGGATGTTACTGATGATGTTTGATAGAGAGAGAATGGATGGAGGAGTGAAGATAAATGGGAGAATATCCTTGGTTTATGACCATGACAGGCCATTGTTCATAACCCTACAAGATAGAAATAAAGGTTAGCAGTCATGGTGTCATTTTACCTTCTTATCTTTGTTTTTTTTCTTTTTTTTAATTATTTTTTCAAGACCAATGGGCTATCTCAGAATAGGTTTTCAACCCACTGGCCTACACTAGGTGCCTCAGAGAGGTTTTTACTTATGGATCTTGTATTTTTCTTCTCTTTTTTTTTTTTTTTTCTCCAGGACTGCCTCAGAGAGGTTTTCAATCCCGAAGTTATCCTTGGATGCCTCATGGAGGTTTTCACCCATGCCTCTTTATTTTCTTTTCTCTAGGAGGGATGTGGATTGGAAGGTATGAGGCTCCCAATTACATTTACTTCCCTACTGATTGTATTGATGAATTCTACCTTAGACATGGGATTCTTGTATACTTTTAGTCTATAACCATTGAGAAGTTGAGGGATCACCTCCTCATCAATGGTTTTGATATGAAAAACCACACTCTCATGGAATTTCTCTATCAAATATGGGCCTAACCATCTTGTCATTTTCCTTTAAATTCATTGAATATGTAGTCATATAGCAAATCTCAATCCCATTCATAGAATATTTTCTCCTTAATGTGCCTATCATGCCAAACCTTCCTCTGCAATTGTATAAATCCAGTGTGGAGGAGGGCCTGCATTCTGAATTCCTCCAATCCATTCAGTTGGAGCAACATTTATTTTTATGCTCTTGTGAATCCAAATATTTTTGTGCTACCATTCTTAGAGTTAGTATACTCAAATTCAATATAACACAATATTTCTTCCCATAAATCAGATCATATGGAGTGAACCCAATAGGGTTTTTCCAAGTGGTATTATAGGCCCACGTTGCCTCCACTAATCTATCTGCCCAATATTTCCTGCTGCTGCTCAATGCCTTGGTGAGGATTATTTCCAGTGCTTTATTGGTAACCTCTACTTTCCCATTTACATGAGGGTGATAGGAATTAGATGGTATGTGCTTGATATTATGCCACCTTAGGAGATCCTCAATAAAATGTGATGTGAACTGAGCTCCTTGATCAATGAATATCTCCCTTGGATACCTAAATTTGTAGAAAACATTTTCCCTTAAGAACTGAACCACTTTTTCTTCTGTTGCCTTGACAACCTTTGTCTCAGCCCACTTTGTCAAACAATCAGTGTGTACTATGATGTATTTCTTTTTCCTAAATGGTGGATCAATTGGACCAATGCAATCCATACCTCACTTGTCAAATGGATCTAAGGCCACTTGAGGTGGTAGAGTAATTTCATCCCTGGATGTGGGTTTTCCCATCCTCTGACACTAGTCACATTTATTGTTATACCTTCTTGTGTCCTTATGGAGAGTAGGCCAATAGTAGCCAATTTGTAAGGCCTTGAAAGTTTTCCTCTTAGCAGAAAAATGACCCCCACATGGCCCATCATGACATCATGAGAGGATGTCAAATAATTCCTCTTCCCTGACACATGTCCTTAGAATTATATCTTGTCCTAGTTTTAAAACATTGCCACCAGTCCAAGTGATAGGGGCACTTTTTCTCACAATTTTTCTCTTCTCCTTGGAAGATAGATTTGGAGGAATTATATTAGCAACAAGGCAGTTGGATATGTCAAAACACCAGGAAGAGAGTATTGAGATAGTCAATAAGTTCTCATTTGGAAGTTTATTATCAATCATCCCTTCATCATCTCCAAGAAAAGTGAGTCCAGACAAAAAATATGCAAGCACATTTTCTTTCCCTAGCTTATCAAAAATAGTAAATTCAAACTGTTGTAACAATAATAATGACCTAATAATTCTAGCATTCACATCAGGTTTGTTCATCAAGTATTTAATTTTTGCATGATTAGTATGCACAAAATTTTGGTACCTAGTGATATAATTTCTAAACTTGTTCAAGGAATGCACAAAAACTAAAAGTTTTTTCTCAGTGACAGTGTACTTTAATTCATCCTTAGAAATTTTTTTACTAATGAGTTAAATGGAATAGGGTGACTTATCATCTATTTGTCCCAAACCTGGCACCACAACTTTATCTGATGGATCAATATGGATATGGAAAGGAAGAGCCCATATGGGACCTTAGAGTATACGAGTACTAGTCAAATTTTCTTTTATGATTTCAAAGGCCTCTTGAAAACTACTTGACCAACAGAATTCAGAGTCCTTGGAAAAAAATCCAAACAATGGTGAATCCACCATGCTAAAATCCTTGAATAATCTCCTATATAACCAGCGAAGCCCAAGAAACTCCTAACATCTCTCTGTTTTTGAGGAGTAGGGACCCTTTTTATGATGGAAATATTGTTTGGGTATACTTTTATTCCTTCCTAAGATATGGAGTGGCACAGGACAATCCCTACCTTCCTCAAGAATTCACAATTCCCAGGACTCAAGAAGAGACATATTTAAATGCATCTCCTGAAGACTTTACCCATATTAGAGAGGGCCTCTTGGAAATCATCCATTTATATTTCCATGGAGTAATGGACAAGCTTAGAAAATATGATCCAAAATTCTCTATGAATGTGGCAGGGCCATTGCATAGGCCAAATGGGGGAACTATATAAGAAAAGGTACCATAAGGACATGTAAATGTAGTCTTGTCTTTGTCTTTAGGGCTGATATGGATCTGATTGTAACCATTGAAACCATTGAAGAAAGAGAATAAATTCTTTCCAGCAATACCATATAAGACTTGGTAAATGAAAGGAAAAGGGAAATGGTCTTTCTTTGTGGCCATGTTCAACTCACTGTAATCAACACAGAACCTCTACTTCCAATTCTTATATGGGACTAAGACTAGAGGTGACACCAATTCACTATATGAGATGGGGTATATGAACCTTGCATCCAACAACTTTTGTAATTCATCCTTTACTATGTCCTTCAAGGCTGGGTCCATTCTCCTCTGGGGTTGGCGCAAAGGCTTGCATCCATATTTGATGTAAATATGGTGAATGCAAACTAAGGGATGCACCCCTTTCATTTCGTTATAATCACAAGAAAAAGAATCTAATTTCTCTCTCAACATATTGCACAATTGTTCTTCCTCTTTGGTAAAGAGAGAGGGATTGATCTTTAAGCTTTTGGATGTGAAAAATTCTATATTCTTTGTATGTTCATGGCTTGAGTCAACTAAGCATAACTTAGTCCAAGGATTTCTTCCAGATTATCTCACAAGTTCATCAAGTGGATTGGTAGTGGTGGGTTGGTTCTGAAGGATATGGTCAATGAGGTCATCTTCATCACATTTCCACCCTCTGATAACAACATCTAAGGTACAAATTAGGTATGGTTTTGGATGGTACACTTCATCTTCTTCCTCATTCTCCAACCAAAAAGGCATATCATGTTTAATAGAACATTGAGAAGGAGGATATAATATTAGTTCTATTGATAAGGGCCCATTCTTAATGGTCATTTTTCCATCCCTACAACTGATATAGGCATCATCAGTGGAAAAAAAAGGTCTTCCTAAGATAAGAGGATAACCATTAAACTCAGTTTTGGGTTGAAGTACCAGGAAGTTAGTGGGATACTCACAAGAATCAATGGAGACCATAACATCCTCAAAAACTCCTTTAGAAGCTACTGTGGATCTTTCTACAAGTTGCAACAATGTAGTGGTATTTCTCAAAGCCCCTTGGAGGTTGAGATTCAACATGGTTTATTTATCCATCACATGATGGAATCCTGAATATCAATCAATGTATGAGGTAAAATGATACCATCAATGTGCACATCCACTACTGGACTTCCATCAATCAATCAAGGTTTCTATTAATTCTAGTACATTTAGGCCTTCAATACAATCTATCATTCTACGCACACAACCAATAGAGTCCACACACAGCCAAGACTTAGGTCTCCACGCACATAACCAGCAGGAGCCTTTTTGCCTAAAAACCCAGACTTAGCTTAAAACATTAATTAAAACATCGCATGATCAAATCTAAGATATAATTTCTTGAATCTATATCTACATATTTATACTATCTATAAGCATAGATACCATGGCCTCAAACCATATTTTGAGACTCGTGGTTTTCCCTTTAAACCCAATACATTGATTAAGGGACTTTGACCCACCCGAAAGCCCCTTTGACTCGTTCGTGCAGCGCGCACAACAAAACATAAACAAAAATTAACCAAAAATGTACCCCAGGGGACCCCACTCCAACAGGCCCCCAACACAAACTCGTGACTCATCCTGAGCCACTACGGGGTGGTCTCCTTCATTTTGGCTTTTAGTGCTTCGAGATATCTCTTTAGTGACATGATTAATTCGACGCTCTGTGCGGCAGCACTCTGTGCTTCATCAACTAATTTTTTGGTTTTCGCCCCTTCAACTGCCAGATTGATGCTATGTTGTGTTTGTTGAAGGATTTTCAGGACACCATCAAGACTCTGCGACAACTGCAAGGCTTCCTCAATCCAAGGTTGCATCCTTGTCTCCAAAAGTTGTTCCTGACAGTGCAAGTCTTCTATCTAAGGCTGAATTTGCTTTCCCTCATGAAGGTGGACAAGTCTCTGTGATATCACCAATGTGGGCACCGCCATCCAAATATCGCTGAACTATTGTTCCTTGCTGCATAATTAATTCCTTAACTCTTGTACCATCAGGTTGATTTGAAGAACTATCCAAACGCCCATGGCTTCATCCAATAGCTTTCCACACTGTCACTACAACTGATATTGTTTTTGTAGTGGCCTTGACCTCTACAGCGTGTTGCGCTCTGAACTCCAGTGGTGTTTCAGGTTGGAGTTTCATCTGCAGCTCAGCAATTTGTTGCTCAAACTCATCTCGGATAATCTGTACTTCATTGCGCAATGCCTTGAGTGCAGCGGCCAAGCCCTCTAATTTTTCTATAGGTGCGGGTGATGAAGGGACAATGACCTCTAGCGGGTCACCGTATACTTGGTCGATCATGGCCTCTAATGCGGTGCACCGAGCCTCAACTGCATGTCACACCTCCTCTATTGTATGCTACTTTTGTTGGATCATCGCGGCCTTTTGTTGAGATTCATTCGCAGCGTGGAAGGCAAGGTCCTATTGATATTATAATTCATCGACAATCATACCATGGATCATATGGAGTTTCCTGGATGGTAGCACCACGAGGTCGATGATGATTTCTCCACAGGCTCTCAGGGTCGTGTGCAAAGTCGCTGAATCCACTTTGATGGCAAGTGTGGGGATTTGGATCATGCGGCTGTTTGCAGTAGATGGTAGTACCGTGCCGATGGGTTGTGTGCTGGAAGTAGTCACGCTTGCTTTAAGCTGGCTCACTTGTACCATGCTCGCTTGAATCTGGATCGCTTGTACTTTGAGTTCTTGAATACTTGACTACACTCCTTTGAGCACAATTTTGTACTGTGCTTCCATACCTGTCCACATGTCTTCTGTTGCATACTTTATTGTATTTTCAATTTCATTGAGATCATATTTCATCAGGGTGAGGTCCTTTGTGCCGGCTAATTTGGACCCTTTTCTCTTCTTGCGCAAACCTCTCGCAGCCTGAGAGCCGCAATTAGTCCCCTTGGTGGTCTCCATCTGCTCAACACCTTCACCATTATTGTCTTCTTCTCTCACTCTCTCCAAATCGATGGTTTCGCCTATTGTTGTCGGCTCAAGTTCAGCTTTGGCATATTTTCCCTTTTTCTATGTATCTTTGTGGTTATGGGCTTTGTCAGAGGCTTCAAGACTGATGACGAGGCACCCCTAGTGGTGCATGGCTATAACCAGGCAGACGGCCACTCTTCCGTGATGCGCACGAGGCCATCCGCTATGACCAAGTAAGGTAAGTCATACCACACTCCCTTGACAACGCCCTTTGCGCGGATATGCACATTATGAAACATTGCTTTCAAATCTGCAATTAATTTGTACTGCTCATACATGGTTGGGGATAACCTTGGCTTCAAATGAATAGATTCAGATAACGTAGAGTCAAAAATCACCCAGAAAATATTATTTTCAATGACTCTAGCTGGGATATTTTAATTCCACATGGTTTCGTAGAGCACGGCTTCGCACATTTTTGGCTCTATTTCTAGGAACTGCGTGTCTTCAGGCGTGTTCTAGCTGATGAGCATGATGATGAGTATCAGCCATTCGTAATAAAAGTGTTTCCCCTCCTCTTGCATCGTGCACACATTTTCCAGAAATTCAGAACATAAGTACTCAACCCAATTGTACTACACGCCCTTCTCGCACTATCCAACAAGCGCAATAACATGTGCTAGGACCTCCTTTAGTCTACACTTCCTCATCATTTTATAGGTGAGGAAAATCATGCAAAATTGGACGGCAAGGTAACTAATTTAGTTGACAACAAATCCATGAGTGTTGCGTGATACTTTATAATAATTTTTGACCTTTTCTATCACTTTCTTCTCCAGGCCTTTTCCTCCAAAGGCTACCATAGGGTTCCCACCCTGGTTAGGCAAGCTAGTGATTCGATGGATCAATGCGACATCTATAAAAATACCATCTCCAAGCCACAAGCAGTCATCATGGATGAGCGCGAGAAGCAGTCACACACAAATATCATTGACTGGGTTGCGCCCAAAGTGTGGAATCTGTAGTAGGTTAAATAAGGCTAATTTTTGCAGGCACAGTGCCTTGTGCATTGGCCTAGGAACACACTTTATCAAGATCCTAAGGGACCTTCACTGAAGCTTTGCAATGTGTGACATGGTTAGGAAACCATGAGATAGGACCAATAATATCTACCATATCTTCCAACATTACGGTCTCTGGAAACTCCGCCATTGGTTTCTTTTGGCGCTCTGTAGTGGTAGAGTGCAATTTTAGAGACTTTTCATGAGGTTACTTCCGGGACCGCGAGGACTATCCCTTCTTGGTTTTCACTAGAGCAGGGGTCTCAACATATTGCATAGCAGGTTCTTCTCTGGCCTTGGTGGCAGTCATGCTTGGCAGAATTAGTGACCTAAACCTCGACGATGCAACTCCTCCATAAAGAGTGGATTAATGCTGGACATACTCTTTAGACAAACTTCAGAATCCAGATAGCTCAACTCATAAAAACAACATAGAAATAAAATGGAACTAATGTGACCCCTTCGGTCATATTTATAGCATAGGTGAGTCTTAAACGATCTCTTGTGAATTAATGTATCTCCATAAATGCTGAAACAACTCCAAATCTAGCATAATATCCTCAATAAATGCAACTTATACACTCTTCCAAATGGTAAGAATATTGGATTTTCTAGATTTATTGTTCAAATGGCTATATTCTGGCACCTCTATGACCCAGTCAACCTCCACGTGCAACTACCACGCGCTTGATGTACCTTTCTACACATCCTTGGTGTGCGCAGGGAGAGAGTCATCCCTGTAAGGCTTCAGTCGACTTCCATTAACATACCTAGGAAGGTTTTCTCCGCTCAACGTAGCCAGGCACACCGCACCTCTATCTGTGATTTCCTTAACCACATAAGGGCCAAGCCAATGCATATTGAACTTCCTTGGGTGGCACACAAACTTTTTTTCATACAAAAAAACAAAATATTCTTCTTGAAAGACCTTCTGTAAAATATGTCTATCATGCCAAGCGTTTTCGCACGCCTTCTGCACTTCCTGATGGAAACCTACAATGAATTGATCCTCTTTGAGCGGGACCAACTGAGACAACCATTATTCCATAATATCTTGATCTGCCATACTTGTGAATGCTGCAATGCATTGATTTGGAATAATGTATTGCATTGGAATAATAGCTTCTTGCCCATGCACCATCTTGAATGGTGTCTTTCTTGTCAAATTCTTGCACATGGTTCTATATGCCCAAAGAACCACAGGTATTCGCACATCCCAATCATTTTGATTAGCATTTCATACCTTAGTGAGCGCAGTCTCCAAGATGTTATTGATATCTTCCACCATATCATTCGCCTATGGGTGATATGGAGTATTCTTCTGATGTTGAATCCATAATTCTTCTATCAGAGTTTCAATAATTTCATTCACAAAATGTGTTCCTCAATCTCTCATCAAAATCTTAGGGCACCCAAACCGAGTCAAGATGTTCTCAAAGATGAAGTGCACAACTGTGTCTTCACTACAATCCTTCACCGACTTAGCTTCAGCCCATCTAGTCACATAGTCCGTCACAGCAATTATGTAACACACACTTGTCTTCTTTCCTGGAGGGTCAATAGGTCCAACAAAATCAATGGCCCATTTTTAAGAATCTTGCAATTTCATCTATGGTTTCAATGACATCTCATCTATATGCGACGATTTTCCTGTCCTTTGGCATACATAACAAGCAACCAGCTCCTTCTGATCTTGCAATGTATACTCTGTGGGCACGCTTCCAGTGGTCAAGAAATCAATGATATCAACAAAATGATCATCAACCACATTTATAGAAAATAGTTATAGATTTGGTAAACCATCTTCTAATATAGTTAGATCTTCTCCATTTTCAATGTGTGACAGATTGTCTGGCCCAACTTTCAATCACCTAGGCTTCACAATTACTTCAAAATTATCATCCTGAAATAGCAGCAACCATCTGCAAATATTCCCCCCCCAACACATGCTTATTGACCAGGTAATTCAACATAGAATGGTTAGTACACATCTTAAAGTGGCCTCCTAATCAATAATGGCATAATTTCTACAACGTGTACACCATAGCCAATCCTTCCATTTCCGTAGTTGAATAATTATGCTCCATGCTTGATAACTTCCTACTTACAACTATAATAGGGTGGTCAATCTCCCCAGCTCCTCGCTGTGCTAAAATGGCTCCAAGCGTGATGCAGGAGGCATCAACATGTACATGGAATACCTTCGACTAATCTGGAAAGACCAATATGGGCGTACTGACCATATTCTTCTTCAGCAATTCAAAACTCTTTTGGAATTTTTCATCCCAACAAAAAGATGCATCCTTCTTGAGAAATTTCTCCATGGGAACAATGATCAGTGCGTACCATTGAATGAACTTCCAATAATATCGTGTATGCCCCAAAATTGAGCATAGTTGTTTCACATTTGCAGGAACTTCCAGATTAACAATAACCGCGATCTTGGCTGGATCCACCATCAACCCTTGCTGACAAGCAATATGACCCAGCAAGATCCCGAATGGAACAAAAAATATGGACTTCTTCAGATTAAGTGAGATCTAATACTTTCAACAAGTATCCAACATTAGGTGCAAAAATGATACATGCTTCTTCAACAACCCAAAGATAGTCTAGTCATCGAAGTAGACTTCTAAGAACTTGTGGATGTATTCCCTGAATGCACCTACTACTATGTGTGAGAAGATAGATGGTGTATTCTTCCAACCAAATGGAATGACTGTATGCTGAAAGGAGCCCCATTCTATTACAAAGGTGATCTTCCTTCTATCTTTTGACACAATTATGATCTAATGATATCCTGAGAACCCATCTGTAAATTAATAGGCCTCTTGTCCTCCTACATTGTCGAGTATCTCATCAGAAAAGGGGGTCAAGAATGGATCATGTACATAGGAATCATTCAATTTTCACAGATCCACACAAATCCTTATTTCTCCTTTATTCTTCTTATCCTACACCACCATGGAACTCACCCAATCTGACTCCTCTACCGATTATATAATTCTTGTAGCAACCAAATTTTCCAATTATTCCTTATTAACTTTATGCTTATACTTGGGATTCAATCTATATGGGTGTGGCTTCAGAGGTTTCACATTAGGTTTTAAAGTGATATTCATTACCCCAAGATCTCCTATTATCCCTTTTAGCACAAATAACTTTGTAGGAAACAGGTCCTTGTACTCTGTCAACAACTAGGCGACCTTTCCCACTGTATCATCATCCGAGTAATCCCCAATATTCGCTAATTTCGGTTGTTCTTCAGAGCCAATGTTCACTTGTCGAATATTCAGAGCCTTTGTGAAATCTAATGACCCAATTGAAGGCCCAACAACTATGTGTTGTCCCTCATATTTAGGGATTGTAATATTCCTTGGATTTTCCTCATTTTCTTCAACTCCCAAATTTCGACAATTCACAATGTCCATCATTTTCATGTCCCATGCTAGCGAGGAGTGCTCTACCTTTGGTTTTTTCATGTCAAAGATGACCTCCTATATACCTTGTAGTGATTTACCCAAACAATCGAACCCACTTGCAAAGCTTAAGGTTAAGATAAAACTTTTTGTTAGCGCAATCCATTCATTGGTCCCTTAGTGCAACTCAATTTCTAGGTACGAATCCATAGGAACCTTCCCCAAAGTATGGATGAAAATGTGCACGCATTTTAGTCTTGGCTCTGCACCCCATACTTCAGTCCATTTAGCCAAATTTCTATGCGGATCACCTTTTCCAGAGCAAGTCTCTTCCATTCTAGTATTTGGGCACTCAAATCGTAGCCTCATCATACAGGTGCATTCTTCCCAGTTACCCAAGCTTCCTTTGTGTGTCTCCTACAAATGTGCTGGGGTAGAGCACAATGCGATACCAAGTGCATGGGATCTCTGTGTTTTTGGAACAACCCTTCCAATTTCTCATAAAAACATGTTAAAATTAGTAAAACTATCATACTAAGGCAATTCTCGTACCTCTGATGATATGCAGCGAAGAAATCTGGTCACTCGATTACAATGCATCGTAGACACTTCATGTAGATGGTTCGACTAGTTTTCCAATTCTTCATATGAGTCTGATAAGCAGGAAATATATTTTTCCCAGTTAAGTCTTCCATCAGCTGCCAGGTTGATCCAATCATCATCTTGCGCAGTCAGCTTATAGAAATGGTCGACGTCGTCATCCAGCCGCACCAACTCTCTATATCTTGCACCTTTTGTAGGATCTAGGATAACTACAACTCTAGTTCCATTCAAATACCATAATTCTCCTCTTAATATTGATGACACCATCCATGTCAATATCCCAATGTGAACCCAACAATGCAGGATAAGGATCAATATCATCGTTAATCTCTATGACTTAAAAATATGCAAGCACCTGTACTCCTTTAATATCTACTACCACCTGCGAGAGTCTTCCTAATGAAATGATATTATGTTGATTTTCCATGCACAACTGAATAGTAGACCATTCTAACTTAGGTTCTCATATGCACTGCCAATTTTTCTTAGGTAAGACATTTACATTAGATCCTAGATCCAGAATGACGTGATCCATCTCATAGGCACCAATCGTAGCAGTTAATCACATCTCCCATCCGGTTATTCTTTTATTCTTATAGATCTTGTTGATATATTTCTGTTCCATCTGGGGTTGTTCTTTTTCCACACAGTTGTATATCAATTCTTGAAGGTTCTCAACTACCTTCTTGTTGTGAAATAGTTTGATACAATCCTATAAAAATGGCTTTATTTCTTCATCTACTCTGGCCACATCCATAAGTTTATGTGATGTTGATGCGCTTGCTTCTGAAAACCCCTTCTTTGCCTCTACAAAAGTTCATTTTTCATGTTGTAAGTTGAATCCATATTTTTTTTCAGGTGCTTTTTGGATCCAGAGATCAACATCTGGCTTCTTTCCTTCATCCTCACCTGTAGTTTCCCCACTCCTAGTGACAACATTCTTGCTCAGTTCCTCTTCGCATAGCTCCGTTCTTACTATCTGAATGTTTTGCATAGGAGTTTGCGTTTTCTTTTCCCGCATCTTAGCAATCAAAATAGGATAATCTTCAATTACATGATCAAACTTCCTACAATACCTGTAGGATTGTCCTGCTAGATTTGGATAGTCACGCACATAATGACCAACATCTCCACAGTTGTAGAAGATGATTTGTCCCCTTCCTCAACCAGCTCTTCCTCCTCATCCTTGTCCTTTATTCTAGACTCCACCATGCCCAGACAAGGATGTTAGTGAAGTACGTACAACGTGCATTCTACAGAGGTCAGCTCGCTCAATCATCAAATCAAAGTTGTGACAATGTTGTTCATCATGTCCCAACAATGAGAAAAATTTACAAAAATGTTGCTTTAGCTCAAGCACTTATTTTCCAATCCTCAGACAGTAATCATTCACATACATACTCATACCCTGAAAATTTGTGCACCATAATGTAGGTGTCCCACTTGGTCCGGCCACGCCCTTCAGCGGGCTTAGTCCTCTAGCTTGCAGATAATCATTCAATATTGGGCATTGATCCTTATGATGCCTAGCAACCTTGCATAGTATGCACCATACATCTATGCACACCTCATTTCCCTTATCTTTGTGAAGATTACATATTTCCAAATGCATCACTTCTAACTAGATTTGAATCTGCTGGGTCCTGATCAGCGCAATGGGTATCAGTGAAGCCTCTAGTTTCATTGCAATTTCTACTACCTCAGCTTGCGTGGAAATCTCCTGTTGACTCAAGGGTTGGCGCAGATGTGGGAGCATCATAGTAATAAACCATTCCTTGTGTTGGGTATCAATAATAGTGAATCCACCATCTCTGATAGTGCGCTTCAACCTTTGATCTGCATCCCATATAGATTCATTCAGTTCTTGATGAATTTACTTTAACTCAGTGACACATTGTGCAAATGATTTCAGCCTCTTAAATTGGTCTTTTAGCGCAACCTTCATATCATCAATAGTGGCATTAGGATTCACTACTACATACCTTATATACTATTCTAGCGCACGATCTTGAAATTAAGTGGCTAACTACACTTTATTAACATCATCGTTGTTCACCTGTTGTGCTCTCCATACAACATCAATGAAAAACCAAAATTGTTGTTTATATTTATTCCCAATACCTTAGAAACTAGGCAACTTCATGGACATGACCATCTCTGCGCTTGGTCGTGGAGGTGGAGGTGGAGGTGGAGTGGATGACTTGTGAGATGAGTTCGGAAGTGGAGTGGATGGGTTCTGAACTGTGGCTAATGCTCCAAGATTATTATGATCTTGTGAGACTTCTTCTTCAGAATGCACAGATACACCATAGCTACTAGTATTTGATTCTTCATTACTGTCAAATCTACCCTTGAGAGGATTGTAAATAAACCCTTCTTCTGGATCTACGCAGTAATTTCTTCCACTACGCACACATGGTCCTCTTTAAGACATTCACTCAATATGGCTACATAGAGTACCCTATTCACACAATAATATCTTAATCCAAAACTTCAAAGAGCGCAGGAACTTACCTATGGGACCCTTGAAAAATATTTTTTCAACTTTAAAATAAGATAATAACTTATCAATAGAAAACTCAGTCACAAATCTTCCCAGAACACGATTGATCTAATGATCTACCGCACGGGTAATATTATGGCTAGTATTTTCTAATTGTTGAACAAAATATGGGGTCCACTAAGTGATTGCGTCATCCTTTGCGTAGGTCTGAAATTCAGTCAATTGAGACAACCACTCATGCAATTTAGTCATGAAGGAATCAAAGGAAATCTCATGGACTTCTGTATAAATATATTTTTGTACCCAATATTCAATAGACAATTTAGAGCTTCTATTCTCTTGGATCACAAATTCAAGGATATTTTTATCAAGGCAATCTTGTAATTCATTCTGTGTAGGATGCCAAACATCAAACCTCCCTCAAAATGGTCCTAGTCCCATCAACGGAACCATTGTTGGCTTGAAGGTCCTGACCCAGGTTTGAAGTTATGGCACAACCCAAAAACCCACCAACTACTGGCCTTTTTGGCAATGACCTGCTTGCACAGTTCAAAGTCTCACCCAAAGAAACATGGGGAGGTGTTGGAACTAGGTTTTTGCACCCTTAGGAAGAAGTTAATGTAGTGGCCCTAAACAATCTTATAACAAATACTATAATAGATACACGCATCAAATTATCAACATATCAAACCCTTTGGAGATTATCAGAGAATACTTCAATATATTTGTGCACAATAATCATATATACTTCAATAAGATCTATTCATCAACTAATATTCATGCAGAATGTACTTCATAACCATTAACCATTAACAAAATTAAATATGAAATAATAGAACATATTTACATCTTAAAGAAAATAACGGATAAACAAAACAGTAAATGACATAAAAGTCCAGGTTCACAAAAATAATCTTCTTTATTAAGAGATATATCAATTCCAATACATTCAGTCCTTCAATACAATCTATCCTTCCACGCACACAGCCAGTGGATTCTGCACACAACCAGGACTTAGGTCTCCATGCACATAGCCAGTAGGAGCCTTTCTACCCAAAAACCTAGAATTATCTTAAAACATTAATCAAAACATTGCATGATCAGTTCCAAGATATCCTTCCTCAACTCGTTTTTACATATTTATACTATCTATAGCACATATACCATGGTCTCAAACCATGGTTTTAGACTCATGGTTTTCCCTTTAAACCCATTACATTTATTGAGGGATTTTGACCCGCCCCAAAGCCCCTTTTACTCGTTCACGCAACTTTCACAACAAAACATAAAAAAAACTTAACAAAAAATGTACCCCAGGGGACCCTACTCCAACAAGGCTACAAGGGTGCATTTTGGTTTGAATTATTGTAAGCATAAGGCACACCTTACATGTTTGGGAGGTATGGCCGAGGTCCTTGAGGCCTCCTTTGATTTATAAAGCATAGTTTCTTGGGTCCACCTTCCACCCCTTGGTATACAAATTTTAGGCCAAGTAAGGAAGGGAATTTTTCTATTGCATGGTTTTCTTTACAGACTAAGAAGAATTCTATAACATTCGGTGGGAATTAATTCCTAGGGTGTCTTCTAATGCATTTAGTGATAAAGATAGCTAGGAACCTCTCCTCCTCCTCCTCTTTTTTCCTCTTGATATGTATGATATACATTTTCAAGGAAAAGGTATGCAACATCTCAGTATTGAAATCATCTAACATGTTCCCTATCTCATTTTGGATGGATGAGGTGGAGGAAGAGGTACCTGCCAAGCCTTGGTTACTTATACCCTTTTTTCTGGTTTCCCTAGAATGGTTTCTAAACACAATTTTGATGTCATCATATTCCAACTGATAGATATCTCCCCCATATAGCATGTTGAGGGTTTCCAACACTTCCTCCCTGATCACTTAGAAAATAACTAACTTCAATGATCAAGGATCAAGGGTGAAGTTGACCCTCTTTTATTTAAGTTGAAACCTTTCCTCATAGTCTTATAAATATTCATCATGCCCTATGGTCATCCTTCATATTTCTTCCTTGGTTTCTTTGGACTTGCAATAGTCTATGTACTTGTTGTTGAAGGACTCTTGCATTTGGGCCTAGGTAGTGATGATGTCCCCAAACATACCCATGAACCAGCGGTAGGCTACATCCTTGAGGGTAGAGGGGAAAAATTTCAACTTTTTTTCATATGAGGCATAGTCACAAGTCCTACAGACAACAACAAAATCAAACATGAAAGTGTCAGGGTCCTCAGAAGTTATGCCATGGAAGTGTGAAAGGGTTGAAGGGATGATGTTTTTTTATTTTAGTCTCTCCATTGGTTTCTGATGGGAAATATCTCTTGGTTTCTATTCTCAACCATAGCTTGGACATGTAAAGTAGGTTCTTCTTCTTCCCCAATAGGTTCTTCAAATATTTCAGGGTGCTCACTTAGAGGGTATTCTAACTCACAGTCACTGTAGAAGAGTGAAGGTTGACTATGTGGGGATGTGGGGGTTTTTGGTAGAAATTATCCTAGGTATTCCCTACTCCTACGAGGCATGAAAGACAATTTTATTTTTTTCTTTTCACTTTTTTAAATGCATGCAAAACAAAAATAGGAAAAAATTCTTAAGTAGAAACAAGCATCTACTTAGACACCTCCTCGACAACAACGATAAAATGTGGTGAGCCTTGGTATTGCATCAAGAGTGCTACAACTCCCAAGGGATACTCAAATTTACTTATCAACCCGGGGTTTGTACAAACTTAGAGGTGACAGTGCTAGTATAGACAATGGATAAATTCTACTCATGCCACCCTCAACTAGTTCTTTTGATTAGTAGTACTTCTAGGTCATTCCTCCTACTGGGTTAAAGTGAAATTAACTAATGTAATGTAGAGAATTACTTCTAAATAGATTTCCTATCAAACTTCTACTTGCAATTTATAGTGAAATCAAATCATAAATAGTTAACCTAATCATAGAAAAGGAAATTATGATATGAGAAATCATTCATATAACTATCCATTCAATTGCAATAATGAAACTATTTTATCATCACACACTTCATCAAATCATAAACTAAACTTCTGTGTGTTGCTTCACTTAACTTGTACTTGCATGTAAACTATTGTCATATTCAAGTTAATTCTGAAAGTAAGAAAATAATTCCTACTATGTTTTTGTAGCAAGGAAGGAAGAAGCTTTTGAGTGGCGTAGGGATCTCTTTTGGTCATGAGTTTAGATATGGGGATCAAATTCATCCTATCCTGGGTTCAAATTCCAATAAGGAGCAAACCAGGAGGGAAATGGTGATCTACAACGCTACTACAAGATCTTTGTATTGCTATAGGAAGCCCTGAAGTGCTACAGGAAGCAAGTAGAGAAGGATATAAGGGTGAAAAGTATGGAAGGAAGGTTTGAAAAGGTGGGAGATGGTGGAAGGAAGTGAGTGAGGGGTGGCCAACATCTCCAACCAAGCTCAAAACCCTTGGGAGGCTTGTTTTGCACTTGGAGGGCTGCTCACGGCGGTGATGAAGATGATTTCACCAAACATGGTTTTGGTGGCATAATTGGAGGTTGGAGATAAGAAGGATGAATTCCAAGATGACAGTGATGAAAGGGGTCATTTTCCTATAGCTATAGACATTCTTGGCTCTTGACCTTGGAAATTTACACTAGGATCACAACTACAAATCTAGCTCCTAACCTTGGCACTCGATCTCCTAAGAGGTTTAGAATTCAACCATGAGTATAGCACAAATAAGATTGAAACGAAAATTATAAAACAACAATATATTGCAAAAATTATAATCATATCTTAGAGATAGACAATAAAATAATTCTATTAGGGTGGCAGTGACAATCCACTGAAGATGGAATTAATCTAACTAGGGTGGAAAGGGATCCACTGAAGCTAGGGTGAGATCTCACTTGAAAACCTTCGAAAGAAAACTCACTTGAGTTCCTAACCAATAGAAAATGATTTGAAAAAACAAAATTACAAATCATTGATCTCGAACCTCCTTTTATAATCTTCCACAAAGACTTCTCCAAGATTATAGGTTTTATTATAGTATTATTTTATTGAAGAAGCGACGTTTCTCCTCCTAAGTTATTTTCCCCCTTTTTAAAATAAAATATATTTTCCCCTTTTTAATATATATTATTTACCCTTTTATTTAATGATGACACTTGATATTTGGGATTGGGAAAACCTATGTAAATAGAAAAATAAAATGTGTTGGAATACGAAGAGACATTGAGAGATGAAACCCAATCGTCTCCCTCTTCTTGTATATATCCAAGCTTTCTCTTAATGAAAAATAAAAATTCATTCATGGAGTTACTCTTGGCCTGACATGGTTTCAGAGCCAACTAATTTATCTCTCTTCCCCGTGCAAGTCTATTTCTCTGCCATATTCTCTATTCCTATACTATTTTCCCCTATGCATTGAAAGAATCAACATTAAAGGAAGATGGTGCAGTGGTGATATGGTCGATTTGAGCGTTGTATTTGTACATTGAAGCCTAAACGATCTGAATGGTGATAGTGACTGTATAAGTTCTAGTGTTGCATCAAACAATCCATGTCTTCGAATCTGAGAGTAAAATGTGAGTTCTATGCCATGATTACTGTGAGCCTAAGTATTTTGTACGTATCTTATGGAATGTTAAGACCGAGTTCTGATACTCCTTTGTGCTGAATTGAAGGCCATTCATATAACAGATCGTGTTTACTTTTTTCATGGACCAACTGTTTCCATCAAATCCTAAACTGTTAAGTGGGTATTGAAAGTAGATTTGTGATATTCAGTGGTTCTATTGAAGCTAGTCGAAAATCCTACCATGGTGAATACTCGTATGAACTGTGCATACTATTGTGCGCTGGAATAATGAATGAGGTGAAGGACTAAACACTGCCTAACGATTAGATGATTGTCAAAATTACGTTGCGTTGATCAAAGGTACGTACGGTATGCTGACATTGCCAAATTATGTGATTAAACAAGTTTGTAGGGATGAAAACCATCACCGTGGTGTTTTTTGAAGACTTCATGTTGCGTTGAGCTCCATTTTGTGAAGGGCGTATGATGTATTGGAAGTATAATATCTTTTGAATCGTGTTGAATTATATGCATTGAAATGATACACTAGAAACTATTTTAGGAGGAATGATATATGTTGGTTGATGTATGTTGAAAACCGTGTATGAAAATATGGTGTGATTTCATGAAAACCCATTCTTAAAAGGCTAATATGTGCAACGTTTGTGGAAGACTTTTTTAACAATTCATGTGTGCATTGAAGTATATGATGAGCTCTTTTTTATTGAAGACTGTATATGGAGTTTTTTTTGTTTGGAGACCATAATGTATATGTTGGAACCTACATTTTCAGTGGAACTTTTTTGAAGACATATCCATTATGTTTATTACAATGACATTAATCTTTTGTGGCAAGTATTATAATAATTTTGAGTCTATATAATATTATATGATGCATTCACTCATCTCCATTGTGGGAGTAGTTCTCTCTAGCAAAGAAAAGTATCATGAGTGGTCCCGGAAGATAAAACACAACTTGATTTTTAATGAGTTCTGGAAAGGAGTTTGTGAATGAAAGGGAGACAATGCACTTGAGAAGCACACTTCTGATAAGGATCTTTCCATTTGGGAAAATAAAAACAACAAGGCCTATTCCTTGATTGTAGCATCTGTAAATGAAGAGGTGAGTCATCATATTTTTCCATTTTCAAATGCATTTGAAGCCTTAAATAAGTTTAAGGAATTATATGAATCAGACTATGAACTCAAAGTTGTTCAATTGATGATCAAGTTGTTCAATATTTATTTGGAAAATGATGACCCTCTTTCTTAGCATCATAAATAACATCCATTATGCATGATATAAAATCCATCGGTGTTGAAATAGATTTTCCTCTCATAGTATATGCCAATGAACTATATCCCACTTATTCACATTATCTTGATTCATTGTAAGTAAGTGGAAAAATTAAGGATATTTCCTTTGACTCCATTGAGAAGAAGTTTGTTGAAAGGGAGAAGGAGTTTGGGAAGAAGAGAGCAGTCTTATGAAGAAGCTATGTGTCATACACAAAAATAAAGGAATCATGCACAATATTCGTCTAGAGGAATAGGAAGGAATATTTTTAGAGGTAGGGGGTAGACATTTCTAAGGAGAAAGATTTGATCTTCATTTCATATGGTGTAAAAAAAATGGACATGATGCTTCCACATGTAAGATTCATTGGGACAAAATTGAGAAGGAAAGAAGTGAAGAAAATGTAAAATATCTGCTAAAGGGAAAGGAAAAGCACCCAAGTCCTCTCGTTATGTTATGGCACACTGCAACATTGGAGTGACTAAAGACTTATTCAATGCTTCACTTGCTTCATGGAAATATGCTTGGTTGCTTGATTCAGGAGAAACTTGCCACATGAATTTCAGAAGATATTTTTTTGAAGGATTCACTGATATTTTTGATGGAGCTATATACTTTATAGACAATTCAAAGCTCAAGCCAATAGAGCTTGGCACCATCAGGCTCAAACTGCCTTGTCTTCCATACTTTCTTCTACATAATGTTCTACACCTCTCAAATTTGAGGAGAAAATTGTTGTCTTGGTCGACCTCCACCAGAAAGGACACTCCATTTACATACTTGATGGAAAGGTTGAGATTAGAAAGGCATAATATCACTCACTTTTCATGACTGTGATAGAAGAATAAAGCCTTTTGAAGCTGCAAGGAACCTCTGCTCGTGCATACAAATTTTCATACAGTTCTCACTATGATGAAAGTACACTTCCATCAAGTCTTTTATGACATGCTATATTGGGACACTTGAACTATGACAATATTCGTTTGTTGAAGAAAAATGGTGTTATTGGTTTTTCAACTATTCCTAGGAAACTTAGGAAATGTGATGATTGTATCTTAGGAAAGCACAAAAAATATCCTTGTCATGATTCTCATTCTATAGCACATAGAAAATTGAAGTCATCCATTTTGGTTTATGTGGACCAATGCTTGTTCCTTCTGCAACTGGTAATAAATAAATGATGACATTTATTGATGAAAATGCGAGAATGTGTTGGGTTTATATATTAAAGAAAAAATTTGAAGCTTTTCTAGCATTCAAGAAATTTCGTACATGGATTTAAAATGATGCACAATATCATATTGGCTCTATTCATATTGAGAATGGAAAATAATATACTTCAAATGAATTTGTAAACTATCTTCGCCAAAATGGGATCAAACATCAAACGATGGCACCTTATAATCCCCAATAGAATGGATTAGCTGAAAGAATAGACATGAAAATATGAAATATGGTACATTTGATGATGTCTTTCAAGAATTTTAAGTTGATGTTTTGGGCTAATGCAGTTCTATGTGCTATTCATATAAAGAATATGTTTCCATATCATGGTATAAAAAACAATACTCCCTATGAAATGTGATATGAACACATTCCTTCGGTGAGGCATCTCAAGGTTTTTTGTTCCACATGTTATGACTTGATACCTAAGGAACAAAGAAACAAACTCGATGCAAGGAGTCACAAATATATGTTATTGGGGTACTCAAATACCTCTAAATCATACTATCTCTATGATGAAGTGAATAGGAAGTTTATAAAATCTATAAATGTGATCATTCTTGAATCTCCCAAGACTGACAATGTTGTTGAGCGACAACTTGATTGCTTGGATAGATTCAGAAAAGAAAAGTATTTTCAAGAGTTTGATAATGAGATTTTTTGGTGAGTTAATTCTACATGGTTTCAAACTTTAATTGGGTTGGAGATGCAGGTGGAAGGAAGAGTACTTACAGGTTCTGATTTAATTTTCATTCATGTATAATATCCTAGGTCTAAAGTAAGTGAAAAGGGAGCTCTTGGAAAGGAAGAGCAAGGTAACAGATCGCCTACAATCTGTCCAGTCAACAACTAGAATTAACCATTGGTACTGCCCTTGTTTTTTTAATGTGTCCTCCGGAGGCTGAACTTCCCTTAGGACTGCAATTTTGGGGAAAATATTAGTATTTTTGTTAGTTCTAAGCCGTGCGCGCTACACAAAGAAGAGTAAAGGGGCTTTGGGGCGGTTCAAATCCCATTCATGAGTTGTAATGGGTTAATGGGTAAACTAGGGGTCTCAAACCATGGTTTGAGGCCCATAGTATGAGTGCATGCAAAGGTATAAATATAAGTATAGATCAAGTAGATAGATTAATGAACCAAGGATAGATAGATTATGAGAGATTTTGATATGACAGAGACGTGAAGTGAATTTGTAGTAAGTGTTTGTGTCGGAAAGGAACTTGTTGGCTGTGTGTGTGGAGACTTTAGTCCGGCTGTGTGCAGACGCCGCTGGCTATGTGCAGGGGTAAATATGGTGAATTGTAAGGGTTTCTAAGAATTGGAAGGGTTTATGTGAAGACTTATTAATAAAGATTTATTTTGGAAATTATATGTACCAAATGCATCTGTGATTCACTTCTGTGTATGATGTATGTTATCAGTGATCAAGATCAGTTTATGTGCATATTTATATTATTGATACATAAGTTATTTGCATGGATCTGTTACTTTAAAGGCTAAATATTACATTGTATAAAATTGTTAGAGTGATTTTAGATCTATTGTCTGTGTGTGCACGTAGGTTTATCTTGTGCTAGTCGACCTAAGGTTTCTAGTACGTTGTAATATCCCAAAATGGGAACTCTTATCAAGGCATGACTGGAAAACACATTTTCCAGGAATGGATGCTACAAGATTTGGAACCAGCACTTGGATCCCTTAGATCTGAGTATCTAATTCCTAAATCCAAGAGGATATCAAAAAAAAATCCTTCTAGGTAGGTTAAACAGATCTCCCACACCTAGTTTGCTTGAAAAATGCCCCAAAGGGGGACTCCAGCAACAACAAAAAATTCTGCTTAGAAAATAATGTAGTTTCACTGAAGCAAAGTAGTAGGCTGATATGGAGATTCAAATATCAGAAGTATAATAGTAAATCAGATTTACATTACAGCCCATACATTGTAAAAGAGAAAGAATAAGACTATACAGGAAAAATCCTCATAAATGAGGTGCTACAACCATAAGAAAACTCTGCATAAACCTGACAGTGTTATTTTAATGGGATGAAGTAGAAGTTTATTAATACTTAGATCTAGAGAAAATATTTACATAAAAATATAGATCTAATTCATATATGTGTACAAGAGATTCTCATCTATACATTCCCCTTGGGGTTTTGTGCAAAACATGAAGCACAAAGAGTAGATTTGAGATCTAGAGTTGCAGATTTGCAGAAATATCCAGAAATTTATAAATCATAAAATAGAATAGCAGATCATATCTGAAACAAACATGGATTGGATGGCCAATCCATGGATCACCTCAATGAGATGAAGAATCCTAACACTGGAGATCTCTCCTCCAAAATGCAGACAAAACATCCTGCAACTGCAAGCTTGCAAATAACACAGTTTAGGGATAGAAACTGAATGATTTGGCCTGATTCTAGAGTCTAAATCTGAATCTCAACAACTAATTCACTCTTCTAGGAGGTTAAAAGACACACTCACTGAGAGGAGCCACTAGTATAATCTAGATCTGAGCAGATCTAGTATTTCCACTTGCTGCAACTCACAAGGACAACCCAACCCTCAACAAGATCAGCACTGTAGGTGTAAGGTGAAGCTTGGCCCAAGCCTGATAGTGGAAAAGAAAAATAAGGCTCCTTCAAGAGCTGCTCAAGGAAAGAGGTGGGATTCCTAAACAGGAAAACCCCCAATGAGGAATGTCTCAACAGACAATACCTTTAGAAATAATATCTTCAACAACCCCTTCATGTTGCTCTCCTCTTCCTTTTATAATATTGGAGTCTTTTCAAACCCTAAACCACTTCATTAGTTTAGCCCCTTTCACATGTAGAACCTCCATTTAGAACTGCGTTGTGCCTCAAGGAGGTTCAATGCATCTAGACTACGCTATAGATATGGTCATGGTTGACTTGGTCAAGTGATCAACCTCTTTCACACTCAAGTGTGTTTTATAAAATGGCCCAGATTTAGCCATGTTCACATTGGGCATTGATTTATTTTGTTATTTTCAGGAGTTTTACATGTCCTCCTTTACATTTTATTCATCAACATGAAATTAAAAAAAAACAAGGCAAATAGAATGTTCCCATTAGCTTGGGCTAATTGGGAATATTACAGTCCTCCCCTCCAAGATGTCGCTTGTCCTCAAGCAATTGATAAGGTGAGTGCTGCAAAATATCCCCTTATTCTCTTGTGGCCCCCTCATCCAATAGTCTCCACCATTGCTTCATATTTTCTGCAATAGTTCTGTCTTCCAATGGTCCCTCCCCAATGTGCAAGTTGGCCTTTGGTGAATAAACCCAATGGCTCTCATCATGAAGAAATGGAAGGTATATGTGGAAACCTTCTTGCTGATCCATGGCCCCCCCAAGATAGATCTGATGACAAGCATGGGGAATTTCATCATCCATGAAAGACTCCCATCTCCATGCTATCATCCAAATGAAGTGGATCACCTCCTAGCATGGCAATCCATAGAAAAACTCCTCCCCAATACATATGAGAGGCATGTCCCAAACAAACATATGGATCACCCTACAAAGAAACAAGTGGTCTACCATAGTGGCCATATAATATCTCCTGCTCCCACTGAAGCATGTAGTGAAAAAAGTGTGGGAAACTCCTTTTCCCAAGGACACATTCAACCAATGTGTCTCCCCTCAATCCATGTTCCAAACAGAGACAAGAAACATTTCAGCATATGGAATTAGAATTAGATTCATGCTAGCTGCCATGTGCAATAATGGAGAAGGAAAATGGTCCCTCAAGTGCAACCAACGCAGTTTTACTCCTAACTACCTTTGAATATGATATGACAAGTGTTCTCCCCAACACTTGCTGCCCCATCCTTCTTGCATGCTTGGAGAAAGTGCTTGATATTTGGTGTAATGGAATCACACCATGAAGAGGATATCATCCCTCTAAGACCTCCCAAGGAATGGTCAAAATCACTATTGTTCATGGCCCAAAGTAGCTCATGAAGCCCATAAGAAAAGGTGCCCCCTCTTGGAGCCAAGATTTGCACATGAGTTTTAGGAAAATGCAAGTATACAATAAATACATCATGAAGTTCAGCAATACAATGTTTATCATACACTTGTTTCAAATCAGCAAGGTAGCTCATGGATGAGCTCCCTCTCATACTCAATGAATAAGGAGGTGGTAATGATAACTCTTCCCAAGAGTTATGTTCCTCCTCAACCAGAAAATGATCCATGCACTTCCTCATATGAGAGTGCACATCCTCTTTGAAGTTATCCCACATGAATCCATCTAATATAGTATGATATGCTTTAATGAAACCAGTTGTTTTTGAAAGCAGGATTTCATAGGCTATGTTAAGTAGTTTCTCCTTGAGCTTGGAGTCTCTAGTCAAATAGATTTGATCATGGGAATAAATGACTCCCTCAACTACCTTATACCTCCCATCTGTCATTTTCCCATCAAGAACCTTACATGTGAAAAGGTCCTTGGAATATTCCATCAAAAGTTGGGAATCCCAATTTGGATCTAGGCTCCCAACAATGACATCGCTGTGGAAATCTGCAATGTAGCCCCTATCACAGCATGGTTCTCTTCCTTGACATGCTTGATGTTAGAGTCACATGTTGGAGTACTACCAACTTCATTTTTCTACCTCCTTCGCAGCTGATCTTTCTCAAGACAAGATTGAAGTAGATGGAAGTCAACCTCCCCTTGGAAAGTCCTTGTCTTCCAAAACTTCCTCAATGTAGCCCATGCATGCAAGAGTGTTGATATCCCATTATCATGTTCATAAATCTCCTTTGTGAAAGAAAATATCATTGGATACCCAAAAGATAGGGATTTTCCACATGAAATCATGCCCATGCCATCAAGACTTCTGAATTCTCCTTTTTCAGCACAAATAACTGAAAGGGAGATAACAATGTCCAATCCAGAAAATTGTTGATCTCTCTTTTGAATCCATGAAATATTCTCTACACTGTGCTAGTTTCTCCCAAAGCTCCATCCTTAGACAAGTAAGCATATGCTTCCCATAATTGAGAGAACACTTTAGTTTTCCTTCCATCAGGAGGTCTTCCCGGTGGAATGCCTCCATGTAAAGAGACATCAAGGCATAGAGCAGGATGTGTATATGTATGGAAAAATTTGTCCTTGACTTCCTTGCATAGATCCTCATGCCTTATTTGTGCATCAAACCTCTGAAGAAAAGAGGGGGATATGATCCTCATTAATTGATTCTTGCCCTCCTCTGGTCCTTCTTCTATCTTCAAGACCTCACCATTTGATGGTGATGGCACATGCTGCACATGGGTTGTGCCACAATCTCAATATGTGGGATTCTTTGGAACTTCTTGCAAGAGTGCAAGAGTTCCTCTCCTTGGAGCCATTGCCCCTTCTCCCTCTCCATGAGGATCTAGATGTGCCCTTGTCTTGACTGTGCTGACAGCCTTAGCCTCCTCCTCCTTGATCTTGCAAGACCCTTGGAAGTTCAGGTGATTTTCTCCCTCTGGCACACCTCCTCCCTTCCTCTTCATGAAGAAGTTGCTGACAGAACCTTGTAGATTTGGTGATATGGCTGAGTGCACATATCCATGAGATGAAGAATTAGAACTGTCCTCATGTATAGATCTTGTTGAGGGATCTTCCTGCTCTTCCCTCCTCATTTCTTTGATGTATTTTCTGATACCTTGCAGAGCTTGAGATAGAAGTTTTTTGAACCTATTTTCCCCAGTCAATAAGGGTTTGCTCTGGTTTCTCTTGCATATCTCATTCTCCCCATGAAAAGACTCCATAATGCTTGAAGCTCATAGGTTGAGCCAAGGAAAGTTTCTTTGATACCATTGTAATATCCCAAAATGGGAACTGTCAGCAAGGCATGACTGGAAAATGAATTTTCCAGGAATGGTTGTTGCAGGATTTGAAACCAACACTTGGATCCCTTAGATCTGAGTATCTAAGTCCTAAATCCAAGAGGATATAAAATCCTTCTAGGTGGGTTAAATAGATCTCCCACACCTAGTTTTCTTGAAAAATGCCCCAAAGGGGGACTGCAACAACAACAAACAATTATGCTCAGAAAATAACACAGTTTCACTTAAGCAAAGTAGTAGACTGATATGGAGGTTCAAATATTAGAACTATAATAGTAAATAAGATTTAAATTACAACCCATACATTGTACAAGAGAAATAATAAGAATATACAGGAAAAATCCTAAAAAATGAGGTGCTACAACCACAAGAAAACTCTACATAAACCTAATAGCGTTATTTTAATGGGTTGAAGTAGTAGTTTATTAATACTCAGATCTAGAGTAGATCTGTACATAAAAATATAGATCTGATTCAGATCTGTGTACGAGAGACGCTCATCTATACATTCCCCTTGGGGTTTTGTGCAAAACATGAAGCACAGAGAGTAGATCTGAGATCTAGAGTTGTAGATCTACAAAAATATCTAGAAATTTCTGAATCATAAAATAGGATAGCAGATCAGATTTGAAACAAACATGGATTGGATGGCCAATCCATGGATCACATCAGTGAGAGGAAGAATCCTAACACCGGAGATCTCTCCTCCAAAATGTAGACAAAACACCCTGTAACTACAAGCTTGAAAATAACGCAGTTCAGGGATAGAAACTGTGTTGTAGGCTCTGAGAATTATTTGGCTTGATTATAGAGTTTGAATCTGAAGCTCAACAGCTAATGCACTCTTCCAGGAGGTTAAAAGACACACTCACTGAGAAGAGGCACTAGTATAATCTAGATCTGAGCAGATCTAGTATTTCCACTTGCTGCAACTCACAGGGACAACCCAACCCTCAACAGGATCAGCGCTGTAGGTGTAAGGTGAAGCTTGGCCCAAGCTTGATAGTGGAAAAGACAAACAAGGCTCCTCCAAGAGCTGCTCAAGGAAGGAGGTGGGATACGTAAATAGGAAAACCCCCAATGAGGAATGTCTTAGAAGACAATACCTTCAGAAATAATATCTTCAACAACCCCTTCATGCTGCTCTCCTCTTCCTTTTATAAGATTGGAGTCTTTTCAAACCCTAAACCACTTCATTATTTTAGCCGCTTTCACATGTAGAACCTCCATCTTGAACTGTGCTATGCCTCAAGGAGGTACAATACATCTAGACTGTGTTGTAGATATGGTCATGGTTGACTTGGTCAAGTGATCAACCTCTTTCACACTCAAGTGTGTTTTATAAAATGGCCTAGATTTATCCATGTTCACATTGGGCATTGATTTATTTTGTTATTTTCAGGAGTTTTACATGTCCTCCTTTACATTTTATTCATCAACATGACATGCAAAACAAAACAAGGCAAAATAGAATATTCCCATTAGCTTGGGCTAATTGGGAATATTACATATGCAAGATAGTCTATTTAATAAGCTACATATGTGGACGAAAACTTCATTTAATTCTCTCTTAGTGTGTGGAAACATGGTTCCATCACCCCCCCACACTGTTTTAGGTGAGACCTTGGTCTATGCAAGCAAATCATTTCCGAAAGGGCTGGTATTAAGAGTGTTTTGCTAGTTGCGCACTAACTTCGAACCTGGGTCAGGACCCCTCAAGCCAAAAAAAGGTTCTGTTGTTGGGACCAGGATCATTTTGAGAGAGATTAGATGTTGTGGCTGAATTAGAAGACTGGTTTGAGAAAACGATACACAAATTCTCTATCAAGGAGGATAGAAGTAATAATTTGTCTGCTGAAGAGTGGAAACATAGGTACATTTTATTAGAGGTCCACGAAATCTTCTTTGTGACCTTTGTGCACGAATTATAGGAGTGGTTATTAAATTTAGTTGAGTTTCAAACCTGCTGGAAGGACGATAAAATCACTCAGTGGATGCCTGAGTTGATCCAACAATTAGAAAAGACTGATAACACCATCACTTAGACTGTAGACTATTTGGTTGACAACGTTTTGGGTGAATTTGTGACAGATTTTTCAATTGATCATTTTGTGTCATATTCTGAAGCAAAAAGGAGGTTCTTCAAAGGACCGAGAGTTAAGTTCATACACTCTCTGCCTTTTTTGATTAATATGTTATTGTGAAAAAAGGGTGCTCTATGCAAACACACCGACTGAATGACCCCAAATGAGTTAGAAATAACTACACACAGTGGGAAGTAATTTCAAGTTAACCAAAGAGGTGACAGATCGTTATATAGCCCTCTGAGAAAATTTCCTAATTGTGATACATAGAGTGGTGAAGCTACATGCATGGGAGGTAACCCTCCATCCACCCCATAGTCGAACTCGCATAGGGGTAGGTCGTCTCCTACTCCACCTGCACCATCGCGAGGAGGCGATATGGCTGCACATATGAAGCTAACCACCTTCAAGGGTGTGAGAGATGAAGACATGGATAGATTTTGGTTTGTTGTAGATGGAGTATGGACTGCAAAAAATTTCAACACCGATGCTATTAAGAGGGCACAACTAGCAATATCATTTGAGGGTCGTGCGTTAGATTGGTTTATGGGATATTTGGCTTAGAACATTGACCCTACTATTGATGAGATCAAGAAATATTTGAAGCAAAAATTGAGAAAATCAAAGTCCTACTCGCAATGTGTAACAGAGATAAAATAAATTCGACAACAGCCAAACGAATCTGTCTGGGAGGCAGATCAACGATTGAAGTGCACTATCAACGAAGGAGTATTTGTCTATGATGATAAGCAGCATAAATAATGGTTTATTTCCATGCTCTTGCCACATCTGTGCAGCCCTCTGAATAAAAAAAATAAGTATTATGAGGCTGAAGCTCTTGAAATTGCCATCAAGTTGAAAATCGTGCTTAGAATTGATGACCAATTTGGAACTCTATAAATCCAGAATCAGTTAGATGCGATGCATTTGGAAATTCAGAACATGCACGAGGATAGGGGGAAAGATGCTTACGCAGAGGTATGGTGTATATGCTGTAAAGGCTCCGGTCACACAAAATATCAGTGTCTTGTGCTTCAGGATTACATGCAAGCGGGTGGGCCAAGTCTGTTACGACCCAAGGATGTTGTAGGACCAAGTGGTACTCCCATGCTGTGGTGCATTGGCTTTCAAGTGGCTGGTCGACATGACACAAACCTTTTCCCTCGATTAGGAAGTTATGTACCATAACTTAATCAACAATGGTGTAGGTTTTTCTCTTCATTTGGCCGCGATGAGCACCACTACCACACATTTTATTTGATGATAGATAACGCCAACCTCTATAGAGTGAAAGCCGACCCATCCTCACCAGCATCCCCCTCTGGCTGTGGTGGATCCCTAGCTAGAGGAAGGAGAGGAGGGAGAGGTGGAGGTGTCGGTCGAAGAACAGGACAACTGATCTGCTACAACTGTGGAGATGTTGGGAAATTTGCGCACAATTTTTTGAACCATACGTGATAGCCTTACATGTATTGTAGATAGTTTGATCATGTTATTGAAGATTGTCTTGTTTTGACTGCTAGAATACAGGAGAAGCAACTGAAGATGCCTACGTAAAATATACAAATGGTTAGAGCTTAGCTGCGAGAAGCTGATCCGAGTGTAAACATAGTCTCATGAAGTGGTGCTACCATTGGAGAAGTGGAGGGAAAGAAAGTTGATGTAGAACCCTGGATTAGGAAGGATTATGAAAAGAAGGAAGGATTCTGCCTGCAGAGGGAGAAGGAGACTTTTGTAGAAGCTAGAAGGGATTTTGTTGCTACAGGTGCTTCTACATCCAAGTCAATTATAGAAGCAAGGATCGATGATGAAGTTATATCCTTCTTAAAAGCATGCATCAAGCTATTTCATAACCAAAAAGAAGTATAAAATCTTTAAGTTCTGATAAATAGCTGTGTGGATAAAGAATTTCCTCGGACTGAGAGCAAGGTTGTAAATAAGATCTACAAGAATAAGAAGAGAAAAGATCAAGAGATGCGCATGACCATGCATATTAGGGAATATGAGATGGATCAGGTCATTCTGGACTTGGGATCTAATGTGAATGTTATACCTAAGAAAACCTGGCAGAAGATGGGCGAACCAAAGCTAGAATGGTCCACCATTCAGCTGCACATGGCCAATCAGCAGAATATTATTCCATTGGGGATACTCCCACATGTTACGGTAGATATTGTTGGAGTCAAGGTATGTACAAAATTTAAAGTAATAAAAATTGTTGATGATACATACCCCTACCTTGTGCTACTAGGACTGGATTGGGCTATCGACATGGGGGGAATTATCAACTTGAAGCGCAAGAGTATGATCTTTCAAAATGATGGTACTCGGGTTGTAGTACCTTCAGATCCTTTGGAAGGGGAGAGATATACAGAGCCAATGCGCGCAGAAGACGATGTCAGCCACATCTATAATTAACCACACAAGAAGAGGATTAGATCAACCCAACTACTGATGGGATGCTGAATTGGGAAAAGGATAGATCATGCTTCTTTGATTCGGATGGGGAAATGGAAAACTGGCAGAATGGCCCGCATGATGTTTCTGCACTACATTGCCTTAGAGGCACTAAAAAATTACGTTGCATCTCCTCAGAGGTACAAGAATTTCCCTGTTTTTATGGTTCTGGTAATGTTGTTTTCTTTTTGGAAGAAATGGAAAAGGGTGTCCCTGAAGATCAAAGGTTTTGGGCACTCGATCTCGCCATGCACGCAACTCCAACACATTGGTGGGAGATGCACAAAGGGAACTTTGAAACTTGGGAGGAATGCACCTATATGATGTGTTTTCACTTCACTCTCCCAGTAACCAAGTGGGATGAAGTATACACAGGAAAGGTTGACCCACACTTGCACTTGGATAAATGGACAACTAATTTTGGTGATGAACCTTAGCCGAAATGGGTGCATATTTTTGTCCATACTCTAGGAAAGTTGCCCACCGATTGGTACTTGGAAACAGAGTAGCACCGAGGGCTGCTAGTTGGGCCTCATAAAATGAAATTTTTCTCCTCACTTTCATATTTTCCAATGGGTTTGAAGGCATTAACCAGGTATTGCACGAAATCCAAGGAGTTTTCTTTGACATGCCCAAACCTGCAATAGAGGTTCCACCGCCTGCATGGGATGCACAGATGCTAGATATTTCCAACTACAGAAATATGTCGGTAGAAGATAAAAATGAAGATCCAAGATATATCAATATCCTATAATTTGAGGGGGAGCACGTAGTTTAAGGCCCTTTGTTAGGAATTATGGCTGTGACTAAGCCCATAAAACTTAAGAAAGTCAAAATTAGGACAGAGGAGCAACCCAAGTTGGACAAAATAGGAGATTATTGGGAGATGACACAGTGGGAAAGTTTATGGATCTGTTTATGGAATATCAGGGCCTATTCCCCAAAAAGTTTTCAGAGCTAAAAGGAATTGTAGGAGACTTGGGAGTTATGAAAATCACTCTAAAACCAGATGTGTGCCCCTTCAAGAAATGACCATATCAGTTAAATCCAAAATATAAGTAAAAAGTGAAGGAATAATTGGAGAAAGTGGTTGCTGCAGGAATCATTGAGCCCGTGGAAGAGTCTGAATGCGTAACCCTAATGGGTGTTTAGGAAAAGAAGACTAAGGGAGAAATAAGGATTTGTGTGGACCTGTGAAAAATAAATGATGCATGTGTACATGATCCCTTCCCTACCCCATTTTCAGATGAGATATTGGATAATGTTGGGGGACAAGGGGCCTACTCTTTCACTAATGGATTTTTAGGGCATCATCAGATCAAGATTGCGCTAGAAGACTGAAGTAAAACCACTTTTTCAATGGAATGGGGATCCTTCCAATACATAGTCATGCCCTTTGGATTGAAGAATGCGTCTGTTATATTCTCACGCGTAGTAGTAGCTGTATTCAAGGAGTTCATGCACAAGTTTCTGGAGGTGTAATTTGATGATTGGACTGTGTTTGGACTGCTAAAGAAGCAAGTTTCCAACCTGTGCATGATGTTCAACACTTGCAAAAAGCATCAGATCTCACTTAACTTGAAGAAGTGTATGTTTTGTGTTCCTTTTGGGATCTTGTTGGGACACATTGTTTGTTAGTAAGGGTTGATGGTAGAACCAACCAAGATTGAAATTATTGTCAATTTAGAGGTTCTTGCCAATGTAAAACAATTGCTCTCTATTCTGGGACACACATGATATTATAGGAACTTCATTTAGGGCTACGCGCTGATCACTACACCCATAGAAGAATTGCTGAAGAAAGATGTGTCCTTTTGTTGGGATGAGAACTGACAAAGGAGCTTTGAGCTGCTCAAGGAAAATATGGTTACTACGCCTTTTTTAATATTACCTGACTGGTCCAAGGTCTTCCATGTGCATGTTGAAGCATCCGAAATTGCACTTGGAGTTGTCTTAGCACAACCAGGAGGAGGAGATATTGATCACCCGATTGCCTTTGCAAGTAGAAATCTCTCCAGTGTTGAGCGCAACTATTCGACCACATAGAGGGAAGGTTTGGATATGGTATATGCTTGGAAAAAATATAGGCATTGTCTACTGGAAGGGCACTTCAAGATGTTCACTGACCACTCTTCTTTGAAGTACCTAGTCAACAAGTCTACGTTGGGGGGGAAGATTTTTATATGGCTACTACTGTTACAAGAATATGATTTTGAAATCATTGTTAAGCACAGTAGATTGAATGCTAGGCTTGATCACTTATCACGCATTGAGAATGGGGAAGAACCGACCAGTCTAGAGGACGGATTACCTGATGTGCAACTCTTTGCCATTAAAGTGGTCGATGAAAAATTTGCAGATGTCATTCACTTTATAACTACTGGTAGTGCGCCTTCTGAATATTCGATGCAACAAAATAAGGAGTTGGTTTCCCGCACAGCTGACTTTGTCTTCATTACTGGTCAACTGTACAAATTGGGTGCAGATGATGTTTTAAGAAGGTATGTCTTAGAACATGAAAGATAAGACATCTTGGCTGAAGAACATGGGTGAGTGGCAGGAGACCACTATGCGGGGAAATCCACTGTGCAAAAGGTTGTACGTGTTGGATTATGGTGGCCCACACTAAAAAATGATGCACATGCATATTCTCAAGCATGTGATGCATGAAAAAGAACAGGAAAGCCATCACATAGAGATGAGATGCCATTGTAGCCGCAACTGGCTCTGCAAGCTTTTGATAAATGGGCCATATATTTTATTGGACCTATTAATCCTCCTAGAAAAGAGACGGGAGTATGCTATATCATCACTGCAATAGACTATTGAACTAGATGGGCAGAAGCTAAGCTAGTAAAAGACTATACTACAGAAACTGCTACACAATTTATTTTTGAAAATATCTTGACTAGATTTGGATGCCCAAAGATATTGATGAGTGATCGGGGTATGAACTTTGTTAATGATATTATTGAAGCTCTGACAAAAGAATTCAAGGTGCATCACCAGAAGAGTACTCCCTATCACCCTCACGGAAATGGTGTAGTGGAAGCCTTTAAAAAGATCCTGGAGAATGCACTTACAAAGATCTACAATGCAAATCAAAATGATTGGGATGTGCGCATACCTATTGTCTTATGGGCTTATCAAACCACTTGCAAGAAATTGACTGGTAAAACACAATTCAGGATGGTTTATGGCCAGGAATCTATCATGCCAATGGAATATATCATTCCAAGCCTGCGCATCATAGCACTAACTAATATGGCCAAACTATACATCATGGAGGAACATCTATCATAATTGGATGCATTAGAGGAGGATTGGTTTATTCCCAACTCTCATCAGCAAGTCCAGAAGGCGCGCGAGAAGGCCTGGCATGATAGACACATTTGGAAGAAGGAATTCAAGGAAGAAGACCTGATTTTATTGTACGACAGACAGTTTGCGTGCCACCCAGGGAAGTTCAGAATGCATTGGTTAGGGTCGTATATCGTGAAGGAGGTCACTAATGGTGGTGAGGTGTGCTTGGCTACATTGCATGGTGAGAGTCTCCCAATGAATGTCAGCGGAAGCCGATTGAAACCGTATAGGGATAAACCTATGCCTACCAAATGACTATATGGTAGGAGAAAAGGAATCCACTTGTCTACATGTTGCGTGAAAGGAATTCATATTTAGGTGCGACATGAGCGTAGAGGTTGCGCGCGATGGGAAAACCTAGCTATTGGAATAATAACTCTGGGTGAAAAATTTATTTTACCGTTGGATGGAGTGGCTCTTCTGCAATTAATGATTATATCTTACGGGATTTTTGACTATTTTTATGGGGACAAGGTACCATTAATGAAGTTTCGACCGTTTTTAGCATGGATCGCCTATAAAAATGAGTGAGCGGGCCACATTATGTCTATTGTTGTTCGAGTGAATTGTGCCCTAAGATTATTAGTGTATGTTTTATGTCTTCCTGTGAGATCTCCGAGCCCAAAGTAAGTAATCTCGAGTTTATATTCAAACCAAGGGTGACGACCACCAACCCTGTTGCCCAGAGTAAGTAGTCTGAGGAGCAATCTGTGCCGATTATGACATCTACTGAACATAGCTCTGAAGAATTTATTGAAGTTTTTCCTGAAGTCATATCAACAGCTGCTAAGGGGAAGGCTAACATGACTAAGGGGTCATCGTTGAAGTCGCAGACATCCCCCAAGCAGATCACATCCCCTCACCAAGTGTCCAAGGACATATTTCCTATGGGTGATCCAACAAAGAGACCTATGACTCCAACTGAGGAAGTTGTGCTCTTTGTCGAGCCCATCTCATGGCTCCCAAAGTATGTGAAACCTTTCAAACCCTCTGTTAAAACCCTGAAGGATTTGGATATGTTTCACACCTACTTGCAGATGCCATTGAATCCTGAGGCAGTCACATTGGAGGTGGAGATGTTTGGAAATATTCCATATGTAAAATTCTATGACTATGATCTAGACAATGAAAATACTTTCCTAGAATTGGTGCCAGAGTACTACCTCAAATGTGTCCTGTATGCTGGAGTAGTAAAAGTAGAGCCCATGCCTTGGGCACGTGGGTTGATCAATGCCATAATTCTCAACTTGTTGAGGATTCCTCACTTTGGAAGGTATCCCATCACGTATACATGTGTGCGCGAGATACTGGCATTAGTGCACGAAGGATCTCTATGGATTAAGAATCCAATTCCCATTGATGTCAGGCTGATCCATAGGATCACCAACATACCAAAGAGGGGGGCCTAACCCCATGGAAAATTATAGAAAGATATAGGAGTAGAAGGTCGCTGCGAAGGTGAAGAATGACTATAAGATGGGGCACGAAACCAGGGGCTTCCTGGTGTAGTAGATTGCATATCCAAGGGTGTGCCTTGGAACATTAGTACTAGCTTGAAAAATGATGCACAAGTGTAGGCCTAAGGTGGTCCCCATGCATGTCATCGCACGGAGAGGGAAGTGCGAGAAGGGCGTGAGCTTCAACTGGTCATAATACTTGTGCACTGAATTCCTGGAAAACGTGCGCGAGGCATAGGAGGAGGGTAATAATTTTTTTTATTCATGGATGCTCCTACTCATTTCTCTGGTTGCATGGGAAACGTGAGAGAATGCAGTCCTCCCAGATGTAGAGCCTGGTGTAGTTGAAGGGGTGCACTATGCCAACTTGTGGGATTCCACAGACCCTAAGCATGTGATGGAAAATAAGATCTTTCGGGTATTATTCAAAGGAGGGTTGGCTGGAGAAATCCACTCGTGCCCTCGGTTCTCCCTAGTTTCATATGAAAAGTATAAGGTCATTGCAGACTTCCAATTGTCCGTGCATAATATGTAGATCCACATGCACAAGGATAGGGTCTGCTACAACCTGCCCTACATGGTGACAGAGGTTGAAATTGACCAGGTCATTACAACTTGTCTAGCATCATGGAAAATTAGGCTTGGCCCCACCAATCCTATCACAGCCTCGACATCATAAAAATAAATGGCGAATGCTTCAAAAGAGACAGGTCAAGGTGAAGGCGCCAGAAAAGACCCCAAGAAGGGCGTAGAGAAAGAAGCAAAGAAGGAAACTAAGCTAGAGATGGAAGTTGATATCGGTGGCAGAAATGAAAAGAATGACGCCGAAGTGGAGTCCCCCAGAGGCACCAAGTGAGGAGCTGAAACTCCCAAGGGTGCGCGTAAGAAGAGAAAAGGAACTAAGATAGGAGGCATGGATGATGTCACCTTCATGAAGGATGATCGAAATAAAATTGCATATGCGGTCACATCTGCCTCTAAAGATCGATGGGTTGTGCTGGAAGAGTAGTATAAAGTTGCAGTGGACGAAATGCAGGCCGGTCTATAGGTGCTTTAACTTAGAATAGACATTAGCAAGGAAATATCAATTGAGCGCGAGTACAAACATCATCATCAACATAGTAGATAGTCACATCTTCCCATTTCCTAGAGCTGCAGTCACCTTGGAGCAACCTGGCTTGAGCGCACAACTGCATACATGCTCCGAGGTCGGTATTGAATTTTCCATGCTTCCCAGTGGCAAGTTGCACACAATCCAGTCTATTATCATAGACGAGTTGTAGTGTCAATAGGCACACATGCACCAATGTCTCACGGAGGAAGAGTAGACAGTCGCAGCACGTACACACGAGTCTTTGTAGGCTCAAACAACCCAACAAGCAGCTTTGACCCAGCACACAGAATTGGAGAGCCTAATTGATTGCCTCTGTAGTGACCTTCCCAAGGTTTCCATCCTTGCCTCTGCTGCACCTCAAGGCAAGGACGAAGGATTAGTGGCCGCCTTGAAGGCCTCCCACTTATAAGTCCAAGAGGTCAAGGTAGGTTTTGAATAATAGATTGAGGAGTTATAGGCCAAGCTCTAGCCAGAGACTTTGCCCGAAGTACGAGCCCAGTGCGCTACCCTATTGATCCATAATCTTTTGCTTGAGATGTATGAAAGAATTACTTGTGAAAATTGTAGCTTTAAACAAGAAACTTTAAAGGCATAAATGAAAAAAGAGAGAAGCAATTAACATCACACATGAAGACACTAGAGTTGATATCGGAGTTCGTCTAGGAGGGACTACGTCTCTAAGCCCTGCTCAAATAATGGGGAGGCCCTGATCTCATTAAATGGAAAAAAATGTAAGTACAAGTACAAAATGAGGAATTACACCCTTATACCTGCCCAATCTGAAAATGGTCGAAAATTGTAGACCTTGATGATGAAATGGGCAAAACTGTTGGATATGTGGCATTGAGTAGTGCAGAATCCATATAAAACTTGTCCCAATCTGACAAAGTGAAAATTTGACCCCTCTAGAAAAATGGCTCAGATCATGGTTCCACCCCCTCCTGCACACTGCTCAGGGTTCCACTGCCTCGTTTTCCCTGCCTGGTCCTATCTATCCTTGGGCGCACTGCAAAATGATGGTTTAAATAATGAAGGGTTGGTGTAGTTTACAAAGAATTCCATTGGAGAGTTGGTTTAGGATCCGAATGTTTGGGAGGAGGTTGGGTGGTCAAATCCCGACCCCTCCAATTAATGGCCGAAATCTAGTTTTTGAAAATTTTCATTACAATTTTTGAAAACCCGGATTCATTTTTTGAACAACCACATTTATATATTTAACCATGCCGCATTAACGTGAGCCATAAAAAGGTGTAAGTGGGGGGATGGGCCCACATTAGGCAGCCCGCCCCCGAAGCTCCTGTCGTCGGCTTTGTATGAAGAGTGTGAGGGTGGTGGGGTTCACAATCCCCTCCCCACCTTAATTCATATGCTGTTGTTGGGCCCACGGAAATGTGGGGACTGCAAAGTGGCAGGGTTGACCACCCACTCCCCAACCATATCATTTAAATTTAAGTTATTCAGATTTGCATGGGGTGGTGGGGTTGGTGGCTTGCCACCCTTATTATATATATATATATTAATTTTTACTATTATAGTCTGGATGGATTGTTTTAAAATATCTATATTTTTTACCGAAGGAGACGTTTTAATCGTCCCACAAATTTGCCTGGAATCCGGCCAGATTGGCTGGGATCCGGTGGCAAGGTTCTATCAAAATTGTTGCCTCCTTAAGTTGCCATGACACCAAGTCAAACCTCTAAATTTGAATTCTCCTAACTTCTTCATACGAACTCGGAATTGAGTTCTGTCTGCGTCGTTGGAATCAGAATGATGAGATCTAACACTTGAACCTAGTTCAAGATATTTTTGAACACTCTGATTTTTTAGCCTTTGTACTTAATCTACTTGTACTTGTACTTTTTTAATCCACCTGGATCATTAATGAGTGTGTGCCATAAACTCTTAACAAGGAGGGGTGGTTGAGTCATGTGTGGTGTGCATGATTGCAAATGATGTACCAGTTTCGCGTACAGAGGATTGAAAGTGTAGTTTGGAAAACAATGTGCTGAGAGTGTTAATGCTTTTGGGGTCCAAAAGCTCTTTAGTGGGGAGGAATGATGCAGGTGGATTAAACAGGTACAAGTGCAAGTGGCTTAATTACAAAGGCTCAAAAATCAAAGTGTTCTAAAATCTCTCGAACTAGGTTCCAGTTGTAGATCTTTTCATTCTGATTCCAACGACGCAGACAACACTCAATTATGAGTCCGTATGAAGAAGTTAGGAGAAGTCAAAGTTTGAGGTTTGACTTAGTGATGTGGCAGCTTAAGGAGGCAACAATTTTGCTAGAACCCGACCACTGGATCCTAGCCAATTTGGCCGAATTTTGGGCGAATTTATGGGACGGTTAAAACATCTCCTTTGGTCAAAAATCCAAAGATTTTAAAACAACCCATCTTGACTATAATAGTAAAAATAAAAAATATATATATAATAAGGGTGGCAGGCCACCAACCCCGCCACCCCATGCAAATACAAATAGCTTAAATTTAAATGATGTGGTTTGGGGACGGGTGGTCAACCCCACCACCCCGTGGTCCCCACATTTCTGTGGGCCCAACGACTACATATGCATTAAGATGGGGTGGGGGTTGTGAACCCCACCGCCCTCACACTCCTCATACGAAGCCGACGACAAGAGCTTTGGGGGCAGGCCACCCAATGCGGGCCTGAACCCCCCCCCACATACACCTCTTTACAGCTCAAGTTAATTCAACAAGGTTATATATATATATATATATATATATGCGGTTGTTCAAAAAATGAATGTAGGTTTTCAAAAATTGTAATGCAGATTTAAAAAAAACAAATTTCGGCCTTTAATTGGAGGGGTCCGGATTTGACCACCCGACCTCCTCCCAAACATACCAACTCTCCAATCGAATTATTTTCAAACTCTGCTAACCCTTCATTACTTAAACCATCATTTTTCAGTGCGCCTAAGGACAGACAGGAGCATGCATGGAAAACGAGGCAGTGGAACCCTGAGCAGTGTGTAGGAGGGGGTGAAACCATGATCTGAGCCATTTTTCCAGAGGGGTTAGATTTTCACTTTGTCAGATTGGGAAAATTTTTGTATGGATTTTGCACTACTCGATGCCACAAATCCAACGGTGCTGCCCATTTTGTCATCAGAGGTCTTCAATTTTCGACCATTTTTAGATTGGGCAGGTATAAGGGTGTAATTCCTCATTTTGTACTTGTACTTTCATTTTTTTGTATTTAATGAAAGTAGGGCCTCCCCAATATTTGAGTAGGGCTTGAAGACGTAGTCCCTCCTCGAAGAACTCTGATATCAACTCTGGTTTCTTCATGCATGACGTTAATCTCTTCTCTCTTTTTCCATTTATGCCTTTAAAGTTTCTTTTTTAAAGCTACAATTTTCACAAGTAATTCTTTCATACATCTCAAGCAAAAGATTATGGATCACCTGTTAAAGGAGGCAATAGCCAGCATTGCAGTGACACTTGAAAAAGTAACTAGACTCCTCGATACGACCATGGGATTGTGGACATCCATGGAAACAGAACCCCTCATCCAAAATATATCCCGAGATCTGCGTGCAAAGGAGAAAATTTTTGATGAGCTCTAGGAGGCACTGCCAACAATTTTTTCTGCTCAGAGAATGGTCCGCTTACAGACAAGCTGAGTGTTGCGCGATGAAATTGAAGATTTGCGCCGCAAGAAGCATATTATTACCACCCATATCAAGTCGTGGGCTAACGAGTGATCCAAAATTTATTTTTACTTAATGTTGTGCTAATATCAGTTTCATATTTAAAATAACATTTCTTTGGTTTTCTTATCAAACAAGAGTTTATCCATGAGCTTATGTGTGACAATCCATTAAAAATTGGTGAAATTTAGTGTTTATCATGAACTCAAAAGCATAGAAACTTAATGATGAACAACAACATATAAAAACACAACAAGCAAAAATAATAGAGCTCAATACACAAGTTTTTGATGAAGGATTTCATCCCTCCTGGGATACATCTCCTTGGTCCAGCTTCATAGTGTGGGCCTTTGTATTAGCTTTAAATTTGCAAAATTCTTGTTTACAGTCTCCTGTTCCCTCTGCAACCTTCTCCAATGGCTCCAAAACATCAAAATCTACCACAAATGACTCTTTATGAGTTCATTTCGGTCGAAAATTTCCTCAGTTATGGAAAAAACAAGATTTCCTACTATTTCTCCTCTAAATCTAGAAATTCCACCAGTTAGCATAGCTAAAATTAGAAAACTGACTAAAAAGGCACCTCTGCCAACTATTCTGCCACTTTAAACTGGTAGTTAATTAAAACTAATCTGTAGTTAGCATTAATGACTCCGTGCTAATAACACTTAGCAGATAAGCCCTAGCATTGGGTTATATGCACTGGTCACATGGGATAGGGGGCTAGCCCCCTCCTCCATCCATTTGGCGTGGACTGAAAATTCTAATATGGGTGCGATGGTAACCCTTTCAAGGTTCATAGGAGTGGTCCATTGGTGGAAGAGCGTGGTGATGAGGGAGAGGTCACGGGGTCAAACCCCGACCTCCTCCCTCTATGCATGTTTTTGGTTCAATCGTTGCATGTTTTAAAACATATGTGATATATATATACATCATCCATAACATTCAGACCTTTGCACAATTTGACTTTGCAATAAAATATTACATATGCGCCCAACCAAATATACCATTCGGACTTTGACATAATAATTCACATGCCAACCTTCAAGGCCATGGGGAGGGGGCACGTGGAAGCCGCTGGGTGTGCCACCTGGCCTATCCCCATTGGCCCAAAAATTCACCAATTAAAAATAACAATCTGTAGCATTAATAATAAAAATTCACCCTTATACTTAGGCTAAACAAATTTCCCTTCCTAGTGAACATTGGCGACTTTGGTTGTGCCACTTGGCATAGTATCAATGGCTAATTTTGGAGAAAATTCCCTGAGAAGCTGACTGGACTGCTACATCATCCCTGTACCCACTCTGCTATTTTTTTTTTGGGGGGAAATGAACAGTAGACCATAAATCCCTCATACGAACTCAGAATTTGATGAAACAAGTTGCGTTGGAATCTCAGAGACGAGCTCTATCTAGAAGTTTAGGTCTGAATAATTTATAAGCACTTTCAATTTTGAACTAAATATTGAGCCTTAGATAATTCCTCCCCACTAGAAGCCTTTTCAACCCCAAAAGATATTATCATTTGTTCAGCAAGTGAGTGTACAACTCCCTCACCCTTCCAATCTCCATCCATTTGGCCTTTGAATGATTTTGTCCCTTGGGTCCCACTCTAAGGTATTCGACATTCCCTCTTCTTGAAGTTTTGATTCTCCTATCAAGTATGATATCTTGATAAAGTTCATCAATATATTCTGGAGAGAAATAATCTATTGATGGAAGCAGAACATTTTCTCCTTGATCATCAATCAAAGGAGGCTCAAACAATGTCAAAATATCAACATTAATGATAGAATAAATTTTCATATAAGGAGGAAAATCTGGCTTGAATGCATTTGTGCCAATTGTAGAAATTATATACAAGATGCATGTATATATCTAGATTCTCCTGATCTAACAATATTTATCTTCTTGCTAAATATAGAATCCTTCCACTATTAATCTTTTTCAGAAATTAAAATCAATTGCAAACACATGAAGCAATAAAATCAATCACACATAACACAGTTGTTTAACAGGAAAGCCTGAAGTTGAAAACCCCAACTATCATATATTATGTATCATGGAGATAATGAAACAATATCATACAAATCTTGGTACATCAAGCTCTCAGTACAATCAATCGTCACACACTAATCAAAAGAAATCTGCAAATCCATGCACTAATTTCTTGCCACCTGATAGCCTACCTCCACTGTGCAATCCCTGTTGAAGAAGACCCCAGAATGAATTCGAATCTACCTTTCTTGACTGTGAAATCCTCATTGGCAACTCCAATGTGTGTGTGGTGCAATCAATGCATCACTATAGTCACAACAGATAGTCCATCTTGCCCTTTCACCTATCTCTCCACTGGGTCTCCACTAGAACTGACATGCACTGTAGTTAACTGTTGTATTTGTTCATTTGATTAGTGAGTTATTATTTGTGAATTAATTAACTAATTAATTCACTCCACTCTCACTAGTGTATCATTCAGTTAGACTAGATACAACTAGCTCAACTGAGTTTAACTCCAATAACCGAGTTAAACTGAATAACAACTCCATGAACTACTCTTCCAACTCTGTCATGACTTTTCCACTTCAGTTCTAACTGAGTCCTCCATGCATGAACCACCAGTAAACCCTAGGAATTGCATAATTCATTCAGCCCACTAATTTTCCAAATCTGTGCACTAAAATTAAGTGCTCCAAGAGAATAAGTTGTTGTTTATTGTCTGATTATTATTAAGAGCTAATAATAATCGACACTTCTATTTTTAAATCGATGATCTATAAATAGACTTCGCCCAATATTATAAAAATATAATTTCATCTATTTTTCCAACTTGACCAACCATCCACAAATAGCATGCTGCAACTTCTGAAATATGATCACCATGTCTAAAAATAGACATAGTCTAAAAATAGACTTACACCTAAAAATAGCCTGTGAGCCCACTTAGTGAAGGTGAATGATTTTCACTAAGCTCATCATCTTGTTGAATCTCAACACTCCCTCTAAACAAGATAGGGATTATCCTTCACCCCGATCCTGCCTCTATGGTATTCGAATTTTCTCCTGGCGAGTGCCTTCATCAGAATATCTGCATCCTGATCTTCCATAGGAATGTACTGAAGCAACATGATCTTCTGCTGCACACAATATCTGATATGATGATACCAGATATCAATATGTTTAGATCTATCATGAAACACAGGATTAATCGAGAGTTTAATGCAGCTCTAATTATCACAATGTATCACTATAGGATCTAAATGTGAACTGAACAAACCGACCAGGATCTTCCTCATCCATATAGCCTCACATGTAGCTTCACTTGCTACCATGTATTCTGCTTCCACTGAACTGAGTGCCATCGATCCTTTTTTCCTGTTGTACCAAGAAACTGTTGTAGATCCGATACTAAAAATCCCTCCTAATGTGATCTTTCTATCTGTTGGACTGCCTGCCCAGTCTACATCCATGAAGCCATGCAACTTCACCTCATCCGTCTATATGTACCATAAGCCATACTCAGATGTGCCCCTGAGATATCTCAGGACATGCTTGCCTGCCTTCCAAAAGAGCTTGGTAGGCTTAACCATTGCTTGTGAAAGCTGGTTCACCGCATAGCATATGTCTAGTCTTGTATTAACTAAATACATGAGTGAACCCACCAACTGTTGATAAACAGTGGCATCCACTACCTCTACCGATGTAGCATCCTCTTTCCTCCAGTTTCTTGGAAGAGGAGTGTCGATAGGCTTGTAGCCTTGCATGTGAAACTTATCAAGTATCTCCCGAGCATACTTGCCTTGAGACACAAACAGTTCACCTTCTCACTGCCATATTTCCAATCCAAGGAAATAATGAAGGAGGCGCAAATCCTTCATCTCAAACTCCTTTGCAAGATCTGCCTTGCATGAGTGTATCAATTGCTCATCACCCATTAGTATTAAATCATCAACATAAAGAACAATTATTAAAAGCTTACCCTCCACCACAATTTGGTACAGGTTTGCATCCGCCTCACTCTTGGTGAAGCCAAGTCCAGTGAAATAGCTGTCGATCCATGTGTACCAAGCACAAGGTGCTTGTTTCAGCCCATACAACGCTCTTTTAAGCCTGCACACATGCGACTCGCTGCTGAAGATCTCAAATCCTTGAGGTTGCTCAATGTACACCTCTTCCTCAATGATCCCATTAAGGAACACAGTCTTCACATCCATATGATGAATGTGCCAACCCATTTGTGCTGAGAGAGTAAGGATGGTCCTTCTGGAAGAATACCATGCGACAAGTGCAAAGGTTTCTTCATAATCAATCCCCTCAATCTGTGATAAGCCCTGAGCAAAAAATCTTTCCTTATACTTCTCGACGCTCCCATCAGCAGCTTTCTTTACCTTTTAGATCCATCTTGATCCTACAACTGATTTACCCATCGGCCTTGGAACAATCTCCCAAGCACTGTTTCTGACAATGAAGTCATACTCCTCCACCATGGCATCTACCCATGTGGGATCCTGCACTACTTCTTCAAAATAAGATGGCTCTGTCACGATACACTTTCTCATAAGAGCCATGTATCCAGTAAATCAGTCAGGTGATTGTCTCTATTTACACTATGATGTAGGGACTCCTACATTCTGTGCTGCATCAAGCTTCAGTCTCTCAGCTTCTGTGGTACGCTTTCTGCCTTGTCTGATGTTTGTCTCTGCATGAGTGGACTCCTCCACTCCATGAACTTACTCCTATGGCTGATCCACATCTAGAGGCTCATATTTGGGAACAAGAAGTTCCTCCTCTACATGCAAGTGTAGCTCCCTCTCAAGCAACAACTTCATGGCTTTCACGTCATTGAATTTTATAAAATACACACGATAATTATGGGGTGTTTTTGTGTACCCAAAAAATATCCCAACTTCTTCAATTGGCTCCAGCTTATTCCTGGCATCCTTTGTCACATGAATGTAAACAGATGAGCCAAAAATATTCAAATGAGAAATATCAGGCTTCTTACCAGTAAAAGCTTCTTCAGGTTTACTCAAGCCAAGTACTCTATGAGGATAACGGTTTTGCACATAAACCACAGTGTTGCATGCTTCCACCCACAAGTGCATCGATAGGCCTTGGTCATGCAACATCGCTCGTGAAACACCCACGATTGTTCTATTCTTCCTCTCCGCGACCCCATTCTGCTGTGGGTTATGAGGGGCTATGAGTTCTCTTTGAATTCCTTCTTTGCTACAGAAGTCTTTGAATTCACCCGACATATATTCACCACCATTATCGCTCCGTAGAGCTTTCACTTGCTTCCCCAACTCCTTCTCCACCAATGCTTTAAACTCACAGAACTTTGAGAATGTTTTGCTCTTATTTTGCATGAAGAAGATCCAGAATCTACGAGAATAGTCATAAAAAAATATAACATAATACTTGTGTTTTGTTGTTGAAGCAACCGAGAAAGGTCCACACACATCTGTGTGAATTCTCTCCAGGATCACCGAAGCATGATTCTCCTTCTCATGAAAGGTGGTCTTCACAAAATTACCCATAGTACATCCCTTGCACTAATCTAACTGCACAAGAGTACCCTTAGGAAGTCCAGTAGAAATCTGCTGCAAAATCTTCAAAGCACCATAGTGAAGATGGCCTAATCTCTTGTGCCATAATTCGCCCTCATCCCGGCTCACCACTTCGTCTGCTTTGCCCATCATTGCAGCACATCCATCTACCTCCATATTGTAGAGATTCTTAACTCAAATCCATATCCTCTTGGTTTGATATGTTGTTTTGTGTCGCAGGAAAGCTTTTCCATCGCTAAAAACAACGTCATAACCTTTGTCTTTCAACATTGCGACCGAGACCAAGTTCTTCTTTAGACTTGGAACATGCATAACATCTTTAAACAGAAATGGATTACTTTAATCCCTCTCAAAGGTAATGGTCCCAACGTCGGTTGCACTATATCGACCATCGTCACACATCTCTATATGCATTTGAAGGTCCTTCTCCTCCAAGTGACTAACCAAATCCTTTTCTCATGTCATATGGAAAGACACACCACTATCAAGATACCACACCAATCCCATAGAGCTTGAAACCAAGCATGTGATCAAAGAGAAATAAAGTTAAAATTGCGAGGCTAAGGCCTCTCCAATTGCAGCTCCAATAGCCTTCTTGTTCTTCTTCTTCTGTGGGCAGTTAGTGGCGAAATGCCCATGTTCGTGACAGTGAAAACACTTCACCTTGGACAAATCCTACTTCTTGCCTTTAGTTTCAGATTTTGAAGGAAATTTCTTCCCCTTCCCTTTCCTTTCCTTGGCAGCCAACGCACAATTTTCTTCATATTCATTCTTCGATGAAGAGCCATCCCTGGTACTTCGCCTTATCTCCTCTGCACAAGATCTAACCAAATTCGCTCCCATCCCGACAGTTTCTCCCATCCATTGACAAAGTATTCATAGCTATGTCAACTCTTCAGAAGCCCAAGGAGAGCCAAGCTCACCAAGTATTCATCTTCAACAGTAATCCCCACACTTCCCAGTTCATCCCTACAGTGGAAAAACTTCGTGAGATATTTTGGAATACTATCGCCCTTCTCCATTTTTATTTTTCTGAGCTTATCTTTCAGCGCCAACTTCCTCTGGTCACTGCTGCTTTGGAAAAAATCTGTCAAAGCCTTCCACAATGCAAATGGAGTGGATTTCCCATGAAGGCTGGACACAATATGGTCCTTCACACCTTCCAACAGAATTCTTCTTGTCTTTGCTACCTTATTTTTCCATGCGTCAAGTAATGCAGCATCGATAGATGCCGGCTTAGGAACATCGTTATCGATGAACTCCTTCAATCCATTATCTTCCAGCACCACCTCCATCCTATCCTTCTAGGGTATGTAATTCAAGCTACCATCAAGGGCATACTCCAATCACAACCCATTGAAAGAGATTTCAATGAGTATCTTCCGCACCAAGAATTTTTGCAGCAAATTCGAATTGTCCACCAGCACAAACTCATCAATTCTTCACAATTACAATCTTCAAGAATTAACATTGCTCCGATACCATGTAGAAATTATATACAAGATGCATGTATATATCCATATTCTCCTGATCTAACAATATTTATCTTCTTTCTAAATAAAAAATCCTTCCACTGTTAATCTTTTGCGGAAATTAAAATCAATTGCAAACACATGAAGCAATAAAAGAAATCACACATAACACAGTTGTTTAACAGGAAAGCCTGAAGCTGAAAACCCCAAATATCATATATTATGTATCATGGAGATCATGTAACAATCTCATACAAAGCTTAGTACATCAAGCTCTTAGTACAATCAATCGTCACACACTAATCAGAAGAAATTTTCAAATCCATGCACTGATTTCTTGCCACCTGATAGCCTGCCTCCACTGCGCAATCCCTGCTGAAGAAGACCCCTAAATGAATTCGAATCTACCTTTCTTGACTGCGCAATCCTCATTGGAAACTCCAATGTGTGTGTGGTGCAATCAATGCATCACTATAGTCACAACAGATAGTCAATCTTGCCCTTTCACTTATCTCTCCACTGGGTCTCCACTAGAACTAAAATGCACTGCAGTTAACTACTGTATTTGTTCAGTTGATTAGTGAGTTATTATTTGTGAATTAATTAAATAATTAATTCACTCCACTCTCACTAGTGTATCATTCAGTTAGACTAGATACAACTAGCTCAACTGAGTTTAAGTCAAATAACTGAGTTAAATTGAATAACAACTCCATGAACTACTCTTCCAACTCTGTCATAACTTTTCCACTTCATTTCTAACTAAGTCCTCCATGCATGAACCACCAGTAAACCCTAGGAATTGCATAATTCCTTCAGCCCACTGATTTTCCAAATATGTGCATTGAAATTAAGTGCTCCAGGAGAATAAGTTGTTGTTTATTGTCTGATTATTATTAAGAGCTAATAATAATCGACACTTCTATTTTTATATCGACGATCTATAAATAGACTTCGCCCAATATTCTAAAAATTGAATTTCATCTATTTTTCCAACTTGACCAACCATCCACAAATAGCATCCTTCAACTTCTGAAATATGATCACCATGTCTAAAAATATACATAGTCTAAAAATAGACTTACACCTAAAAATAGCCCGCGGGCCCACTTAGTGAAGGTGATTGATTTTCAGTAAGCTCATTATCTTGTTGAATATCAACACCAATATTTTCTAGACTTTTAAATATACCATAATGGATTGGTTTGATCCTTTTACCTTCCCCTTGCGACATTTCTTTTCTTATGTACAACCAAACTTCATCACCAACTTGGAATTTGTGATCAACCCGGAGTTTGTCATGCCTTGCTTTGTAGTTTCTTTGACTCTTTTCAAGTTGCTCTTGCATGGTGTGATGTATCAGCTGAATTTTCTCAATGAACTTCCTTGCCTTATCTATGTCACTATGACCATCTATAGCGACATATTTCTCAAATATGAAGTCCAATGGCGATCTTGGAAAATAACCATAACATGCCTCAAATGGAGGTGTGTTTGTGGAAGATTGTTTTGCCCTGTTGTATGAATGTTGAATGTAATGAAACTGTTCATCCCACAACTTGGGATGCTTGCTGCAATAACCTATAAGAAGATGATTAATGGGCATGTTCACCACCTCGGTTTGACCATCTGTTTGTGGATGAAAATTTGCACTCTTCTTCAACTTTGTGTCCATCATGTCCTATAATTTTGACCAAAAATTTGCAACAAATCAAGAATCTCGATCATTTACAATATAAGAAGGAAGACCAAAATGAACCCAAACATTTTGAAAGAAAATGTTAGTGGTTTTTTCAACTGTATTTTTTTTCTTACATGACATCAAAATTCACATTTTTCTAAACCTATCTACCACAACATACAAATAATCATGACCTGTCCTTGACATAGGAAGACCACCTACAAAATCCATTGAGATACTCTCCCAAGGATGTGAAGGAACCGAAAGTGGAGTGTAAAATCCAAGCTTCCTATTGCTAGGCTTACTTGTTTCACATAAAGAACATCCTCTAATAAAACAAGATACAGTATCAATCATGTGTGGCCAATAACAATACCTTTGGAGATTCACTACTATCTTTCCCACATGGAAATGTCCCGAAATTAATGACGTGTGTGCCTCCCTTATGATACTGTTTATTTCTCCCTGTGGAATACATAACATGCCCAAGTGATACAACAAACTGTTATGCACATGATAATCTAACTCTTCTTTCTGGTTTCCTTGACTCAATCTCTCATACACATCTTGAAAATTACTATCATTTTCATATTGTTCAATGTAACTTTCATGCATAATGGAATTTTGCTTGAGTATAATAGCTGAATTTATAATAGGCCTAGAGAGCATATCAACTATGTTATTGTAGATTCCCTTTTTGTACTTGATAACGAAATGAAATTGTTGGAGAAACCTATCCATATGAAATGTCTTAATTGCTGCAACTTTGAATGTGATTGTAAGTACTGCAATGATTGATGGTAAGTATGGCTAATAGTCCCTTTACACTTTGTACCAATGCATATAACTCTTTATAATGGGTGGGATATTTAGTCACAACTCCATTAAAAATTTCAGGATGAAATGAAATAGGCTTACCATGTTGCATGAGCACTGCTCCCATAGCATAATCACTTGCATCTGTTTGGATCTCAAATGGATGTCTAAGATCTGGAAGTGCTAAAACCGGTGCTGAACTTATATTTTGTTTCAAAGTATCAAACTATTTTTTCTATACATCTCCCCAATGGAATACTTTCTTCACACTTTTCAATGCATGTAACGGAGCTGCAATGGCATAAAAATTAGCAATAAATTGCATCTAATACTGTTCTGCCCCTAAAAATATTCTTACTTATGTAACTGTATTGGGCTTGGGCCAATTCAGAATGACCTCTACTTTGGAAGGATCGATCTTAAACTCACATCCTCCAACAATATGCCCCAAATACACCAATGTAGTCTTACCAAGCTCGCACTTTCCCATCTTTAAAAACAATTTCTCTTTTTTCAAGACATCAAGTACCTTGTTCACATGCATGACATGTTATTCTCTTGATTTGTTGAATATGAGTATGTCATCTAAGTAAACAATGATGAAGTCATCTATAAATGGTTTAAGTATAACATTCATGACTCTCATGAAAGTAGCTGGAGCATTTTTTAAGCCAAATGGCATAACTAACCACTCATACAATCCTTGTCTAGTTTTGAAAGAAGTTTCCAAATTTCCTCTTCATCTATTCTAACTTGATGATAACCATTTCGCAAGTCTAAATTAGTGAAATAATTTGAATTCTTTAACTTATCTAAAAAATAATCAATGTTTGGGAGTGGGTAGTGATTCTTTATCGTGATTTTATTCAGTGCATAGAAATCGAGACACATGCGCCAAGTCTCGTCCTTCTTTGGAACGAAAAAGTTGGTGAACCACATGGCGAAGTAGATGGCTGTATGATACCTTTGTTCAAAAATTCTTGGTTTTTCTTCTTGATTTCCACAATATCCATAATTGACATGCGATACATACTAATATTTGGAAGTGGAAGATCCTGTTGTAGCTGAATCTCATGCTGAATTCCCCTCTTGGGTGGTAACCCCTTTGGTTCTTGAAATATCTCGCCATGCTGACTTACCACATCAAAAAAATTAGATTTCAATTTTTCATCACATCTATCAAAGATTCATAGTCAACATCACCCTTTTTCTTGATCATGAGAAGCACAAAAATTTTACTTCAATTAACTAGCCTCTTTATTTTCCTTGCATTAACTAAAGAAATATTCAGTCTCTTGCGATGATCTCTCACAATATACTCTGCCCCATCCCTAAGAAAATGATATTTTTTCTCATAACGATACAACATTGCTTTCCTGTAATACCAATATGGACTTTCTTGGGTATGTGTTATATTATTTCTAGAATTAGTCACACGCGCGGGGGGCGATAGCCCCCCTTGTACGTTGCGTCGAGTGCAGTAGGGGGGGCGATAGGCCCCCCTGTTCAGGGTTTGGGACAATGCCTCGGGAAAAAAAATTTGGAACCTATTTTTCGGTGGGCGGATCCGCCCATGTTTTTGTGCATGGGTTTTCACATGGTTTTGGGGCATGATGGTTTTTGGCCCCTCGTATTTTGTAGATCTGGTCAATGGAACTACGGTTATGTTCTAATCTAGGGTTACTGGATTGGGGTTTACAAATGCTTCAACATTTATATATGTGTTGTAACACTAAAAGGAATATAATGAAAAATCAAGTTGGTAGTCCCGATTTGGGATCTAGGGTAAAATATCTGTGTATATATATTTTATGTTTTATTCTCTCGATATTGTTTATTTTATGTTTTTAAGATTCGTTTGCAGACAATTTCTGTACAGGGTTAAAACCTACATACTTCCCAAGATAATACCAGAAATTTCAAGTGGAACCACATCTAACTTGACTTCATCAACAAAGTTTGTAGTAATAGAAAATATAAATATGCATTTCCCCGCAACCTGTAAATTGGCACTCTTAACTATCCAACCCAAAGGGTATGGATTATTATGTGGTACAATTTCAAGGTTAATATTTTTGACTAAGTCTTCTGAAGTCAGGTTTTCTTGTGACCCCATATCAAATAAAGCATCAATCTTTGTATGATTTGAAATCGCTCTAACATGGAACCATTCTATCCTTGTGTCTTCATTTGGAGTGTTGTTGTGACTATTTGAGGAACTAGTACTTGCTATGGCTTCTTTTCCTTGGTTAACCATGGCAATTATCTTGGTCTCATCTCTTGAATTGGATCCAAGATCTTGTTCTGTAGTGGAAATCATGTTTTGTTTCCCTTTTTTATTTGGTTTCTTTGGCCTTAGCTCAGGATTTAGTTTGCAATAGTGGGCTTCATCATGCCCCTCTTTGGAACAATGTTTACATGTAGTTTTCTCCCCTTCTTTATTGATACTTGCATTATTCTTTCCCTTCCATTTTCCTCCCTTATCTTTTCCCTTACCCTTGAATGGCTTCTTCTTACTACCCTCTTCCTAAATGTTCTTTCCCCTTGCTTCAAGATGTGTGGCTTGCACAGATACTTCATCTAAGTTGTTTGGGTTATACATAAGGATAGTATGTTTCAAGTAGGAATTTAAACCTCCAATATATTTCAAGAGTATATCTTGTGAATTCAAGTTTACTCCTAAAAACAAATCCCTCTCTCTAAACTCTTGAGTGTACTCTTGAACATTTTGGCCTTTGAGTTGCCTAAAATTTTTCCAACTCATAATCTCTTTTTTCATATAGGCTAATTGATAAAATTTTCTTTTAATGGAAGAAATGAATTTGACCCAAGAAATGGAAATCTTACCATGGATTCACATTTCCTCTTGAGCCTTTTCCTCCCACCAAACTAGTGTTGCTCCTTATAGCCTTAATGAAGCCAACTAGATCTTTATGTCATCCTCTTGTAGATTCTGAATTCTATAGTATACTTCCAATTGATGAATCCAATTGTCTAACTTCTTTGCATTAACCTCTCCATTGTGTATGGGAAGTTAAAACTTGATTTCCAAATTGAGTAATGGAGTCTTTCCTTTTGGGATCCTGGAATGAGAGTGGGTATGAGATTTTGTGGTGGATGTGGAAGATGAAGATGTTGATGAAGATGATGAAGATGAGGATGGTGGATATGGAGGTGTCTTTCCTCCACTACCTTTTGAGCTCTTCTCTTCATCCTTCTTACAATTTGAAGATCCTTCTCCATGTGGAGGCTTTGAACCTTCTCCAGCTTTTTCTGCAATGAATACTCCATACATGACTTTAACCATTCTTTTCATCTCTTTGAGGTATCTCTTAACACCCACTTCTCCAAAATGTTCATGAGTCTCTTCATAGCCTGCGATTTTGGCTTTGGATTCATGCTCAACCTCTTTATCTTGTACCCCTTTTATCACTTCAGCTTCTTGTGCAATTTGCACCTCTTGAATATCAACTGATGGATATGGAATTTGATGTGCTTCAGGTGCTACTTTTAGTAGTCCTTTGGGTGAGGATGATGCTTTCTCATCTCTCTTCCTTCTTGTCCTAGTCTCATGAATAGCTACCAATATTTTCCCTTCTCCTCTCTACAACCTCAACCTTTTAAGCATCACAAAAATTGCAACTATTAAAACCCTTAAAGCAAAGAAAGCAAGAAACCTTTTTCTTTGATACCAACTTGATATAAAATTTATTGTTAGGTAATGCTATGCTAATATCAGTTTCAGATTTAAAATAACATTTTTTTGGTTTTCTTATCAAATACTAGTTTATCCATGATCTTATGTGTGACAATTCATTAAAACTTGGTGAAATTTAGTGTTTATCATGAAATCAAAAGCATAGAAACTTAATTTTGAACAACAGCATATAAAAACACAACAAGCACAAATAATAGACCTCAATACACAAGTTTTTGATGAAGGATTTCACCCCTCCTGGGCTACATCTCCTTGGTCCAGCTTCATAGTGTGGTCCTTTGTATTAGCTTCAAATGTGAAAAATTCTTGTTTACAGTCTCTTGTTGCCTTTGTAACCTGCTCCAATGGATTAAAAACATTAAAATATACTAGAAATGACTCTTTCTAAGATCATTTCGGTCAAAAATTGCCTCATTTATGGAAAAAACAAGATTTCCTGCTATTTCTCCTCTAAATCTGGAAATTCTACTAGTTAGCATAACTAAAATTAGAAAAATGCCTAAAATAGCACCTCCACCAACTATTTCGCCACTTTAAAATGGTAGTTAAATAAAACTAATCTGTAGTTGGCATATGAATCTGTGATAATCACGCTTAGCAGATAATCCCTCACGCTGTGTTATGTGCACTGGTCGCATGGGATAGAGGACTCACCCGCAGGCGCAACCCCCTCCTCCGTCCATTTGGCGCGGACTGCAAATTCAAATATGGGTGCGATGGAAAACCTTTCAAGTCTCATAGGAGTGGTCCATTGGTGGAACGACGAGGTGAAGTGGGAGAGGTGGCAGGGTCGAACCCCGACCTCCACCCTCTGCACATGTTTTTGGTTCAATCATTGCATGTTTTAAAACACACACACACCATCCATAACTTCAGGACCCTTGCATAATCCGACTTTGCAATAAAATATTACATATGCGCCCAACCAAATATACCATTTGGACTTTGACATAATAATTCACATGCCAACCTTCAAGGCCATGGGGAAGGGGCATGTGGCAAATCCTGGCTGTGCCACGTGGCCTATCCCCACTGGCCCAAAAATTCACCAATTAAAATTAACAATCTGCACCATTAAAAATAAAAATTTACCCTTAGAATTAGGATAAAAAAATTTCCCTTGGCATAGTATCATTGGTTGATTCTGGAGAACATTCCCTGAGAAGCTAACTGGACTACCACATCATCCCTATACCTATTCTACTCATTTTTTTCATGTTTGGGAAAACGAAAAACATACCATAACTCCATCATACTAACTCAGAATTTGACGAAACGAGTTGTGTTGGAATCCTGGAGACAAGCTCTATCTAAGTGTCCAGGTCTAAAACATTTCTGAGCACTTTAAATTTTGACCTAAATACTTAGCCTTAGATCAACAAGGCCATGAAGTTAACTTAGGACCTATATTCTTTCGTGAAGACCCTGGGCCAGACGCAGTAGAGCATCAGTCTTGCAGCAGAAGGACCTACATCGCAGAAGTTGGTGGAGGAGGCTCAGAGCGCTAATGTTCAGAGCGTGGATTTCCTTGCGTCCTTCACTGCATCCATTAAAGAGCTGAAGACCAAGGTGAAGACCCCACTTCCTCTTTGACTCAGTATGAGTCACAAGATTGTGTTGGGGGAATGTTGGAGCAGGGTCCCTTAGTACCGCAATTTTGGGGAAAATATTAGTATTTTTGTTATTTCTGAGTCGTGCATGCTATGCAAAGAAGTGTTAAAGGACTTTGGGGTGGGTCAAAGCCCCTTCATGAGTTGTAATGTGTTAATGGGTAAACTTAGGGTCTTAAACCATAGTTTGAGGACCATAGTATGAGTGCAAGCAAAGGTATAAATAGAAGTATAGATTGATTGAGATAGATCGGTTAACTGAGGGTACATTGATTATGAGATATTTTTATATGATAGAGTTGTGAAGTGAATCTGTAGTAAGCATTTGTGTCTGAAAAGATCTTGTTGGTTGTGTGCACAAAGACATTATTCAGGTTGTGTGCACGGAGACCTTATTCTGCATGTGTGCGGACCCCGTTGGCTATGTGCGTGGGCAGATTTGGTGAATTGTAAGGTTTTTTATGTGAATTGGAAGGGTTTCTATGAAGACTGATCATTAAAAATCTATTTTGGCAATTCTGTGTACCAAATGCATCTGTGATTCGCTTCTGTGTATGAATTCTGCTTTCTGTGTATGATCTATGTTATCAGTGATCAAGATCGGTTTATGTGCATGTTTATATTACTGATGCATAAGTTATTTGCATGGATCTGTTACTTTAAAGGATGAATATTACATTGCATAAATCAGTTAGAGCGATTTTGGATCTACTATCTGTGTGTGCACACAGGGTTAACCTATGCTAGTAGACCTAGGGTTTTTGGTACGCAAGATAGTTTATTTAAAAAGATAGATCTATGGACACCCACTTCATTTAATTCTTTCTCAAGGTCTGGATACCTGGTTCCAACACCCCCCATACTGCTTCAGGTCAGACCTTGGTCTGTGCAAGCATATCATTTCCGAAAGGGCCGAGAGTAAAAGGTTTTTTTTGGTTGTGCGCTAACTCCGAACCTAGGTTAGGACCCCTCAATCTAACAAGATTCCACATCTTGAAGGGGGGATCCCTATATTGGATCAATATATTTCAATCTATGGAATTTCCTTTTAAAGCACTCTCTTCCCTGCATGAATCTCTAACCAATGATGACATTATGAGTGACGTGATTGACAGAATTGGGAGATTATATCTTGATTTATACCCATGTTAGTAAATTGAGCAGCCTGGGCCATCTCAGAAAGGTCCCATAGAATGGTTGAAAAGGCACTTGAAAGTGTTCGTCCTGATGAGGTTGGAAACATAGGAACAAGAATCTCAACCAGATATAATGGAGGTGATATATGTGATCCTGATTCACTTGTTGATATGAATGTTTCTTATGATTATGAATTGAATTTATCTACAGATTTTGAACCAAATTCCTTCAAAGAAGTTGCTTCTCATGATGAACGGAAAGAAGTGATGTAGAAATAATATGATGCTTTGATAAAGAATGGAACCTTAAAAATGGATGATCTTTCATTGGGAACCAAACTAATAGCCTGAAAATGGGTCTTCAAGAATAAGTATAAAGCGGATGGATCACTTGAAAAGCATAAATCCAGGCTTGTGGAAAAAGGTTTTGCACAAAAATAAGGGGTCAATTATGAGGATACCTTTGCTCCCAAAGAAAAATGGGCTACCATCCAAACATTCTCTGCCATGGTGGCACAAAATGGTTGGAAAGTCCATCAAATGGATGCAAAAACTTCTTTCTTGAATGGAGATCTGAAAGAGAATGCTTTTATGTCCCAACTAGAAGTATTTATTGTGAAGGGTCAGGAACATAAAGTATGAAAGATTGTAAAATCCTTGTATGGCCTCAAGTAAGCATTGCATCGATAAAGAGAGAACTGAGGAAATGTTTTGAAATGGCAAATTTGTTCTATGTTCACTACTGTCTTGGTATTTAATTAACCCAACATCTAAATTTTATATTCTTCTCTTGGAAGAAGTACATTGGAGATCTATTGATCCGGTTTGGAATGGATTAGTGCAATCATTTGAATACTCCATTCGAACATAATTTAAAGCTCACATCCGCAAAGGGAAAAGAATTTGAGGATGCAAAAAAGTATATATATCTCATAGGATGTCCCAAATACCTGTCTAGTATCAGACCAAACATTTCATTTTTTGTTGGAATCCTCTCCAAATTTATGCAAACACCTTGTTAGGTTCATTGGCCTTTGAAAAAAGAGTTCTAAAGTACTTGAAGGGAACTCAAGACTTTGGAATCAAGTATAAATAGGTGGTTCACTTCATCTTGATTGGATACTCTAATTCATATTTTAATGGAGATAAAGAAAACAGAGTATATAATTCAGGTTATGTTATGAGTCTTGGATCAAGAGTTGTCTTTTGGAGGTCACAAAAATATTCAGTTCCAACATATTCCACAACTGAGGTAGAATATGTGGCAACAATTGAAGAAACAAAGGAAATTGTTTGGATAATGAAAATTATAGAATATTTCCAGGAGAAACATGTGCATTCAACTCCTCTTTTGATTGATAACACTTCTGCAATAAAGTTTTCCAAGAACCCAAAGTTTCATGATATAACAAAGCACATAAATACAAAATACCATCTGATTCGACATCATGTTGAGGCCATAACAATCTGCCTATGACACTGTTCCACAAATGAGAAGATTGCAGACATTTTACCAAAGTGGTTGGAAGAGGAAAGTTTGGAAGATTCAGAATGGTGTTTGGACTCAGCAACATCCCTTCATATTAAGGGGGGGAATGTTGACACCTAATCTTTGGGATTAGGAAAACCTATGTAAATATCATAAATAGAAAAATAAAAGTAGTTGGAAGAGGAATAGACATTGGGAGATGAAACCCAATAGTCTCCCTCTCCTTGTATATATCCAATATTCCTCTTAATGCAAAATAAAAATTCATTCATGGAGTTACTCTTGGCCTAACATTTAATAATATCAAAATTGGGTAAATGTTTCCATATATCTCCTAAATAAATTTCCCTTCTCACAATCCTATTAGGAGATAGCTAGGAAAGCGATGATCATGTCTCTGTCTTATGGGTTAGGGGACATTACATTTTAATTTGATTATCTTGGTCATTTAGTAGGTTAACTCAAGAAACATGAATCGTGCATCAATCTTGTAGAAATATTGTAGTAGTGCACATATTTCTTCAAATTGATTCTGAAATTGCCTCTAAATCTTGTTTCCCATTCCTCATCACTCCAAAAGATCATTTAAGCCTTTAATATCGATTTGAGAATAGTAAATACCCCCTATTCACTTTTATTTCAGAGTCGTAGTTTCATTCTACAACTAGGTTATGTTGAATTTCTTATGAGTTAAGTAGAATGAAAGTGATTTACTTCAATATTCTTGAGCATTTTATTTCCTTATTGAAATTAGAATATAATTTTCTTTTCCTTTCCTGCAATAGAATGAGTCTATTTTCTTCAAAATCGATTAGGTCTACTTTCCTGTAAATTCATTTCTACAAAATAGATTAGGTTTAATTTTTTGTCATTTCCTTTCTGCAAAATATATTAGGTTTACTCTTTTGTCATTTATTTCATCCAACTAGAATAGGGTTTTTTCGAATCTATGCTTCTATGATCCATCATATAAATTGTAAAAAATCTTTGGGTAATAATCACATGCAATGGTACATTGTTGACGCGTTTCAAACCAACCAGTGTGGTTCATCATCAGGACTAGGTGAGAGATCAGATCATGACATTAAGTTTAAATAGATGTAGAGATGGCTAAACTAGCCGTTAGGAAAATGACTAGTTTGACTCTTCTTCTTCTTCTTCTTTTTAATTAATATATATATATATATATATATATTAATTAATTAATTAATAACAACTAGTTTCATTTTTATTATTAAAATATTTGATTTATTCAATTAATTAATGGATTAATTATCTTACTAAATAATTATTTAATATATATATATATATATATATATATATATATATATATATATATAGATATATAGATATAGATATAGATATATTTCATATTTTATTTAGTTGATTTAATTATTTAATTATAAATTTTATTTATATTTTCAAGAGTGAGGTCCAATCAACAATGACCTATATATATATAGAAAAAAAAGAAAAAGAAAAAAGAAAAAAGAATGAAGATAATAATAAATAAATAAATAAAAAATTAAAAAATATAAAACATATAAAAATAAAAATAAGATTAAAAATAATAATAAAGAAAAATAAATAAAAATAAATAAATAAAAAATAGAAATAAAAAATATAAGAGATAAAAAATAAAAATAAAAATAAAATAAATTAAAAATTAAAAATAGAAAAATAAAGCAACAATAAGCAGGGTAGGGAAGAAAAAAAAAAGGCAATCATGAATATAAGGCAGGTATCCAACACCTACTGATGATCCAGCCATCATCTCTATTGAGATTAACGGGTCTTTTTTCAATTTCTAAGGCCTCTCTTAAATTTCGATGATGGAAATGGTCGATCCTAGCAATGACCTTAGCCTCTTCGATGCAGATATGATGGTTAGTCTTTTCTGCATGTTTAGCTAGGGCAGTCGAATGGGATCTTCCATGTTTAATGTCAGCAACATGCTCACAAATCCTTTGATTTATAGACCGACCCGTTTCACCAATGTAGGGAGTCCCACAAGAACAAGTAATGATGTAGACACCTTTCCCATCCCTAGGGTCAATCGGATCCTTAACTGATTTGAGAGAGCTGCAAATATTGTTAAGGGGCTTGAACGACGAAGACACCATCTGTTGAGTGTCTTTTGTAAAAATGGTTATAGTAGGTCGCAAGGCCTTAAAGCTTTCATCAAAGCAGAAAAAGGTCCTTTAATTAAAAATAATAAAGACCCTAGTCATTAGTCTGGTAGTGTGCATCTTCCATTCATTCAGGGAACCACTGATAAAATTGCTAGGGTCCTTAGGAAGCATAAGGTGTCTTTGTCGTTCAAGCCCCTTAACATGATTCACAGCTCTCTCAAATCGGTTAAGGATCCGATTGACCCTAGGGATGGGAAAGGTGTCTACATCATTCCTTGTTCTTGTGGGACTCCCTACATTGGTGAAATGGGTCGGTCTATAAATCAAAGGATTTGTGAACATGCTGCTGACATTAAACATGGAAGATCCCGCTCGTCTGCATTAGCTGAACATGCAGAAAAGACTAACCATCATATCTGCATTGAAGAGGCTAAGGTCATTGCTAGGATCGACCATTTCCATCATCGGAAGTTAAGAGAGGCCTTAGAAATTGAAAAAAGACCCGTTAATCTCAATAGAGATGATGGCTAGATAATCAGCAGGTGTTGAATACATGCCTTATATTCATGATTGCCTTTTTTTTTTCTTCCCTACCCTACTTATTGTTCCTTTATTTTTCTATTTTTAATTTTTAATTTATTTTATTTTTATTTTTATTTTTTATCTCTTATATTTTTTATTTTTTTATTTTTATTTATTTTTCTTTATTATTATTATTATTATTATTATTATTATTATTATTATTATTATTATTTTTAATCTTATTTTTATTTTTATATGTTTTATAATTTTTGATTTATTTTTATTTATTTATTATTATCTTCATTCTTTTTTTTTTCTATATATAGGTCATTGTTGATTGGAGCTCGTGCTTGAAAAAATAAACAAAATTTATAATTAAATAATTAAATCAACTAAATAAAATATTAAATTTATATATATATTTATTAAATAATTATTTAGTAAGATAATTAATCCATTAATTAATTGAATAAATCAAATATTTTAATAATAAAAATGAAACTAGCCGTTATTAATTAATTAATTAATTAATTATATATATATATATATATATATATATATATATATATATATAAATAAATTAATTAATTAAAAAAAAGGAAAAAAAAGAAAAAGAAAAAGTCAAACTAGTTGTTTTCCTAACGGCTAGTTTAGCCATCTCTACATCTATTTAAACTTAATGTCTTGATCTAATCTCTCACCTAGTCCTGATGACAAACCACACTGGTTGGTTCAAAACGCGTCGACAATGTTCCATTACATGTGATTATTACCGAAAGATTTTTTACAATTTATAGAATAGGGTTTTTTTCATTTCATTTAATTATCTACAGTATAATAGGTTACACTTCAAACATTTATTTTCCTACAAATAAAGATAAGTTTTTTTCCAAATATTTCCTATAGCACAGTGGTATTTTTGCTTCTCGATTCACTTCATTGCATTAGATCAAGAAAATAAGGACACAATTCATGTTGCACACATAGTGCCAACATCTCTTATGATTTTACGAACTCTGGATTGATAATTAAATTCGGTATCCTTCAGATTTGCAACATTCTTATTGTAATACATGGGCTCATCTCTTGGATTGTTGGTTCAAAAAATAGAGAATGGGATTTTTATCTCTCAAACTAAACATCTCAAAGAAATATTGAGAAAATTTGGCTTGGGGGAATGTAAATTTGTTAGTACACCTATGGTAATGGACTGTAGACTTAGAAAGGATGATGAATCCCCTGCTGTAAATTATAAAACTATGTATCGACATATGATTGGTAGCCTAATTTATCTCCTAGCTTCAATACTAGAGTTCATGCAAGGAGTAGGTCTATCAAGAAGATTTTAGTCAAACCCAAAGAAAAATCATATGCATATAGTCAAGAGGATTTCTAATATTTGCAAGAAACTATTCATTTTGGTTTATGGTACTATAGGATCAAATAATTCACCCTAACAACATACACAAATGTAGAATGGGAAGGCAATGTTGATGATAAGAAAAGAAGAAGTGGAACACCATTCTTATTGGGAAATTTTTTAATATCATGGCTAAGTAAGAAACAATCCTCTATCTCTTTATCTACAGTTGAAGAAATGTATATTGCAACATCAACATGCTACAATTAAGCCCTCTAGATGAAATAAACTATGAAGGACATCACTATAGAGTATGATCTCCTTATTCAAATTATGTGTGATAATACAAGTACAATTAACATTTCCAAGAATCCTTTTATGCATTCCAAGACAAAATATATTTTAATCAAATATCATTTCCTTAGAGAAAAGGTAGATGATAAAATTGTTAGCTTAGAATATGTTTCTACTAAAGAAAAAATTGTAGATATATTTACCAAATATCTTCCTCTAGAAATTCCTTGTAGATTCGAAATTCTAATTGTAATTTACTAAAACAATAGACTTGAATCTAATATACAAATTGCGGAAACAATAAATGACCACAAAATCACAAAGCATGCAAGAGAAATAATTCAATCAACACATTATACAATGATTTCCCAGGGAAAGCCACAACCAAAAACCCCTTTATCTGTATATTTCATTAGTCAAAAAATATGAAAATATTATAGTGATTTTCTCAAGCCCGAACAACCTCTACACTATCTCTATCTATCTCACTACTTCCTAGAAAAGCCTTGGCCAATACTTAACCAATTTTATTCTTGCCCAAGTTCCTATTTCCTCTTTTTTTTTTCCTTCAAATTAGCCCTTATTAATTAGGGAAAGTCCTCATCCACAAATACACAATCCATCGTAGACCTTCCTCTGAATACATGCACCACCTGTACAATTTGGATGATTATACAACTAATAGTACACTGCCCTTGAACTCCAATCTCAACAAGGTAACTCGTAGATCACACATGCACGATTTATTTATGGTTGATTCATCTGTTAGATAGTTGATCACATGGTACACACACCACTACTTGACCTCCCACTAGTTCCTCCAATAGTTGGAACTAGTTAAATTGAATCTAACTCATATTTACTGAATTAATTAATTACAATTCATAATAAACTCAACCTGGGATCCTACAAAGTATAAGACACTCTACATGACTCAATTTAGGACCTAAAATCGAATTAACTGAACCAAGTAAGTCAAAATAACTTAGTTAACTCATATAAGATGCCATGCGATGTGGAATTACAAATTCGTTCTAATTTAATTACGAACAAATTCAATTAGAATCCCTTTTGATGCAATTTTAAATATTTATAGTTGTTATTTTCAACACTCCCTCTCAACAAGAAAGGAATTCAAATATATCCCAATACAGTACCTTTGGAATGTTCTCCATGCAACACTTCTCTCTAGTTTTGTTGCTACTACAACTTATGAAACTCAAAAGCATATAACCTGAATCAATATGATGCATCTGTCACTAGAGTCTCTAGCTACTACTAGCTACTACATTGTCAACTGAAAAATATGAAATGCTGCTAACTTTGCACTGTGCCATCTACACTATTGCCAACTCTACTCTGCACTCCCCAATATCTGAATGCTACTAATATTTTCATATGTCACTATGTCATATGAATGTATCACTCCCACTGCTCCATCCTTATACTGTGTACTATGGCCCCCCATATCAAGGTAGTGATCCATGAAAAAAACATCTCAATGGACCCTGTTGAAATTTTTGGACCCTTGGAACTATGACTTCACATTGCCCCACCTCTCACCTGGAGGTATGGCTGCATGTGCTCCCTCTGCCCACTTGGCTTGAAATTTTCCTCTAATGGAGGTCTCTTCTTGAGTGGATTCCTCGGCCTCTTATCTACTTCTCCAATTATGGCTTCCCCACAACTTGTTGAGGCTGCTTCTGAGGCTGCATGTTGAGAGGTAATTCACGCTCCCTTTCAAAGACAAAGTCTCTAAAATTTTCCTTTCTCCTTATGTATTTGCATGCATCTTCGACTTCGAGAGCATACAGTTTCTTGACTCACACACTTATCTGTTTCACCTATCCCATGGTGATATGTCTAAGGAAAACCTGTTATTTTCTAAATATCACATCGTAGCCACAATCTTCCAATACCGCGAAGGAAAAAAGATTATTTTTTAGTACTGGAACAAACAATACATCTGTGAGTCTGCGAGGGGAGATAGACTCCCTTTAAAAGGTAACAATGCCAATATCGTTCACACTATACCTGTCATCATCTCCAACCTCTATGTTCTGCTTAAGGTCTTTCTCTTCCAAGCCACTGAAGAGATCTCTATTCCCCGTCATATGGAATGAGGCATTGTTGTCAAGATACCACATTCATCCCATTACAGTGTTGGACATGCATGCAATGAGATTAAAATCAAGCTCGAATTGTGAAGCTAAATTTTCACCTGCTGCTTCTATTGTAGGCTCCTTATTGCTTTCCTTCTGTTGAAATTTCGTGGCATAATGCACGAACTCATGATAATTCAAACACTTGAAGTTTGACAAGTATTTCTTCTTTCCCTCTTCACCTTGGGACTTATTTTCCTTGTATTTATTTCCTTTTCTGACTAATGAAAAATATTTTTCTTTGTCTTTGGAAGAGGTCTCGTCTTTAGTGTTTAGTTGAATCTCTTCTTGCACCAAGTCGAACCACAATCAATCCCACTTTGGTAGCTTCTCCCTCCTATTTACCGAATCTTGGTAGTTGTACCATCTCTTGGGAAGTCCTAGAAGTGCTAGGCTCACCTGATCATCCTGAGTTATGGTAACACCAACACTTCCAAGCTCATATTGACATTGAGTGAACTACATCAAGTATTTTGGTATTGTCTCACCATTGAGCTTGTCCTTCAACGCCAGCTTCCTGTGGTCGCTACTATTTTGAAACAAATATATTATGGCCTTCCACATAGCATATGGAGTTTCCTTTCCATTGAGGTTTGAGACAATATGATCTCTAACTCCTTCTAACATAATCCTTCTCGCCTTTGCTACATTCTTCTTTGATGCATTAATATTTTGAGCATCTACTACTGTGGGACTCAAAATATCATTGTCTATGAATTCCTTCAACCCATTTTCCTCCAAAATTAATGTCTCCATCTTGCCCTTCCAAGCTATGCAATGTTAACTACCCTCAAGGTCATATTCAAGTCTCAATCCACACAAACGCATCCTCATCTGTTATTGGCCCTACATAATATATCTACAAATTCAATTCAACTGTTTGAAACAAACTTGTATTCTTATTTTCTATAGTGATTCCTTCTCTGATACCATGTAGAAAATCCATATAGAGTAAATTTATCTTGTAATGTGCTAAAACAAAATACTTGAATCTATCTTACAAATTGAGGAAACCAATTACGATTACATAATCACATGAACCAGAAAGAGAAATAATTTCAATCACACAACACAAATATTTATCTGGGGAAATCCTCTGCTAAAAACCGCACTATCTGTATATTTTATTAAGTCAAGAATATGAAACAATACAATGCTTCTCTCAAGCTTGAGAGCTCTCTGCACTATCTCTGACTGTCTCACTCTGATCCCAACAATTTTGGTCCAATACTTAACCAATTTATGGCCTCTAGGTTTCTCAACCTTTCTTACGCATTCCTGAGGTTACCAATAATTGATTGCACAATACATCCAAGGCGTCCTGTTGACCTCATGCATGACTTGTAAAATTTTCTAATTATACAACTGATTGTATACTTCCCTTTAACTCCACTCTCAACAAGTTCTTCCTTAGAACTAACATGAAACAACTATTTATAGTTAATTTTCAGTTACCTAATCGATCACTGCATTCGAATTATATCATATATAATTCATTGGAACTCTCACTATCTCATCCATCAATTAGAACTAGTTAAACTGATTTTAACTCAAATAATTAAGTTAAACAATTAAAAATCAAAATAAACTGCAACTAGACCCCCTAAAACTTAGAGTGAACTCTACATGCCTCTAGTTTGACCCTCAACTTGAATTAATTGATATAACTAAGTCTTCATGATTTATTTAACTTGTACAAGTTCTCATGTGATGTGGAATTGCAATTTCATTCTAATTTAATTAAAGGAAAATTAATTAAGAATCCCTTTTAATGCCATTTTCAACAATTTTTTATAGATCTTCGTACTTTCAAGGTGGAAAAATTAGAGGAATTGGCTTGGAAGTACCACTTTAGTGGAAATTCCTTGTTAATAAATTTGGAGTCCATAACCTTCTAGAGACAATTTGAGACCTTGAATGCCACTTTTTAGGTCAAAACTTTGCCAGAATATCGCATGGCATCTCTACATTGTTTACACACTGAGATCTTTCTAATAGTGTCAAAATAATATAATTAGAGCTCATCTAGAAAAGTTATGCCTCCTACAAGTCAAATCCGACCTTGTTGACGACCATGGTACCAAGTTGATGTGATGTCAACCATAATTACTCCATGTGTGGGGCTAGTCATGTATATAATTTCAAGAAAAATTTAGAAGCTCCAAAACTTAACACTAATTGGGTTGATGCATGCAAAAATCCTAACCCTAGATGACTATCAGGTTATGTTAATTATTTGGTTGCAAATAAGGGATGGGGTTCCATTCCTTTAGCATTGAACTTGTTACATAGTTGATCAGAGCATCTAGGAGTGGGATTTGAGAGAATAATAGAGAAGGTAGAATATTTTTAGCAACCATTCAATGCATAATTTTAAATGAAACTTCATAATGAGTGACCCTTTCATTTTGTTTGCATTTCATAACTAAAAAAAAAAAAGAGGGTAGAGCATAAGTGTCACTTTCTAGATGGTTTTTATCCCATATAAGGTTTCCTAAGTCACATCTTGTGTTCAATTTTGTGATTTATGAGTTTATTTTATTTTTAGTTCACTTTAAAATTTTGATTATTTCTATAAATTTAATCATTGAGATGGTAATAATAATTTGAGATCTAAGGAAATAAATTGCATAAAAAAATATTTCATAATATTGCATGATTTCTTGTCATGTATTATTCTAGTGAAATACCCATGACACTTTAGAGATCATATTGGTATCAAGGAAGATTTTTTTTAGGTTTTGTGGGAAGTTGTAGCATCTAGGAATTGGCTTAAGAAGCAAATAAAAGTACCGTGTCCATGGAAGATGAGTCTAATAATAAAAAACCTCAATATTCAACAAAAAAGAGTCTTACAAGGCTAGAATAAAAATTCATTGATATCTCTCACAACATGGGATTCCTCATTGAAACTCCAACATTTTTTTTGGATAATTTAGGGAGGTTGGCGGCTTTAATTTAGAAGTTGGATTGAATGAGAACTAGGAAATAGTGAATACCTAGAAAATTAGTAAAAAAGGAGACTAAGAAAGAGCAACCAAGTTTCAATGCCATCACTTGACATTTTCTATTTAAAGTGGAAGAAAAAGGGGACATCATATCCTATAAAGGTGAGGTTGGTTTCATTAAGATGAATCATTGTTTGCAATATGTTGGATACTTAAATCATTGGGGTTGGTGTGGAGGATGGATAAAATCCATAGAAGTCCAAGGGACCTCTTGCAAGATGAAAACAAAAGGTAAAAAAAAATGTATTTATATGTACATCTTGTGAATATTAATGAAACACATGATTTACAAAATTCCCTATTACTTTGGTATTTGTTTAACATGGGATCAGAGAAGGAATATTCTTTCCCTACTTAAATTTGATTCACGGTTGTGAGACCTTTCTCCAACACGATTTTTGTGGTTCTCCCTTTGTAATCTGGGTAATATTCATGGGAAATCAATGATCCATATCAATCAACGTTCCTAACTATTTTTCCATTCTCTGCATCATGTGTAGAGACACCTCTATTAAATTTTTGTTACTATGGTCGGTCTTCATAATACATATTTTGTCCCTTGACGTATTTATATTTATTATTTTAAATCATGTTATTCATGCTAGAGTCAAAAGAAAAATTATATTTTGAAACATGTCTTTTCAAAATTTTAAAAGAAGAAATTTTAAATTTGAAAATTTGAAAATTTTGGCTCCATGTTTTTCAGGTTGTCCTCCCTCCAAGTCAAGTCAGCCCAGGTAGAGTCACACCCATTCAACCCAACCAGTTCACCATATAAATATATATCAACCTCCTCCTCAAGGAACCAATTCACACTCTCTCAAGCAAGAGAATTTCTTGGCATCCTAGTGAAGGACATGAAGGAAAAGGAGGATGAAAAGAAGGACAACACTCATCTCTCTCTCTTATATATCTCACACGTGTTGAAGGACTCTCTCTCTCTCTCTCTCTCTCTCTCTCTCTCTCTCTCTCTCTCTCTCTCTCTCTCTCTCTCTCCCTCTCTCTCTCTCTCCCTCTAGTGCACACCTTTCTGGGAATTTTATTTTTCTAGTACCAAAATTTATGGGCAATTGAAATGGGCCAAAATTTTGGGATTCTAGATGTTGCACGAGGGACAAAATTCTGGGATTCTGGAAGTTCCACGAGGGCTAAAATTATGGGGAAAATCAGAAGAGAAAATTTATGGATCAAATTGGAAGGTTTGGCTTGGATGGTTTGACCATATATTTTTTGAAGGTTAGTTTGAACTCTTAGTTGACTAGAGGCCTAGGTGTGTCTCTTGTTGAACAAAAGAGCTTCTCTATTGAAAAAGGGTTGTTGGGTTTTTCTGCTTAGTGTGTTTAAATATTTCTCTCTCTTTTTGCATTGTGATCTCTAATGTTATAATTTTATTATATGGTTGAATTTTTTAAGTATAATTTCTTAATGATAGATTGGAAAAATTAAAAGAAGATCAACATCATTAGACGTAATTATCATTTCTAGAAATATTGTGCTAGTATCTATTGCACTTGAAAAATCAACGTAGTATCAGAGCTTTGGTGAAGAAAGGAACATTGATACCACTCTTAAATTCCTTCTTTTTTATCTAAATTCATGGCTTCCTCTATGAAATGAAAGAACAAGTTAGAAGGATCCTCAAACTTCAAATCTTGGAAAACTACGATTGATCTTATTCATGTAAGGAACAAATTTTTGGACATTGTTACAGGGAAGGTCGTGGAACCAACAAATATTTTTGGAAAAGAGAGGTTCAAAGAGGAGGAAATTGTTGCCATAATTCTTATTGTTTATTCCATGTTTTATCATATATTCACCTATATTGAAAATATTGATACTTCCAATAATATGCATGATTCCCTAACTAAACTGTTTATTGTCAAAAACATTGGGTAACACATGATCTTGAAGAATGATATTTATGATATAAGGATGAAAATTGATGACACTGTGGCTTTATATTTTTTAAGAATATATAAAAATAGGGACAAAATTCAATAAATTGATGAAACTATCTATGAAAAAGAAATTGTGACTATAACACTCAATGGTTTACGTAGATCATGGGATGCATTTGGAGTAGGTATAAGTTTCTAGAAAAATATCCTTCATTTGAAGAACCATGGAACACTTGTGCTAAATAAGAATCAAGGCTTATATCAGGAGATATAATGGAAGAAGCTTCTTAAGAATTTGCAGCTTGTTTCAAGAAGGAGAATGGAGGAAAGAAGAAGCTCTGTTTCTAGAATAAAAAATCAAAAGGAAGACCCGATCAACATGGAAATAAATACATGTCAAATATTCGATGCTATTGTTGTCTTAGATTTCGTCACTACATGAATAAATTTCCTAAAGGAGAGAATGATAAAAAGAGAAAAGGAAAACAACATGCTTCCACAACCAACATTGATGATGAACACCCAAAGAAGTCTAGAGGTGATAAATATTTATTTTATGTTTTTTTCTCTAACAAGTTCTATTTTATATGATGATGATATGTGGCTTGTGGGTAGTAGTGATTAAATACATATGACAAGAGATCATGGAAATCTCATTGGCATGATGCAAAGAATTCTATCTCAAATGGTAGAGCTCGGAGATGACCACAACTATGCAGTCAAAGGAGTAGGAAATGAATTCATTGAATTAGAATAAGATAATAATGTCCATATCAACAATGTTCAATATGTACCAGGTTTGAAGAATAATCTAGTATCTATTTCATCTTTAAAATATAAAAGATATAGAGTAGTTTTTGTGGATGACAAAGTACTTGTATGGTGCAAGGGATCTAGTATAGATGATGCTAGAGTTATTGGGATTTGTAAAGGAATATTATATAGGCTTATGGGTCAACCAACACAAGCTCTAATGCATGATGGATTTAATCCATGTATTTAATTCAAATAGTTTTAGGAGTCCCAGAACTATAGATAGATCACAAAGGAATATGTAAGGGTTGTGCACTTAGAAATAATATCAAGAATCCCTTTCCAATTAGCGACAATATATCTAAAGGATTTTTGGATTTGATTCACTATGATGTTTGTGGTCCTATAAATCTAAGATAACATGGAGGTTGTCTATACTATGTTATGTTTATTGATGACTTTTGTCGTAAGACATGGACCTATCTCATGAAGACCAAGGATACATTCTTCACCAAATTTCAGGTATTCAAAGTTGAAGTGGAAAAATTGACAGGTAAGAGGATCGATATTTTGAGATTTTACAATGGAGGTGAATACACCTCAAAAGAACTTGTTGTTTTTTGTAATAAATATGGGATTAATAGGAGTTTATTGTTCCCTATAATCCTCAACAAAATGTTGTGATGGAAAAAAAATAACAAGTCCATTGAAGAGATGTTGAGGCTATGATGCATGCTCAATATTTTCCTATGTTCTTATGGGGAGAGGCATCCTTAATAGCTATATACATTCAAAATAGAAGTCCTCATCAAATTCTAGAATATATGACTCCTAAAGAAGAATTCTCTAGACAAAATTCAGAGGTTGGGTATATGAGAATCTTTAGTTTTCCTGTTTACATCCATGTTCCTAAGGATAAAAGGAATAAGCTAGAAACTTCAAGAAACAAATGAAAATATTTTGGTTATAATAAATTATCAAAGGATTAAAAAATATACATTCTAGAGCATTGACATATTGAGGTTAGTCGGATGTCAGCTTTGATGAGAAGGATGCATATTGAAATTTTAAGGAATCTTCCATGGAATCCTACATTGAAGCAAAGTATGAGGCCTACAAGGAATAATTTTCAAGTTCTATTGAATTTCCTAAAGAGAAATAAGGGCCTTGTGAACTAGTAGAACCAATTTTTGTTCCTGAAATTAGGAAGGGACCAACATGGCTTAGATCTACCTTGGAAGAAGCAGAAAGACATACAACTCTAGATGACACATCTAGACAAAGTAAGAAACCTGAAATGTTTTCTAGTTATGCAACTCTTATGACTAACCTTATTAATGAAAAACCATCTGCTTATGAAGAAGCACCCACCCAACAAGTGTGGAAGGAGGCCATGTATGAATAATATCAATCCATCGTGAATAATGATGTCTGGAAGATTGTATTGAGACCTAAAGGGAAGGAAATGGAAACTTCAAAGTGGATATACAATATTAAGCATGTTATATATGGAGATATTGATAAATACAAGGCATGATAAGTGGTTAGAGGGTTCTCCCGGAAAGATGGAGAAGACTCTGATGAGACTTTTGCTCCAGTTTCCAGGTACACCTACATTAGATCTATTATTTCTCTTATTGCTTCATTGGGATGGAATTTAAATTATATGGATGTAAAGAATAATTTAATTCATGGTGTAGTTTAATAATAAGTGTACATAGAGCAACCTAAAGGTTATGAGTTGCATGTGAAGGAATCTCATGTTTTCAGATTAAAGTTCTTGTATGGAATCAAGTAAGATTTAAGAGCTTGGTATGCATGAATTGATAACTACCTGAAGAGAATTGGATTTACCAAGAGTGATATTGATCCAAACCTCTATTTCAAGGTTTTGAAGAATCCACCTGTTATCACAAAATTAGACCTGATAGGCTTCTCATCAAACCAATATTGTGCAACTATTTCAAACCAATCTTTTGGTTGAGGCTTAGCCTCCTCAACCTGAGAGGTCTTTCTCAAGGGTTTATGATTTTTGATAGAAATGTAGATGGCTAACTCTATGTGGGGTAAAAGAAGATAAATGATATAAATTGGTTGTAAATCACATTAGAAAGTGTACATTGGGCTTATGGAGTCATAATAGCTTCAGCAAAACCAAAAAATATACCTAGCATGGAAGTCAAGGAATATCAGAGTTCAAGTCAAAGAATACACATGTGAAACAGTAAAACATACAGTTAGTTTGTCTATGAAGGAAGTCAAAGCGTCAATGATGAATTTTGAGTAACATAAGCAAAAACCACTGTAATAGGATATTGAAAAGATTCCATTAGAACAAGAACATACAATAACTCTTCATGAATCTTGAGTTGGCTAAGTAGAGAACTCTGTATTAAGCTGAAAACAATCACTTACAATAAACACAGTATTTTTGCTAAAAATGTCCAACCATTTTCTAATTCGACCTCTTGGTCTTTAATGGACCATTACAACATGAGATGAACTCATATTATTCTATATACTTCGAATTCCTAACTCTTGACACGTTTCATAACCATAAAACATCAAATTTATGACAAACAGACACCTATCCTACTTGACAGTCCTATTTCAACTAGGACTCAAACTCTTCATTACTATCTTTAACAACCTTATCCTAACAAAATTATCTATTTGAAATCACATCATTTACAAGTGTATCATCACATGGTATAATTTGGATGATGGGCTTGAGCTCTTCATGACCACTTTGCTGACCTCCACATAAGCAGGAAACCAAACCCTGTTTTTTAGGCATATGGTCTTTTGCATTCATTAAACATTCTGACCATCACGTACTCTTCATTATGTGGTCATTTTTTGTTTGAATTTGAATTAACACATGCAAAGACTCCTCCCTAAGCTCCATCTATCCATAACGATCATCAAACTGTTCAAATGAGCTGAAAATAGACTGTACTATGAAAACAAGACAGTTTTGTAGCGCTTTTCGTAGCACTTCCCTTTAACCATTTTTTCTTCAAAATCTTGAATTATTTCCTTCAAAATAATCTTCATTACCTATAGATATATCCTCCATAGAAATTTCAAACCTTAATTCATATTTTCACCCCCCAAAATGTGATGAAAAAGGGCAAGAAAAACTGCTACAGCAGTTTCATAGCGCTTTTTGCCTTTTTTACACTGTTTGCACTATGAAACTGTTGAGTGAGCAGTTTTGTCCAAAATTTTCCAAAATGAAAATTGTAAATGTGCTAAAAACTCAAAATCAATTTCATTTCATCATATCACTTGAAAAACAGAGTCATTCTAGCCTTCTTGAGGTCCCTTCTTCATTTGCAATAGGTTGGCCTATTGGTTTTTCCTATTTTTTCCTGAAAACTAGGTCTGGGGACAGAGCCTATATCTCCTACTCCATAATTTATTTTGAGAAATGGAAGAAGGTTTTTGTAGGAAATGATGTCATGAATAAAAAAATCTCTTGGGTTTTTGAAACACATCTCCTGCTGTCCCGAAACTTCCTTTGACAAACATGTGTAAAAAAGGAAAACTCTGTTTCTGAAAAATAGGGCTTCAAAGAAAGCCTTGTATCTCCCAACTGATAAAACTTGTGAGAAATGTGAGAGAGGTTATTGTTAGCTGATATTTTTTTGAAACTAAACTCTCTCAGGTTCTTAAAATATCTTTCTGTCTGCTCATAAACCTCCTTTTAAGTTGAATTCTCAAAACCAAAAAACAGAGTTTTGCTTCATATTGCACTACGAAAATACAATGCTTTCGTAGCACAAAACGACTTTTTTGAACTAGCGGCACTACAAAACGATGGATTCCTATCTAATTGCAAAAATTTACCCCAAAAATGAATGGAATGACTTCTAAATGGAAAGTATGAGTATTTGATCATGGAGTGTACTTCTAAAGACCTTATTTGAATTCAAGGATGACCCTTAAACTTATAAAAACTCTGACCTACCCATAACCAAAACCTAAAATGAATATCAAACATATTTTGAGACCATGATCAAAAACAGAGTTGACACAATGATGTTTTGAGAATTTTTGAGTGATAACAACACCTATAATTTTTATTTCTATATGTTGATGATTTATTTCTAGCAGGTCTTGATCCTATCATCATTTAGTGTAAGAGGTAGTTGGCCTCTAAGTTTGACACGAAGGATATCAGTTTTATGCCTTATTATTTTGGATTGGAAGTATGGAAAAATATTACAAATATATTTTTTGGTCAGGAAAAGTATGTTATCAATATCCTTCAAAATTTTTACATGTTGGACTATAAATCCATGAAAAATCCCATGGTGACTAATTAAAAGAATTTGAGAGACTCTGAGTCCAACATTGTATATTATTCTATGTACCGACAGTTTATCTGTTCACTAATGTATTTGGTTAACACTAGGCCATACATTTTTTTTATAGTGAACATGGTCAATTAGTTCCAGGTGGAACTGATACATGGGCATTGGATTGTAGAAAAGTACATTTTGAGATATCTACATGGTACTATGACCTAAGGTTTGAGATACGTCTCAAACAGTGACGTACAACAAGAGAGATATATAGATTATGGCTAGGTAAGGAGTGAAAATGATAGGAAGAGTACTTCAGGGGTATGATTTAGTATAGGTTCTGTTGTATCTAAAGAGAAAATCCCTCAGTTGTGGAATGAATCAGTACTTAAGACATTTTAAAAGTGTGTCAAAAAAATGATTTTATTGTGAGGTATTTTTTCTATCCCTCTTGAGACTATTTTTCTAAAACCCTTAATGATCTGGAATAATCAAAGATTTTATAATGCCATTCACTACTCATATCTGAATGAAAAGAAGAACTGCAGGGGAAACTCAAAGTAATATGTTTTAAACATAGAATATACCACTTTTAAGTTTCAAAGGAATTCATGGAGAGAGAGGAAACTCGAAATAATATGCTATAAACATAGAATATATTACTTTAAAGTTTCATCAGGAGTTTGTGAAGAGAGGGGAAACTCAAAATAATATATTGTAAAAACATAATCTATTACTTTTAAGTTTCATAGAGAATTTGTGAAGGGAGAAGAGATGGAGTGAAGGAGCAAAAATTAAGGTTATTTAAATCCTACTCACAGATGTAATTAAGAGACTGACTGCTACATTACTTCACTTCATTCAAAGGATAAGGGACACAAAATGGCACAAGAAACACGAATCACCATCAATAGTTGAAGGAGACATACTGCTTATTTTTTCATTTACCCATTAGAAAAATAAGTACAAAATGTAATCCATAAGAGGCCCAAAACTCAAAACCCTGCTTCCCTCTTTCTCTCTTCCTGAAATACAAACAATAACATTTTGTAAATTCTTGAGCTTCTTGAAACTCCTAAACTTCCTAAACTGTTAACTACTCATTACATTGCAATCGAGGACACCATTGTAGCTTTGATCTTAACAAAGAAAACAAAATACAATTGGAATATAATCCTTTTCTGAGTATGATTTTTTTTTTATGTGTCTCCTTCCATTTCGGCTGTGATGTCCTAATAGTTCTACATAAATGCATCTCCACCTGACTTTTCCCATTCTTTTGCATTTCGAATGCTGTCATTATGTCACCTGCTACTCGACTCTTCCATTTATACGTGTGCCTGCAATTTTTAGTATTCTCTTCTCCTTTTCTCTGCGTCGAGTTACTTACCTGAGTCTCTCTGCCTGTGTTTAGACTTTCTTCCATTATCAAGGCATTTCACCGAATTTACTTCATAATCCTCCTTTCTTCCTCTGATACGATTTAACACTAGAAATGCCTTACCTTTGGATTTGAAAACCTTTGGAGTTCGCAAATCATGGATTTGGTTATGAAAGACGGGAGGTAAGTGTTAAATTGTGCGAAGTGCGAAGTGCGGGGAGAGGGAGGTGACGTGGCATGGATGGGTCCCACTGATATCGCAAATCACAAATCGATAGATTTATTTTATGAGCGGTGGAGGGAAGTGTTAAACTGTGTGAAGTGTGAAGTGCAACAGGTGGATGGTGACATGGAAAGCAGAGGTGGGGCCAATCGCAAATTGCAAATCAATGGATTTGTTATGAGAAATGGAAGGTAAGCTCTAAAACTTGTGAAGTGAGAAGTGCAGGGAGAGGGAGGTGATGTGGCATGAATGGGTCCCACGAGTATCACAAATTATGAATCGGCAGATTTAGTTTATGAGTGGTGGAGATAAAAATTTAAAACTACGAAGTGCGAAATGCGGAGAGAGGGAGGTGACATGGAAAAAAGAGGTGGCCCGCCCACAGCCCTTAGAATGCAACCTTTAATACATTTCTTAGCGCTAACTCTTTAAACTTGCGAAGTGCGATATGCGGTCGCATCACATTGCAATATTGCAAGTTTAACCATATTACAAACTCGTATCCTTTACCAAATGTGATATGTGATATGATCTCCATTGTCCATCTCTCTCTTCTAGTTTTGCGCTTTGATCCTGACCATCTATTTTTCCCTTTGCGACTCCTACAAAACTCTTAAGTTTTTAAGGGAAATGTGCCATTTCTCTGCCTTCGAGAAATTAGTTTATTTTCTCCACGGTGTAACCCTCTTGAGCTTATCTAGTATTCCACTGTGCTAGTCTCTGCTGAGCTTGCGGATGAGCCCAGCTTGAGCCTTGCTTAGCACTTTTCTTCTTTGCTGCTCCTCTAGCTTAGATGGTAGTTCCAATGCTACTACTGCTTCCCTGACTTTGGTTCCAGTGCACATGTGATGATGAATCCTCATTGCGCTTGTGGTTATCCTTTTGAGAAAATTGTAGGTCTTCTTGAAATTATAACAAATATTCCTCAACAACCTTGAATTGCTCAGGACCTCTCTTGAATTTTAGCTAATTCAAATTATGCTACAACATCTGGCTCCAATTGGGGAAAATACTTTGGTAGCAAAGTTCTGAGAACTTGTAGATCAGTAGCCTGTATTGGGCAAGGAGTCTATTAGAATTGAAAACGATAATGGTGTAATCACCATTGTGTCACTTTTCTCAAATTTTATCGTTTCTTAGTCCATGTCCAAAGTTTGAGTCATTTCCAATAAAAGTTAAAAAAGAGTCCCAACTTCAAGGTATTTTTAAGTGAATAGGTGTCATAGTGTTCTACAGTCCTAAAATAAGTTAAAATCTTTGTTTTGGATTATTTTTAGTGTTGAAAGTTAGTTGATATTTGGGTAATAAAATTGCAGTAATCTGGTCTGGAATAATAGCTACCTTTCTTGCAAATTCATTGACAAAATAGTCAAAATAGTAAAGGGCAGCTATTTCTCAGAAATGGAAGTCATATATTCCACACAGTGAAAAGTGAAACTATTTCATTGAGATTTTAGTTATCTCAGAAAAGAGGCTACGGGTAAACAGGTAATCAGTTTTCGAACCAGGAAAATTAAGGCTTCGTGGCAACCAGAGTTCTTTAAAATCAAAGTGCAGCTGGAAGAAAAAAACTTAACCAGCAAAGTGGGAGACCCTGACTGTCAAGAGCATGAATTGAATCTATCTGCCTTTTAATTCAGTTGAAAGAGAAGAGTATTGCTGATTAAGTGTGATAGTGAGCGGAATCCATACTACCCTCATTCATTCCATCTATCGTCTTCTTACCTTTCATTTTCCCAAATTCTGACACTCCCATGTTGTGAATCCCATTCAAACCCCCAAAATCCGAACAGCCATGTGATATAAACCATAAACCTTACTGTTATATATATTACATATCATATATATAACAAAAATCCACTAAAACCTTTGGTAGGACCCCGTACCTTCACCGCATATTGGCCATCGCAAATCATAACAATTAACTGCTATATTCATAATACTAAACTTATAAATTGCTGATGCGATATGAAGTGGGACCCATTCTCTGCCACGCTTCCCTTCCATTTGATTTTCCTTTGAAAAAAACATTAAACTTACCTTTTTTTTCTTCTTCTTTCCACTTTACCCTTCCACCTTTACCATTTCATCACTTTTCATTCCCCAATCGCGATAAAAGTGGGGCCCTCATCGCATTTCGCAGATTATATGTGTTTCGCATTGGAACTAAACTTAAAAAAACACGATTTCCGATTTTCGATTGCGACCACATCGTATCGCATTTGTTTTACCTTTGTGAGCACCCACAACATATTTATTTTAATTGTGATGCGGTAGGTTGGCCCCACCTCCCCATTGCACAACCGTTGCAATACATACATATATCATATAAACTTCATAACACTTACTGCTTAAAACCTTTCACCGATTCATAACACTTCGTTGATTGCCAGTCGGTCCCTCTTCCCCGCACTTTGCGAATTTTAGGTGTTAACCTCGTAGCTTATAACTAAAAGCTAAAGGTTGAGATGTGCACCTACGATTTGGTCCCACTTCTTCCCTGCCACGTCATTTCACCTCCTTCCCCGCACATCGCACTTCACAGCTTTTAAAGTTTACAACCTCCGCATTTATAACAAAACTTTAAGGTTGCGATTTGTGATATGGTTGGTCCCACCTATGTGTCACATCATCTCACCTCTAATCACCTCCCTCGCTTACCATTCATTCTGCTCCAAGTCTCCACTATCAATTAAACCTTTTTCAAAGGGTTTCTTTGTAATTTCTCATAAAATGAACCTCCTCTGTTATATCCAAAAGTTTCGGGTTTTCCTCCATTATAAAGGGTTTTCAACCAAAAAAGGGAAAGGAATAGTGGAACAGCGGTGAGTTTCTCTCAAATAGTTTTCTACCACTACTCTCAGTATCAACACATTTTTCAGGAGGCACCGGGCTACATTCAAGGTACAACTACACACCATTTTCAATATTGTTTTGCACATATTAATAGGAGACAACCACATGTCATTCCCACTTTTTTTATGCTTTTTGCTGAATATTGGTTGCACTAAAACATAAGAGTGGTCTTTGAATAGACTGCCACCTTACAAAACCATTTCGGAGTGATAGACTTCATGATGTTTATCTTGTTTTTAATATAGAACTTTGTAATTAAGACTAAGGGATAAGCCTCACCTCTTGTACGAGCTTGTAATGACTTTTGAAATAGATTTACCTTTTTCTATGGAAGATGATAGTATCATATTTGGTATATATATGCCACACTGATATGAAGTCAGGGTGGGTTGGTGGTTATTGAATTTTGACTTATATGAACTATAATATTTTTGTGAATGAAATGGAATAATAATACTGAGGACTTATTACCAATTTTTTGTGTGTATTGTCTACTTTACTTGTGTTTACATATCTCTTTTCTTCCAATTCCTGTTTGCAATTCATCATACTGTTATGTGTTTTTATTATTCTCTTAAGTATGTTATGTGTTTTATCATTTTTTGTTAGTCTCACATAGTGAGCATTCCTGATAAAATATATGTTATAGCAGTGGAAGAGCATCACTCATGATAGTTATTCTTCATGATATTTCAGTGAGAATCTTGTCAGACTAGAAATAGCTTTCTCTCAATGGAATATTGCCAAACTGCTACTTTTTTCAATTTCTACTAATTCAGTAGATTTCTGTTTCAAAGACCTATTGATTCTCCTCTTATCTTTCAATTTCCTCCCATCATAGACTACAAACTTTCACCTTGCTACCACATCAAGTTACAATACCCTCTTTAGTAGAACTGTGGATTTGACCGAATCTCTCTTCAATGAATCAAAGTTTATACCATCTTCAAATCCCATAAAACAAAAAATTAAAATATCCTTAGATTTTATGATGTGTCTGGTCAGGCGCTTACTGTAGTCCAAGTGTTGATTCCAACGACAACATCTTTTCGTGTGTTTTTCAGGAGGCATAGGCCTTGTAATGAAGTACTATCCCGAGTCTATTGTTATGAATTTTTGATAATCAGTTCTTGATGGTAAAAAAGAATTGGTGACCTAAAGAAGATGACAAATTTTTTCACTTGGTGACTCCATGAAGAGGAAGAGGGGTTTCAAGACCTCCTTCTACAAGGAGTAATTAGAGATCTCCAATTGTTACTCCAGTTTCTGACCCAGATAAAATCATCAAAGATGCTAAAGGAAAACAAAGATCAGTTGAAGCTACATCTCAATCAGTGAAGAAGGTACACAAAAAGTACATTCCAAACCAAAAAGTACCTATATCTACTTTAGAATCTAAAGAGGTTTTAGTTTCAAAAAATTCTGCTGAAAAATATCAAGTTGAAGCTACTCCTCTAGAAAATAAAGTGGATATTGTTAACCTAGGCTCAGCTGAAGGTTTTTCTTACTCATCTCCTAGTAAATCTGAAATAAGTATTGTTCTAGTCAAATAAGGAGAAACTGGATTTCTAAATATTGATAAGAAATCAGAAGAGTTTGTGCTAACTGAAGGGGAATTAGAACAAGTATTGGCTATTAAACCTTTTCTTGATAGGGATATTTTGGCTGAAGAAGACTTCAAGACTATTTTAAATTTCCTTCAGACTCATCCTGAATACTAGTCTCTTGTCACCCTTCAGCAAGAATTTTTTCCTTTCTCTCCAAATCTAGCTGTTGGGTCATCTTCCTCTCATCCACTTGAAGACATTCTACTTGAAGGTCTTACTTTTAATCTATCTGATTTCCTTGCTCAGAAAAATAAATTTGAATTAACTCAATCCCATCAAGGGACAACTTTAGATTCTGATTCTTCTACTAAAGGATAAGTCAAGACATCCTCTGTTCATATTTTTGAAAACCCACTCTTCTCAGTTCCAAAGCCTGAAAAATCTGCTCAAGATCCCCAATTTTCTGCTATCCTAAATCAGAATTAGAATTCACTAATTGTAATTCCTATTTCCCAAAAAAATACACTAACTTTACATCAGCAAAATATGGCACAACCTACCCTTACAAGGATGAAACAGATAGTGGCTGTGAGATATGTGCCACTTGTTTTCCCTCAACACATGCATGCACTTTCCCAAGGAGAATACTTGAAATATATTCCAAAATACACTCGGGAGGGAGAAGGATTTTCTGCTGAAGGCCATTTAGTGGCTTTCTATATTTATGCTAACAATCAGAATATTGAACATGAAGATGTCTAGTCAAGACTCTTTGTTCAGAGCTTGGATGGTGAAGCTTGAAAATGTTTTAGAAGTGTGGCTCCAATTTCAATTACAGGAATTGATGAATTAGAAGAGATATTTGTGAAGCATTGGGGTGATAGGAAAGACTATGTCTATTATCTTGCAGAATTTGGAACTCTGAAGAAGAAGGTAGATGAGTCATTAGCTAACTTTACTAAGAGGTTTAATAAGATTTATCAGAAAATTCCTAAAGAGATTAAACCCACTAAAACCACAACTATGATAAAATTTTCAAATGATTTAGATTCTGAGTTTACCTTATGGTTGAGAGATGAAAAAGCACAGACACTGACAACTATGCAAGAGGTTGCAATTGGAGTGCAGTCTAATCTCATGGCTTCTAATAAATTAAAAATGGAGGAAGAAAAGGCAGCAAAATACAAAAAGAAGATGAAAGAAGAAAGTCTTTCTTCTTCTAAATCTCTTTCAATAGAAGAAAAGATCGATCAAATGTCCAATTCGATCAAGGAACTTGCCTCTAAGATGTCAAAATTAGAGGTAGAAAATAAACCAGCTGCTAGAGCCAATCAAAACGAAGCTAATAGAAATCAGGCTCCCTTCAGGAGGCCTTTTCAACCTCAACAAATACTACAATGCCCAAAGAGGAATGTTAATGATCAAAATTTTTAGCCTCCTTTGAATAATTTTGTTGAAGAAGAACAACAAGGAAATGAGGAAGAGAACGAAGAAATAAACCATGTGGGAGAAACTTCATAGTCAACATGTTTGAAATTACAGGAATATGAAGATAGGTCAAGAATTTCTTTGTTTTCTGATTATACGAATGCTCAAATTTATGCACAGAATGATAAAAAACAAGAAGAAGTTCAAAACAGAAATTACCCTTCGATGTCAAAAGGTCCTATTCAGTAGCCTCAACAAAAATCAGATTCAGATAAATAATCTACTAAACAGAAGGCCAAGGTAAATGAGGTTCCTCCACCTCAAAATTATGCCCCGATTGTTAAAATTACTACAAAAAATAAGGAATTAGTTCCAATTTATTTAAGTTTCAAATCTGAATTGAATAAAATCAAAATTCCAGTTCCACTCCTGGAATTATTGAAAATTCCAACATATAAAGAGTATTTTAATAGTCTGTTGCAGCCTCCTCTCGTCCCTGATTCAATCAACCTTGAGGATGAGCATCCCACCATTTATCTAGGATGTCATTTCCAAGACCAAAATGATTATAACTCACCTCCTTTCTACCTGTCACTCAATATACATGACAAATTGCTGCATAATTGTCTGTTAGATTTTGGAGCTTCCCACAATCTCGTGCCAAAGAAAGTAATGGATGAATTGGGATAAGAGATCACCAAGAAATATCATGACCTTTACACCTTTGATTCCAAATGAGTCAAGTGTCTAGGAGTGATTAAGGATTTGGTTGTTTCCCTTACAAAACTTCCTATGAAGAGCTTAGTGATGGACATTGTGGTTACTGACATTCCTTCTAGATTTGGGATGTTACTTTCCAGATCTTGGTTTAAAAAATTGGGAGGTACCCTTCATATGGAAATTTCATATGCTACCATCCAAATATTTGAAGGGGAATTCATAAGGTTATATATGGAAACTCAAATGGTCTACATCATTAGTGATCAGGACAATTCATATATGCTGAAGAAAAAGAATTGGGGTCATAAATTTTACACCTTGTTGCTGATGATAATGATTTCCAGCCAGAAATAAGTGAAAAACAACACTCTCAACGTGAAAATGCGCAACATTCAGAAGGAGGACAGATTTTGAAATTATACTTTGACAAAGCTTCTTCAAGAGAAGGATCAGGAGTCCGTGTAGTCCTCATTTCTCCTACTAAGCAGAAGGTGACCATCTCATACAAACTACCATATTTTCTACCACTAACGACACTATTGAGTATGGAGCACTTGTGTTGGGTATAAAGGCAACAAAAGATCTAGGAGCAGAACAGCTAATTGCCTTTGGTGATTCAGAGTTGGTGATTAAGCAGGTCAGAAATAATTACCAAGTGAAAATTTTCAAATTGAATAATTATAGGAATGAAGTCTAGGATTTGATTGAACATTACTTTTCAGCATTTAATATAAATTTTGTCAGTAGAGAAGAAAATCGAATTGCTGATTCACTAGCTATTGCTGCTAGTAATTTCAAAGTTCCTCTAGATGTAAAGGCGATCTATGATGTTCAAACAAAAAAATCAATTCCTGATAACATCAAGTACTGGCAGGTATTTGAAGATGACAGGGATATTCAAAAAAATTTGGAGTGTGTAGAAGGGTTTGCAGAGATACAAATTTATGATGAGCAAGAAATTGTTGAAAACCAAAATAGTAGCCCTTTTAAGAAAATTATGGCTGGAAAAAACATTATAGATCTGAAAACTAACTTTATTCATAAGGGTTTAGTTCCTTTAGAGATACTTTTTGATAATAATGATGTTTTTCTCAAGCCTGAAATCAAGGTTGATGGAGAGAGTACAATATATTGCAATATTGGTACAGAAGATCAACCAAGATTAGTCAAAGTGTCCAAATTCCTTCCTCTGGAAACTAGAACAAAATATATCAAACTGCTGAAGGAATTTGCTGATATTTTTGCATGGTCTTATAGTGAGTTGAAAACTTATGATAAGAGCATAATGGAGCACAATATCCCTTTGAAAACTGATGCAAATCCTATAGCACAAAAAATTAGACACATCAATCCCATGCTGATTCCAATCATTGAGAAAGAAATCAAAAAATTATGGGAAGAAAATATTATTCGTCCTTTGAGATTTTCTAACTGGGTAGAGAATATATTTCCAATCCGGAAAGAGAATGGAGAAATAAGGATTTGTGTTGATTTTTGCAACCTGAACCGGTGCTCCTTGAAATATAACAATCCACTACCCAAGATGGATTATATCTTGCAAAAGGTTGTAGGATCCAAAAGACTATCAATGATTGATGGATTTTCAAGCTATAATTAGATTTTAGTTGACAGGCAAGACATAGAAAAGACAACATTTACCACACCTTGGGGCACATTCATGTACAAAAAAATGCCATTTGGCTTGATGAATGCAGATGCAACCTTTCAAAGGGAAATTAATATTTCCTTTGCAGGAGAAAAAGATAGATTTGTGCTCATCTATTTGGATGACATCACAGTATATCCAAAATCTGATGAAGACCACTTGAAGCATTTGAAGCAAGTTTTTTGACAAATGCAGAAAGTTTGGTTTTTCCTTAAACCCCAAAAAATCGTCTTTTGTTGTCCAATAAGATAATTTATTGGAAAATATTGTCACAGAAAGTGGTATCTATATTAATTTGGGAAGAGTAGAAGCTATTCAACAGATCATTTTGCCATGAAATAAGAAGGAATTACAGTCATTTTTAGGGAAAATCAATTTTCTGAGAAGTTTTGTTCCTAACTTTGCAGAGTTGATCAAACATATAAATGCTTTGCTGAAAAAAGATGCAAAATTTAAGTGGTGAGATGAAACTAAAGATTCTTTTTCAGCAATTAAGTCTACTTTTATTGAAGCACCAGTTTTGATTAGTCCTAACTTTGAAAAGGATTTTCTGATTTTTTCATATGCTTCAGAAGAAACAATTGTAGTTGTCTTACTACAAAAGAACAAGGAGGGTTTGGAGAAACCAATTTCATTTTTTATTCATGCTTTAAGGGATGCTGAATTGAAGTAAAACTTGACTAAAAAACAAGCATATGCACTAGTTAAGGCTTTGAAGTATTTTCTAGTTTATGTGTTGCATTCAAAAATAATTTCTTTTGTGCCTGATATCACTGTTAAAGATGTGTTGTTGTGGCTAGATACAGATGGAAGGAGAGGACGATGGTTGACCAAGATTCTAGAATTTGATGTGGAAATAAAACCAGCTAAATTGATAATGCCTCAGGGCTTGGCTTGCTTGATGGTTGAATCTAACTGCAAAGCTTTAAATCTGAATGTAGAGGCAGTTTAAGGAGAATATGGAGAAGGTAATGCTAATTATCCTAAGAAATTTAATTCACATTGGTATAAGGATATAATTTAGTTCTTGTTAAATTTCAACTATCCAACTGAAATAGAGAATTCTAAAAGGAGAGCTTTTAAATTGAGAGCTGTGAAGTATTGCATTTTAGAAGACCAAATTTATTGGAAGGATCCTGTTGGAGTCCTGTTAAGATGTGTAGATGAAGCAGAATCTCAGGAGATTATGAAAGAGATACATGTAGGAGTGTGTGTAGGGCATTTATAATTGAGAGCCACTGCAAAAAAAATATTAAGAGTTGGCTATTATTGGCCAACTCTTTTCTCTGATGTCTATGCCAAATTCAACTGTGTCGAATGTCAGAAATTTGATGGTAAGCAAAAATTACTACCATTACCTATCATCCCTATTTCAGTAGATGTTCCTTTCCAGCAGTGGGGGCTAGACTTCATCGATGAATTTCATCCACCTTCATCACAAAAACATAGATGGATTCTCATAGCTATAGACTATTTCACCAAATGGATTGAAGTTATACCAACCAGAAATGCTACTGATATGGTAATTATTAAATTTCTGCTGGAAAATATTATGTCAAGATTTGGTTTTCCACAGAAATTAGTAACTGATAATGAAATGGCCTTTAAATATTCTAAGATGTACAACTTTTGTCATCAATATGGGATTGAATTGACTCATTCCATGCCTTATTACCCTCAAGGTAATGGATTGGCTGAGTCATCCAATAAAATTTTGGTAAGGATTATTAAGAAAATGCTGCCTGAAAATAAGAGGAATTGGAACACTCAGCTGATACATGCTCTGTGGGTAGATAAAGTAAGTGGTAAAAAATCAATTGGAATGTCTCCATTTCAACTTGTATATGGTACAAATTTTGTAATTCCTTTACAGTTAGCTCTTCCTGTGATGAAGTTCCTACAAGATGAATTTGATCATGAAAACCCAGTTCAAGGGAAAATGCTACAGATTTGAGGCACACCAAATCAGAGAATCATTGCTGGAAAAAGTCCAGAAGTATTAAGCTAAAGTCAAATCAGTTTTTGATAAAAGAGAAAATCAGAAGTTGTTTCAGGAAAATTATTTGGTGCTGCGTTGGGATGCTAGGAGAGAAGACCATGGAAAGAATGGTAAGTTCGACAATTTGTGGTTTGGGCCATTTAAAATTGCTAAATATTTGGAGGATAATACTTTTATGCTCAAACATTTGGATGATGATCAGATGACTGGAGGCCCAGTCAATGGTCATTTTATTAAAAGGTTATTTATTTAGTAAAGTCAGTTGAGTCACTCCATTATAAATATTTGATGTGATGTGTCAATAAAATCTATGGCCAATGGTACTAATTTCTATATATATGGCTAGTCTTGAGTCCAGTATGTCAATGGTCAATCATAGTGTCTATTTTTAAGAAGTCCTCTAAGTTTCAAGGGTTTTTGAGGAACTGAGTCTATAGTCCTTGAAGCCTCACACGGAGGACTTCATCCCTAATAGGAGCCACTGTTAGCACTGGAAACGTTAATGGTGTAATTACCATTGTGTGTCATTCTTCTCAAATTTTATCGTGTCTTAGTCCATGTCCAAAATTTGAGTCATTTCCAATAAAAGTTAAAAAAGAGTCCCAACATGAAGGTATTTTTAAGTGAATAGGTGTCATAGTGTTCTATAGTCCTAAAATAAGTTAAAATCTTTGTTTTGGCTTATTTTTAGTGTTAAAAGTTAGTCGATGTTTGGGTAATAAAATTGCAGTCATCTAGTCTGGAATAGTAGCTACATTTCTTGCAAATTCATTGTCAAAACAGTCAAAATAGTAAAGGGCAACTATTTCTCAGAAATGGAAGTCATATATTCCACACAGTGAAAAGCGCAGCTATTTCACTGAGATTTTGGTTATCTCAGAAAAGAGGCTTCGAGTAAACATGTAATCAATTTTCAAAGGAGGAAAATTAAGGCTTCATGGCAAACAAAGTTCTTTAAATCAAATAGCAACTGGAAGAAAATAACTTAACCAACAAAGTGGGAGACCCTGACTATCAAGAGCATCAAATGAATCTATCTGCCTTTTAATTCAGTTGAAAGAGAAGATTGTTGTTGATTAAGTGTGATGGTGAGCGAAATCCATACTGCCTACATTCATTCCATCTACCCTCTTCTTACCTTTCATTTTCATAAATTCTGACACTCCCATGCTTTGAATCCCATTCAAAGCCCCAAAACCATAACAATCGTGTGATATAAACCATAAATATTACCATTATATATATTACATATCATATATATAAAAAAAAAGACGCTAAAACCTTTGATAGGACCCCGTACCTTCATCGCAAATCATAACAATTAATTTCTATATTCTTAATACTAAACTTATAAATCGCCGATGTGATATGAAGTGGGACCAAATCCCCACCACGCTTCCCTTCCATTTGATTTTCCTTTGAAAAAACATTAAACTTACCCTATTTTTTTCCTTCTTTCCACTTTACCCTTCCACCTTTACCATTTCATCCCTTTTCATTGCCCGATCATGATCAAAGTGGGGCCCTCATCACATTTCGCAGATTATATGTTTTTTGCATTGGAGCTAAATTTTAAAAAATGCGATTGTCGATTTGCAATTGCAAATACATCGACCCTCTTTTTTTTCTTCTTTCCACTTTACCCTTCCACCTTTACTGTTTCATCACTTGTCATTCCTCGATCATGATCAAAGTGGGGCCCTCATCACATTTCACAGATTATATGTGTTTTGCATTGGAACTAAATTTTAAAAAAAGTGATTTCCGACTTGCGATTGCGAATACATCGCATCGCATTTTTTTTACCTTTGTTAGCACCCGCAACATATTTATTTGAATTGTGATGCGGTAGGTCAGCCCCACCTTAGTAGCTCCAACCACAATTCACAGCTATTGCAATACATACATATATCATATAAACTTCATAACACTTACTGCTTAAAACCATTCGCCGATTCATAACACTTCACCGATTTCCAATGGGTCCCTCTTCCTAGTACTTTGCAAAGTTTAGGTGTTAACCCTGTAGCTTATAACTAAAAGCTAAAGGTTGCAATGTGCGCCTGTGATCTGGTCCCACTTCTTCCCTGACACGTCATTTCACCACCTCCCCCGCACATCGGACTTCATAGTTTTTAAAGTTTACAACCTCTGTGCTTAGAAAAAAAATTTGAGATTTGGATTTGCGATACGGTTGGTCCCACCTGTGTGTCATGTTAACCTGCCTCTAATCACCTCCCTAGCTTACCATTCATTCTTCTCCATGTCTCCCCTATCAATTAAACCTTTTTCAAAGGGTTTCTTTGCAATTTCTCATAAAATGAACCTCCTCCATTATATCCAAAAGTTTCGGGTTTTTCGCCATTATAAAGGGTTTTCAACCAAAAAAGGGAAAGGAACAACAGAACAATAGCAAAGTTTCTCTCAAACAATTTTCTACCACTACTCTTAGTATCAACACATTTTTCACCAGGCACCAGGAAGCATTCAAGGAACAGCTACACACCATTTTCAATACTGTTTTGCACATATTAATAGGAGACAACCACATGTCATTCCCACTGTTTTTACATTTTTTGCTGAATATTGGTTGCACTAAAACAAGAGAGTGGTCTTTAAATATATTGCCACCTTACACAACCATTTCAGAGTGACAAACTTCATGATGCCTTCGTGATTTTTATCTTGCTTTTAATATAGAACTTTGTAATTAAGACTACGGGATAAGCCTCATCTCTTGCACGAGGTTGTAATGAATTTTGAAACAGATTTACCTTTTTATGTGGAAGATGACAGTATCATATTTGGTATAAATATGCCAAACTGATATGAAGTCAAGGTGGGTTGTTGGTTATTGAATTTTGACTTATATGAACTGTAATATTTTTGTGAATGAAATGGAATAATACTACTGAGCACTTATTACCAATTTTTGTGTGTGTATTTTATACTTTACTTGTGTTTCCATATCTCTTTTCTTCCAGTTCCAGTTTGCAATTCATCATACTGTTATGTGTTTTTATTAGTCTCTTAAGCATTTTATGTGCATTATCAGTTTTTGGTAGTCTCACACAGTGAGCATTCCTGATAAAATATATGTTATAACAGTGGAAGAGTATCACTCATGATAGTTATTCTTCGGGATATTTCAGTGAGAATCTTGTCAGACTAGAAATAGTTTTCTCTCAATGGAATATTGTCAAACTGCTACTTTTTTTAATTTCTAATAAACCAGTAGATTTCTGTTTCACAGACCTATTGATTCTCCTCTTATCTTTCAATTTCCTCTCATAATAGACTACAAAATTTCACCTTGCTACCACATCAAGTTACAATACCCTCTTTAGTAGAACTGTGGATTTGACCGAAATCTCTCTTTAGTGAATCAGAATTTATACCATCTTCCAATCCCATAAAACAAAACATTAAAATTTCCTTAGAGTTTAAGATGTGTCTGGTCAGGTGCTTGCTGTACTCCAAGTGCTGATTCTAGCGCCAAGATAGTCAAAGAGAACTTGTAGTTCAGTAGCCTTTATTGGGTATGGAGTCAAATAGGACTTGTAGAACAATAGCCTTCATTGGGCATGGTGTCAAAGAGCACTTGTAGATCAGTAGTCGTTATTGGGCATGGATTCAATCCCAAATGTGAGTTGATCCAATATGAAATCCTCCCGAAACCTGCTACACTTTGGAATTCTTCCTTTATTCTTAAGCTAAAAATACCGAACTAGAAATACTACAACTAAAAATGCTCAACTTCTGAGCTTATTTATGCACATATTGATCCAGGTGGATATCGGTGACCACCCACCTATTCCATTTGGACCCGCAGCATCAATTCTTTCAGTTTTTCAGCTTCAACACAACTTACTATTTTTAGCAAGTTTTCGGGTCCTGTACTCCGGGAGCCGTTTTGGGGACTTAATGATCCAGGTGGGTATTGGTGGCCACCCACCGATTCCATTTGAACCCCCACCATCAGTTCTTTAAATTTTTAAGTTTCAACACAACTTATTATTTTTAGCATTTTTTTGGGTCCTGAACTTCTGGAGCCATTTTGAGGCCCTAAACAACACTTTTTGGGAAAATCGGGAGCAACATGGGTCTTTAGAATGATGTTTCTCACTCAAAATTTTTATTCCTTGAAAATATTTTTCTAACGAGGTTTGGAGCGCGTCAAATAGAGATTGTATAAAGTTACGTCCACAGGAAGTTGAAACACTAATTTACCCAAACGAGACCCACAAAGTTTGGCGCTTCATCTCCTAGGGTTAGGTTTTTGGATTTTTCGGGTTTTATATTGTTTCTCAACAATAAATAGGCCTTTGAGACTCATTGTAACACAATGGAGGGGCCTGTAGCCATCACATGTCTTCTCAGATATACGCTACCAGTGCTCTCACCTGCTCATTTCCATTACGTCTCATTGTAACACAGTTCAAAGGCCTGTAGCAGCCACATCTCTTCTCAGATATAAGGCTACCAATGCCCTGTATGTTTATTTATATTATGGATGTATTGTAACACAGTTCAAAGGCCTATAGCCACCACATCTCTTCTTGGAGATAAGCTACCAACGCCCTGTCTGTAAGCATATTTCAGTAATTTGATTTTAATAAAATGAAGCATTATTTTCATTGCATCTCTGTATCTATGGCTATATGTGTATTATGTTGCATTCCTGCATAAATTTTAGATCATTGGTATCAGAGCAGATCTTCTCTTTCTCTGTTTTTCTTTTCATGTCCCCAACATGGCTAGGGTATAAGAGTTCAACCTCGCGAACCCCGACGACCCCCCATGGCGAAAGGAAAGAAAGACGAGGGAGAAGGAGATCCTATCAAAATATTTCTCGAGGAGGCCCTCAAGAAATAGAGGAACGTGATGATGGATAACCTTGCCAAGATCCTTCAACGACTTCCCACAGACGACACATCTACATCTAGCATGTCTGCTAATAGCTCCACGACATCTTGGACAAATCCAATACCAAGTTCTGCAGAATTTGCCCCTCATGGAGGAACTCAACGCAATGGGGATCATTGCTTCCTAAATAGGTATGAATGATCCAGGTGGATATTGGTGGCCACCCACCTATTCCATTTGGACCCGCAGCATCAATTCTTTTAGTTTTTCAGCTTCAGCACAACTTACTACTTTTAGCAGGTTTTTGGGTCCTGCACTCCTGGAGCCGTTTTGGAGACTTAATGATCTAGGTGGATATTGGTGGCCACCCACTGATTCCATTTGAACCCCCACCATCAGTTCTTTCAATTTGTAAGTTTCAACACAACTTACTATTTTTAGCAGTTTTTTGGTTCCTAAACTTCCAGAGTCGTTTTGAGGCCCTAAACGACGCTTTTTGGAAAAATTGGGAGCAACATGGGTCTATCGACTTATGTTTCTCACTCAAAAGTTGTATTCCTTGAACAGATCTCTATAACGAGGTATGGAGCACATCAAACGAAGATTGTATGCCAAAGTTACGTCCTCGGGAATTTGAAACACCAATTTACCCAAACGAGACCCACATTTTTGGCGCTTCATCTCCTACGGTTAGGTTTTTGGATATTTATGGTTTTAAATTCTTTCTCGACAATAAATAGGCCTTTGAACCTCATTTTAACACAGTTCAGGGGCTGGTAGTCAACACATTTCTTCTCAAAGATATGCTACCAGTGCCCTAGCTCATTTATTTCCATCATGTCTACATTGTAACACAGTTCAAGGGCTGGTAGCTGACACATCTCTTCTCGGGGATATGCTACCAGTGGCCTCGCTAATTTATTTCCATTATTTCTATAAGCATGTTTTAGTCATTTATTTTGTAACACAGTTTAGAGGCCTATATACGCCACATATCTTCTCATAGATAAGCCTACCAAAGCCCTAGCTATTTATTTACATTATGTCTGTAAACAACTTTCAATTTTGTAACACAGTTCAGAGGTCTGTAGCCACCACATCTCTTCTCAGTGACATGCTACCAGTGACATAGCTAGTTTATTTCAGTCATTTGATTATAATAAAATGAAGCATTATTTCTAATGCGTCTCTGTATCTATGGCTATATGTGTATTTTGTTGTGTTCTCGCATAAATCCGGATCACAACTCCTACATATGTATTCATAACTGAACTCAATCAGGTGAATACAACCTTCCAATGGCATCAATCTAACATTTGTGTGTTAGAATTAATGCCCCAATACTATGGAAATTTGAAAATCAAAACAGGGATGTACAATGAAAATTTTCTAGATACAGAACTTTGCACACACCCTTGCATAAATGCTTGTTGTTGACAAAAGAAAGTTGTAATATAGTCAGCCACTGGATCATAGAATTGATGAGACAAATTTTCGATTGCCTCCTTTTCTTGAAAATCTTTCTGATGTAGACTTCTTTGAACACGACAGCTTCCTTCACTGTTTGACTCCTCAATTTGAGGTTGGATGTGAGAAGATTGATTGTTGTTTTCTACTGATAACCATTTAGGCCGAAAAGATAAATCTAAGGTATGTTCCTCTTAATGCTGATGTTCTTCATATAATTCCAATTCTTGAAAAAAATATCCCCCCTCCTGCAAACACACCTGAGAAGCTCCATTACTTTCTCCTTTATTCACAAAATAATTAAAATTATGAAAATTGTAATGATCTTCTAGGCTTTCAGCGTGTAGTTCAGTTGTTGCAACGAATTTTTGACCAGAATCTTCAGAATTCTTGAATTCTTGTGTTTCAAAAATACAAGAATCCCCTGACCCCTTTTTAAAATCCTTATTCATCTCTGAATTTTCATTCTCTTGTAAATAAATTCCAATGTTTTCTTGACAGGCCCTCTTGTCTTCAACAAAACTTGTTTTGTCAACATGACAGGAGAAATTTCTACAAGCCCACACATTATCTTCGATTTCCTGTGCATAAAGAAACATCAACTCTAGAGTGCAAGGCTTTCTCTCCTTGAGATAAAAATCCAAGACCATAGAAAGAGCCCTGAAATAGTAAACCATAGTTGCAGCTTCAGGAGGATGAAATAATTTTTTTGAAATCTCTTATTAAACTTAGTGATTGATTCATTGCTCTACTTCTAGATAGAATATAATTCCAAAAGGTGTTTTTCATATGACTTACGCTCGCCCCAATATCTAAGAAAGATATCTTGAAAACCTTTCTAGGAACTAATTGAACTTTCTTCCAAACACCAAAACCATTGCTAAGCACCCTGAATTAATGAATGAAAAAAAATCCTTAAAGCCACGTCTTCATAAATAATTTTAAATTTGTCGAGAAAATACTCAAATTCCAAGATATGTTGTTTAATTGAAATATCTTCCTCCTCTCCATAAAAACTTGGCAAAAATTTGAATCCTTTTGAAGGATATTGATGGAGGATTGTGGGCAGCACCAAGGGTTTGAAAATCACCTTGGTTCCAAGCTGGAAAGAAGAAAATTTCTTATGAGGTAGAATATTATCACCCAAAGATGATGAATCCTCACCTTTATGCCTAGACTGTCACAGATTGCCTTCAGGAATAGTAATGCAACAGTCATCTCTCCTTTCATATTTAGGAGATAAAGTTGTGTCAAAATCAATAATACAATCGGAAGAAATATCTTGTTTCTTCAATAAAGAATGTACATTTTGGGCCTTATAATCTTCTGAGAAAATACATCAGGAAACAATATTCTTGATATGTAAGGGAAAATAGACCACAAAACTGATAGTGAAAAATAAAACTTCCTTTAAAAGATTCAAAATCTGATATCTGTATTTTCCACGGCACTTTCTCATTTTCTTGCCCACAAAATTCCTCATCTAATGAAACCTTCATCAGTGGAGTCTCCAGGTGAATAATAAAAAAACAAATTTGTATCTAAATCTTGTTCACCATCAAGAAATAGATTTCAATACCCAGGTAAAAAGAACTTCGTTCCTTCGTCCCCAGTAATGACGCCAACAAATTTTGTATCTTAAAAGACAATCCCTCAATTGTGGAAGTAATCAGTGCTTAAAACATTTTAAAAGTGTGTCACATAAATGATTTTACCATGAGGTCTTTGTTCTATCCCTCTGGAGACTAGTTTTCTAAAACCCTTAATGATCTAGAATAATAAAAGATTTCGTAATGCCATTCATTGCTAATATCTGAATGAAAAGAAGAACTGCAGGGGCAACTCAAAGTAATATGTTGTAAAAACAGAATCTACCACTTTTAAGTTTCAGCAGAAATTCATGGAGAGAGAGGAAACTCAAAATAATATGTTGTAAACACAGAATATATTACTTTAAAGTTTCATCAAGATTTTGTGAAGAGAGGGGAAACTAAAAATAATATGTTGTAAACACATAATCTATTACTTTTAAGTTTCAGGGAGAATTTGTGAAGGGAGAAGATATGGAGTGAAGGAGCGCAAATTAAGGTTATTTAAATATTACTCACAGATGTAATTAAGAGACCGACTGCTACATTACTTTACTTCATTCAAAGAAGAAGGGACACAAAATGGAATAAGAAACACGAATCACCATAAAAAATTAGAGGAAAATTATTGCTTCTAGAAAAATAAGTACAAATGTAATCCCCAAGAGGTCCAGAACTTGGAACCCTGCTTCCCTCTTTCTCTTTTCCTTAAATACAAACAACATCGGTTTGTAACTGCTCGAGCTTCTTGAAACTCCTAAACTGCCTAAACTATTAAACTAATCATTACATTGCAATCGAGGACACCATTGTAGCTTTGATATTAACAAATAAAACATAATACACTTGGAATATAATCCTTTTGCTTAGTCTAAATTGTTGTTCATGTGTCTCCTTCTGTTTCGGCTGTGATGTCCTAACAATTCCGCATAAATGCATCTCCACCCGACTCTGGGCATGCTTTTGTGTTTCAAACACTGTCATCATGTCACTTGCTACCCGACTCTGCCTCTTTGGCTCATGTCTACTGTTTTTAGTCTTCTCTTCTCCTTTGCTCTACGTCGGGTCACTTTCCCAAGTCTATTTTCTCGTGTTCAGACTTTCTTCCATTATCAAGGCATTTCACCGGCTTTAAGTTATAATCCTACTTTCTTCCTTTGATGCGATTTAACACTAGAAATTCCTTACCTCTGGATTTGAAAACCTTTGGAGCTCACTTTTAAAACCACATCATATCTGCCCACATATCGAAAATCATGGATTTTGTTATGAAAGACGGGAGGTAAGTGTTAAACTGTGTGAAGTGCGAAGTGTGGGGAGAGGGAGGTGATGTGGCACGAATGGGTCCCATGGATATCGAAAATCGAAAATTGTGGGATTTAGTTTATGAGTGGTAGAGGTAAGTGTTAAACTGTGCAAAGTGCGACAGGTGGATGTTGACGTGGCAAGAAGAGGTGGGGCCTATCATAAATATCAAATCGGTGTATTTTTTATGAGAAATGGAAGGTAAGCTCTAAAACTTGCGAAGTGAGAAGTGTGGGGAAAGGGAGGTGACATGGCACGGATGGGTCCCATAGGTATCGTAAATCGCAAATTGGTGGATTTAATTTATGAGCAGTAGAGGTTAAAATTTTAAACTTGCGAACTGCGAAATGCAAGGAGAGGGAGGTGACGTGGAAAAGAGAGGTGGGCCTACTCGGAGCCCGCAAATCACAACCTTTAACACATTCCTTAGTGTTAACTCTTTAAACTTGGGAAGTGCGATATGCGGTCGCATCTCATCGCAACATCGCAAGTTTAACCATATTACAAACTTGTATCCTTTACCAAATGCGATATGCGATATGATCTCTATCGTCTATCTCTCTGTTCTAGTTCTACGCTTTGATCCTGACCATATTTTTTTCCCTTTGCGCCTCCTCCAAAACTCTTATTTTTTTAAGGGAAATGAGCCAAATATCCACCTTCGGGAAATTAGTTTGTTTGCTCCACGGTGTAACCCTCCTGAGCTTATCCGTTGTTCTGTCGCGCTAGTCTCTCCTGAGCTTTTGAATGAGCCCGACTTGACCCTTGCTACGTGCTTTTCTTCTTTGCTACTCCTCTAGCTTAGATGTCGCTTCCAATGCTATTGTTTCTTCCCTGAATTTGGTTGCAGTGCACATGTGATGATGAATCCTCGTTGTGCTTGTGGTTATCCTTTTGAGAATATTGCAAGATTTCTTGACATTCTAACAATTGTTCCTCAACAATATTGAATTGCTCAAGACCTCTCTTGACTTTTAGCTGAGTCAAATTATGCTACAACAGATTCCACTATGATATCTTGGATGAGAAGGAAGCATAATTCTATCGCACTCAGCACTGTAGAAATTGAGTATATCATAACCACTGAAGCTTGTACCAAACATGTGTGGCTTTAGAAGTTATTTGCAGTATTTTTCAACCAAAATTTGGAACTGAAAGTGATATATTGTGACAATAAGATATGTGTGAAGATTTTAGAGAATCCCATGTTCCATGACATGTCAAAGCATATCAATATCAAGTACCACTACATCCATGACATGTGGTAGATAAGAACAGTAAGGATCAAGTACATCTCCATTAATTAGTAGAAAAATAATATTTTGATGAAGCATTTGTCCAAAGATAATTTTTTGTTCTTCAGGGAAAAATCGGGGCTTCATTGAGAGGGAGTGTTGATATGATAGCATCATGGATAGTTTTTCTCCATGTATCAAATATGTTAACTAGTCAGGGAGATAAGTATTAGTTATATCCTAGGATAACTTAGTTGAATGTGGGGATATTAGCATCAAGATGAGGAAATAATTTAGCATCAGACCCATTTTCTCATGTATAGTGTGGCCTTTGGAGCTTCACTAGGTTGGAAAACCAAGACTAGTACAGGTCAGGAGTACTGACCAGTTGGGTCAGTGGTACAAACAGGAGATATGATGAGTAGTTGATGCTAAATTTTGTGCTACATGTTATGACACCGACTAGTTGGGTCAATGGTACCAACCAGTTGTGGATACTATTTTATGTTGACAGTGTGACATAGATTCCAACTAGTTGATGTTGATACTTACTAGTTCATGTAGAAAATTTGTCAGAGATTCCAACTAGTTGATTTTGATGATGATGGAAGATATGGTAACAAGATGATGATGATGGTGTTTTGATAATGTCATAGATGTTGAAAATATGATTATTTTTTAATACCCTTTTTCATAGAGAAAATTTTCAACTCAGGAACACCTATGATAATCATTATGAATACCTCCCTATTTAAGAGGGAATGTTAAATTTTTTTCACTATGGTTAGTCTTCATAATGTATATTTTGGCCCTTGATGTATTTATATTTATTATTTTAAATCATTTTCTTCATACTAGATTCAATATAAAAAATATATTTATGAATCATGTCCTTTTGGGGTTTTAAAAGGAAAATTTGAATTTTTAAATTTGAAGTTTTGGCTCCAAGTTTTTCAAGTTGGCCTCCCTCTAAGTCAAGTTAGCCTAGAAATAGTCACACCCATTCAATGTATCCATTTCACTATATAAATGCAGCTGAACCTCCTCATCAAAGAACTAATTCAGACTCTTTCAAGAAAGACAGTTTCTAGGAATCCTAGTGAAGGACAAGGAGGACAAAATCTATCTCTCTCTCTCTCTTCTATAGCTCACACTTGTAGAAGGTCTCTCTCTCTCTCTCTCTCTCTCTCTCTCTCTAATTAGCACCTTTCTAGGTATTTTCTATTTCTGCGGCTCAAATTTTGTGAAATTTCAAGGGATCAAAATTATCGAATTTTGGCAGTTATAGGAGGGCCGAAATTCTGGGGCAAATCAGAAGAGAAAATTGCTGGATCAAATTGGAAGGCTTGAATTGGAGGGTTTAACCATAGATTTTCTGAAGGCCAGTGTGAAATTTTTGTTGAATATAGGTTTAGGTGTGTCTCTTGTTGAAAATAATAATTTCTCTATTGAAAGGGTTGTTTGGTTTTTCCCCTTAGTGGGTTTTCCAAGGGTAAATATTGTGCTCTCTTTGTGCATTATGATATCTGGTGTTATATTATTCTTGTATGGCTGAATTTTATGAAGTATAATTTACTAATGATATACTGGAAAAAATAAAAAAATATCAACATCATTAGAAGTAATTATTAGTCTTAACAAATTTTGTACTAATATCTATTACAATTGAAAAATCAACAACCTCTACTCATTGTGCTTCTTGTAGAAACACCTTTGAGGTCTAACCTTCTATATATCTATTTGTACTCCTCTCCTCTTTGCACACATATGTGTGACTTCTAGTGAATATTTTCTGTAGCTTATCCTTTTGGTGGATGCTCGTATGTGTTTCTATTTGTTAATAATGTTAGATGCCTTCCAAGGTATCTAATAGAAAAAATCAGAGAGAAAGTGTAAAAGGCATGACTAACCTAGATTTTCTTAGAACTATTTCCAGGTTGTTGTGATTTGGAAGTGCTCCATTAGAGTGACAGACATTTGGAGGGTCGATAATAGCGTTTTTGGGGTTAGCATATGGAGTAAAATAGTAATTTCACATATTCATGAGTTGTGTGAACATTTTCAAATGTTGAGCTCTTAAATTTTGATGAAACACGCGACTATAGCTACATTCAATCTTTGTCTCATGGCCTATCATAGTTATCTCAACATTCAACATTAATTTCTTTATATTTCATATATTTTCTAAGCATTTTAACAAAAGCAACATAAGTGTTTCACTAATAGTGTCAGAAGAATTTCACAGTGTCATAAAAGTAGTGTTAGAAGCGTTTCATATGCCTCTCATTCTGATTTTTATCATTGAATTCCTGGATGTACACGAACACACAATATCCAAAAAACTGTCTCATAGTTCATATAGGCACAATATGATTTCCATCGAATTCCATTTCCTTTAGACAACACTCAATCCCTTGACTCACGGGAATCCATGAGGTCAAAAATTAGTCATATTCATTCCTTAATATGAGTTGAGACTCAAAAATGTGACGTTTAGAAAATAAAATCCATTTTATTTTTTATATTACTCATTTGAGAATAATCAAGGGAAGTAGCACTGGTGCATATAGGATCTATCCATACACCATGGATTGAGAAATTTTTTGCAGTAGGATAACAACAAAAAAATTGGGTCCAATGTCCATCTAGTAGCTGAGATAGGCTTTGTGTATTTATTTGTTACATCCTTTCCTTAATTCTAGTTTCAAAAAATGTTGGCTTATTTAAGGGAGGAAATTTCTAAAATATGTTTGGGAAAAGCCTTTAAGAAGGGGCATGAACTGGTTTATAGGAAGGCAAGTACTATATTTGTCTTTCGGTATACAATGTACCTGAACATTAGCTAATATATAGATATGTATTCTCATCTTAAAGGCCTTCCATTCCTCTATTCATATTCTCCCTCAGCATTTTATATATTGTACTCACAACTATCCAGCTTTTACATGTTGAATTTGCATTGTAAGTGGGTGCATTTTCAATTGAATTCGAAACCCTTTATTTGTTGAGCTTGATAAAATTACTGAAATTAATAATTTTTTAGAGTTACTAAATACTTTGATACACTTAATTATTCAGGATAATATCACAATAGACAAGGCCTCTCTCTTTGATATTCAAACATGTTTGCAAAATGCACAAGACAAGACTGAGTTTTTTTTTATCTTGAATCTCAGCTCTAGTGAGATGAAATAAAATAGAAGAGGCATCATTATGACTATTTTTTCTTCTGAACAATTGTTCGTTTGAAGTTAAATCCCGTCAACAACTACAAATTGATTAGATTGGCAAGGCCATTTTAGGAATATATTTGCATGAAGATGCAATAGTTCAGGTTGCACTTCCCAAGCCCATCATTAGACCTTGGGAAGAACTTATCAATAAATAGAACATAACTAGTATTGGATATGAAAATGATGTATCCTTTCACATTCTAGACTATTCTAAGCCAATCAAGTTTCACAGTGATGGGTTTCTTCAGGAATGTTCATCTTCCCTTTTTCAACATCCTGCTCCTCTTCCACAACCACTTTAGATTCTCATATGCCAACATTATGACTGAGTTGTCCATGTGAAAGATTTATGTTTTGATATTCTCCGTGTCAACATTGTGGTAAAAATACTCATCATTCAAATAGATGTTCTAGAAACGTAGTCATGCAATGGTCTTTAAAAACTAAGAAGATATATCAGTCATACCTCAAAGTTTATTCTCGAGTATTCAAATGTCTTACAATGGAGATATCCTCATCTTCCCACCTTGTATCTAACATGGGGGAATATATGGTCAAATAATATATCTAAAGATATATCAAGTGAGCCTGAGCCCCATCCTGAACCAGAGCCAACTGCCAAAGCCTAAAGCCAGATTCAACCAATTCCAAAGTTGGATATGTAGTGAGAGATAGATTCATGATCAATGAGCATATTTTGGTTAGTGGTATGCCTTAAACCTCTATCTGTAGAAGACTTCAAATTCTACTACATCAGTTTGCAGTCATATTGAAACCATCACAAGGGAGCATTCCACTTTGAAAAATACTTTAGCTTCTATCCATAGTTAGAATTGTTCTAGGAACCACGTTGAGCCTAGTTCCAAAGTTGGTGGTCAGCCTTAAACCACCACTAATAGAAATTTAAGGTTTTTCTACCTCATTTGATTTGTGGTCTTTCTTACAAAACCATTTCATAGAGCACATTTAGCCATTGGATATTATGCATTTTTGTGCCAAGAGGTGCTCTCCAACCCAATATGGAAGAGATGTTGTAATTCCTATCTTGTCTTATTAAACATTTTGATGTTGTAATGTCTTGTCATGTTAAACATTTTAACTTGGTCAAATTTCATAAAAATAAAAATAAAACAATTAAGTTAAATATTAAAAAAAAATGATTTAATATTCAAGTAAATTTATCCACGAGGTCTTAAATAGACAATGATCGGTTGCTCTGTTAAGGCACTCCTTGACGTCAAGTCATTGTTTCAATTCCCTTCCCCATTCTAGGTGATATATTGGACGTGATGAAGATGTAGTCATCCCAAGCTTCCAAAATAAAATTATTCAAGTAAATTTGTGGTAAATTATTCAATTTATCGTTCTCCTTTTTTTGGCTCAACATTGTGACAATCCGTGGATTTTCTCACGATATTCTTAACCCATGGTAATCTTCTCTAATATATCCTATTTAAAGGCATAAAATTCCATTGGGTTTACAATAGTCATCATGTCATGTCATTTAAACATTAGTGATATTTTGACTCTCCTAATGGAAAGGAAAGTTTTCTTCGAAAGTTTGCATCAATATAATTTAACTTTGTCAAACTAAGGTGAACCATATTTGTTTTGATATAGTTTAACCTTTTATGTGTAAGGTGAAGCATGAATTGTACTTTGATGTGTGTTCATTAGTGTGTCTAGTATGATATATGATGGATATATTTTTGAAAAAAAAATAGTTATTTTTAAAGTTTCATTTTGCATATAATGTATATATCATGCAAAATAAATTTTAAAAATATAAGACTAGTTTTATTTTTGTTTTAAAATATCACTCACTCAAAGAAAAATAGTTGATCAAGTCCATTAGCAAGTGTACACATTGATGAAAACTTTGGAAATTACATTATATAGAGAAAAGGGCCTATGAATACAAATCAGAATTATGACGAATGTTTATTCAAAAATTATCTGAGAGAACATTTTCATTTTCTTTAACTGAATTTATTTTTTTATAACTTTTTCCATTGTTTAAATTTATTTGTTATAAGTGATTTAGTTCCCATTCAAATTTAAATTTTAGAAAATTTTGAAATTTATATCCTATGAAAATTAAAGTCTCAATAAAAAAAGTTAAATTAAATTAAATTCTTTTATATTTTTTCAAATAATTTTTTATTTAAATTTATAAAAGTATTTTAGTTTAAAATAATTTGATAAAAATAAAAGAATAAAATTTATATAACATTATAAAATGTAAAGGGATGATAAATATCCAAATAATGACTAATGTATATTCTAAAATAATCTCTTGCAACAAATTCATTTTCTTGAAGTGAATTGATTTTTTATAACTTTTTCAAAATTTTAAATTTATTTGTAATATTAAAGTTAGTCCTCTATGCTCTTTGAACTCCAGCAGATGAAGAAAGATATGAGAGAGATGGCCAAGAGTCAACATCAGCAGAATGCTCGAATTGACATGATTGAGCATCAACTTCGGACTCTCCAGCAAGCAGATATTCCTGGGTCTACAGCAAAAGACCCAACTCGTATAGACTCATCAGATGGATAATTTTAATCATGCTTTCATAATTTTGAATGATTTTTTATAGTACATATAGTTTTTGCTTTGTATGTCACTTCTATGGACATAGTTGAGTAATTATAGCAGTAAGTCAAAGAAAGAAACAATACCAATTTTGGTTAGCTTACAACTCTTTGAGGTGGCCAACAGACCCGGTTTCCTTCGGGCAGGTTGGAGCAACCTTGTACTAATAAAAATATTCAGCAACTTGCTCTTTTAATAGAAAATAGATAGGTACTACTGAATTTACAAAAAAAAAAAAAAAAATAGTTCCAATAGAATTTTAATTTTTTTTTTTTTTTGAAATTTAATTTTTATAAAATTAAAATTTTAATAGGAGAAGTTAAATTAAATTAAAATATTTTATATTTTTCAAATTAAATTTTATTTTAATTTAAAACCAGCCAAGATGAAGCTTGACTTTGGATCTACCAAGTACCGAGAGGGATCAAATCTCTTTACATTCTAAAAGATTATTACATCTCAATAAATGTGATCCCTCTAGACACTTAGACACTTAGTAGATCGGAAGTTAACATGGATCTAGGCTGAGTTTAAATTAAAATACATTTAGAAATTAAAATAAATTTTATTGCAAAAATCATAAAATATTTTAATTTAATTTAACTTCTCATATTTCAATTTTAATTTTATAAAAATTATATTTCAAAATTAAAAAAATTAAAAAAATTAAAATTTGATTTGAACTAAATCTTATATTACAAATAAATTTAAACAATTGAAAAAGTTATAAAAAAATAAATTGAGTTCAAGAAAATGACTATTCCAAAAGACATTTTCATTTTCTTGAACTGAATCTTTTTTTTTTAACTTTTTCGATTGTTACGCTGTAAAGCATTCTTATTTGAAAACAACTCCCCTCCATTGCCACCTATATCATAGTGAACCCTTGATCTTTATGTTAGATGATTCAAATAATTTTTATCATTCAGTTACAGAAATGGATGTCCATTACCACTTAAATACGATACTCATAACAGTCCCATTAAGCCATTATTTCGTGAAGATGGGGAGATTTTCCTGCTACGACAAGGTTCTTACCATAAAAAAAGGCACCTGGACAAGCCTCTGATCACACACATTGAGGCACCTGGACAAGCCTCTCATCGCACACATTGAAGCTCACTACGAGGGTTCGTGGCGTTAGCTTCCCAAGGCCACACACGAGAGGTTTCTTGCTTCACCTACGCTCTGCAATGGAATTAATATCTGCTTCTGAATTCAGAATTAGTCTGGCCGGAAGAGATGACAAGTACATCTGTTCTGTATGGTTTGGTGTAGCAAGCATCCACAACTACTACTGTAAACTCGTGGCCTGCTATCTTGAAAAAGTGCCCCCTATTGCGTGCAGCATTCACGATCCTCAAATGGTGCGTTTCTCCGCTTTTTACAGTGACGCGAAATGTTCCTGCATCTAATTGACGATTGCTGCATTTGTGATGGCAGCCAAATACACAATCAAAGAGAATAGGAAAACAAGCTAAGTTGAAAATGGGCATAGTGATTGCAATGACATTGTTGCAGGAAACCAGAGATATCCTAAATGTGTATATATTTCTAATGAATATCGTTCACTATATAAATATTGAAGGAAAGTCGAGTGTATATTTCTACTAACGGGACCTCATTTATATAACCCTAAACTTTGTGAGAGGAATAAGGGGAAGAGTAAGACTTTCGACTTTCTAAATTCTACAGCCGACGCGGTGGAAATTGTGGCAGCACAAAAGCTGGCACATCCACGTAGTGAGTACAACATTAACACGTTCTTTCTCACCATAGAGATGTTTCCCTCTCAAAATTTGTTATTTTTCTTCTTCTGGTTCAGTACAACATTGATATGTTGTGCCTCTCGACCCGTTTGGAAGTGCAGATATCCTCTTTTTTCTTTTTAACGAGTAAAATGTTTTTGTTATGGTATCCTAGTGATCATTTTTTCCCTTTAAAATGTTTTTTCTCTTTAAAATGCTTTTTAAAATGTTTTTATTTCATGTAAGCGCACTTCTCGTGTACATAAGGTGCTTTCTACTCATTTTTTGTGTTTTTGCTTGCAGTCTTTCTAAAATAATTTTTGTTTAAATATTTTTTTTTTGATAATTCCCAATTTTAATTAGTTTTTACCAAAATTAAATTTGATTAAAAAAATCCAAAAAACCTCTAAAATGTCGAACATTAATACTAATGAGGAAGGAACAGAAACTAATTACTATAAAGTCACACCGAGTGCGATTCTGTACTTTTATTCGAATTGAATGGAAACCATACCTTATGGTCAAAGCTAGCCAAGAAATGGTAATAATTGAATCACTTTAAAACCTGTATTTTCTTTGCATATTTCTATAATTTAGATTATTCATAAGGAGATGGGCCGAGCACCCTGCTGTGATAAAGAAAATGTCAAGAGAGGGCCATGGTATCTTGAAGAAGACACCATGGCGCTGGAGGCAACTGGATCACTTTACCTCGTAGAGCAGGTATGATATTATATCATACACCCAATATCTATTCAGATCTACCCATTTCTAGCATTTAGGTTCTATTTTTTCCATTTGTAATAAGCTCTTATGTTCTGTGTTATGATGTCAGTTTGCTAATAAAATAGGCCTCTCAGCAGATACTTAGTGTCAATAAGCGGAAATGTCTCTCAAGTGTTGAGTTTTCCGCATCGAACACTCAAAGCTCCTCGGAATCTCTGACAGAACCAGCCACTCGCGCAAATGCCATGAATAGCCCTTATAATTCCCTACAAACGGGAAAAGTCTCGTTAATGCCCTAGAAACGGGAAAAGTCCCGTGATCGAATTCGTGACCATCCATAGTTCTAATACCCAATATTATGAACAAGGTTTCAGTCAATCATGTCCCAGGCCTGACACACATGCTAATCCATTTTTAATGTTTTTACGAGCATGGGTTTGAGGTCTCATTGACCTTCCTGTAAAAATCGATTGTTCCCAAGATTAATACAATTTTTCAGTTGAGCTAATGATATTTTGGAAAATCTGGTTCACAAATTTTATTGAATTTGGATTTATTTTAATCAACCATTTGATTCAATTACAATTTATTTGAAATAGAATTTACTTGAATTATAATTTTGGATTTATTTTAATCAACCATTTGATTCAATTACAATTTATTTGAATTAGAATTTATTTGAATTATAATTGTAATTTTATATAAGTTTTAATTTTAGGGATCAAAATGTTTTAATTTTGAAAATATTAAATTTCTATATTATAATTTTGATATTGTAATTTAAAATTCATATTTTTTTTTACTTTAAACTTAAATTTTTAGGGGTTAATTTTATTTCTTGTTATTAGATAATACATATTCCAAAAATTTTAAGGGATAAGTCACAACCTTGCTTAATTCCTATATTAAAATTAATTTCTATCAACCAATCTTTAGTGTTCTTGAACTCAACAATAACATTCCCAAAGAGGAATATTGTAATTTAAAATTCATATTTTTAGTTTAAATGAAACTTTTTATGGGCTTAATGTTACTTCTTGTTATTATATAGTTCATATTCCAAAATTGTTAAGGGATAAGCCACAACCTTGCTTAATTCTTATATTACAATTAATTTCTATCAACCAACCTTTAGTGTTCTTGAACTTAACAATGACATTCTCAAAGAGGAATATTTAAATCTTCTAATATATTCCAAATTTCATTTTTAGGTATTATATGTCAAAAGCCAAGTTAGGAATTTATTATTACAACATACGATGATCATAAAAGTGTAACTAGGTGGTCCAAGATTTAATGATAGACTCTAAAGGATATGCTTCACCTTTAACCCTTTCTCTATTACTTTCTAACCATAATAAAAAGATTGATTTTCTTATTTATGCTATTTATAATTAAAATATTCTTTTAATACCACTTTATAATATCTTATTTTTCTCTCTACTCTATTTTTACACTATACAACGATTCTTCTTTAAATTTGGCTGTGATAATTTTTTTAGTGGTATCAATACTTAGTAAAGTGACAAATTTTTCTATTTTTCAATGATTTAGCCAAACTTTAGCATGAAAATTTTATAATTACTAATGATATTTTGGAAAATCCGGTCCACAAATTTTATTGAATTTGGATTTATTTTAATTAACCATTTGATTCAATTATAATTTATTTGAATTATAATTTTGGATTTATTTTAATCAACCATTTGATTCAATTACAATTGATTTGAATTATAATTTATTTGAATTATAATTGTAATTTTATATAAGTTTTAATTTTAGAGATCAAATTTTGAAAATATTAAATTTCAATATTATAATTTTGATATTGTAATTTAAAATTCATATTTTTTTGAGTTTAAACTTAAATTTTTATGGGGTTAATGTTACTTCTTGTTATTATATAGTACATATTCCAAAATTGTTAAGAAATAAGTCATAACCTTGCTTAATTCTTATATTACAGTTAATTTCTATCAACCAATCTTTAGTGTTCTTGTTCAAACTCAACAATAACATTCCCAAAGAGGAATATTGTAATTTAAAATTCGTATTTTTTGAGTTTAAATGTAACTTTTTATGGGGTTAATGTTACTTCTTGTTATTAGATAGTTCAAATTCCAAAATTGTTAAGGGATAAGCCACAACCTTGCTTAATTCTTATATTACAATTAATTTCTATCAACAAACCTTTAGTATTCTTGAACTTAAAATGACATTCTCAAAGAGGAATATTTAAATCTTCTAATATATTCCAAAGTTCATTTCTAGACATTATATGTCAAAAGCCATCTGAGTTAGGAATTTATTATTACAACATTTATCAACAATGATCATAAAAGTGTAACTAGGTGGTCCAAGATTGAATGATAGACTCTAAAGGATATGCTTGACCTTTAACTCTTTCTTTTAATACCACTTTATAATATCTTATTTTTCTCTTTACTCTATTTTTACACTATACAACAGTTCTTTCTTAAATTTGGTTGTGATAATTTTTTTAGTGGTATCAATGCTTAGCAAAGTGACAACCTTTTCTATTTTTCAATGATTTAGCCAAACTTTAGCATGAAAATTTTATAATTACTCAAGAGGAAAAATGATCAAATTATTGATTCATGATTTCATGATAGTTAAATATTAAATTAAATCACATAAAACTATCAGTCGTTGCTTTACAGCATTTCCTTTACAACATATGGTGCAATTGCTAGTTTAATTTTATTTGTATTATGAGATTTAGTTCCGTTCAAATTTATATTTTATAAAATTTTGAAATTTAATTTTTATGAAAATCAAAATCTCAATAGAACAAGTTAAATTAAATTAAATTCTTTTATATTTTTCAAATGATTTTTTATCTAAATTTATAAAAGAATTTTAGTTTAAAATAATTTGATTTAAAAAAATATATATATAACGTTATACAATTTAAAGTGATGATAAATATCCAAATAATGATTAATGTATATTCTGAAATCATCTCTTGCAATAATTTCATTTTCTTGAAATTATTTTTTATAACTTTATCAATTGTTTAAATTTATTTGTAATATGATATTTTAGGTCCAATCAATTTTATTTATTTTTTTGAAATTTAATATTTATAAAATTTAAATTGCAATAGAAGTTGAATTAAATTAAAACCTTTTACACTTTTTCAAATTAAATTTTATTTAAATTTATAAATATTATTTAATGTAAAACTAGCCTAGATCAAGCTTGACTTTGGATCTATTAAGCACCGAGAGGGATCAAATCTCTTTTCACTCTAAAATAGTTTTGTATCTCAATAAATTTTATCTCGCTCGGTGCTTGGTAGATCCAGAGTTAGGTTATTTCATCTTTCTTCTTGGACTCATATCCAACCCTTTGGATTGGGGGGGGGGGTTGTTGTTGGACACCTAACCCGTTAGGGTTTGTGTGGAGGAATGCCAAAAACCATAGAAGACCAACATACCTCTTAGAATATGAAAACCCAAGGTCAAAAATTTTCATTTATATGTAAATATTGTGAATAATAATGAAACAAATGATTTATCGAATTTCTCTATTACTTTGGTGTGTGTTTAACATAATATTTAGAAATGTATTTCACTATTCACAATATATATGAAGAGTATGATATTTCATTTTCTTGACTCAAACTAGAAGGCCATGCTCTATCCTAGTGGAAAATCCATATTGAGACACTAAGGTTTGATTTTTATATATGAATAACTAAGTGGAAGGTGTTTAAAACCATCATCAAGTCCCAGTTCTACCCTATTTGTTATGTATAGAACCAATTGATCCATTGGCATCCCTCCAGGTAGATGAAACGATGGAGTTTGTAAGAGTACACCAATGAGTTTATGAAAATGGTGATTAATATATCCCAAGGCCCCAAATATACTCCTTGAGTATATGGGAGGTTAACCAAGCCCTCTATGAACACAAGTAATGCTCTTAAATCCTAGAACCATTTGCGAGGCCTATGTGGAAGCATAATACCTATAGAATTTAGGTCATACAAAAGGATAACCAAGTAGTTATAAAACAAACAACCACCAAGATACTTCAAAGGATGAGAAGAAGAAGTGGAAAGAAAATCATAAAAAATTTATACTTACTACACGTTAGTGCAAGGATCCAACTAACCACTAAAAAAAAAATGTAATATTAATGGCCAAACTGAAGATAAATGTTGGAAGCTACATATAGATTTGAATCCAAATAACTATAAGAAGGATGCCAAGAATAATAATTTTCCAAGTGTGGAATTAGGCAACCTAGTATAAAGTAGTGATGTGCACCAAAATAAATAAATTATGAGGCCCATTAATCCACTTTTAGGCACATAGAGTAATTTTTGACCCCACATATTGCACTTACTGGTCTATTTTCCTAACTTAATGATTTCCTAAAGCATTTGATGTGGTTTTAATGCTTTATGTGCCTTAACATGTTTATTGTGCATGATTAACAAAGATATCAAGAAATTTTTGATGAATCCAGCAATGGAGAGATTATAGGGACTTTCTTCCTACAATAGGAAGACTCAAAATCAACTGGAATAGGGAATTTAGTGCCTCCTCGAGTTGTTTTGAGATGGATCTAGGACAAGATACACATTTTCTAGGATTTTTGGAGGAAAATGCAACCCTCCTCTCAAGGAGGGTGCTCCCCCACTTGATTTATAAATAAGAGACTCAAATTGTTCCTAGATGCAGTAGAATAGCAATAAAGAAGGAAGTGTAGAAATTTGAATAACTGCTAAATTATTCACCGAGATTATCCTGATCACACACTATTTGAGCTTCATGCATAATACATAACCTCTTCTACTATTGATCATCAATTTGCGGAAATATAAACAATCGCATGCGCACATTAAAACCATAAACAATCACACATATAAACACTGTATTTATGGGAAAGCTTAAAGCTGAAAACCCCCAACTATCTGTATATTATAATGATAGAGATCATGTAACAATCATTGTACCAACTCCTCACAAGTTCTCAGTACAATCTCCAATTGTTACACACTACACAAGCTCAGATCTAGCAAAACACATGCTCCAATCTTCTCCACCTGTTAGCCTGCCTCTACTGCGCAATCCAAGATGAATAATGGCTCAATCTGAGTTTGAATCCCTTTGGTATGCACTACGCAATCCTCATTGGCATCTCCATCAATGTGTGGTGAAAACTCATGCACCAGTATAGTCACAACTGATAGTCACACTGCTCTTGCACTGACCTCTTCACTGGTCTCCACTGAAACTATCCATGCACTAAAGTTAACTGATGTATTCTTTAGTTCATTTATGAGTTAATAATTAGTGAATTAATTAATAATTAATTCACACCACTCTCACTAGTGTATCAATCAGTTAGACTAGATACAACTAGCTCAACTATGTTTAACTGAGTTAAACTGAATACAACTCCACTAACTTCCTCAATCAACTCCACCAAACTACTTGTCTGAGTTCTAAGCCAAGTCTCAGCAAAATAGCTCCACTTAACCCTCAGGAATGGCGTAATTCCTTCTGTCAGCTCCTGTGCCACATCTGTGCACTTAACTGAAGTGCTCCAAGAGAATAAGATAATGTTTATAGTCCAAATATTATTAAGAGCTAATAATATTCGACATATCTATTTTTAGACTGGAAATCTAAAAATAGATTCTGCCTAGTTATATCTAAAAATATAAGTCCATATATTTTTTCCGACTTGACCAACCATCCACAAATAGCATCCTGCAACTCATAGAACATGATCCATATGTCTAAAAATAGACATAGTCTAAAAATAGACTTTGCGCCAAAAATAGCCTGCGGGCCCACTTAGTGAAGGCGACTCCTTTCCACTAAGTTCATCATCTTGTTGCAATCTCAACACTCCCTCTCAACAAGATATGGATTATCTACAACCCCTATCCTGCCTCTGTGGTATTCGAATTTTCTCCTGGTGAGTGCCTTCGTCAAGATATCAGCATCCTGATCCTCCGTAGGAATGTATGAAAGTAACATGATCTTCTTTTGCACACAATACCTGATATGATGATACTGGATATCAATGTGTTTATCTCTATCATGAAATACCGGGATTAACAGAGAGTTTCCAGATGCAACCTCCTGATTATCATAGAGAACTCAGCAGAGGCTCCTACTCAGGAACCAAATAACCCGACTGTGATCTTCCTCATCCATATAGCCTCACATGCAGCCCAAATTGCTAAAGCATACATACTCGGTCACGAACTAAGTGCCAGATCTATGCTTCTCATTGCACAAGAAATCAATACAACCGACACTAAAATCCCTCCGTATGTTTCTTCGTCCGCGCCTCGCCCAATCGTATCCGTGAAGCCACACCACCTCATCTCGATCGCCAGCAATCCATATCTTGATGTGCCTCCGAGATATCTCAAGACATGCTTTCCCCTTTCGCCTTCCAAAAAGAGCTTTGGGTGTGCTTAACCATAGCTTGTGAAAGCTGGTTAACTGCATAGCATATATCGGGTCGTGTATTGACCAGATACATAAGCGACCCCACCAACTATCGATAAACAGTGGCATCCACTACCTACGCTAAAGTAGCATCCTCCTTCCTCCAACCACTAGGAAGAGGAGTATCAACAGGCTTGCAGCCATGCATGTTGAACTTCTCTAGTATCTCTCGGGCATACTTACCCTGAGAAACAAACAGTCCACCACTGCGCTGCCAAATTTCCAATCCCAGGAAATAATGAAGGAGGCCAAAGTCCTTCATCTCAAACTCTTTTGCAAGATCCTCCTTGCATGAGAGTATCAACAGCTCATCACCTGTCAAAATCAAATCATCTACATAAAGTACAATGATCACAACTTACCCTCCACCACAACTGCATAGGCTGATCCCCAGCCTCACTGAGAATCCAAGTCCTTGAAATAACCGTCTATTCGTGTGTACCAAGCACGAGGTGCTTGTTTCAACCCATACAACGCTCTCTTGAGCCTGAACACATGCGACTCACTGCTGAAGATCTCGAAACCTTCAGGCTGTTCTATGTACACCTCCTCCTCAATCACCCCGTTGAGGAATGCAGTCTTCACATCCATCTGATGAATGTGCCACCCCATCTGCGTTGAGAGAGCAAGAATCGTCCATATGGAAGAATACGTTGCGACAGGTGAAAAGGTCTCCTCATAATCGATCCCCTCAATCTGTGAAAAGCCTCGGGCAACAAATCTTTCCTTGTACTTCTCCACACTCCCGTCAGCTGTCTGCTTCACTTTGTAGATCCATCTCGAACCCACCACTGATTTCCCCTTTGGCCTTGGGAAAATCTCCCATGCACTGTTTGTGACAATCGAATCATACTCTTCCACCATGGCATCTACCCATGCGGGATCCTCCACAGCTTCCTCAAAAGAGGATGGCTCTGTCACGATACACTTTCTCACAAGAGTCATGTATCCAGTATACCGGTCAGGTGACTGTCTCTGTCTACGCTGTGATGTAGGTGCTCCTACAACCTTCTCTACATCTTGAGCCAGTCGCTCAGCTTCTGTAGTGCGCTTCCACCTCCATATAAAATGCATGAGTGGTCTCTTCCACTCCATGAATCTCCTCTTGTGGCTGATCCACATCCTGAGGCTCATCCTTAGGAACCAATAGCTCTTCATTTGCATGCAAGTGTGGCTCCCTCTCAAGTGAACACTTCATGTCTTTCTCCTCATGAAATTTCATATCCCGTCACACAATAGTCTTGCGACTGTCTAACAAATACACACGATAGTTATGGGGTGTATCAGTGTACCCCACAAATATACCAACCTCTGCGATCGGCTCCAGCTTTTTCCTGGCATCCTTTGTCACATGAATGTAAACAGGTGAACCAAAAATCCTCAAATGGGAAATATCAGGCCTCTTACCAGAAAATGCCTCCTCGGGTGTACTCATGCCAAGTATCCTGTGAGGACAATGGTTCTGCACATATACTGCAGTATTGCATGCCTCTGCCCACAAGTGAATGGGTAGGCCCTGATCATGCAACATCGCTCGTGTAGCACCCATGATCGTTCTGTTCTTCCGCTCAACAACCCCGTTTTACTGTGGGTTATGAGGTGCTATGAGCTCTCTTCAAATTCCTTCTGCGCTGCAAAAGTCCTTGAATTCGCCAGAGATGAATTCACCACCATTGTCGCTCCTAAGAGCCTTCACCTGCTTCCCCGATTCTTTCTCAACCAATGCCTTGAACTCACAGAACTTTGAGTATGTCTCATTCTTCTTCTGCATGAAGAAGATCCAGCACTTACGAGAAAAATCATCAACAAATATCACATAATACCTGTGCTTTGCTGTCGAAGCTACTGAGAAAGGTCCACACACGTCTGTGTGAATTCTCTCAAGGATCGTCATGGCGTGACTATCCTTCTCGTGAAAGGTGGCTTTCACAAATTTTCCCAAGGTACACCCCTTGCACTGATCTGATTGCGCAAGAGTACCCTTAGGAAGCCCAGTAGAAATATGTTGCAGTATCTTCAAAGCTCCATGGTGAAGGTGGCCCAATCTCCGGTGCCACAACTCGCCATCATCCCGGCTCACCACTCCTTTTGCCTTGCCTGCCATTGCTGCGCAGCCATCTACCTGCAATTGATAAAGGTTCTTAACTCGAACCCCTATCCTCTGGGTGTCACCAGTTGCCTTACTGTGCAGGAAAGCATTTCCCTCGTTAAAGACAACCTCATATCCCTTGTCTTCTAACATCGCCATAGAGATAAGATTCTTCTTCAATCCTGGAAAATGCATCACTTCCTTCAATAAGAATGGTTTACCAGACTCCCTCTCAAAGGAAATGGTACCGATACCGGTCGCACTGTATCTACCATCATCGCCCATCTCGATGTGCACTCCAAGATCTTTCTCATCCAGATCAGTAAACAAATCTCGATCTCTTGTCATGTGAAAAGACGCACCACTGTCCAGAAACCACACTGAACCCATCACACTTGAGACCAAGCATTCGATCAGAAAAAAATCTAGCTCAAACTGCGAGGCTAAGGCCTCTCCAGCTGCAGATCCAGTAGCCTGCTTATTTTTCTTCTTCTGCAGACAATTTGTGGCATAATGTCCGTGTTGGTGACAGTGAAAGCACTTCACCTTGGACATGTCCTGCTTATTTCCTTTCACACCGAAATGAGAAGCTTTCTTGCTCTTCCCATTCTTTTCTTTGGTAGCCAAAGTGCAATTCTCTTCATCAGAGTTCCTTAATGAAGATCCGTCCCTGGTACTCCGCCTTATCTCCTCTTGCACAAGATTCGACCAAAGTCGCTCCCATCCTGGCAATTTCTCCCGACCATTGATAGAGTCCTGATAGGAATGCCAACTCTTAGGAAGCCCAAGGAGAGCCAAGCTCACCAAGTCCTCATCATCAACAGTCACCCCCACACTTCCCATATCATCCCTGCATTGGATGAACTTCGTGAGGTACTTGGGCATACTGTCACCTTTATCCATCTTTATGTTTCTGAGTTTATCCTTGAGCGCCAACTTCCTTTGGTCGCTCTTGCTTTGGAATAAATCTTTCAAGGCTTTTCACATCAAGAATGGAGAAGCCTTACCATGAAGGCTGGATACTATGTGATCCTTCATGGCCTCCAACAGAATCCTTCAACACTTTGCTGTCTTCTTTTGCCATGCCTCAAGTACAACAGCATCACTAGAAGTAGGCTTTGGAACTTCAGCATCTATGAACTCCTTCAACCCCTTGTCATCTAGCACCGCCTCCATCCTGTACTTCAATGCAATATAATTCGAGATGCCCTCAAGGGCATACTCCAATCGCAATCCGTTGAAAGACATCTCAACTTCGACACCAAGAAAACACTGCTGCAAATTTGAATTCCACCAGCACAAAACTCAGCCGCTTCAATGTCTTGCAATTGCTCCAATGATCAATATTGCTCTGATACCATGTAGAAATTTGAATAATTGTTAAATTATTCACCGAGATTATCTTGATCACACACTATTTGAGCTTCATGCATAATACATAACCTCTTCTACTATTGATCATCAATTTGCGGAAATATAAACAATCGCATGCGCACATTAAAACCATAAACAATCACACATATAAACACATTATTTATGGGAAAGCTTAAAGCTGAAAACCCCCAACTATCTGTATATTATAATGATAGAGATCATGTAACAATCATTGTACAAACTCCTCACAAGCTCTCAGTACAATCTCTAATTGTTACACACTACACAAGCTCAGATCTAGCAAAACACATGCTCCAATCTGCTCCACACCAATGCTTTGCCCCAATTACGCCAATCCAGAAAGATGAATAATGGCTGATAAAGAGGTTTCATCCCTACAGTATGCCTTTGTCCTTTGGGAAATCCTCGTTGGCATCTCCATCAATGTGTGTTGCAAACTCATGCAACACTATAGTCATAACTGATAGTCAACCTGCTCTTTCACCTACCTCTCCACTGGTCTCCACTGAAACTGTCCATGCACTGTAGTTAACTGATGTATTCTTCAGTTGATTAATGAGTTAATAATTAGTGAATTAATTAATAATTAATTCACACCTCTCACTAGTGTATCAATCAGTTAGACTATATACAACTAGCTCAATTGTGTCTAACTGAGTTAAACTGAACACAACTCGACCAACTACTTCAATAACTCCATCAAACTCTATCACATGAGTTTTAACTAAAGTCTCAATGCAATAGCTCCACTTAACCCCTAGGAATAGTGTAATTCATACATAAATTTGCATGTGCCATACATGCACTTAACTGAAGTGCTCCAAGAGGATAAGATAATGTTTAGAGTCCAAATATTATTAAGAGATAATAATATTCAACATATCTATTTTTAGACTGGAAATCTAAAAATAGATTCCGCCCAGTATGTCTAAAAATAGAAGTCCATCTATTTTTTCCAACTTGACCAACCATCCACAAATAGCATCCTACAACTCATAGAACATGATCCATATGTCTAAAAATAGACATAGTCTAAAAGTAGACTTTGCACCAAAAATAGCCTGCGGGCCCACTTAGTGAAGGCGACTCCTTTCCACTAAGCTCATCATCTTGTTGCAATCTCAACAGGAAGATTATTCTTGAATATTTCTAAGAAAGTTTTGTAGTGTTGTAATGTAATACATATTTTTATTTAATGGAATAAGTTCCTCATTTTAGCTCTTATATTGGTTATACTTCTAGGAATTTGAGCATTCTTGGATTGGGCCCATCCAAGGAGATTTGTAACACTCTTGTACTTACGTTGATATTTTTCTAATGATTTTTATTTGTTTTGTTTATATTTTAAATTAAAATTTCTAAAAATTATAGTTTGATGATTTTGTGTATGATTAGGTCCTTAGTTTCTTCAGTTAGTCTTCTTTCCAAGTCATTTATACAATATTTTAGCCTTTTTTATCATTCATGTCATTTATCAAAGCATCTATAAGTCCTTTTCTATTTTATTCCCTTTATTGTTGCAAATTCTACAATTTGATGTTTTATAGTGTAGTTGATATTATGGCTATAAGGGATAGAAAAAGATTGATTTTGTGATGGTAAAGCTTAGATCAGGTTGTACCTTACATTTACTAGTTGAATAACATCATCATCTATCATTCCTACCTCCTTTCCTCACTTATGTTTGCATTCCAACTATTTTAATGGACCATTGGACTCTTCCTGTAGCAAAATAAGTAATATTGTAGCAGTCCATAAAGAATCTATATCTCTCACCAAGTTCAGAAATAAATGCTTAGATTAGTCTCCGTAGTGTATTAAAAAAATCTGGGATATTGATGGTGGAATTTAGAAGAATGGAGATCTCATAAAGTTTCTTATAGATGCTTTTACTAAATTATTTAGAAGTGTTGTTTTTGGCAACATAGGTTTCAACTTTACAAATCCTTTATTTCCAGGTAGGTGTGCTTTCCCTTTATTTCAAGTAACATAGGTGTGTTCCATTTCACTTGTATGAATTTCATCTGTAAATTTACTTTCCTGTAGCATAGTTAGTTTTGAAACATAACCCAATATTTGTTCATATAGCCTTCACTCCAACACCTCTCACCTGTATAAGCATTAAAAGGGGAAGAAGATAGTTCCCAATGCACATAAAATGCCAACACCTATTAAGTTTTTACAAACCCTAAGTTTATAATAAAAAATGAGACCCTTGGAGTTACAACATTGTTACTCCAATATTGAGGACCATCACTTTTTGGTGTCATTGTCGAGGATGTGTCAAAGTATGCACTGGATTTTTCTTTCATTGATCCAATATTTTTTCTTGCTTTTCCTACTTAAAAAAAGAGAAAAATAATAATAATTAACATCCTTTAAGAAAATATAAAAACAAAAAATTTACATAATTTTATTTTTCATGCCTCGTAGAACTAGGGACAAGATAGGAAAAATTTTAACAAAAAATCCCACTTCTACTAGTAGCCACCCCTTTTTAGCTGGTTGTGATCCTCTTACCTTATCCACAGGGACCTTGGAGGCCCTTTTGAATGAATAAGAAATAATCTTGAGGAGCTCGCAGGAGGAGAAAATCCTTCAACCCCCACCACCACTATGGTTAAATAAATACAATCTAAATTAATTTATACTCCCTGTTAGAGAGTGTTAGCAGTGCTAAAAATCTGTCAACCAAGGGGGTCTTCTCGATGTGAAGTCCCAATTAGACCTCACATTGTTTGGATTAGGAGTCTCATCTGGAGTATCGACTTGACTGCCATGTATCCTTGTAGATTTACCTCAGCTACAAATTTCTGCACAAGAAAAACAAGAGAGTAATACACATGTATTTTCGAATCAACAAATGAGTGTTCCTTGTGAAATTTTTAGCTGCAGAAAGTATCAAGGTCCTTCTACCGAAAAAGAAGAGAAAAGTGGGCCCTTTAAAAACAAGTAATAGTACTAATATGGAAAATTCACACAAGCATATACATATGAACGAATCATCGATCAACTTGTGAAATTGTTCATATGGAAGCAACAATTTTTAAAGAAATACAACACACCTTCAACAAGATAAGTACCAAATCCACTGAAATAATTCAATTTCCTTAATACAGATGAAAACAACATACATTGCAAACATTCAAAGAATAATCTTACAATATTCATGACATATTCATGAAAGCGTGTTGGCTCAATGAGCTTCTGAATTAAGTAAAATCTCTAATATACATCAAGACAGTGAACACCACTAGCCCCAATAGTGCATCATTAGAAAAGTCACTCGCTTCTCCAAAACAATTATCTTCCTCTTCAATGCGTGGTATGAGGAGAAGAGGTGAATATTGCTTTTCTTGTATAATGAGGGTGTACATATAACAAATGGGGTGATTCTTCACCTACCTTGTGATTCTTGGACTACCCTCATGACTATTTTACTTCTCTATGAATTTTAAACTCTTACATGACTCTTCATATTCTATTCATGACCCTTGGACTTCCTCTCTACAATACATTTTTTCAATATGAATTTACATAATCCACAAAATTTTGTGGGCCATGATGACTCATGATAGGACATCAAATTACATTAATGACATGGGTTGCATGATGATGTGAAAGTGCCAAGTTATCCTTCTTGTTGGTTTGTCTTGAATAAATATGTATCCAACACTTCATCTTCATGAAATATATGTTTTTTTATTCATATCCACACTACAAAGGGTTGTGAATTGGTATGGATTCTTCAAGCATGCCTAACCTTTGATCTTTTATTGTACTCTGGTGTTCCTTCGTCTTCTCGCCTCGTGATCATCTTATCTCTTTAGCTCCATAAGTGTCTTCTAGCATGGTCTCCTTCTCGTTTTCATCTAGCATCATCCTGTCATGATAAAATAGAATACCTGCAACTGAAACCACTCATGACAAGTTGACATTAGTGTGAAAACTCCTAATCTAACAGGCTTCATGAGATCACTTGTTAGGACTGAAAATAGGGACTGATTGAGTGGTTGACTTAGGGATTGTGTAGTTCCATACACCAAGGTTCGAGACTAAGTCTTGAGACTAAAAAATGTGTAGTTTATGATGGACAAGGTCAAAATATTGCATGATTGAGGGGTTCAAGAGATCAAGGCTCAGGATTGAGGCTTGAAGTTTCCAAATGTGCATTTTTCGAGGTTTAGAAGCCAAGGGATTGTGCAGTTGTGTTTTTCAAGAGCTCAGGGTTGAGGCTTAATGCTTGAGATTGTGAAATGTGTAGTTCTGGAAGGCCAGGGCTAAGTGAATGTGCAGTTGAGGGAGTTAGGAAGTCAAGCTTGAGCCTTGAGCCTTGAAGTTTCCTTGTGCATAGTTTTGGAAGGAGAAAAGGCTAGGTGATTACACATTTGTACATTTAAATAGGTCAAGGCTGAGGCTTGATGACTGAGATTGTGTAATGCACAGTTCAAGATGGGTTGGAGACAAATATTGCATAGTTTTATATCTTGGGGTTTGGGTTTGAGCACTAAGATTGCACAATGCATAGTTATGGGAGGCATAGGCTGCACATTGCATAGTTTCAAGAGGCAAGGTTTATGGTTGAGGACTAAAAATGAACAATGTGAAGTTCAGGATGGCTGAATGAGGCTGAGTGGCCTGACCAGGGATTTTTCCAAGTTTTGACTAAGTGTTGTATCAGTGAGATGAATTTGAAAAAAAATGAAGACTTGAACATGATCACACACTTAGTTCATTTGAAGAAATGACATCGAACACTTAGAACATGAACAACATACTTTCCTCAACATGAAAACATTGTGACAACTTACTCCAAGTACGACACTAAAGATACACTTTGCAATGATAGTGACTACACTTGTGCGATAGTGCATGAAACTTTGGAAATTAGTGTGATGCATGTTTACATGATGATAAAAAATCATTAACACAAATATTATCCCGTGAAAATAATCAAAACTTCACTTTACATGATAAGTAACAATTCCCATGCCAAAAGGTGACATTTTCTATATGAAAAGAAAAGTGTGAACGACACTTGCGATATGAGAACGATGATGAAATAGACATGTATTATAGAAAATATAACATGAAAACAACACTAATTAAAGTGAAAGAAAGAAAAATTAGAAGTCTAAAGCATGAAAATGGCACTCTCGAAAGTGAAGGTGCACAAAAGAGACAATTTGAAAGTCTCACCGAAATAGAAGTACAAACGCAACCAAAAGTGAGAGAGTATCAATAAACGTGTGAATTCACTGTCGACATGGGTTGATCATTGAATAGTCGTAGTCTTATGGATTGTATTATGCTTGTACAAGCTTGCGTAAAATAATTCTCTCATGAGCCTTTTTTCAACTGAGCATGTGCAAGAAAGTGAATTCAACACTTATAATCCAAGAGGGAGCTCAAGGCATCAGCCCACCAAGAAGTGAATATGGAATGAACGATCACAAGATCCTCAGTAGGCTCCAAAATTCAATTGTAGGAACAAATTTGGAGGGTGTTTGCTGTAGCGACAATAGAGAGACAAATGGAGAAGAAAAAATGAAAAATATTAACCCATCTATGATTCCACACTTCTATGGCCTAAGCATAGAAGATATTGACACATTTAAGTTTGAGTGTGCAGTTCTGTGCAAAACTTATGACTACACTATAGATGAGATAAAGCTTAAGTGTTTTCCTTCCACCTTGAAGGATGTAGCTCTCTAGTGGTTGATGAGCCTCGAAGGTAATAGTATGACAACTTGGGATCAAATGAAACAAGATTTAAACAATAAGTATTAATAGTATTATAGAGAAAGGGACACTAGATATGATATTTTAAGAATGACTCAAGGGAAAATGAGTCTTTAGAGGATTATGAGGAAAGGTTATAGCTAAGTTACCGAACGACACACAATTGCACTCTAGGACCAAATTCCTTAAATATGGTATTTTTAAGGGGATTTATTAATGGAAAATATCAACTTATTAGCTAATGAATATATCTAACAGCTCATATATGATGAGATTAATAAAGTTTTTAAAAATCATTCAAGAGCCACTAGAAATAGAGGTAGAATAAGCAAGAGTTCGGTATGTCCTTATTCTTCCTTTGTGCTTTCTAAAAATGAAATAGTAGGAATGTTAAAATACATGATAACCAAAATTTTACACACACTTCCATGCAGATGTATACTTTTCAAATTAAAAGAAAATAGGAAGAAGTAAAAAAATATTAAGTTGTGTTTTTCCCCTTGTGAAATAAGAGAAACCCTAGGAATGGATTTTCTTTGAATGTTATATAAGTTTTTTCTGATTGTGAAGAAATAATTCCACTAAAAAAATTCAATATTTTCTAGGTTTGAAGGATATTTACCATGGAGGAAAAACTAGCATGGAATGATTATGCTTCATTAATCAAAATACACCACAAGATGCAAGACAATTTCAACAAGGTATAAACTTCCCTTCTCATTTAAATTATAATTACAATGCTCAATATCAACCTTGGTGCCCTCCTAATCCTTCACCTTGGTCCATTCTGACTTCTCTGCCATATCCTCCTCAACCCGTTGTTCCTCCCTTCTAGCCATATTAAAACCAATGATCTAGATTTATGAACGAACAAAATTAAATATATATTCAAATCCAAACACAGATACAATGAAACAAAACTTCAATTAATAAATAACCAATGCAAAAAATTGTTTACATACATAAGGGAAATAAACTAGCTCGAGCAATGGTAGCTTATCTCTAAGAAGAGATGTGATGACTACATGATTTTTGAATGATGTCACAATGAGAATCAGAAACATTTTTAATATTTAGAAACAATAGAAAATGTTAAACATCCAAAAATCTAATCCAAGGAGATGAAGCAGCAAAGGTTTGTGGGACTCGTTAGGATTAGTTGAAACACCAACTTCCTATGGTCATAATTTTGGCATATGATATTTGTTTGGAATGTAAAATATATTTTTATAAATATATATCCAAGGAAAAAAAATGGGCTTGGTGTGTTTTCATAAAAACGTTGTTTAGGGCCTCAAAACAACTCCATAATTTTAGGACCCAAAAAGTTATTAAAAGTAGAAATTTGTGATATAATTAAGGAAACTGAAAGGAAAGAATGTTGGGGATCTAGGTAGAATAGGTGAGTGGCCACTAATATCCACCTAGACCAATCAACCTCCTTAATGGGGTAATTTATCACAAGGATGGAGGCCTAAGGTGGCACAACCACCTGCTCTGATTCCTCCTCCTCAACAACAAGGAGTACCCCATAATGTTCCTCCAAAACAACCCCAGATGCTTTCTCAACCAAATCCAAATCCTAATAATAATTATACTCAACTTTTTTATGGTGGAGAGACTACTTCTTAGACCCATTCTGTAGAAATATAAGAAATCAGCCTTACATCACGGTATATTCTCCCAAATTTCTGTCCACCTTCTCCTAATGAATGTGCTAATAAATAGAAGGAGGATCCAATGCCTCATATCATTCCTCAAAAACATCCCTATTTTGAAAGGTTGGAAAGACAAAATGCACATACCTAGAAAGAGGCTAAACTATTGGGAGAATTAAATAATTTGTGTAAAAATACCTCTCCTTCAATCCATCAAGGACATTCCCATTTATAATAAATTCATTAAAAATGAATGTCTTTGAAGTCCTAAAAGGAAGAGAAGTGATGGCCCTACCATATTTTATTGAGAAATTAGCTTACTTAATGCTTGAGAAAGTAATCATACCTAAGGATTTAGATTATGGAAGTCCAACGGTAGGATTACATATAAATAATATTATAGTTCCTAAAACTCTCATTGATTTGGGAGCTACAATAAGTGTCATGTCCAGAGAAAATATGTGTAAGCTTAGTGTCCAAGAGTCCTTGAGAATGAGCACCATTGTTTTATAGCTTGTTGAAATATCCATAATAGAGCCATAAATCATAATTAAAGATGTAATTGTCTTGATAGAATCCTGGGAATATCCCAGAGACTTCCTTTTCCTCTAGCCTAAATTCAAGTTCAATGACTATCCACTCATTCTAGGGAGACTTTGGTTAGCTACCGTTGATGCATATATCATTTTTAGGGATGGAAACATGAAAAGTAGTAATGGGTAGTCATAAAAACATCTTATAATATATCCCCCAGCTCAACCTATTGTTGAATTTGATTTTCCTACTTTGGTAGGAGGAGAGGATATTTTGACCTCTCATCACATTATCTTGTGCTTATAATAGAAACTATCGACAATAAAAAGAATGATGATGAATGTGAATTGATTGGCATTTTTTTACAAAAGAAACATCCTGCTTCTATGAGAATTGATGAGTTTTGAGATATCCCTAGGATAGCCTAGCTATTCTAATTATAGTCCATGGGAAGAATTATTGACTACTAATTTTTATTATAACAACTTAAAAATGGTAGAAATGATCCCCTCCAATCTTTTGAAAACCAACTTTTCACTTTCAGTTGATCAATAGGATCAATTAATCATTGTCTTGAGGTTGCACATTAGTGAATTTTCATGGGATTAAAAGGGTATGAAATGTATACATCCTTATATATAAAGCCATCACATATACATAAATGATGATCAGAAGAATGTTTTCTAACCTCAAAGGAAAATGAATCCTACTTTAAATGATATTTTGAAAGAATAATCATAGAAATTACTTGATGTAGGGTTCATATATCCATTTTTAGATAGTGAATAGATCTCTCCTTTGGTTATTTCTCCCAAGAATAATGGAAAATGGAGAATTTGTGTTGATTATATGATACTTAATAAAGCCACAAGTAAATATCTTTTTCCCTTTCCTTTCTTTGACTAAGTCCTTGATTTTCTTTTGGGGAAAATGTTTTTTTTTTCCTTCTTGGATGATTTTAATGGGTACAATTATATCCAAATCAATCATGACGACCAGGATAATACCACTTTCACTTATCCTTGGGGGATTTTTTCTTATAAGGTCCTCTGATTTGGCTTATGTAATGCAGTTGCCACCTTCCAAATGGTTGTGCTTAGAATATTTTCTTATCTTATTCATAGTTAAATATAAATTCATATGAATGAATTCACACCCTATGAGAATCACTTTTAAGAAGCTCTCTCCAATATTAGCATGTTATTGTAAAGATCTGGGGCTATGAAACTCTCCTTAATCCATGAAAAATTATTGTTCCTAATTAATGAGAGAGTTGTTATACAACATTTCCTCTCCTCAAAAGGGATTCAAGTATCGACTAATAAGACAACCATCATCAAAAAACTTCTCGTCCCTAAAAAAAAAGATATGTAAAAATATTCTTAGGCCTTGTAGGATTTCATCTTCAAGAAGGGAAAGGAAGTTGCTATAAGGAATTCAATATGACCAAAAGGAGGAAGAGGTATGTATATATTTCATAGATAAATGTAATGTCTTCATATAGTTGCAAAAAGAATGGTTAAATTCTTTATCTCATGAGCATTATTGAAGAAGAATAATCTCTTCCATTAGGAATATACATGAAGGCATGTAGACAATATGCCTTGAAATATTATAAATATTGAAAATATGGAATCAATATGATATGACCTCATGGATAATTTTAGGTAGTTGAAAATCATTGTTTCTATGTTAAAGAAGATATTGAGGAAAGCAATATGTGAAGAAAATTGTAGAAGAGTTTGTGGAAATATGTGTGTATAAGATAAGATAAGGAATAAACATCTGATATTGATTAGAAAGGTTAGCTATGACATATCCATGAAGAAGGTATGAAGACCTTGATATGTGTGATAGAAAAAGAGAACGTTGGTAATTTATTTTTTTGAGATGGATTCATACATGTTCAGGATGTTGATTTTAGAAGCTAATTTCATGACGAAAGGCCATCATGAAATGGTGACTTTGATTTTCTATTCATTTTTATTTTGAGAAATCATCTAGTTGGGTTGAAACAAAGCTATCGAAAGAGAGATGTAGTTGTCTAGTACTCATGATACTTGATGGAATATCCTAAAATAAGAAAGACTTGGAAAAGCTAGTTTTATGAAGGGTAACCATAAGTGAACTAGAAGACCACTTTTCAATGAAGAGAAGGATAACATGAATATTGGTCAACACTATGGTTTTTTAAAGGAAAGTGATGGAGAAGGCTCAATGAAGAATAATTATAATATGAAGGCTCCATCATGAAGAAGATGAAGTTCATGACATGATGCCAAAAGATGATCCCTACAAGTATTTTACAGTACCATGATCTCCACCAAAAGAGCAGAGAGTTTTTGTTAATAAAAAGTCCCTATTTAAGAGGGAGCTTGGGCAAGTCTCTGGGTAATAGGGAACTTGGGTATATTCCTTTTATAGGAATGAGTATACCCTTCCTATTTGAGAGGGAGAGATAAACACATCATTCTTGTATTCACTGTATGAAGAAAGAATGGAGGATCTGGTAAGCATATGAATTTCGATACCCTTTGAGGACGTGGTAGGGAATTCAATAGGTAAGAGTATTCAAAGAGGAAATTCGTTGACGATGTGTTAATCCATGAAAATAATTTTCCTAGAAGGACATACCTTGTGAACATATAAATGGGGTATGTGCCTTGAGAGACAATGATGAAGGTGTCTATGAATCATTGGTATCCATAACATTATGCTCTAATATTATGGAGAGATAGAGCTATTGGTCAAGGCATTTTTGTGTGGAAATGTAGGTTTATATGTCTAAAATGCACTTATATAAGTTGAGAATATAGATTATGATATGTATTACCAATCCAACTCTTCTTAAGAGAATTATTTATTATGAGAATGTCCAAATACCATGTATGGATTATGAATACCTCCCTAGTTAAGAGGGAGCATTGAAATGTGTAACTAGGTTTGATCTTCATAATGACTATTGTAATCATGATTTTTTATATTTTATATTAAAGAGAAAATAAATATATTATTGTCATTCTAGATGGATGGGTTTCATGCTCAAGCTAAATTTATTTGTAGGTCAAACAACCATTGAGTTCTTATAGGTTTGTCATGGAATTACGAATTCAAAATAGTCATTTCCATACATGTAAGACCCATTTGGACATGTTGTATCATGTAAAGAAAATTTCCGTAGATTCAAAAGTGTCATAAGACCCTCCGAGACCTTTTCAAACAAGTCAGACTACAAGAAGGATAAATTTTGCCTCATGGACAACAATTCAATCTCCTAAGAATCCTATATATAAGAGACATCGATCTCACTTGAAGACTATCAAATCCATCTCACAAGAAATTCGATCAAGAAAGAAGAAGAGAACCAAAAGATAAAATAAGAGGAATACTAGAAGAAGGAAAGAAACAAAGTCTTTGAAAGTTGTTTTTTGGCTATCATCTCCTCACATGTGTGAATATTAGGGCTACATCACTATAGAAATATCGAAGTTCAGAAAAGAGTTGAGTTAGGTGATCAAATGGTTTACTTTGAAAGCTTTGTTCCAAAGAAAGAAGAACCAATTCAAGTGAAGGAAAAGGAAGGAATAAATCACCGTCTTTTCCACACGTGCAAGAACTAGGGTTTATGTTGTAGCCAAAAATTGCACTCAACAAGTTGTTGATCTCAAAGTTGTTGGGGTAAAATTTTTTGGGATTGCATTTGTTAGAAAAGTGGCTGGAAGCTGTGAAATTTGACTTGGTCTTGGAGGGGTGTTTTTCAAGGGTCATATGTCTTGGAATTTGTCATTTGAAGTTCTATAAGAAGAGAAGAGTTCTTGTGGTTTTCCTCTCAACAAGAGAGGTTTTGGCCGTGGCTTGTAGCCTACATTTTGTATCATCTTGTCTCATTGATCTTCATTGTTTGGTAGATGTTTTATTATAGAAAACACAAACATAATCAAGTTGAAGAAGAAGCTAATCAAGTTAAGTTCAAAGACATCAAAGTAAGATAAATCATCTAATTAAGTTTCCCCTACATTTCTCAACCCGATATTGGTAAACATTTTTTTATTTTTTATTATATTTCATTGTTATTATTATTTTAAAATATATTATCAAGAAATTGAAGTATTTTTTCTTGGAAAAAAATTATTTACAATATTTAATGGTAATGATGTAGATGTTGGACCACTAAGACCTGAACAACTACTGAGGCATGGGCATCATGGTAGGGATGTATAAAGAAAAAAAACTGAGTCTAAGAGGGTCCTCCAAGCTATTCAGAGGAATTTGGAGAGTTTGACTCGTCAAGTTCCAATGGTAGCAATAGAGGATATACCAGAGGATGTTCAGAGGCATGTGGTAGGAGTACCACGAGATTGGGTGCAACTCTTCTGATGAGTGGCCAATGCCATTTTCCATTACCGTAACACACATCCAGGGAAAGGTCCTTGGACTTGTAGATTCTATGATTAGACTAATCAGATAGAGACATCATTGGGCATAAACCCTAATTTTGTTGGAAATTTATCCACATTTTATAAAATTTTGAACACTATATATATACGATTATTTCGAGACAATTTGATCATATATACAAATAAAACATGTCATGGTGTTTTCTTTTTAATGTGATGAATGATTAATATGCCAAGTTAATACATGACTTTCTATAAAATAGAAAAATGAATTATCTGATTGTGGAATATGAATATCTGTTAAAAAATTAAATGATCATTCAAGTAATATCACTCTTAGAAATTGTCAATGTAAAAAAACATATCTCACACGATAAACATTGTTTAATTGAGACACCAGCAACTACGAGTCTAGGTAAACTACTAACAATTGATTATCGTGAGATATTTCTTCTGAAAGAAATTTAATAAGGGCACTATATTCAGGTATATTATTATAAGAAATACCTATACACATGCCACCAATGACTAACAACTAACCATAAGGATAATAAATTACCAAATATGTGGAAGCTAAGTTCCTGGTGTGCCTACTAGCATTGTTTGCAAACCCTAAGTACATTGGATCACCCATTGATACCTGCCAAAGAATACGTAAAACACCATTAAATCCATCACCAAGGAACCCATAGATGTTACCAGAAACACTATGTACAATATTTACAAAACAAATAAAATACTTAGGAAATATCCTAAACATAATACTTCTTGAGATAGAGCACATTCCTAGGCTCAGATAACACCTTTCCTTCAAAATCAACCAATTTGTAAGCACCCTTCTTTAAGAAATGCTTAAAAATATAAGGATTGTACCATGTAGGTTTGAACTTGCTTGCCCCCATGGTGTCTTTGTTTGGCCATGGATCAAGACAAGGTCACCTTCAAAGAAAAACCTAGGAATATAGAATTATCATATTGTGTTTTAACTCTCTTCTTATTGGTATCATTTGTTTTAGCAACAACTCGACATTTCTCATCAAGATGTTCTAAGTGAACAAGTCACGCTTCTAAACTTGGTATATTAGGAAGAAGTTGTTCTGCTAACTCAAGGGATGAAATTTGAAATTTTATAGGAAAGACTGATTACATGCCATATACTAACCGAAAAGGATTAAATATTGTAGGAGTCTTAACAAATGTTCGGTAAGCCCATAAAGAAAGATATAGCATGATGTGCAAATTGGACTTGGCTTGATTAATAGTATTTTGTAGGATCCTTTTTAGGGATTGATTAATGGCTTCAACTTTACCATTAGCATGAGGATCATAAGGAGAGGAAAGTTCCATCCTAAATCCCAATTTAGAATCCAATTGAGACATTGTATTATTTTTAAAGTGACTTCCATGGTCAGTGAAAAACTATTTAGGAATACCAAAACATGAAATGACTTGATTGAAAAGGAAGTTTTTTTGTCTCACCATCGTTATTAAAAGTAGTCATGGATTTGACCCAATTCACAAAGTAGTCAACTAGAACTACAATATACTTATCCCCCCTTACCAAGTCTAGGTGACACATTGTGAAGTATATTCCCCATTTAGTTAATTAGTCGCTGATAAGAAAAGGGAAAATTAGGGTTGGATGAGTGCACATTTTCCAAGTATACACTTGAAAAGGGTGGATATTTTTGAATACTTCAATACAATCTTGAAAATCGAAGGAAAAAAATACCCTACACATAAGATATTTTATGTTATTGTTAGCCCATATAGATGACTGCCACAAGCCCCATCGTGACAATCATTTAAAACTAACTCAACCTCTTCCAAGGTTAAACAAGGTCTTAGGATTGTTTCAACCCCATGATGATATAGTGTATCAATGATAATCAAATATTTCTTAACAATATGACATAATTTTTTATGATCATCCTTAGAAAAGGACTAAAGAAACTTTGAACTTTGAAGATATACTATGATGTATCCATACCAAGGATCTTGTGAGGAGATCAAGAAGAGGTGTTCATCAGGAATTGAATCATCATAATTAGAATCTCGATCACAAGGTAATTCTGAAATCAATTATATAAAAACCAAGGATTTATTTGATTTTTCCAACATAAAATTAAGATCAAATTCTTGCAAAATCACAATCAATTTGTTGTATTTTCCCCCAGCCACTCGCCTACTGAGGAAAAATTGAAAATTATTGACATTAACAACTACAATGGTTTTCCTTAACAAAATATAATGACAGAGTCATTGGATAACATGAACTAATGCCAAAGACAATTTCTCAACATGAGAATATCAGAGTTCAAGTATTTTCAAGCCATGTCTCAGGTAATAAATAACATGTTATTTAAAGGAATCATATTCCTGAACTAGAACCATACCAATGGTATATTTTCTGCCGCAATATACAAAAGGAAATATTTGCTAAATGTGGACGGAGTAAAGGAGTAGAGGTTAATGCTTTCTTCAAAGAATCAAAAGAGCATTGATAAAATTAATCCCAAATGTATGGAACTCATTTCCTGCGTAAACAAATAAAACCTTTGGTTATTTAGCGCAATTTATGATGAATATCCATAAAACGTTGAATTTACCTTAGATATTTTGAAGTTGAAATACGTTGTATGGGGGAGGAAATGGAAATATTGCCTCAACCTTGAAGGGGTCAGCCTTGATCCATTCATTCAAAATGATGAATCCTAACAACGAACCTGATGTCACAATGAATATGCACTTTTGAGGATTCAACTAGATTTTATAATAATGATGTCTTTCAAAAAAAGGTGAAGATTCTTTGGATGTTCATTTCTTTTCCGAGTGTGAGTAGATACATCATCCAAGTAGGCTTTTATATATGTTTGACGTCATGGAAATCATAAGACATGGTCCACTGAAAGGTAGCTCCAATTTTTTTTAAGCCAAAATGTGTTTCCTATATGAAAATTACCCCGGAGACAAATAAGGGTTACCTTGTATTGATCTATTGATCTTCAAGACAAATTTTAATTATATTATATCCAGAGAATCCATGCATGCAAAAGAAAATTTCATTTCCAACACACTCATCAATAATTTGGTCTATAAATGTAGTGGGGGAGTTATCCTTCAGACAAGCTTTATTATGTTCCATAAAATTGATGCATACATGGATCATTACTTGATTCTTTCCAACAATAATGGGATTTGAAACCCATTTTGTAAGAGGAACATGGTAGATGAAAACTGGTTTAAGAAATTTCTCTACTTCTTCTGTAATAGTTGCAACTTTCCTAGTATTTACCATTCAAAGCTTCTCGAAAACTTGTTTCTTGTTTTAATAATTCTTAATTTCATGTTGAACAATGCTAAGATCAATCCTGGACATTTCTTCATAATACCAAGCAAATACATCATGAAACTATTTAAAGAGAACAATATAAATATTCCCCTCTTTAGGGGAATAATCAGCTCCTATGAAGACATTTTCCATAATGTTGGGATTCTTGAAAATGTTCACCGAAATGGTTTGTGAGATATTAGCCATATTAAATTTAGAAATAATATGTGCTATAGCCAAAGGGCTTAAAATCCTATGACCATTTCCATGGGAGGTGGAACAAGACAAACTTAACTCAACCTTCCACAAGTCAGGGAGAAAATAATACCGATGATGAAAATCATCCCATGGTATTTATACGCATGTCATTGCTTCTAGAATTTCCTCTTTAGATGGTAAAAAAATATCAATACAATACATAATCATAGTCAATTCAATTTCCCAAATAGGAACCAAATCATTTTCCAAATATTCTAGTGAAACAGGGTTTGAATTTGTGTTTGTAGCATTACTAACAATAGCCTGATATGAAATTTTAGTTGCAGACATGGGATAATCCATTCTAATGATTTTCCCATCTTCCAATGTGGTAGTAAAAGGATGCAAAGTCCAAGGATATTCAAAATAATTATTTCTAAAATAACGTTCTCAAGGAACCACCTTTGGTGTTGAAGAAATGACATTGATGTGAAATACCAAAGGTGAAAAATTAGAAGTACCCATCAATGAAAAATACATGGTCCACTGAAAGGTAGCTCCAATTTTTTTTAGGACAAAATGTGTTTCCTATATGAAAATGTGCTAAAATAAATGTTATCTTGTATTTATCTATTGATCTTCAAGACAAATTTTAATTAGATTATATCCATAGAATCCATACATGAAGAAGAAAATTTCATTTCCAACACACTCATCAATAATTTGGTCTATAAATGGAGTGGGGGAATTATCCTTCAGAAAATCTTTATTATGTTCCATATAATTGACGCATACATGGATCAATACTTGATTCTTGCCAACAAGAATGGGATTTGAAATGCATTTTGTAAGAGGAACATGGTTGATGAAAATTGGTTTAAGCAATTTCTCTACTTCTTCCGTAATAGTTGCAAATTTCGTAGTATTTACCATTCAAAGCTTCTCGAAAACTGGTTTCTCATTTTAATAATTCTTAATTTCATGTTGAACGATGCTAAGATCAATCCTGGACGTTTCCTCATAATACCAAGAAAATACATCATGAAACTATTTAAAGAGATCAATATAAATATTCCCCTCTTTAGGGGAATAATCAGCTCCTATAAAGACATTTTCCATAATGTTGGGATTCTTGAAAATTTTCACCGAAATGTTCTGTGATATATTAGCCATATTAACTTTAAAATTAATATTTGCTACAGCCAAAGGGCTTAAAATCCTATGACCATTTCCATGGGAGGTTGAACAAGACAAACTTAACTCAACCTTCCGCAAGTCAGGGAGAAAATAATACCAGTGATGCAAATCATCCCATGGTCTTTATACACATGTCATTGCTTCTAGAATTGCCTCTTCAAATGGTAAAACAATATCAAGAAAATACATAATCAAAGTTGAGTCAATTTCCCAAATATGAACCACATCATTTTCCAAATCTTCTAGTGAAACGAGGTTTGAATTTGTGTTTGTAGCATTACCAACAATATCCTGATATGAAATTTCAATTGAAGACATGGGATAATCCATTCCAATGATTTTCCCATCTTCCAATGTGGTAGTAAAAGGATGCAAATTCCAAGGATCTTCAAAATAATTAGTTCTAAAATAACGTTCTCAAGGAACCACCCTTGGTGTTGAAGAAATGACATTGATGTGAAATACCAAAGGTGGAAAATCATAAGTACCCATCAATGAAAAATACATCCCAACCCCAAAATTCTGAATAAGTTTTTTGAAATAATGAATCCATATGTGTGAGTATTCTTGTAGAAGATTGGAAATACCTATGAGATGTTTTTCTTTTACCTAATGTTTTGGACATCAATGTGAGTCCATCTTCAGGGGATTGCGATACACAATGAATAGTTTTAGCTCAATTATAGAGCCATTAATATTGGATGAGTTTATAATTTTTGATTAATTTATTAGGGTCAAAATGATATGTAAAAATAAATTCTTGTGATTCATTTTATTATTTTATTATTTTTATTAATTATTAGTTTTTTATTTTCTTAGTAGTGGTTTCCAGGTGTTACTTAGTTTTAGGTCATCATCTCTATTCATGGTGTTTGATATTTTTTAAACATCTATTTCTTCTTTGACTCTCATTTTAAAAAAAATATATTCTCTTTGGATCGTTTTGGCATCCTCCATGCACATGTAATGAGAAGATGAGAAGCCATGTTCGGCTAGTGCAGAATTTGATGTTTTGTTCCTTAGTATGTCCGTCACATGTTCTTTTAATCTGATGTCGATTGATCTTCCTGATTCTCTAATGTGTTCTTTTCCACATGAGAAAGGAATGATGTAGACACCTTTATGTTGTTTGGGTTACAACTGGTCTTTGACAGAATATTTCATTTTTTTGATAGAATTTGGGGGGGTGAAGGTGACCATGATGTCATGTTTTTTTAAGATATTTGAAATTTTATCAGTGGACCCTCTTATGAAGAGGAGGGTGATTTTTGGAAGATTGAAATTATTTTTTTATTGTTTTTTATTTAGGGTTTGGTGGATAGTTTTTTTAATGATGTTTCTGTTATAACCATTATTTTCAAAAGCTTTACGTAGGTGGTCAAGTTCAAATTTTAAGAGCTCAAGATCAAAAATTCTAGATGATCTTGTGGATAGGGTTTTGATGACTCCAAGTTTTTGCTTTGGATGGTGATGAGATGAAGCATGTAGGTATCTCTAAGTGTGGGTGGCTTTTTTGAAGACTTGGTACCCTATTTTTCCATTTTTCTTGGTGAGAAGGATATCAAGAAATGGTAATTGGTTATATTTTTTATTTCAATTATGAATTTGATGTGCTTAGAGAGGCTATTGATGTGAGCAAGGAATGCATCAAGTTTTTCTCTTCCATGGCACCATTTTGCAAATATGTCATCTACATATTTTTTCCATTTTTTCTAGAGTATAAGGAAATGATATAAGCACTCTTCTTTTGAAATTTTCCATGTAAACACTGGCTATTATTGGGGATAATGGAAATCCCATAGCTATGCCATCTGTTTGTTCATATATTTTTCCTTTAAAGGTGAAGAATGATTATTTAAGACATGTGTTTAATAATTCCATTATTTCATCATTAGTAATGGTGCTGATAACTTGGATAGCTTCATACACAGGGATTTTTGAGTAGAGTGACACAATGTCAAATCTAATGAGGAGGTATATGTCCTTTATTTTAAGATTTTTGATCCACTGGAAAAAATACGCTAAGCCTTTAATATAATAAGTGGTGTTCCAAGATAATGGACGAAGTTTTTTGTCCATGTGTTGAGCAAGAAGGTAGGTGGGAGATCTTGTAGTATTTAATATGGGTCTTAATGGGATGCCAACTTTATGAATTTTGGGAGCACCGTATATTCTAGGGATAATTGAGTTTGAAGGTGTAATCTTTCTTTTTGTTGAGTCATCTAAAGATGATTCTTTTATTTTGGAGGTGACTTCAAGAATGATTTTTTGGTTGGATATTTTTCCACCATTCTGTAGCATATGATGTTACTTAAATGATCAAATCTCTTATCATCATAATCTTGTCTATTCATTATTACAATAGAATTTCCCTTATTCACATTTAAGATTACAATGTCTTTGTGTTGCTTCAAATTTTTGAAGGAAACCCTTTATTCCTTAGATGTGTTATAGGAAGGGGGTTTGGTTGTTCAAAGAGTTATGGATATATATTGTATAATTTCTTCATCTGTGAGTGAATCGATTTCCTTGATGGCCACTTCAATGTTTCTAATAATTTCTTCAATCGGTATTCTGTTTGGAGTTATGGAAAAATTTAAACCTTTTTGGAGGAGCTATTCTGCTGCAATGTCCAAGGTGAGGTTAGAGATAGGATTTTGAAAATTATTAACCAAAGGACAATGGTTTCAGAAAATGCATTAGGTTCATTGGGAGAATAGGGAAAACAATCAACTATAACTATTATCCCATCACAAGGAAAACATAATATGTAAAATAAGGATGAAACAACAACATTCATCTCATATACCTAGTTTTGATCCAATAAAAGGTTATAAACCATATTAGCATCAATTATTTGTACTTCCACATTGACTACCTTTCTCCCAATTCAAACCGAGAAGTAAAAATCGCATGAGGCTTATGAGAGTGTCCATCGACTGCAGTGAAAATATTTGGAGAGGGAACCACTTTAGGAGACCCAATTTATTTCCAGCATCACATAGAAATTATGCACATGGAATCTCCATAAAATATGGTATGGCAGATAGAATTCTTTCGATACATAGATTAATTTGAAAATCCATATGGTGAGGGAGTCTTGGTTTGACACTTCAAGTATCAAACGTAATCAATAGAGAATTAGTTGGGTCAAATGCTCTGATTGCAGTGAGTAACACACTCCTTTATGCTCGGAATGACTGGAGTACCTCTAACGCTAACATAGCACAGGGAATCTGAGTTAAATCTTCAACATCGAATAATTCTGAGAAACCCTACCATTTAGATTGAAATTTCAGCACTTTGAGGAGCCTTTCGACATGCGAGGTATAGACTCAATGACAAGCCTCTATATATGAATAAGTTCTTCAGTATCAAAAGAATATTTAGCCTTATATGGTTTTGGTTCTCCCTAATCATGAGCTCTAGTTGTATATCAATGTGAGTCTTAAGAATATGAATTTTATATGGAGATTCCCCTTCTAACTAGGTGCCCCCTGAAGGGGTTCCATTATTATTATTTTCCCAATAAGTAATTGCTTCCTTTGGGGAAAATTGTTATTAAGCACAAATTTGGAATGAGAAGGACCTTACTGAGCTAACATGCATCGAGCATATTGAAACTTGGGAAAAAAATGTGTAAGATGATCCCCACTACATAAGCTGCAAGGTAATTTAAATTTCTTTTTAAATTATTTCTTTCCCTCATTGGTATTAGCATTCAGTTTATTGGTATTCCCCTTATTTTCCTTACCCTTCTTCTTACCTTTTCATTTCTTCTTCCCATCATATTATCAGTTTCCTTTAGGATTCGAGGACTAAACTAGATTAGCCGTAGATGATTGTGAAGGGGGATACATAGATGACATATCTTGTGTCACCAAACCAAATTGGAATGACAATTTTTGTAATTGATTAACCAACAAACTAGTTATATTATAATCAAAAAATCATACAACCCCATTAGCACGAGGACATGGTTTCAGATTGGTTGGATCTATCTTATATATTGGTGCATCAGTAAAAATATTATAAAGAACTCTAGGCTGGGAATAAATTAATTATAATTATTGGGCTCTAACGATATCCTACTCATCTATGAAAACTCCTGAAAGTGACACATTCTTGGAGATATTTGGCTGTAGAGACTTTAAAAACCACTCAACTAAAAATTCATCAAGGATATACACCTTAATAAATCTTGTTCTTCTTAACCACTCTTGAATGTGGTAAGAGATATGAGTACCCTTATCCTATTAAAAATTGTTCGGAAGCTCGTTCTTGACATCATTACGGAAAGTGAACGAAAAGTGAGTAAGAAACATCCTATCCAACTCACCAAAGATATAAAATGATCCGCCTCTTAACTCAATATACCATTTTTCCACATTCTTTGTTAGGATTCAATGGAAAAGTCTCAATCTAATCGAATCGTCAATCAAAGAGTTCGATGAGTACCACAAATAGAAAGTGGTTACATGGTCAATTGGGTATTCTCCAAACTTTCCTTTGGACCTCGGTATGTCTGATGGAAGTTTGGTAGGGAAATTATGCCGAATTAAATCATTTCTTAATTTAAATGATTGGGAAAATTAAGAGTTTTCAAGAATGGCAAGTGTGGTGAAGCTATATGATTCCAAGCTTCGGGATTGGAGTTCCCAAAATTTGGAAAGGTACATCCTAGATTTTGAGCAGCAATAGGATGTTGAGGATTTCTCGTAGCGAATCTTGGATTATAAGGTAGACCTTGTTGTGTAGGAGTATACGGTGTGTATCCTCCACTCAACACAAAAATTTGATCAATAGGAAAATTACCTCCTAACATAATGTTACAAGAAGGATAAAACCCTTGGTAAGGGTTCCACGTGCTTGCTAAAGGAGGAAGATATGTCGATGTACTTCCAGTAGGGAAGCGTATACTCCCCTACCAACCAAATAATTGGGAAGGTATACCTGGCCCCAAACCACTCACCAAAGTATATTCCATACCTTTCCCTCCTTGAACTTGAAATGGATTAAAATTTTTGGAAAAACCATGGAATGGCACAGAGGCAATACCTAAAGGAGGATTGGAAGGAGGAACATGTCCACTTCCAAAAGTAAAGAATTATAACGATGTAGAACCACTAACCATAGAAGGATTATATTCCAGAGTGGTAGAAGGTAAAGATGAAGGAATTGAAGGAATCCTAAAATATGGCATCACATATGAAAAATCCCCAATGAAAGGAGAATGTTGGATGCCCCCCCTTGGACTAGGAGAAGAGGTAGAGCCAACAACTACTACGTTGGGTGCACTAGTAGGAATGGAAAAAATAAATCCTCTTATTGTACAAGGAGTATGCACATCGGTTGAATCAATAACCATACTAGTGCTACTAACATTGGTCGTAAGGAAATAACAGAGTGAAGAGAGCCATAAGGATTCCCAAAATAATTTGGAACATCATCCACTTCTGCTTGGTATTTTATTGAAAAGGCACCCTAGCAAGAACAGGGACATTACCGTATGAACTATGAGAAAGACTAGGTTTCTCCCCTGAAATAGAAACCCCCGATGAAGGATTTATCTCTGTTTTGTTAGCTTATACTAGCTCAAAAGAACAATTTTAGATTCTCCTATGATTTCTAGGTGAAGGATCGACACTCACAGTTGAAATCCCATGAACCCTCCTAGATCAAAGAATTGGTTGATAAACCACCTTTTATTAATAAAAGAAAATCAAAAGAGACAAATCACCTAAGGTATGCTAGGAGCCAAAAGCACTCACTAAAAATTTTTAATACACAGATGAAAAAACAACATTCAAGTATTTTTGTTGCAAGTGATTAGGAACGAACACCAAAATACAATAAAGTAGATAAAGTAGAAAAAATCAAATCAATGCAAACAAAATAAATAAGTAACACAATAATTATTTTCTTTTTTTGAATGAAATCAAAATTTTCAAGAAACGAAGCAAACGAAGGATCTCAAAACCAAATTAATGAAGAATAATCAAGTTTACCAAGTCTATAATTCCAAATATAAGGAGTTTAAGAGAATAATGCAAGCAAGACTAAAAACACTCAAAAAATCGGAAAATAGATATGTAAGAAGTTCAAAATATCAAGAAGGCCTCAGTTGAATGAAATGTTAAATCTTCAAAAGGAAACTCAAACCATTTCAAGAACAAAAGGATAAAAATGCAAAAATATCAACCTCTAGGTCATACAAAGAAGCAAAACAGAAATATGGGAAATAAAAAATATTTATACAACCATAAAGTTTCTCTTGAATATTAGAAACAACCAGATACTTCACAAAGAACATCTCGAACCCAATTCTACACTTCACAGGATCCACAAATTAAAAATCCTAGGTTGACACAAGGATTTTCTCATACAAATGAAAGATACCAAGAAAAAACTATTGACACCAAGATTATCAACCCTCAATAGGCATATAGGACTAGAAAAAAACACATTCAATATTGTAGAGGACTCAACCAAGTGAAAATTTCACTTTTTTTAGAAACATACATGACTATATAAAAGAAAGTATGCATATGTATGCATTGTTTACTCAAATAACCTACATATACGTGAGTTGTAAATACTACAACTACGTATATACATAATTTTTCTGAATAAAAATTGTGTATATATAGTAAACTAAGGAAAAAATAAAAAGCAATCCCATATCTGAAAGATCAAGCTGAAATCACTAGTCATCCAAGGTGCTAGGAGACTGACAAAGAAATAATACAGCATACCAAGCAGTTAGATCAATAGGAAATTTGTTTAGGAAATACTTTGAAAGTATTTCCTGAATGGAGTTTCCAATTTTGGTTAAGGGAAAATTTCATAAGGACTAGGGTTAAGAGGCCCAATAGAGCAGAATAAAAATGTAACAAAGAAAACTCATGCAATCAGATCAAGCACTTGAATTCAAAAAACTAATAACAGACATAGCTGTAGGTCCTACACTTGAAGTATATCTCATAGGGTCCAAACTCTAAATCCTATTACAATATGTGAAAACCTACAATTATATTACAAAGACACGATAAAATCAATGAATTTAAAGTACATGTAATAATTTGGAAACAAGACATGAGTCTATTTATTAATTGAGAAATAAGAATAGGTAAAGCTACAACCTGATCCTAACCAAAGGTTGAACCCTTGTTCCTTTGGATCCATCAATCTTGAACCATTGAATACTTCCTCTATAATATGTGTAGTAATATTCTAGGTAAGAAGGTTGAGCATCTCTACAAGGAACAAGGGTTTCCTAGAGACTTGGAGTGCAAGAGGAATGGGAAAAATGTAGACGTGGTCTAGGGAAATTTTGGGGTAATAAGGATACCTCTCCTTAGGAATGAATTAAGCCTACACAAGGGGTGTATATATACCACCTAAAACTAGTTAATTCAGTTAGGGAACATGATCTATAGTTGGGATTTCAGTAAAAATCGTAAACCACACCCGAAAAATAGATTTTTATATAGTTTTTTCAAAATTTAAAAATGTGTACACGGATATTGTTTATAACAACCACATATGTATGCACTTTCATAGTAGGTATAGTATCATATGGAGTTTTAAAAACACTTTTTTGAAATGAGGACATGTGTGCTTGGGAAAGGGGTCTACCCAAGCCATATAAGAGCATGTGGTATATATGATTGATGAAATATTCTATAACACCAAGCCAAAAAGTTGATTAATTCTAGTAGAAGGTTTTTATTCCTTTTATTAAGAGAGAATGAGTTATAGGATTACTTAATAAGAGCAAAGGAATCCTTGGAGGGATGTACCAAAGGAGTGGGGGGATAGCTAGAGGTTTTTTTGTAAGTGCATAGAGCAATGTTCCAAGAGATGAAAGGGTTACCGCTAAATAGTGAAGTGGAGCATGAGATACAATTGTTTCTTGATTCACCATTACCAAATATTGGGTTTTTTATGTATTTTGTTATAAAATAAAATTAATATAGTTGTAGCAGTTGCTAGACTAGATAATAATTTTCCAAGCACCTCACCTTGTGGGCCACCTATTATCATAATACCTAAGAAGGAGCCTTTTTTGGTGTATAAAAATTGCTGAGGAAGTTCATAACATTGTTTTTAGTTGTAGCTATGCCACTCTATATCATCCAATGATAATATTTTCCAATTGGGAAATAATCAATAGAAATATTTCAATGAACTGAAACAAAAGACCAGTCAAGTACTAGTTCTTACATTGTCTAACTTACAAAATCCTTGTGATATGGAGAAATATGTAAGTGGATATACTATGGGAGTAATATTTATGTAGGGAGGTAAGTTGGTATGCTAGCATTTTAAAATTTGTTACGGGGAAATTTTACCAAAGCAAGTTGTTTACTTTTAACCAAGTAGATCTAGAATGATCTACCCATATTTGTGTGTGATCATGAAAAATATTAAAGAGTCCAACCACAATCCTTTGCTATATAGAAAAATATATTCTACACTTTCACATGATAAGATGGATATCATAAGTTTAAACATGGTATCCTCGCATATCGGTGAATTCTCTTGAGTCTAATGCAGAGTAAGCACACTTACACTTGAATATCTCATTCAACCTGCAATAAAATAAGACCATACACAACGATAACAAACAATAAAATAATGGTCTTTCTGCAAAGGGCTTGTCAGCTTAAAACCAATATACGAAATCATAAAACATATTAAAAACATGGACATAAAAAATGAAAATGTATCTATTAATCCAAAATAAAAGTACAACAAATGTATAACTTCAAGCAAAGGAGATCCTCTCCTAAATTTTGTAGTATGATCTCATCTCCCAATATATAAGAGCTCTCATGATATAGTGTGGATACTAAATCTAACCCTCTTTCCTCTTGGTGAGAGTATATAAGCTCATTCATGCCTTTGGGATAATGTATCTAGACACCTAGGGGCTTGAGAAGTTAGAAAAATTATACAATAATGGATCCCTAGCCAACTCATACGAAGGTGGGACAAGTTTATCTCCTTGGGAATGGAAAACTCTAGAAACCTTTACCGCAATTACGATTTTTTTTCTCAATTATCTCAATTATGAAATAGTTATTATATCATAATTATATTATTTTGGAAATTTAATTATGAGAAATAAATCAATCATGTAATTCCACCCTTTTATCAATGGATACATTTCACATAAGTAAAAGAAAAGGTGAAAGGGGATGCATTCTAGCCAACAACTAAGGTAAGTTGATGTTGTGTCTCTCTTAATATAATAGAGTGGAAAATAGGTTATAAAAAAATGTTTAATGGGGAAAGAATTGAACTACCTACAACTTTGGTAACTATTATGCATATGGAGCCTTTTACGCATGATGCATACAAAGAGAAATGCATGAAATATGGGGACTTTATATACGTGTTCAAGTAGCTCGAGGGCCAAATAATGTAGAATAAGGTGCTAATAAGGCTAACTATAATCTCCGCAACTGGTTACTTTGGAAGCTAGACAAGCTCTATATCACTAAAGGTGAAATATTGCACCTTATTGGAGAGGATCATGCCTCCAAGGTTACAAGACATTTTGTTGTTGATAATATGGTTACCAACTGATAAATTTATGTGTATTGGACTAGAATGCAAGAAAGTGTAGCTTAATATATTAGAAGCGTGCATAATTTATTGTACCAATATAAAAATAAATAGAAAGCAAGGTTTATAACATCCCTTACCTATACCCACATGACCCTGGGAAATAATTTCCATGCATTTTGAGGTTGTTTATCAACTACGAAGGGATATGATTTTTTATTTGTGGTAGTTTACAAGTTTATCAAGAGACACATTATTATTACATGTAAAAATATGATCAAAGGAAAAGAAGTAGCAAACAAGTTCTTTGAATAAGTTAGGGTGCACTTTGGGATACTAAGGAGTACCATCTTAGATCAGGATATTAAATTTCTTAGTGGCAATTTTTAATACACTTTGGGAAAATATGGACACTGAGTTTAAGAGATCTACAAATTTACAATAACATATATATGGGAAAATAGAAGTAGTCAATAGGACATTGGTTCAACTTTTAAAGGGGTACAATTAGAAGCATATAAATAATGAGTATGAAAATATGATTAATATGATTAATATTCAGAATGCTTATAATAGAAGAATCCAAACATATATTGATAAGTCCCCTTTTGAAATTTTCTTTGGGTATTTGTTTCCTTAACCTTTTGATGTTGTATAAAAATAATAATGAGGATTGAGGGAAAACATCATAGGGGAGGAACTGAAAGTGGATAAATTTATTGAAAATATTAGGAAGATACATTTCCAAGTGTAAGAGACATTGAAGAATTCATGGGAAATGTACAATGCCTAAGATGATCAACACATAAATAATAAAACATTCAAGGTGGGAGATGGAATTTGGTTGCACCTAAATAAACAAAGGCTATAGGTTCCTAGTAATAAGATGAAGGCTCTATGGTATGGTCCTTTTAAAGTATAAGATAATGTGGGTGATAATGACTATAAAATAAGTATACCTCCATATATTTGTATTTACTCCATAGTGAATGTGTAAAATCTAAATATATATATAATGCTTATACATTATATCACAAAACTAATAATAAAGTAATATCTAACATAGATTAATTAGAACTAGAAGATCAGGTAGAGCTGGTAGAAGATACATATTTTACAAAAGACAACTACACTTCCAAATAGGGGAAACTCGGTATTTGGTAGATAGGGATGAAAGGAAAAATTCCATGTTGGATATGGAACATAACTATCCTCCTTATTTAGAGGTATTTTTCTATTTTTGTTTGGATCCAAATTCTTAATGGCGATGTGAGGGTGACTTCCCTCCCCCCTTGGTAGCATTATAGGAAAATTGCCTTTAAGATATACTTTTTGGAAAAATTCCTTGTAAAATATTGTAATATTTTAGTCAATCTAGGGTTTAATTATCAACTCACACATGTAATCTAATTTAATATAGGTTTTATAGTGGGGAAACATCGTATCCTACAATGGTGGTTTTCCTTAGGGCTCCCTGGAGGTTGAGCTTAAACATTGTTTCCCTAGTCATGACATTGGTTTTAGCCCCAATGTCAATCATTGTGTTGGGTACTACAATACCATTAATATGTACATCCATTACCGGGTTACCAAGATCCATATACTTTGGGGAGATGGACTTCCCAAACATTATATCAGCTAGTTTCCCAAGAACATTGATAGTGGGGGTATCTCTTTTCTTCCTTCTGAGCCTCTTAAAGAACTATTCCCAGATGATATTGTTATACATGGGAACATATTTGATGGCCTATAGGGGGGGTATTTTAACACATGTTTTTAATTTATCCCAAAATTTCAACTTCTTCTGAGGTGTGCTAGCTAGGTTGGACCAACCTTTCAGGATAGCAAGGTATATTAGCTTGAGGGGTACTATATTCCTTCTCTTCTTCAAGATGTTTTGATGGAGAAGGTGGGTGAGAATATGGAATTACCTTTCCAAACATGGGTTTGATTTCCTATATCTCCATGGCATAGGTAGGATATGATGTTTCCCCACTATAAACCTATTTGGAATTATTGTTGTTTGTGTTTGAATTGGGTTAGGTGGGTTTTTGAGGTTGCTTGGGTGGATTATTATGGGGTAGTTGTGGCTGAGAAGGAGGAGGAGGAATTGAGGGAGTTTTTTACGCTTTTTAGGTCCTCCATCCTTGTAAAGGATTACTCCATTGATAATTTTGGGGGTGATATGGTTGGAAGGGTGGATTGATAGGATGAGGAGCATACAGAAGAGGATAGGACCAAGGGGAAGGAATGGACCAATTTTGATTGATTGGAGGATACCAAGGCTGAAAATATGTATTCTTATTTGGATTTAAAGAAGGATAGTGTACACCTTGCATGCCTTGTTGATATGGCCAAGGGTCTTGTGGCCTTCTTTGGTTGAAAAAACAAAGCTTCTTCAAGCCACCTTCTATCCCTTGATATACTGCCTTCAAAACTGGAAGAGAGGGGCACTTGTTAGTTGCATGATTCTTTTCACAAAACGAGCATATTTATATTACATTTATTGGGCACTCATTCTTAGGGTGACTCTTGGTGCATCTAGGGAAAAATATAGCAAGCCCTCTTTTCTGCCTCCTTTGGTTCCTTCTAAATATGTATGGTGTCCATTTGTAAATAAAAAATATGCAACATTTAACTCTTAAAAAATTCTAGCGTATTCCTTATTTTATGTTTGATGGCTTAGGTAGAGGGTGAAGAATATCCTATACCCTTATTAGATCTACCTATTTTCCTTGCAGCCCTAGAGTGATTCTTAAATAATGTCTTGATTTCATCATAATTCAGATGGTAAATGTCTCCACCAGAGAACATGTTAAGGGTTTCCATAAGCTCATTTTTGTATCCTCTGAGAAACACAAGCTTTATTGACTCTGGATCAAAGGCGCAATTAGCTCTCCTATAGATGAGTTGAAATATTTCTTCATAGTATTCCAGGGGCTCATCTATCCCATGCGATATTATAAATATTTCCTCCTTGGTGTCCCTATATCTACAATAGTATTTGTATTTATGATTAAAGTCTTGCTACATTTTAACCCAAGTGGTGATATTTCCACTTCCAAACTCATGAACCATCGAAGGGCTACATCCTTGAGAGTGGAAGGAAACAACTTTACCTTCTGATCATAATAAGTGTAAGCATAAATTATGAAAACCACAAAAAACTCATACATGAATGTATCAGGGTCCCTAGAAGCTAGCCCATGGAAGTGTGGGATAACAGTGGGGCATATGTTCTTCATTTTGGCTTCCCAATTGGTTTCTATGATATAAATGAGCATGGGTTGCCTGTTTTTAGCCATATCTTGGGTAGGTGATGTAGTTTCTTCCTCCCCTATAATTTCTTCAAAGATATTTGGTTTTTCACCTAAAGGTTTATCCAAATCCTCTGTAGTCAGAGTAGCAAGTCCACAATCACCAAAGAAGATTGATGGTTGGCTACTTGTAAAAGAAGGGGGTTTTTTTCAGAAATTTCCTCTTGATTCCTCTTGATCTACATTGTGTTCATTTGCAAATAAAAGGTGTGCATCATCTCACTCTTGAAGTCCTCCAACATATTTCCAATCTCATGCTTGATGGAGCTGGAAGAGGAAGGGGTATTGGTCATACTTTTTTGGCTCTTCATCTCTTCCTGGTTGTCCTATAATGGTTCCTCAAGAGAGTTTCAATTGTCTCATAAGACAGCTAGTAGATATCTCCTCCTGATAACATATTGAGGGTTTCTATCACCTCCTCCCTGATCCCTCATAGAAGTACTAGTTTAAATGATCGGGGATCAAGGGCACAATTGGCTCTCTTATAATTTCACTGGAACCTCTCTTCATAGGCCTCTAGGGATTCATCAGGCCCTACAAGCATCCTGAATATTTCCTCTTTAGTTTCCTTGGACCTACAGTAGTCCCTGTCCTTGTTGTTGAAGGAATCTTGCATTTGTGCCCGAGTATTGATGTTGTTCCCAGGTATACCCATGAACCAACGCAAGGCTACATCCTTAAGGGTATATGGGAATAAATTCAACCTTTGATCATCTATGGCATAGTCATAGGTCCTACAGAAAACAACAAATTAAAACATGAACATGTCAGGGTCCTCAGAGGTAAGTCCACGGAAATCTGGAAGGGCTGAGGGGTTGATGTTCTTCATTTTAGTGTCCCCATCTATCTCTCTAATGGGAAAGAATCTTTGGGCTTCAGTCTTAGCCATGGCTTGAGTAGGTGAAGCAGGTTCGTCTAGTGAAACAAGTTCTTCTTCTTCTCCAATAGGTTCTTCAAAGTTTTCAAAAGGCTCACCTATGGTGTGTTCAACCTCACAGTCACTGAAGAAGAGTGAAGGGTGACTATGTGGGGATGTGAGAGGTTTTGGTAATAAATTTCCTTGAGTATCCCTACTCCTATGAGGCATGAAAATAATATTTTTTTATTTTTTCAATATTTTTGAAACAACATGTAAAAGTAAAGCAAAAAAAAATGCTAAAACATAATCAAAGCATCTACTAGACACATCCCCAAGAACGCCACCAAAAAGTGGTGAGCCTTGTTATTGCACCAAGAATGATGCAACTCCCAGAGGCTACTCTACATTAATTTATCAACCCAGGGTTCGTACAAACTTGGAGATGACAATGCTATATACACAACAGATGCATTTTATTCATGTAATCCTCTTTTGAGTCCTATGAAAGGGTGTTATTTCTAGGCTTTCTGGGTGAAGTCTGCCACACTTTTGATATAGACCTAGAGCTACAAGTGACTCAAAATAATTACTCTATTAACCATCAAATGACTATTGTGAAGCAAGAAAATACATATATTTTTTTTCAAAGGAAAGCAATTTACAATTTAAACTATGGTAAGAAATAGAAGAAAACTAGGTATCTTCATGAAGTAAATGGCTGAATTGAAATTCAAGAAACAAGGCTAATATACTCACAAATTATTGGGCCAAATGATTAAATACACTCTATCTAATTCATGCTTTAAAAATCATGCATCGAATCATGACTTAATTATGCTTGTAAATGCACTATTTTGTAGCAAGGAGGAGAAGGTGCTAAGGTGGATTAAGAAGGTTTTGAACTCATGGATGCAGGGTTGTAGGTGTCTTGATGGTCTTGGAAGGTCTAGATGATATTGATGATGGTTTATGGGCTTAAGGAGAGGCCCAATGGTGCTGCTACTAGTTCTTCTACAGGTTTCCTGTAGTGCTACAGGAAAGTCTTGAATTTCTACAAGAATTAGTCTGGGGGAAACCTGAGGCCAAAAATGATGGATAAAATCATAGGGGAGGTGGAGTGAAGGTATAATTGGATGAATGGAGGGTGGACAATCCATTTTCCAAATCTCAGAACCTCTTGAGAAGCCCATCTTACACTTCTAGGGTTGCTAACAGTGTGAAGGTGGAAATCTAAAAAACAGGGTTGAAGGTGATTTTATGAGAAGAATATTGTTTGATGGGTGAGAAATGAAGATAAGGGTGTTGGTGAAGTCCTCCTTCGCTGTGCTACTTGAACCTACAAGAAAAATCCTTGTTCATGTAACAAACATTGGAAAATCTATGATGAAGGAAATGGAAAAGATGAGTTGAATTTGAAAATAAAACCTACTGAAGCATTCAAACATAAATCTCACTCAGTATTCTAGAAAATTTCATGAAACTTCTACAACCTAGCTATTATTTCCAGCAATTCATAAACTAAAGAGAAAATTTGGCCTGTGGTGAAGATTTTCCCTCATTCTCCAATGAAAGAGATGAGAGAGGGAGGCTTGACACACAAATTTTTGAGTTTATCAGCTATGCTACCAACATTTATGCAAGATTAACTACAAAAAAATACAAATGGAAGCAAACTATAAAAGATGAGTTGAAATGAAAGAAAACTAGCTAAAACTCATCAAGAAAACTAGCTACAATGACATAAAAATAAGCATGAATACACAAGAGAGACTAAGGCCAATGGATTGGACCCTAACCCACAAGCCTAGCCCTCTGAAACTAAATTAGTGATGGAAAATCTCAATACTCATCTCATTGCAGAGAAGAGTCTCATTACATAATCATAAAAGTCTCAAAAATCTATTACAAGAGCTAAGAGTCTATTAGCTTCCGTCAAAGTTTGAATCCTAATGAGCTCTTTCTCAACCCTATTTAACCTAAAGGGTAGCTACCAAAAAATACCTAAAAATTAGGTGATGTGTCCTCTCTGACTGCAAGAGAAGTGGAGGTTTGGTGTACTTGATCTCCCACTTGCTTGGTTACCTTTGATTTCAAGTTTTTCCAGGGAATCTCGAGGATCCCTTGGTTGCATTTGGGAGTTAAGGAGGTGGAAAATCCCCCTATAATCTCTGCTTGCTATCTACTGCAATATTTAATTGAAAAATCTTGATCAAAAGTGCAATATATTCGTGATTATCCTGTGTTTAACCCATATTAGGCATTCAAAGTATGACAAGCCTTAATCACCATATACACTAGCAACATAAGACTATAATATAATTTAAATCTGAGAAAGAGAGAATTAATAAGGCTAAAAAGGTGAAAACTAACCCCTCCAATTATTCCTAATGATGGAGATCATCAATTAGTACTCCTCAGAAGCCCATCTTGCATAAGGGGAAATGAAAACAATAGCCTGTAAAAAATCTGAGATGAATTTTATGTGTGAGTCTGCGTGAAGAAGTTAAAGAGAATGAAAGGAGGGCGTTGATGATACAGTAGAAAATGAAAATGATACCTCTCTGACCTACAAACCAATAGTATTACTTGCACACTAGAAGGTTACTCAACTTGCAAAACATCAAATTCTAAATAATTCCAACAAGAATAATTGCAAAAAATAAAACTAGAAAGGAAAGGATGAGTTGAATTTTAATCAATATATAACTATTGCATCAAGAGAAAACCTATCTTTTTGTGATTTCCAATACAAATTCTACAACCACACTTTCCAAGATAGATGATTGATGAATATGCAGAGGTAAATTTTTATGTAAGAAAATATTGTAGAAAAGGAATATTTCTAAACTAAATATAGGACATAAAATGCATATCATAAATGTACAAGACAAAGAGAGAGATGAGAATTCTTGGGTTCGGCCCTAACCCATGGGAACCTAGCCTTCTAGAACACACTCAGACTGGAGGAAACAAAATTCTTTTCATTTATCTCAAAAAGTGCTCAATTACATGATATGGAAATTGAAATGATAAGTACAAGCTCCTAACTCTAGTAGTCAGGCTATTCTCCTCTAAAATGTTGAATCCTATTGATCTCTTGGTCCCATTTATTCATAAAAAATGAGTAAGGGGGAAACCTCCTTAGAAGGAGGGTTGGTTCCATCCAAAATCACTCTAGAAGTGGATCTAGTCTCCTAATATCCTCACAACCACTGAGTGTAGTAACTTCCCAATAGTCAGACAAGTTCTTGGTAAGTTAATGCAAGGAACGAGCCTCCTACATTTACTCTAGTTGGTCTCCAACATACTTCTACACAATAAATACTTTTTTTCTTGCACATTAATCATGTTAGGCCACAAGATATGATAAATATTCCTTAATCTCCCTAATAAACACATTATATTCCAAAAATTTGTCATCAAATGCAAAGAAAGAGGTAATTGTATGATAAAGGATGACTAGATGGGCATTTATTTATACCTATTTAGGAGGCCCATCACTATGTTAGAATATCTAATGGATACCTTGGTGTGGGACATATACTATGCTACTAGGGTATCAATATGAGGGATGAGAGAAGCAATCTAGTATCCCATGGTCCAATGTGACTGAGAAATAATTTTCGGTTGCAACCAAGGGAGAAATTATTGTTGGAGAAAAATTTACTATAGAGACCAAGGGTTCTACCATAGGGTGCCAAAATATATTTCATTGTAGAACAATGTAACACCATCATATTCGATCCTCCAGAATGGTGGAAAGTCTCACTTGAGGCATGCAGAGACTTTAAAAGGTGTCGGGGGTTTCCAGATAAAAGTGAAAAACATTAACATCTACATATTCCATCATTTAACTACAACATAAACAAAGCTTTCATTCATTTTTTGCAACATTCAGAGAATAAAAGAAAGGAAAATTTCAAGATGGGACATTCACGTACATGGAACAAGAAAATACCTATAATACATCCCTTTATCATATTATTTTTGAGTGAAAGTTCATATTAAATTCTTAGACTTATGTTTATCAAGAAGTTATAATCCATTACATTGGATCTTAACATATCAATACAATCATCTGCGACATAATGGGAATTTCAGTAACATTTCATCCCAATTCTATTTATCTATCTCTCTCCTTTATCGTGTGCTTCCTTTATAGCTTCGACTTGTATATTTGGTCCAACTTAGATCCTTCACTCGCTTAATAGGTTCAAATTTGATCCCTTTGACAAAATCAAAACCACCTCATTCTTGCTTTATTCACACTCGCTTCAAGACTTTCGATGCTTCAAATAACTTTGTTAGAAATAAAAATTTCCTTTTTCACTACCAGATTCCAATCAAAATTATCCATTTTTAATGGCTTCTTTTCATCTTCCACTTTCTTCTTTATCCACCACCAATTTCTGGCCAAAATTTACCAATTCCAATATAAAGTACCCAACAATGTTCTATCATTTGCAGTATTTCTACCAGTCTTAGGAGTATATCAGTACTTGGGAGAATAGAAAGAATAGTATATAATGACTTCAATATATGGAATGGAGACTGGGACATGGTCACATCCCATAGTCATGATCGGATAAACATATAGCACTCAAAGGTGGGAGATTCATAGGAGCTACTATCCAATGAGTAAGTGCATGGTCATGAAACCAGGTTATGTGGAGTGAATTACCAACAACCAAGGGTTGTGAGCCTAGAAACTACTATAGTATTTGGCCATGTTAATAACACAATCACCGCACATGGTCACAAATGTGCATTTGTCTAGCGCTTGGAGCTAAAGGATTTGAATGATATTTGGTATCCAATATAATAAAGATATGGTCATAAACCATAGTCATAGGGTGTTGAGGAGAAGGTCACGAGATCTAAGCACTATTGCACTAAGAAAGGTAAATAGATGAAGGTTTTGGTTTACCATGGTCCAAATATGTTAAGCCCATGATCACAGATATGGGCATATGTGAAGCACATGAGTGGTAATTGGTTAAAAAAAAGAGATCTATTGTTTGAACTACACCATACAAGTAGATTAGTGATACAGACTTATGCATGAATACAATAAAATATAGAAATAAATATAAATTTATAGATGCACCAGGAATAACACTTCGTTTCATTAATATCAAATAATAAATAATGCTTATAGATAAAATGGAAAATAAAATAGCTCAGGTGAAGGTAGCTTATCTCTGAGAAGATATGTGGCGGAAACATGCCTCTGGACGGTGTTGCAATGAGGCTTGGAGTCCTATTTATTATTGAGAAATAATGGAAAACTCTAAACATTCAAAAACCTAACCCTAGGAGATGAAGCGCCAATACTATGGGCCTCGTCTGGGTAAATTGGCACATCAACTTCCCGAGGACGTAACTTTGGCATACGATCTATGTTTGACGTGAAAAATATCTCATTAGAAATATCTATCCGAGGAATAAAACTTTATGGTAAAAAATATTGGTTGATGATCTATTTTAATCTCTATTTTCCCAAAAAACGTCATTTAGGGCCTCAAAACGATTTTGGAAGTTCAGGACCCAAAAAATTGCCAAAAATAGTAAAATTTTCTACAATTAAGGAAACTAAAAAAATGAAAGAAAAAATGGCGAGGGTCCTAGTGGAATAGACGGGTGACCACCAATATCCACCTAAATCAATCATCCCCCCTTAGGAAGCAATGGTCTGCATTGCGTATAGAGCCTCCATGAGGTGAGGAAATTTATGTTGAATCTACTCCCTAGTGAACCACTTGCCCTGGTGAAGGAGTTGGCTTCCTTTGAAAACTTGATAGGGCTATATCATTTGCTAGCGGGTGTTCCTGATCTGTGTTTTTAATATTCCCAATTAGCTCAAGCTAATGGGTATATACAATTTTGTTTCAATTTTCTGTTTCATGAATAAAATTGTAAAGGAGGATCAATAAAACTCCTGATCATCAAAATAAATCAATGCCACATGTGAACATAGCTAAATCTGGGCTATTTACATAAGCACACTTAGGTGTGAAAGAGACTGGAGCACTTGACCAATTCAACTAGGACCAGATCAACAACGTTGTGTAGATACAATGAATCTCCTAGATGCACAACGCAGTTTTAGTTGGAGGCTACTCATGTGAATTGAGCTAAATCATTGAGATGGTTTAGGGTTTGACCAGACTTTCATCCTATAAAAGGAAGAGGAGGATAGTAGAAGAAGGTTGTTGATAGAGTATATTTCTGAATATATTTTCTGTTTATACATATATCATTCTCTTTTGTTTAGCTGAGGATGGTGTTGTTTAGCACCAGGGTCCTCCTATTAAGGAATCCCACCTCTTCCATTAAGTATCTATTGGAAGAGTCTTGCTAATATCATCCACTATCAGGCATTTGGCCAAGTTCATCTTCCAACTAAAACACAGATCCTGTTGAGGGTTTGGTTTTCCTTGTAAGATGCAGCAAGTGGAGGCTAGATCTGTTCAGATCTAGGCCATTCTAGGGTCTCTTTTCACTAGGAAAGTCTTCTATCCCATTGGAAAGAGAGTTCTAAACCTTTGGAGCTGCATTTTTAGATCTTGGCAATAGGCCAATCTAGTGCTAGAGCCTACAGCGCAGTTTTCCTTCCAGGACTGCATTATTTACAAGAAGGAAGTTGCAGGGTGTTTTGACACACATTTGGAGGAGAGATCTCTGGTGTTGGGGTTCTGCCCTTCACTATGGTGATCCATCGATTAGACTTCTGATCCATGTTCTGTATAGATCTAATATGCTTCTATTGTATTCATCTTTAGAAATTTTTGAATACTACTGCAGAACTGCTACTTTAGATCTCAGATCTACTCTCTGTGTTTCATGTTTTGATCAAAACCCCAAGGGAAATTTGTAAAGGGGCTCTTCTAGTGTACAAATATAAAATGGATCTATTCTTTTGTACAAAAATATGCTCTAGATCTGGAGTGTAATATACAGCTACTGGAGCTCTTAAAAATAACATTGTCAAGCTATTTTTCAGTCAATACATGTGTTGCAGCCCCTCTTTTTGAGAAATTTCTTCTATTCTTGTCTTCTACATTCTGTCATACATTGTATGGGCCTCATTATGGATCTGATTTATTGTTTTGTATATGAATTTTGAGCCTAATTATTGTTCTCCTACTGTTTCTCTATAAAAATGCGTTATTTTCCTGCAATATTGTTACAGATTGCTGCAACCCCATTCTTGGGTGTTTTTCAGCCATACTAGGTGTGGGAGGTCTGTTTACCTCACCTAGTTTGATTTTTTATTTTCTCTCCTTTTGTATTTAGATAATATATCTCCATATATAAGGGATCCAAGGGTTGCAAACTCATTTCAGTGCACATACTTCTAAATAATGCGTTATTTCAGTAGGTATTGTTGAATCTTCCCTTTTGGGGATATTACAATGGTAACAGAGAAATCATCTTGGCACAGCTTGTGATTTGCTTTCTTGAAGAGCCAATATATCTTCAGAAGAAGATGAGCCTCTCACTGACAGAGAGAAGAAGTACCTAAGAATAAGATAGAAGAAATTTGATTACACCAATGATGATAAAGACAAGGGAAAAGCCCCTAATTCTGGAAGTGATGAAGACGGGAAGGAGTTTACAAAAACCCTTCTGAAAGCCATGCAAGATCTTGCTAGAGAGATCAAAGAGATGAGATTGGATAGGATCAGAGAATATCATAGGAGGTTTCATCTTGGATAAATCTCTGGCATGTCTCACCACTAGAATGATCAACCAGTGAACCAACCACAAGCTCCACAATTCTCTACCATTCCTACTTTCTTGGTTGTGGAGAATGAAGGGCCTCATGAGCAAGCATCCCTTGAATACTAATTTGAAGAATATGAGTCTCAGAATTAGAAATTCAAGGACCACTTGAGTTTTCAACAGTTTTTTCACCTCAAGGACAAGAGGAGACCAAGGCATCATCATAGAGATGGTGGATTCACTTAGAATCATGATTGACATCACTTTATGGGCAGATTCTTTTTACCCAAGTTTGATGGGTCATCCACTAGTTCTACCAAAGCATGGGTAGAAAAACTGGATATCTACTTTCAGTTGAACAAATTCCCTGGGATGGAAGCTATCAATATTGCAGCGCTGCACTTTGAAGGTGAAACACACAACTGGTGGTTTCATGGGTTGTCTACATTGGGTCATGCCAATGTGACTGCCTATTCTAAGTTCACTAGAAGACTGGTGGAAAGGTTTGATAGGAAGGATCCAGAAGCAACTTCATGAGCCTTGAAAATTTGAAGCAGTCAAGTAATATAGAGTCTTATATCTCTAAATTTCTGAGATTATCTGTTATGGTTCCTGATCTGTCTGCAGCAAGGAGGGTGTACATGTTCATCGTTGGCTTGGATGAACCTCTGCATGGGTTGGTTAAATCTACCAATCCCACTAACTTGCATGATGCCATTGAGAGGGCTAGAGACCTTCAATATGCCTTGCCAAAAGCAAAGGAAAATTTTCATAATAAGCCCTCTTTTCCTTCTAAAGGAAAGGAAGAGAAATTTGCTCCTTCAAAGGAGAGCTCATACAAGAAGCCTCTGGATGATGAAGTCTGGAGAGATCTAAGAAAGAGGAAGCTATGCTTCACTTTCTAAGAACCATGGGTACCTGGAAATAAATGTGCTAATGGTAAATCACATTATATAGAGGTCTTATCAGATCCCGAAGAAGATGAAGATGTTGAGCCAAGGAGGGCTCACAACGCTGACAATGTTGGAGGAGATCCAACACCATCAGGAGATGGGGATGGAGCATTTTATCCTATTTGAGGAACTCTTGCATCCTTGAGGGGAGTACCTAAGTACTTGACCTTAAGAGTTCAAGTTTCAATCATGAATCAGAGGGTTTTTTTATTGATTGACAGTGGGGCTACCCACAATTTCATTGATGCCCATGTTGTGCAAAGGAGGGAAATACCCACTGATACTTTTGAGGGATTCTCTATTTTGGTCTTAGGAGATAGAACAATGCAATGCATGCATTATGTCCCATCACCTGTAGTCACAATGGGATCCTACACTTTGGTGGATCACTTCTTTGTAGTTGACATACCAGACACCAATGTTATTTTGGGTGTTCAATGGTTGATTAAATTGGGGAAGGTCACCATTGATTGGGAGGCTTTGCAGATGGAATGGGTGGAAAAGAAGAGTGGTGCACATCAAATGATCAAAGGCATGCATACTTGCCCCTCACATAACACTTCCACACAAAAAACAGAGATGGATTTGCACAGTGGAAGCAAGGACCTCACTGTCCCTTCTATCATGTTCATGAGATTTCTGCAAGGGACACTATTATCTAGTGGAAAACCACCTAGGAGGCCACTTGATTTAGTTTTGGTGAGATATCTCTCAATAATTGATGCTCCAAAATCAGATCCAGGAGGGATGGGAGCATTATAAGACACAGCTACAGCACTGGAAGGCTTGGGCAAGCACAAGAAGGAGGGAGATTTTCTTCTCTCATCATCATCACCCACCTTCATCTCTGATTATGTGCTGTTGGAGGAGAATAAGGGAAGGTATGTCCTTCATACTTATACCTTTGGCATAATAAGTGTCAAAGAGGAGATCAACAACATGGTCGACATTCCTATTGATGCATCATCAGCATTGTCATTGTTGGGGAGTGTAGATATATATTGGAAATCCCAGCTGTTGGTTGATTATTCCAAAGATCGTCACACTTGTATGATTCTTGATGACCAGCTACATGAAGAGGGATATCTATTCCATGAGGGATTCATCTATCATCATGATAGGATATTCTTACCTAGAGCCTCCAAGCTGAAGGAGAGGATGCTGCAAAGGGCCTACAAAGAGTTTTGTTTCAGCCCTACCTATTCTATGAAGATCTACAACACTATCCTGAGACACTTTGAATGGGAAGGCTTTGGAGGAGAGCTACATCAGAGTTTTCTAGAATGCAAGAGCTATGTGGAGTTGGGGTAGAAAAAATACTCTATGCAAGAGTCATTTGAGACATTTTTTCCTTATTTTGAAAGGGGATAAAAATCTATGCACAATTCCATGTATAGGAGAGACATTGTTGGTGAAAAATCTGATCATGTAATGCAAGTGTCATTTTCTGATTTGACATATTATTTCACCATGTTTATGAAAACCATGAATCACAAGAGGAGTTTTGCATCATGTAAATCTCATGGCAAACATTGGGCCACTAAAATTTCTGAATTTGGCCACTCCCTTGTTGTGCAAAGGGATATTTTCTTTCATGATGTGTGCTTCCCAAAGGCACCAAACATATCTCACATTTTCAGCCATGGTGAGATAACTTGTGCAACAAGTAAGTGGTGGAGAAACCACTTACCATACCTTGACCTAATGCAGAAAAGAGATGCACTGCGCTGATACCATATGTGGGACTATGACCCACCTCCTCATGCTCAAATTTCTATTTGTGTATATGTAATTATGCTTCCATACTTGGATGATATAGTTGTGCTTTTTATGGGATTGTATGGAGGGAGGATGGGAGGTTTGTATGTACCACATGGGATGGAAACTCTCTATGTACCTCATGCTACATGTTTTAGAGATAGAATTGCTCCAACCATGTTTTTTTCTATCGAGTTTTTGACTCCTTGTGGGATGGATTATGTACATATCATGATGACTTTGGAGGAACAATTCATGGAGGCTTGGATTGGTGAACACCTAGCTTGTGAGGAGAGCTTGATTCTTGATGGTGTCACCAATGGAGGAGGATAAATGTTGCAGCACTCACCCTATCAGTTGCTTGAGGACAAGAAAAATTTTGGAGGGGAGGACTGTAATATTCCCAATTAGCCCAAGCTAATGAGAATATACAATTTTGTTTCAATTTTCTGTTTCATGAATAAAATTGTAAAGGAGGATCAATAAAAATCCTAATCAGCAAAATAAATCAATGCCACATGTGAACATAGCTAAATCTGGGCTATTTACATAAGCACACTTAGGTGTGAAAGAGACTGGAGCACTTGACCAAGTCAAATAGGACCAAATCAACAGCACTGTCTAGATACAATGAATCTCCTAGATGCATAGTGCAGTTTTAGTTGGAGGATACTCATGTGAATGGAGCTAAATAATTGAGATGGTTTAGGGTTTGACAATACTTTCATCCTATAAAAGGAAGAGGAGGATAGCAGAAGAAGGTTGTTGATTGAGTATATTTCTAAATATATTGTCTGTTTAGACATATTTCATTCTCTGCTATTTAGCTGAGGATAGTGTTGTTTAGCACTAGGGTGTTCCTGTTCGGGAATCCCACCTCTTCCATTGAGTAGCTCTTGGAAGAGTCTTGCTGATCTCATCCACTATCAGGCATTTGGCCAAGCTCATATTCCAACTACAACGCAGATCCTATTGAGGGTTTGGTTTTCCTTATAAGCTGCGGCGAGTGGAGGTTGGATCTATTCAGATCTAGGCCATTCTAGGGCCTCTTTTCACTGGGAATGTCTTATATCCCATTAGCAAGATATTTCTGAACCTTTGGAGCTATATTTTCAGATCTTGGCATCAGGCCAATCCAGTGCTAGAGCCTACAGCATTTTTTTCCTTCCAGGACTACGTTATTTTCAAGAAGGAAGTTGCAGGGTGTTTTGACACACATTTGGAGGGGAGATCTCTGGTGTTAGGGTTCTGCCCTTCACTATGGTGATCCATGGATTATAATTATGATTCATGTTCTTTACAGATCTGATCTGATTCTATTGTATTCATCTTCAAAAATTTCTGAATACTACTGTAGATCTGCTACTTTAGATCTCAGATCTACTCTCTATGTTTCATGTTTTGATCAAAACCCCAAGGGGAATTTGTAAAGGAGCTCTTCTAGTGTACAAATCTGAAATGGATCTATTATTTTATACACATATTTGCTCTAGATCTGGAGTGTAATATACAGCTACTACAGCTCTTAAAAATAATGTTGTCAAGCTATTTTTCAGTCAATACATGTGTTGCAGCCCCTCTTTTTGAGGAATTTCTTCTATTCTTGTTTTCTACATTCTGTCATACATTGTATGGGCCTCATTATGGATCTGATTTATTGTTGTATATATGAATTTTGAGCCTAATTATTTTTCTCCTACTGTTTCTCTCAAAAAATGAGTTATTTTCCTGTTGTATTGTTGCATATTTCTGCTGCCCCATTCTTGGGTGTTTTTTAGTCATACTAGGTGTGGGAGGTCTATTTACCTCACCTAGTTTGAATTTTTTTCTCTCCTTTTGGATTTAGATACTAGATCTCCAGATATAAGGGATCCAAGGGCTTCAAACTCATTTCAGTGCACATACTTCTAAAAAATGCATTATTCTAGCAGGTATTGTTGAATCTTCCCTTTTGGGGATATTACAGTGTTTCCATGATCCAATCAGTAGTTGCTCGTTCCATGTAGTTTGGGGTTTAATTCTATTGGGGTGAGTTTTTATGCAATGTCGTATGTGTCCAACAATATTGGAAAGTAGGGTTGAAGGAGGTCCACATTGAACATTGAATGCAAACCAAGGAATAGGGGAATACTAAGCTCGAAGGCATTGTCCCCTACCACCTTATTCATGTTGTATGGCCCATATTGGAGCAGGAGAAGCTTGTGGTGAGGCCTTTTGAGGCACTCCCTTTAAAAATGTAGCCAAAAACATTTTCCCACCTGTAACTTGTGTGGAACCCAATGTTGATCATGTCGCTTCTTGTAATTGGAATTTTCTCTATCCAATATGTCATGGAACTATTGGTGGATGTGTTGAATTTTCTCAATGAAGTTTTTCACCTTGTCGGTTTTGGACTAGACATGAACCGAATCCATCTGAGTAGCTGCAAATGTTATGGCCACATCAATGGGACATAGTGGTTGGAATCCCAAGGCCACTTGAAAGGGGCTATGGCCATTTGAGTTTTGGAGAGCCTGATTATAGCTATGCTTGACATAGGGGATGCTTTCATCCCAAGTGCATGGATGCTTTGAGTTGTATATGCGAATAATGTGTATAATCATCTTGTTGATGACCTCTGTTTGGCCATCAATTTGGGGGTGGAAAGTTGTGGAATTAGTGAGATTGGTTTCCAACATCGACCAGAGACTTGACCAAAATGTACTAAGGAAGCTGTTATCCTGATTTTAGATAATGGAATGTGGGATCCAAAAATGTACCCACACTCGTTCAAAGAAGAGTTTAGCAGTGGCTTATACTATGATATTATTCGTGCAAGACGCCATAATGGCCATTTTAGAGAATCTTCCAATGACCAAAAAAACACAGTCATTTCCATGCTTGGTAGAATGAAGGCCCAACATATAATCCATGGAGATGGATTCCCAAGGTAGACTAGGGGTAGGTAGCAGAGTGTATCGGCTTTGCTTCTTGATGGTTAGTTTGGAAATGGCACAGGAAGTGCAGGATCTGATGTACTTCCCAACATCATGTCAAAGGGTCGACCAATAGAAATATTTCTGTAGTATTTTTGTTGTTTTCTCGACCCTGAAATGTCCAACGACCCTACTATAGTGCGCTTCCCAAATCATCTTGGCACACTCACTCGCAGGAACATAGAGGTGTCCCAGGTGACATAATAGTGCATCCTGGAGGTGAAATTTTGGAACTTTCTTACCCTCTAGGAGCATCCAGTATTTGTTGTTGAATTATGGACCACTTTTGTAGAGATGCAGCCAACCTAAAGTCTCTTACCCACAAGAGTGAGCACAGTGGATAGTGCCACGATAGTCGATACTTCCCTTCTTGTAATTTATGTTAAAATGGAACTTTTGCAGGTATGTGGACAATTTATGATGGCGACTATTCTACAAATTCCCTTGTGTCCTTGGATCTGTGGTTTGAGGGCACCTTTCCCTTGCTTTTGATTTGCAGATCCAAAGTATCATTTCTTCTATTTTAATTTTTTCTCAATCTTGGCAGCATACTTCTATGTTGCACCAAGCGAGGAAATGTCAAGGAACTCCATTTCCTCCTAAATGTATTTATGCATACAACTTCGGTACTTCAACACCGAATGTTTCTCTGAATCTTTGGTACCTAACTTTATGTGCATGGTATGGAACAGATTCATTAGCTAATGCACATCTTGATCCCTTTGTTGCCACATCATAGTCCATTCATCTAAACATAAACATAGATATGCAGCATCAATAACTCTTAATTTCATTAATATCAAATACTGAATAATTATTAGAGACATAATGGAAAATAAACTAGCTCGGGAAATGGTAGCTTATCTCTAAGAAGAGATGTAGCAGCTACATACATCAAAACCATGTTACAATGAGGCTCGAAGGCATATTTATTATTGAGAAACTAAGGAAAACCCTAAACATAAAAAAACCTAACCCTAGGAAATGCAGTGCCAAAACTATGGGCCCTATTTGGGTAAATTGGTACATAAACGTCCCAGGGATGTAACTTTGGCATACGATCTACGTTTGACACACATTATACCTCGTTAGAAATATCTATGCAGGGGCTACAACTTTTGAGTGACCAACATCAATCAACAATCCATGTTGGTCCTGGTTTTCCCAAAAAAACGTCGTTTAGGGCCTCACAATGGCTCCATAACTTCAGGACCTGAAAAACTGGAAAAAATAGTAAATTTTGCTACAGTTAAGGAAACTGAAAAAATAAAAGAAACAATGGCAGGTGGCCACTAATATCCACTTGGATTAATTGGTGTCATGAGAAAAGAAATGAATAGAAAAAGAGCATGAATCAGTCAACCCATGATACCATGGGTTAATACCATGGATCAATACCCATGGTAATGGAGTCTATAAAACTATAAATATTGAGCTTAACATGTGTAATTATTTTTTAAGTACTTAGGAGAGAATATCTCTAACCAGTAATATTGAGATAACTATAGAAAATCAAGAAAACTGAGATATAGAAATCAAAGTAGAGTGTTGAATGATATAGAGGAGAAATCATTAATTATGGTAGTAGATCAATCCTACAATGCAAAAAATCATTAACTAAATTATAAAGTAAAGTGTTACGAAAATAAGTTTTGAGTGTTGAGAAATTAGAGTTGGATCTATGTGTAGAACCAGAGAGTAGATATCATAGTTGGGAGGAAAAGGGCATAAAAAGACTCACAACATTGTATATAAAGGAATAAGCATCTCCTTCAGGTTGGTTCTTGTAAAATTTGGAGATAAGTGTCTCCTTTAGGTTGGATCCTATACCATCAAGGGATTGGTGTCTCTTCTAGTTGACGCTAGTAAACTGATGTAATAATAGGTTGGTGTATATGAAAATATTATTACACATAATATTTATGGTTTCTCCCTTTAATGGTTTCCACGTACATATGGTGTTCTCATGTGTTTCTTGCATGATTAATGTTTAAAAGCTATGAATTATTTTAATTGTTAAAATTTCCCATTACATTTATTCACCCCCTCTTAGTATAATCAATATCCAACAATTGGTATTAAAGCATATGTTCCTTCAAAAATAGTTTAACCACTAAAAGTTAGATTGCAAGGGATCATGGCTAGCCACAAGGGTTCATCCTAGATAAATTATCCCCTATTTTATGGAACAAAATATTCCTTTTCGAAGGTAAGGATCAGTACCTATATTATGTCTCTAGGCATTGACATTTGGCTATTTGTTGAGACTAGCTATTAGGTTCTAGCAACTCCTCCTACTGGTCCAATCAATAAAGAGACACTCAAAAGAAAAGAATTACATGTTCAATGGTATAAGAGATACAAAATTTGTAAAGGTTATGTATTGCAAATATGCAAAATATATTTGGGAAAATATTTAGAGTAGCTATGAAAGAGATGAGAAGGTAAAAAAGGAGAAATTTCAAACTCATAAAGGATAGTATAAAAGTTTAAATATGGATGAAGATGAAACTATTGCATCTATATTTCTTCATTTATATGAGATTGTTAATACTATAAGTGGAATCAATGAAACAGTTTAAGAATCAACAATTGTGCATAAATTACTAAGTTATCTCCCCTAAAGTTTCACTCCAAAAGTCATATCCATTGAGGAGATAATTGAACGAGATAACTAAACTTCAAAAAATAAGTATTAATGCTCTACATGGAGTCCTCACTACATATGAAATAAGAGCATTGAAGGAGAAGTGAGATTTCAATGAAACAAGATTCAAAGAATCAAGGGAGAAAACTAGTCAAAACTAATCAAAGTGGATATTGGTGTCCATCCACCTACTCCACTAGCTCAAAGCACAATTCTCTATCTTGGTTGTTTTTCTATAGTTTTTTAGGTCCTAAACTTTTGGGGCTATTTTAAGGCCCTAAATTATTTTGTTTCACGTTTTATGGATTGATGCTATGCCATATGCAAAGCCTATGTCAGTCAAAATGTGTAATTATCGGTTATACCTTTCCATTGGGATACCTAGCGTGCTAAACATACATTTTATGCAATAATTATGACCCTAGAAAGTTGATGTACCAACTAACCCCAATAGGACCACAATAATTTTGGAATTTCATCTCCAAGGGTTAGGATTTGGGATGTTTAGGGTTTCCTCATTTTTTTATATTAAAAAGTGCCTTTCTACATCATTGTAACCCACTCTAGCAAATGAGTGTAGCCATCAGATCTTTTCTCATAGATAAGCTACCACCATTCAAGGTATTTTTTTTCATTCTACGTTTTTATAAATTTCAACAACTTCCATTTATTAATAGAAATTAAGTTTCATTATATCTTTGTGTTTTGGTTATAAACCTGTATTTCATTTCACTCACTTCATAAAATCTATATTAGTGGTATTCGAGTGGTGTTATCACCCAAAAAGTGATCACCTAGCCATTTTCCACTATGATGATCGAAATACACCGTGTAGTATGGTTTTTACACATTAAAACCCACTTTCACTTTAGGAAATAATTTACAAAAGAACTTTTCCTAAATTATTTCCCCTTATCCACTTGAAACTAACCTAGAAACTCATTTAACTCATTTCATGTTATTTTCATATTTTCCCATTTTGTGAAAATAATTAAAAATGTTTTCACCCATCCATAGGAATAATTAAATAAATCACTATTTATTTATTATTCCTCAATCATTTAACTTCTCCCCCTTGAAATAATTAATAAATCGCTATTTATTAGTTATTTCTAACCCATTTTGACCATATCACTAAGGAATAATTAAATAAATCATTATTTATTATTATTTCTTAATCATTACACATTTCTCCTATGAAATAAATATTAAATCACTATTTAGTAACTATTTGTAAGTCACCTTGACCATATCCCCTTAAAATAAATAGTAAATCATTTTTATTTATTAACTACTTTACTCACTTTTCTTAATTAACTCAATTAATCATTATTTCTTGAGTTAGTTCACTAAATAAAGAATAAATGCTTTCCTCTCCTAAATATAATAAAATACCCATAACGGTTAGATCTTGATTTGGCCTAATAATATTTTATTGTTTGAATATATCTACATATATCCTAGCATTTGGTTATAAATAGAGAGGTTTTTCCCTTGCTACTTACACATGATCATTATCATTGTCATCACTTTTATCTCCGTAATTTCGAACTCTCCACATTGAGTTCAACCGTTCTTGTTCTTTTCCCGTTTGTAACCAGAAGAGAAAGGAAGCAACAAAATGAAGCATGGGGACAGAAAAGGACCCTCCCACAGAGGAAAACATTAGAGACTAAATTATTTTGTACTACTCCACAGGTGATAATAATAAATATTAAAATTTCTTTCCATGTGACTTTCTCGCAATTTTTAGCATATTTTTTTAGATTTCTTGAGCTCTTTTTTAAAATTTCTCTAACAATTTTTGTAGATATGAAAGTTTTGTTGAAGATTTTAGGGATTTTTAAGTATTTTTTCTTTTCCTTTTTTTATTGTTAGGCAAATTTGTCACCGGTCGTAAAAAGTATATTTTTGGCACATCTTCTAAAATTTTTACACCTAAGAAGTGGTATGGTATTTATCTTTTTTAGTGTACATGTCCCCAATCCGGATGATGTATAAGGAGTTGGGACTTGAACTACTTAAGCCCTTCCAAAACCATCGTCACTGACCCTAATGATCTCCCATGTTATAAGAAAAAAATATGGTGGAGTAGGAGATCATATTAAACTATTTCTCAAGAAAGCCCTCACTTGACAAAGGAACAAGATGGTAGACAATTTCACCCAAATTCTTCAATGGATGCCAATAGGTGACACATATTCACCAATTGTCCACTTTAGAGGCACTAACCCCTTCAATGTATAATTTAATTTTTATATTCTTATATTTTAAGTCCATATAGATGTAGATGCTCTAGACAAATGTTTAAACTTTCTAGAAGGGTGTTTTTTGGTCCACAATTTTTCTGATAGAGAAAATATTATCTTTTCAATCCTTAAGGTTTACCCCCATGTCAATGATTAGGGGAGACTTATCGTGGGAAAATTTTGATAAAGGAATATGCATTTTTTACATTCTAACCCACTTTGAACTCTTTTAAGGATTTTGTTAAGGAAAAATATTACCTTGTCGGAAGCTATGAAGAACAATACATGAGATCGACCATTCTACAGTATGAGAGGGACCAAATAGTGTATGAGTTCACAAATATGTTTTATATCTTGCACACCAAAATGGGTATCGAAGACTTCAAGTGATATATGGTGCTTAAGAACCATGGATTTCTATGTAGATTCATCCATACATAAATAAATTTTCTATACATCTCCTCACTTGGTGCAACATAGTGATATGCTATCAAAATTTAGAAAAAATTTAAATAAAAGAAGTGATAATTTGTATCTTTGTATCCCTCACTACAGAAGTAGGGAAAGGGCATACCAAAATCATAAAACAAAGGACAGAGCCAAAGTGGACCACCCGAATACAACCCATCTAGGGTACAAATAAATATTGGTAATGGGAAAATGAAGAATTACATGGGATAATGGTGTGGCTTCCACAAGAGATGATCCCATAACTCCAATGAATGTCACGCAAGGTATTCATTGGTGGCTAAGATGAAAGCCTCATAGTTAGATGTAGGTTTCGACTCTAAAAAAAACCTAGACAAGGGGAAGAAAACCATTGATGTAGAACCCAATTCTACTATTTCCCCCACTAAGGTCTAGCAAAGTGATCCCAAAGATCCGAAGGAAGGTGAGAAAATTTTTCACTCATATATGTGAGTGAAGGGTGGTCCACTAAATTTCAACATTGATAATGGAAGTTAAAAGAGCCTCATATATCAAAGGCCATCGAACAATTGGACTTGCCAGAAATAACACACCCACATCCACAAACTGTTAGGTAGCTCTACTAGGGGAAACATATTTGTGTCAGTTAACAATGTTTCCTACCATATGCCATTAATCCCTTCAAGGATGAGATATTGTGTGATATTTATCCCCTTAAAGTTTGTGATGCTCTTTTAGGCCAACCATACTTGTGGAAGCATCATGATATATATGGATATAAACCTAATAGTGTTATTATTACTTTGGGCATACAACTATACAAGATTATAGAGGTAGCTCCACCTACTATGATTGTCAAGCGATGTGGTAAAGTCATCTCCTAGACTATAAATTTTTTCTTCATCCTAGTTATCGCAAAGTAAGAAGAATATTTTGGCCACATCCATGGTCTCCACACAAAGCCCCTCCCACAACAAAATCAAGTGGAAAAGGTTGTGGAAGAATACAAATACAACTTCTCCTCACCCACTAGGGTGCCTATGAATTATCACGTAAAGCATTCAATCAATTTGACCCCTGACACACCACCAACTAGAGGATAAGTAGCCTATTTTTTTGGTCTGAGTCACAACAGAAGGGATCCAATGATGTAAAACACCACCTTTTCTCTACATCAGTCCTCCCCCTGTTAGACCTGCAACAACCATTTGAGATTGAGATATATGGCTCTGACTATGGTATTCGTGTATTACTCACTCATGAAGGAAATCCAATGGTCTATCATAGTGAAACACTCTATAATATTATCTAAATATATCCCACCTTTGATAAGGAGATGTAATCCATCATACATGCCTTCTGAAATTCCAACATTATATTCTAGGGAAGGAGATGATCATTAAATATGATCACATGAATCTATAATATATGCAGATACAAGGGAAGTTACAAAGAGACATTAGAAATGGTCCACAAATAGAAGAAGAGTAGCACCCATCATGTTTCATACTGTCTTATTCATCCCCTAGTTGTGGCACTAACCAAAATTCTTAACTATTGTGTGCATGATACCTCTAGGTGGCCACAATTATACAACAATGACTTGGAATTTGTTGCCACATACTAGATGTTGATGGTAGGAAACCAAGTTCCCAACTTCCACCTCCAAGATGCACTATTTTTTTACCTTCGACGCCTTTTTGTTCCTTCAAACGAGTGTGCCAAGTTGATCTGGGAAGCACATTAGAGTTATGTGGTAGGGAAGTTTTGTGTGGAGAAGGCGGTGGCGGTTCTTCAACAATATTTCTACTAACCAAAGCTTCAATAGGTTATCCAAGGTATATCAAATCATGCACCACTTGCACCATTGCTAAACCAACCATCAACATGTAGGGGATTTACACTTCTCTACCTACCCTGGACAATCCCTGAGAGTTACTCTCCATGGAATACATCTCATCTTTTCCATCCACCAAAAACGACAATGATTTTGTGTTTTTGGTGGTAAACCAGTTATCTAAAATGTCCATTATAGCACCATGCAAGAAGAAAATCACAATTAAATCCACTACTAAACTCCTCTTTGAGAAAGCTTGGGTTCATTTTGGGCTACCTTGGACAATTATTTTATGTAGGGATAGCATGTTTCTTAGCACCTTTTCGTCCAACCTATGGTGTCTCATATATACCAAGTTGAACAAATCTATTTCCTTTCATCTCTAATTATATTGAAAAATAAAAGTGGTCAACAAAATGAATAAGCATATATTACACATGCACAACTAGAACCACCCATGTACATGGGATGAAAAAGGTCCATATGGTAAACATAGCTATAACAGAGCCCTCCATAGCTCGATTATCCATAATCCATTTCAAGGTTGCTTGGGGTTTCAACCATTGGCCCCAATGGATGTAGCTATGCATATTACATCTTCACCAACTTAGACATCCCATGCTGAGATCTAGGAAACCAAGGTAGCCAAATTTGTTGACTAGATCCAACACCTCCAAAAATAGGTCCACAATATCCCGCAAAAATGCAATGCCAAGTATAAGTAGCAACATGAATAGCATGAGGTTCCACATAATTTTTAGGTTGGTGATAATTTATGGTTAAATTTACAAAAAGTGTACCTCAAAGGCCCCAACAGGAAGCTTAGACCACTCCAATATGGGTCATACACAATCAAAAAGATAGTGGATGAAAATTCTTTAGAATTGAGCATTCCCCCTTTCCTTGGCTTCCACCCACTGTTCAATGTGGCTTTGACCATATTATCCACCTTTGTTGGAAACCTCATATGCACCCTAGAAATTGGTCCCCGTAGATCTCAATGCTGACTGCATTGAAAATGCTACAACAGATTAGATCATGGACACTAAGACATAGGATACCAACCAACAACACATCCAACTCTACCAAGTTGTGAAAACCATATTTCAGAAGCCTTTATACAATATTCATATGTGAGAATTTATATAATTTTTACATGAAATCCACTCCAAGTGTGATTATTATTGTTGATGCCCCGAGGGGAGTTTTCTCTTTCTACCAAATAAATGTAATAAGGATTAGTAGACTACATATTTAATTTTAGATAAATGCAGTATGGTGCATATAATGTTGTGTGCCTTCATCACTTTTGAACAACATCCCTTTAGGCATGTATCCATAGTGCCAAGTATATGAAAAAAGGTGATGGTTTCATATATGTGAGAATCGAGGAACTGCTAATCTATTAGAGAATGGTATGGAGTGATATGTCACATCAAGATGGAGAAAGAATATTTTTTTTTCTAAATATTTTATCTCTTAATAAATTGATCTTCAATCAAATGTCAACAAGCAACAATGAATGAAGAGAAAATTGTGGTGAGAAAATGGATGAGTTCCTCAGGAAAAATTTCGAGGCTTGATTCATAAACACGCCAATTAGAGTCAGCAAAACAACAAATAGAATATTTTACCTGTTTGTACCACAAGAGGCCCTTCTCAATGTGGCAACATGTGTAGTAGATAATTCTCAGAGTAAAAAGGGAAGGAGTCATATAATCGATGAGAATCCTTCTGGATATGACACAAAATATTTAATGAATTTCACAGAGGGTTTTCTTTCTAAATTTTTAGAGCAGTAAATTTACATGTTCTTCAACTTTTGATTGATATTTTTATTATAATGATAAAAATATTATATCTATGTAAAATAAGTTATAAATACCAAAGGGAATATTATTGTTGTATTTGGCTATAATATTCAAAAGGTAGCATTATATATTTGAATTCAAGAATATCTCTCTCCATTGAGAGCTTGCTGAATATTATCCTCCTTCAGAGAGATAATATATAGGGCAATAAAAGTGGCACAAAGAGGCCTAGTTCTTTGCAGTTAATCGGGGTATTCATTGTATACTATAATGTAATATCCCAAAAGGGAGAATGCAGTAATACTGAAACACAATATAAGAACAACAAATAAGTAAACAATAAACCTAAAGAAAACATCAAAATATATAGATAAGTTGAGCCATTTTATTATGTGGAGAAGATTCAGTTACAACAGTATGCAAAATATGAGGTAATCTAGCCAAAGAGATGGAATGGAATGACCCTGAAAACATGCCAAAATAGGCACTTCATAATTGGAAAGCTGCTGGAAGAAAATACTGTGTTGTCCCTTCAGCAGATAATGAACATATGACTGCAGGCTGAAAAGGGAAATGTATATCTACAGAAATCTGGAGCTCTGATGATGCCAATATTCTAGATCTGGCCAATGTGATGGGAACCCAAGATAACCCAGAAAGGATTTTCCAGATCTACAACTTTGGAAAATCACCCTCCTAGGGTTTGATCCTTTGACTGTTGGGTTATACAGATCTGAAGCTATATCTTATCCAAAGATGGCTGCAATATTTTATACAACTAGATCTAATCTTTGAGGGTTGATCCCTCCTTCAGATCTACAAGCTAGGAGTTTGAGATCTTGTCTCCTCTTCTTCCTCCTTCAAGTTGCAGCAACTGAATATGTAGCTGCTACAAAAATTGTGTTGTACAAGAGGGAGAGGCTCTATGCCTACTGAAATTTTTTTCAATAAGCTCCAGGCTGATGGAAATAGTGATGGAAAGGTTAGGGGATGATCCATCACAGGATTACTAGCTGAAATGCTAGCAACTTCCCTTCTCCCTTAGATCTACAAGAATGGACTCCCCAATTCCTAATGGGATGCTAATGCTGGGAGATGAATAATAGTTGGCCTGATGCCTGATATAGATCTGAATTTCTCGAAGGTTGATCTTGAAGCTCAAGGTGATAGGATGAATCCTTCATTGGTTCCCCGACTGAAATATTGAAGGACAACCTCCTCCTCTCAAACTAATCTTTAGAAATGTGCAATTCCTAAATATGGATGTTCTGCAGAAAGTAGGACAATATGGCACCAATTCCTAATGATGAATGAAGTTCAATACTCTTTCAAGAGCTACTCTATGAAATAGGTGGATTCTCGACCAGGAACTCCTTGTGCTAAACAACGTTGAAACTTAGCTAAACAACATAAGATTGCATGGAATGTCAAATGACAACTCCAGATCTAAATATATCATACATTAATAATAATCTTCAACATGCCTTATATGTTTCCTTCATCCTTATTATATATTTTATTTACCTTCTCATGCTTTGGCCCACCTCATAACTGTGTTGTACATGTGGACATAGGTCTCCATGTTGACTGTGTTTTCTCTCCATGATATCCATCATGTGTGAATGTAATGATCACCCTCTCCATCATGTATGCATTAATGCACCACTTCCTCCATCATCTCATCATAAATTCTCTATGATCTTACATTTTATTCCTTCCAAGATCTTAGTTGACTACTTCAACCTCCATGATATTTCTCATTAATGAGACATGATCTCCACTCCTTTCACATTAAGTAGCTGCTCCACTACTCCATTATGTAGATATAGATCTGAAATATCCACATACACACATCAAAAGTGGATTTTATTTATCTTTGGGGTTGTGGGTCCCTCCACCCTCTTATTTACTTAATTAATTATGGAAATCAAGAACTCTAATATTCCAAATATCATGTGAAAGTTTAGGAATATTACAGTCCTCCCCAGCAAAATGTTGCTTGTCCTCAAGTAAATACAAAAGTGGATGCTACAGAAAACCCTCCAAATGGCATCCTCATGTGGAAGGCCTTCCCATCTGTCATAATGTGTCATGCATGTCCAGCTCCAAAGCTACCTCTCTAGAATGTCTAGAATGGCCTCCAACTGAAAATTTAGATACCCATCCTCATCATTGAATCTCCAAGTGGAAACCATATGATGACCAAATATCTATCTACACATGAGATACATAAGATGAAGTGGTTCATTCCCAAAGTTGAAAGTCCCAACTCATGAACTATATCTCCAACCCATGACACATAGAGTAGATTGCATCTATCAATGCTCACATCATTAGCCATGTTGGCCATGTAGGAATCAAACATCACATCAACATAGTGAAAAACAAGAAGTAGAGACATATGGATGAACATGAAAAATGTCAAACCATATTCTCCCAATAACAACCAACTCATCAAAGCCTTCTGCTTCCATGCTAGATCATCATGAAAACAAGTAAGAGAGCCATACTCTCTCAAAAGAAGCCACTGCAACAATGCTTCTCGTTGTCGTGCCAAATCAACGTCAATGAGAATATGAGAGCCATACTCTCTCAATAGAATCCACCTTAATAAGTAATCTTGATGCCCCATCACATCATCATCATACCATGTACAATGAAAATAATCCCCCAACAGAAGCCAATGTTGTAAGGCCTCTTGTTCCCATCCTCCAACAATGTCATGTAATGTATGGGAAGATTTCAGCCCATACTCTCCTAATAGTAACCATAGCAACAAGGATTATTGCTGCCTTCCTACATTATCATGGTGCAAGTCATGGAGAAAAAATATAGTAATGGACATGTGAGATGTCTCATCAACATAATATAAAAACGCTCCCTTATGCCACATCATGTGAGAGTTATACTTTCACCCAAACCCAAGTACATACATGAACATAAGATACATCCCAAATAGAAATACATGTAAATACATGAGACATATTCCAAACATGAGTAAATACATGGAAATAAGATATATCATGAGATGTAAAAACTCTCTCATCAACAACCAAAGTAACGATGCCCTTTTCTTCTGCATTCTTCTAGTGATGTGTAAGGCATGAGTCAGAAAAACATGACCCATTGGGTGGTAACCATACTCACCCAAGAGCAACCAACGCATCCATGCTTCTTGCTGCCCTGTATCATATATCTGCAAGTGGTTTGGCAACCCCTTGCTCCACATCATCAACCATTCATCACAATGAGGATGATGGATCTTATTCTACAAAAATGTGGTATCATCCCATTGTAGGACACCAACCTCCTCAAATTGTTGAAGAACTTTTCACTCCATGATATGTTGAAGTGCACCTCCAATGAGACCTCTCCATGAGATCTTCTTCTCATCAATGGCCCTCCAAATTAATAAGTTTCTGGATCTGCTGCAGGTAGAAGTTTCTCTTTGAGCTGTGAGATGCTCCTTGAGAAAGTGTCATCTAGAAGGGAAAAAATATTCCTCATCTCAATATGTCTACCATCTATCATCTTTTCCTCCATTGCTTCATTAATGAAGATGCCATTTGATTGCTCCCATAAGGAATGGGTCTTCTTCTTTTCATTGCTGCTCATGGACAACGTTGTAGTCTGCAAGGTGATACATGTATTGTCTCAAAGCAAGGCACAATGCTGAACTCATAGCCAGCCATTTTACATAGGATCATGCTCATCCCATCTTTTGAAACTCTATAATTCAACTCAAAGGGTTGAATGTAGCTCAACAATGATGAACTGGGATATCTCTTCATCTCTTCCTTGATTAGATCAAGGATTCTTTGTGCAGTGATATGTTGCTGCTCCAAATCAGCATGTTGCTCTAACCCTTGGCCATGCAATAGCCCTGATGGCATGTCTCCATAAGTTTCAATAAGAGGTACTGAAAAAATATGAGATGAAATTGGTTGCATAACTTGGATCAAGTGATTTTCAGAAACATCTTGCAAGATCACAAGAGTTCCTTCAACCAGTGCAATAGTCTCTCCAACTGCTGGTAGTGATGATGGCTCCATCTGTACAACTGTACGAGTGCTTGTATCTGCCTCCTCCTCATCATGCATCTCATCAATCATGCATGGGGCTCCAAATGTCAAGAACTCAAGACCATCTTGAAAATATGCAAGTGATCCTGCTCTTGATGTAAGCACATCTACAACTAGTGGTGGTAGAGGCTCCTCCTCTTGAGTGATAATGAGAACATCTTCTATTGAATATTTATGTGTTATCTCCTTGATGATGGGAGATGCCATTATGTGATATGTCTCTGGTTTCTCCCTACCATATCTCTTTTGTATTCTTTGCATAAAATCTGCATAACTAGACACTTTCATGTGTGACAAGTGATTGAACCACCATTTTCTTGCTTCACCTTCAAGGTGCAGCGCTGCAAACTCCACAACCTCTCTTTATGATACAAGATATTTCAGAAAAAATGTAAATAATTCTTCCCTCCAAGCCCTTAATGTGCTTGTGGAAGACCCATTAAATGTAGGCAATAATAATTTATGCCTCTTCTTCTATTTCTACTTCTGGATCTCCTCTCTTCTTTGAGTTGCAGAAACTATTGGAGGGAGAGATTCTCCTTCAATGCTCTAGGGTGTGACTTGTATTCAGATAGATATTCACTTAGGGTCTCATGCCCCAAGCCTTCATCATATTCATACCAGTCCTCTTTCTCAAATAAAGTGGATATAGTGGAATAATGTGAAGCTTTTTGCTTCTACGGTCTTCTTTGATGCTGGAAAGAAGTGTTGGGACCTTCTTCATCTTGAAACCTTCTTGAGGTTTCTCTTTGCCTTTCTCTTCTTGTTTCAGTGATATCCTTAGAGAGATCCTTCATATATCTAAAGGAAGATGAGGCAGAACTTAATCTCTCCATATTATATCTCTACTATCTGCTTTTCTTATGTTGTCAAAATGCCCACAAGCTGAGCCAAAGATCATGGTTGGATACCACTGTAATATCCCAAAAGGGAGAATGCAGTAATACTAAAACACAATATAAGAACTGAAAATAGTAAACAATAAATCTAAAGACAACATAAAAATATACATAGAAGCTGAGCCATTTTATTATGTGGAGAAAATTCAGTTACAACAGTGTACAAAATATGAGGTAATCTAGCCAAAGAGATGGCCTGGAATGACCCTAAAAACATGCCAAAATAGGCACTACGTAACTAGAGAGCTACTGGAAGCAAATACTACGCTATCCCTTCAGCAGATAATAAACATATGACTGCAGGCTGAAAAGGGAAATGTAGATCTACAGAAATCTGGAGCTTTGATGGTGCCAAGATTCGAGATCTGGCCAATGTGATGGGAACCCAACATAACCCAAAAAGGATTTTCCAGATCTACAACTTTGGAAAATCACCCTCGTAGGGTTTTATCCTTTGATTGCTGGGTTATAGAGATCTGAAGCTAGATCTTATCCAAATATGGCTGCAATATGTTATACAACCAGATCTAAGATTTGAGGGTTGATCCCTCCTTTAGATCTACAAGCTAGGAGCTTGAGATCTTGTCTCCTCTTCTTCCTCCTACAAGTTACGGTAACTGAATATGTAGCTACTACATAAAATGTATTGTACAAGAGGAAGAGGCTCTATGCCTACTAAAATGTTCTGCAATAAGCTCCAGGATGATGGAAATAGTGATGGAAAGGTGGGGGATGATCCCTCATAGGATTACAGGCTGAAATGCTAGCAACTTCCCTTCTCCCTTGGATCTACAAGAATGGACTATGCAATTCCTGATGGGAATGTTGCTGCTAGGAGATGAGTAATAGTTTCCCTAATGCCTAATATAGATCTGAAGTGCTAGAAGGCTGATCTTGAAGCTCAAGGTGATAGGATGAATCCTTCACCAGTTCCCCAACTGAAATATTGAAGGACAACCTCCTCCTCTAAAATTGATCTTCAGAAATGTATAATTCCTGAATATGGATGTTCTGCAGAAAGTAGGACAATATGGCACTAATGCCTAATTCTGAATGAAGTAAAATACTCTTTCAAGAGCTACTCAATGAAAGAAGTTGGATTTCCGACTACGAACACTCCATGCTAAACAACATTGCAAGTTAGCTAAACAACATAAGATTGCATGGAATGTCAAATGGCAACTCCATATCAAAACAAATCATACATCAATAATAATCTTGAACATGCCTTCTATGTTTCCTTCATCTTTATTATATAGTTTGTGAACCTTCTCATGCTTTGCCCACCTCATAACTGCGCTATACATGTGGACATAGGTCTCCATGTTGACTGCACTGTCTCTCCATGATCTCCATCACATGTGAATGTAATGATCACTCTCTCCATCATGTGTGCATTAATGCACCACTTCCTCCATCATCTCATCATAAATGCTCTATGAGCTTACATTTGATTCCTTCCAAGATCTTAGTTGACTGCTTCAACCTCCATGATCTTTCTAATTAATGAGACATGATCTCCACTCCTTTCACATTAAGTAGCTGCTCCACTACTCCATTATGTAGATCTATATCTGAAATATCCACATACACACATGTGAAAAGTGGATTTTATTTATATTTGGGGTTTTTGGGTCCCTCCACCCTCTTATTTACTTAATTAATAATGGAAATTAAGAACTCTAATATTCCAAATATCATGTGAAAATTTAGGAATATTACATATAACAAGGGCATTTGACATAGGAGAACGAGTGAAACATTTGTGTATAATCTAGCGTGGGTAGTGCAAGGTTTCAAAAGAGGGTGGAACAATGAGTGCAAAGAACCCCACCCTCTTGGATGATGTCATGGGGGCGGGGGGGGGGGTGGTGTACCCCCACAATTTTTATATGTTATTTTATTTTATAGAAAAATTTTTATCATTCGATCTATGGAAATGGTACCGAGATATCGAACCCCACTCCTTCTACAATGATGTAAGGGTATATCCCCCACAACTCCTATCATTCGTGGATTTTCAACCTTTGATTGCAATTATTTATTTTTGAACGAAGTTGGGCATTGCATTGAAAGGCCCATGTGATTATTTTAACACCATTTGAGTCATTTATTTCAACATGTAATCACAGATGTTGAGTTCCTTGAGTTTTGGTCCTGTCATTTGATCAACATCATTTATAAATGATTCTCTTCCAACACAACACAAGACTCCCTTTTTAGTGCTCATCAAGAAACAATCATGATATTCAATCAAGAACCACCACATCATCAAGACCGTGGGGTCCATACGATGCATTAGGTAATTTAATGCAATTAACCACCTTCCTCTTCAATGACCCAATATACCATCACCGCCATCAATCGATGATGTTAATTGTGGTTGTAAAATTCCAAATCCCACCTAACGTGAGAGTTCTCAATTATCACCAAGGTCACTTGACATCCTGCTCTTGATTATCACCAAGGTCACCTGACATGGGCGAGCTAGGCCGAAGCATTTAAATCTTGTACCTTTAGAGTAATTTTGGGGTAAGAACAAGATGTACGAGCCCCATTACTGCACCAAAGGCTTAGGGAGGCTTATTTTTTCTAAATGAGAATGAAATTCTAGTGGATGTATGTAATGCAAGAAAATAAAATTATCAAAATGTAAAAAAAATGTTTTCTTTTGGCATGTGGTGGAACATGTCTTGTAAAAAAAATCAATGGTGATTAATACATATCGATTCATGAAATGGATGGGGGTTTGACTACACCAATTTTTCAGATACATGGTTTGGCCCACACCATTTTTTCTTATGTGGTATTATATTAGTTGATATCAAGCTTTAAATATCTTAGAATTTTTTTTTCCAGGGTTTGATATTTGTTCAGCTACCATCTCTTATCTAAGAGACATTTCACCATGCTAGCGATTGATTTGTGTCTTGAAACCTCCTCCATCGATCCTTTTCATTAGAGAATTAACATAGACTACAATTTCCATTGCAAATCAATCATGAAAATCATGATAGTTATTGTCAGGGCCTCCATAACAACCAATCACATTATTCCTTTTTTCCTATTTTAAATTTTTTTTCAATGTCTGAAAAATACCAAAATTAAATAACCCTCCACAAGGGGAATTATTTTACATCACTATTTTTTTAGCAAATGGAAAATTAGAAATAATATTTTCAAAAATAGGAAAAATAATTTTTAATTGACGGGAAAATGGAAATAATCAACAGTTTATGGAAACTTTGGTTAAAATTACAAAAACTTCACAAGCTGATGCATGTTCTAGGGGATTTTCCTGTGAGGTGAAAGCTATAGTCCCTGGAAAAGGGAAGAACTAATAAGGAAGGTTGAATCATCATTTAAAATTGGTAAAATTTAATTTAAATACTTTGATATCGATAAAAATTAATTTAAAGAATCTGATAAAGGAAAACAATGAATTAAGGTAGGGGGAGAATAATAATGATAGCATAGGTAATTACAATAAGATAATGGATAAGTATTTGAAAGAAAATGGGATATAAGTATCTTATACATAATTTGTTATTATTTTTTTCACCACTAAATTAAGAATAGATGAAACTAGCCCATTTTTTATGCATTGTGGATTGAGCCCCATGGTATTTTAATTCTCTATTTATATATAACATCAGTGGTGAGATCATAAACACATATATTGTTTTTTTAACTCAATCTGTTTTGTTTTATAAATTGCCTTAAATGAAAGATAATGGAAAATAAAAGGGAATAAAATATTATAATTTATAATTTACTTAACATGAATGAGTATCGTGTTATGAAGACCCATTGACTAAAAGGCTTAAGATTTGAGGAGTACGGAGTTTCCATTATGACCATGTGCTCGTTTCAAAGGTTGGTCGATTCAAAATATCAAAGGTCCCCCAATATTTCATTAATTACATACCATTACTACACAATAATAAATATTTTAATACACATGTACAAGAATCATTAAACGGTCACATATAGATTTTAAGTCATTGATGTTAAGGAAAAATATATTTCAATCAAGATTTATTTTAACCTTGGACTTATTAAGTGTTAAGAGGGATAAAATGCATCTAGTGCAATTAATAAATCTAGGTGTAAGCAATCAAATAAGATTAAAAATTAACAACTACATCGAAATCAATGCATCTGGTGCAATCAATCAAATAGGATTTAAGGATTCAACATCTACACTAAAATCAATGCATCTATTTCACAAAAACAAAATATTCATGGTTTTCTAAATCCAATTTTTTTACCTTTTGTAAAAGCCTTACTTCTTCTTCCTCTATGATTAATAATGTTCAATATTATATAATACTATATAATATTTTTATTTCTCTCTCACTCTCTCTCTCTCTCTCTCCATGCCATCTATATCTATATCTCCCTCCATCTCACCTACATTGTCTCTTTGTGTCACCCTCCCCCACCCCCAAAAAAAAAACACATACTCCCTCTCTCTCTCTCTCTTCATATCTATCTATCTCTACCTCCCTCCTCTCTTTTTCTCTCTCTACTTCCCTCTTTCCTCCTCCATGTATATCTCTATCTCCCTTTGTCTCTCAAATCTAACCCTCCAAACATACACACTCTCTCTCCATATTTATCTCTCTCTCTCTCTCTCTCTCTCTCTCTCTCTCTCTATATATATATATATATATATATATAATCTAGAATTGTCACTTTGTAATCGATAATATATGTAAGTTATAATATAATAATACTTACAATAGAGATGATTATTGTTGTAATATATTGGACTAATAATAATCAATATTTTTAATTATTATGCCAATAATAATAAAGAAAGAAAAAATAGCATGTTAACTTTACATTATAGACAAACCATTAATTTCTTCTGATAAAATTGGCAGAGTTGTTCCTTACATTTTAAATTACATTTTACATTTGACATTTATATATGTTTTAATTTGAATAATAATTAAAACATGAGTCGACATTTTTTTTTCTATATATATTTTTCTTGACATTTGAAAAATGTTGACATACTTACATTACACTTCAAAATCTCCCCCATATTGGGTTGTAGAGTGCCTCTCGATGCAATTAATATCCTTCTTTAAGATAACTCCATTTTCTAAAAATGTACTTATCAAGGTGATTCATTTGGAATTTTTCCCCATCGAAAAATAGTTATCACACCAAAGGATTATTTTAAATGTACTTTTTTGAAATTTTATGTTGTTTATTCACCTCCAACATAAGTATCTCTCTCTCTCTCTCTCTCTCTCTCTCTCTCTCTCTCTCTCTCTCTATATATATATATATATATATATATATATATATATATATATATATATATATATATATATATATATATATATATATATATGTAATGTATTTTAACTATTTATATATATCTTAAATGCATTTTCTATAACCATGGTGAATCAATAACTCGTTGGAGTAATTTAGGCGAGGCTCGTATTAAACCTAATGGTTACCATTATAATACCAAGAGTATATCCAATATCTCATAAGCGAGATATACTAGGAATTTATTACTTAGCAAGAGCTGAAAATACACTAGTGTAGAGGGCTACTCCTTAAATCTTATCACAATGGGCCAAAGGTGTCCCCCCATGGGATTTGAAACCCTGTGGAAGGGAAAACATCCCATTGTGCCAAATATTCATCCATCCCATTAAGAAATAAACCTTAAATTCATTTTTAATGTTTATATATACTTTAAACATAAATATGACATTTGAATGTATCTTTTTTCATAATAATCATAACATATTTGACATTTGTTTTGGATGTGAATTATGTAAAAGATTAAGAAATGTATTTTGTAGGTTTTCATGTTTAACATGTTTCTCAATCTTTTACATAGTTCAAATCTAAAATCTCAAGCACATTATAACTCAATATGGAGCTTCCACAATATGTTTCTAAATATTTTACATAATTCATATCCAACAAACTCAAGCATAACATGGCATCTATCCATTGTAAGAAAACCATGCATTTATTGAAAGGAATTATTTAGAATTTGTTAACAATTCCCATCCATCAACTAATAAACTGGAAATGGGTAAGGAAAACAATTTGGGGTTTCAAATTCAACTTAATTTAAATTTGGATAACGAGAATCCATGCAGAACTATTTTATGCAAAATTTAAATTGGCATATGATTGTTGATTTGTAGATATAACTATAGATTTGTGGCCAATTAAAAAAGATTGTGTACAACAATGTCATCACTTGAATTGGTACCAAGATATAAATTTCCATAACACTAATCACACCAACAAACAACTATTAATCCTCTATAATCTACACCAACAAGTCGACATCCAACAAAAATGATATGTTCTTCCTTAAAATATTGTATATAATGTAATACAATCCTTGTAATGACAAATCTCCAAACTACCTAGATTTAATGAATAGTAGGTGATGAGATTGATTGTTAAATTAGATGGTAGAGGATGGGTTCAAGTAATAATGGAGGGAATCCACTCTAATCTTAATACTCCTTTGCATCACTTTAACATATCATTTAATCCCCTCAACCTTTTTCAACCACCTTTTATTAGTTATCATCCTCCTTCCCAAATCTATCTCTGCATTTTACCAATCTTGTGTCTCTTTTGTAGGCTTATGGCTTGAGATTCTCTTATGATTTACATAAGTGGGATCTTAAAAAAAAAATTTCCTTGTTCCCTCATCAATGATTTTCCCAATAATTTCACACCAGAAATTCACCTTACATGTTGCATGGATAGATCCCCAAATTGGCTGTGAACATGCCCTCATTATGAGTTGAAAATAGGGATATGGAGGGGAAAATTACTCAATAGGTTTGAAAAGTCATGAGCCACAAGCAACACATAAATAGAGATACATAGTATGTGTAGACTAAATGGAATGAAATTATTCAATGTTTAAAAAAATAAAATTTTGTAACTCCTATATTTCACATGGGTAGGGCCATGTAACTAATCTACTATTTATATTGAAAGTTGATTGGGTTATTTAACTAAGAAAAAGAGATAAAGTAAGGAGCAAATAAATTGAGAAATTACTAAAATAATGCATGAGTGGTTTTTAATTAGATTGGTATTATATTGAGATGAAATATAATATTTAATTGAGGTAAAAATTAGGGTTTTAAAATATAAATTTTGCATAATTTTAAATTGGTGTATTTAAATTGGCATAATTTTGTTAATTGAGTTTCTATTGGTTGGTTGGGAGGAATAATTTTTATCTTCTCCACTTAAATTCGATTCTTATAAGTGACATGATGAGCTTTATTGTAATGACATAAAGATAAGATTTGATGACAAAAAAAAGTTTTACGACTAACCTTAAATGGATTTCCTACATAATTTCAAATCAGTCTATTTAAGTTCATATAATTCCAAATTGAATAACAAATAATAATCTTAAAGATAACCTTTAATATATTAATAACATAATTTTAAAATGATGAATTTAATATCTTAATAACATAATTTCAAAATGGTGAATTTAAGTCGACATAATTTCAAATTGGATGGATATGGATCTTAGGATAACCTTTGATGTATTAATGACATAATTTAATAATGATATATTTAACCAAAAACGGCATTGATTTTGTTAATATTGAAAAAAAAAAAAATTGTTAGTATTGAAAAAGGAAATTTTCAATGTAAATTAGGAGTTTAAAACTAATAAAATGTGATGTTTGAATTAAATAGATAAAAACCCCACTATTCAGCTCTACGAAAGAGACTCTGATCCAGGAGATTCTAGCTATGCAAAATGCTCTACATTCTCAATACAACTCAAGAATTATATATCATACATGGTTTTATGGAAGTTAAAACCACACCTTAAGAAATAGAAACTAATTCCTATCCTAAGGTCTCACAAACCAACTCACACTAATATAGGATTCTCCATTATCTTCAACGCTCCCCCTTAATCGAGATGGGGTTCAAAAATATGCCTAACATCTCCCTAAAAATTTGAAACTTAATTTTACCAAGAGGCTTGGTGAAAATGTCAACAACATTATCACATGTTTTACAATATACAAGATGGATTTCTATAGATTGAACTTTCTCCCTGACAAAGTGGAATTGTGTATCAATGTGTTTAGTGTTTTTGTGAAACAACATATTATTAGCAAGTTTATTTGAGCTCTAGTTGTCACATATGATTGTTTTTTCATCTTTCTGTTCTTCCCCGATATCCTGGAGAAGTCTCCGCAACCAAGCTGCCTCACATGTTGTGCACATAGCTTGATACTTTGCTTTTGCTAAAGACAAGGAAACTATGTTATGTTTCTTACTGCTCCATGTAATGACCTCGGATCCAATGTTGAGTGCATAACCTGTTATGGATCTTCGGTCGTCTACATTTCCAGCCCAATTGAAATCTGTAAATCTTGTCAATCTAACATCATAAGAATCAGTATCAATAGTACCATAATCTACATTTCCTTGTAGATACCTTAAAACACCTTTCGTTGCATTTTGATGACTCTCAAGTGGCTTGGACATGTATTGACTTAGTACACTAACTGCATAAGCCAAATCTAGTCTTGTAGTGGTTAGGTAGATTAGACTCCCAACCAATTGTCGGTAAAGTGCCGCATCTGCCTCTTTAGAGCCATCCTAACTTTGAAGTTTAATGTTTTTCTATAATGGCACTGTTGCTGCCTTGTAAGGATATACTTACCCTGGGACAAAAAATTTTGTCCTGAATCTCTCCAAATCTCAAGACCCAAACAATATCTTAGTTCACCAAGGTCTTTCATTTTGAACATTTGTGACATTTGCTGCTTGATTTCTTTGATCAGATCAATAGCATCACCTATAATAATTAGATCATCTACATACAAATAAATCAACGCTATGCACCCATTTTCATCTTTCGCAGTATACATATTAGGGTCGTTTTTACTTCTTTTGTAACTGTGTTGCAGAAAAAATGAATCAATCTTTTCATACCATGACCTGGGTGCTTGTTTTAGTCCATATAGAGCTTTCTTTAATCTACAGACTAAATGTTCTTTCCCTTTCTAGAAAAACCCCTCAGGTTGCTCTAAATAAACCTCCTCTTTCAATTCCCCATTTAAAAATGCAGAATTTACATCTAGTTGGTGAATGATCCAATGTTTCTTAGTAGCTAAAGCAATCAACATTCTGATAGTGTTTAGTTTAGCTATAGGGGCGAAGGTTTCCTCATAGTCAATACCTTATTTTTGTGAATACCCTTTTGCTACCAATATAAATTTTAATGTATCTATGGTTCCATCTGCATTAATCTTGGGTTTATACAACCATTTACATCCTATGGTTTGTTTCCCTTTAGGTAGTTCAACCAACTCCCAAGTGTTATTTTTGAGAATATATTCATATTCCTATTCCATACTTGTTTTCCATTCACTACATTTATTTGCTTCTCTATAACTAGAAGGTTCAACAACATTCATTATACTAGTTATAAAGGCATTCTTCTTATATCTAGCAGGCAACTGAATCTGCCTAACTGATCTTCTAAGCGTTGGTGTAGCTTCCAACCCATTCTGAATTTACTTTAAAGGGCTCGGCTTGATTGTTTTATATGAACTTTCTACTTCTACCTTTTTCTGATCCTCGTGGTTGTTACTTTTTTCTTCACTTCCTTCCACCAAGAACGAAATATTCCATTCCTTATTTCTTTTATCAGATTCATCAGAAACCTGCTCATGGAATGTGACATCTCTACTAGGAAAGATCTTGTGAGTAGAGGGATTAAATAATCTATAAGCTTTAAATTGTGAACAATACCCTACAAAGGTACATCTAATGGCTTTTGAATCTATTTTTCTTATGTCTTCCTTTGGAATGTGGGAAAATGCTTTAGACCCAAATACTCTAAAATGTTTTATTGCATGCTTAAATCCTTATAACACTTCAAAAGGAGTTTTAAACTCGAGACTTCTTGTTGGACTCCTATTTTTCAAATAAACTGCAGTATTCAATGCTTCAGCCCAAAAACCATTCGAAAGACCCTTACAGTTCAACATGCTCCTAGCACACTCCACCAATGTTCTATTCTTTCTTTTTGCTACTCCATTCTACTAAGGAGTATGGGGTAATCTGAATAGCTGTAATATTCCATGGTTTTTACAATACTTGGTAAGTTACTCATTCTTGTATTCTCCCCCTTGATCAGAGAAGAGAATTTTTATCTGCTTCCCTGTTTTATTTTCAATCATATATCTGAACTACTTAAAGTATTCAAATGTGTGACTTTTCTTACTCATAAAATATACCCACAAAAACTTTGTGCAGTCATCAACAAACAGTAGAAAATATAGTGCACCTCCTAATGAGTTTGTTTGCATGGGTCCACATAGGTCAGTGTGCACTAATTCAAGTATGTCTCTCTTTTTCTTTTCTACTCGAACAGGGAATTTTTCTCTATACATATTTCCTAATGCACAAGCATCACAATCATTATGCACTTTTTTTAATCTAGGAAGATCTCTTACCATTTCCTTTTTCTGAAGTAACAACATATCAATGTAGTTGATATGACCAAGTCTCTGGTGTCATAACTCTTATGTAGTCAAACTTGATGTTGTCAAAGCTCGATTTGGTGTTGTCCTCACATCCAATTTGTACAGACCTCCTATTTGAATTCTTGAAGCAATAGTCTTCATGCCATCCAACAAATCTTTAATATAACAGTTAGATTTAAAAAATTCTATCTTGAGATCTTGATCTATAATAATGGACACAGAAATCAAATTCTTTGTCACTCTAGGCACATACATTACATTATGAATATATTTGACATTACCGTCAGGTAAAATAACATAAATTTTCCTGCACCCTTTGATCTAATGACTTTTATCATCACCAAGGTAGATTTGTGATCCGTTGTTGATTTCTTTAAACTCTTAAAACCATTGTCTTTTTCCTGTCATATGTGTGGATGCTCCCAAATCCACATACCATATGTTTTCTTCGACATTTTCATCAAAGTCTGCCATGAACAATCTAAAATTCTAAACATGGTCATGATCTGTGAAATGACCTGCATGTATTTTATGCCTCTATTGTTCTTCATGAAATTTCTTCCTCCTACACTCCATAGCCATATGACCGAGTTTTCCACAATAAAAACTTTTTATTATAGAGTCATTTGTATTTGGGTACATACCTTGAGCTTGATTCAACCTTTTTAGTGGATTTCCTCCGTTTTGCTATGAAGGATTTCCTTTCGCTTTGAAGAATTTCTTCTTCACCATTAATGCAAGATCTGCACTCTGGGGTTTTAGATTAAATGTTCTTTATTTTTCTTGCATTAATATTCCTGTCAGTTCTTCAAATTTCAGGATTTTCTCTCTCGAACTTATCCCAGTGATAAATATTTGGTATTCATCAGTCACACCATTCATGGTAATAGTGACCAAATTTGCATCTACTACAATTTCACTAATATCTGCCAATTTTTTCTTCAGATCCTTGATCCACGATATGAAAGAAGCAATTCTTTCATTATCCTCCATCTTTATGGATAGAATATTTCTCTTCAAAAATAGAAGACAATTTGTATTCCTGATCTCATACAAATCCTTCAATACTGTCCAGATTTCGCTTGCTGATTTGCATTCTCTAATATTTGGTATGATGCAGTATTTCAAAGACATCTTCAACAATGTCTTCTCCTAGTCTTCAATCATTGGGGCTCCTACTGCTGGCTTTGGCTCATCGCCATTTGCAATCATCCAAGCACTCTGTGCTTCACTCAGTGCTTCTAGCACAGTCTACATATTGAATTTCCAATTTGAGTAATTGGAGCCATCGAGTTTGTTACTCTCTTTCAAGTATGCTTCAGTTATTTGATTATTCATCTTAACAATTCAAAAAAAATTGACAGAAAAAAATTATGATAAATCTACCCCAGATATTTATAGAAAGAAATGTTACGATACAGATCTACCTGATCTGCGATCAGTCAACGAGTTGTTTTGCACCATGTGTGATAGGCTTTCAAATCCCTTGCACTAGCAAGATCTACTTCAGATCTCTTCTTTCATCGGTGAGCTTTCAGCAGATCCCTTCATCGACGACCTTTCACCGTATTTCTTCCTTCATTAGTGGTGTCCACTCGCTCAGATCTACTTCAGATCTCCTGGGCACACTTACTAACCCAATTTCCAGAACGATCATGCCAGAAACGAAATTCAGTAAGTCCTCCTCTAATCATCGCCTCTGTTCTTCTCAGTCTCGCGCAATTTGCGTGACTATTGCTCTAATATATGCAACGATCGGTGTGACTGTTACGCCAAAACCTGTGCTAATCCACTTAAAGCCTGAAGAAAAAAAAATTCACTCAGTCATCAGGGGATTCTCCTTTGCCACCTGGATACTCATAGCAATCACAGTACTCTGGCTATGATTCAACCTTGGAGCTCTGATACCATGATAAAATGTGATGTTTGAATTAAATAAATAAATAACCCATTGGTCAGCTCTACGAAAGAGAGTCAGATCCAGGAGAGTTTGGCTCTGTAGAACACTCTACATTATCAATACAACTCAAGAATTATATAGCATACATGGTTTTAGGGAAGTTATAACCATACCCTAAGAAATAGAAACTAATTCCTATCCTAAGGTCTCGTGAACCAACTCACACTAATATAGGATTCTCCATTATCTTCAACAAAAACATAGCCTTTGATATCTTAATGACATAATTTCAAATCGATCTATTAAACATAATTTGAAACAGGACACCATAATAAAGTATTAAAAATAAGCATTTATTTTTAAGGGCCTAATTTCAAATTGATGTATTTAACTTGGCATGATGTTGATTTTATTAGTATCAAAGTGTTATATTTTTTTTTCAAAAGTTTTGATTGAGGAATTTCTCTTCAAATGGCCTATTTTCTTGTTCAACATATAATAGTATTGTAATTATGAAAAATTAATGACATTTTTTTAAATGGTTGTAGATGTGTCCTATATTTATAATGAAATTATAATAATATGTATAAGAAACACTATGTACTTATGTGCCACGGTGTATGATTTTTTAGATGCTTCGTGATGTTTATTTTGTATGCAATCTTTGACACCTTTTGTTTTTTGGAAAACAACAAAACACATAAACATGACCATGTGCTCATGTAATGGTTCTATATATTTGAAGCCTGGCCCGCTTAAAACCTTTGTAAAGTGGAAATTATGTGTTATTTTCAAAGTCTAACACAATTCAATAATAGTTTACTATACGTTATTATGATGTTACAAAATAGGATGATCATACAGAATTATGTTATTATGTTTTCTTTCATGTTTTCTTTCCATTGCTCAAAAGGCTTCAAAGATATATATATATATATATATATTATTGTTATTAATTTTAAAATTTTTAATTTCTATTTATGAGAAAGGGTGTAATGTTTAATATAGATCACATAATATGTGTAATAAAAATGATTATATATATATATATATATATATATATATATATATATATATATATATATATATATATATATATATATATATATATATATATATCATATAATAATTTTCCTGGATGTGGATGATCAATAACGCATTGTTGGCATGACACATGGGCTCTCCGATGCCACGCAGTTGTCCTCTCCATGAGGCAGCACCTGCCCCAGGCGTGAGAGCCTTATATACGCTTCACTGGTCCACATCCTAGTGCTATCCTTGGCATTAAATTTTTATTGAGGGAATTCACTCGATTTCATCTGACTTACAGAGCGCTCTAGCCATTTATGGGTAATGGTGCCAACTCCAACCCGCAATTGTCCCACGCCTCCATCTGTCTTTCCCTTAGGCTTGCTCTGCAAACTCCTGCTCTTGGCTTTGTTGGTCTTCGTTGTTCCTCCGCCCCTCACACAGATGTTCAGTCACCCTCCACTCATTTTTTTCACGTTGCATATCGCTCCACAAATCGTGCATATCCCTCTACTCATCTTCCTCATCTACATTCCCATAATTTTGCTAATACCATACCTCGCCGCCACTGAATGCATTGCCACAGAGGAGGAGGCAGAGGTTCACCCTCTTGCCCTCCAATTTCTTCCATGGTGGAGTGTTATGTGGATTTTTTAGTGGCAATGGAAGCACTGGAGTTCTATGACCCACATCTCCCCTCAGCCCATTTCTCATTTCGAATTCCGGAAGCTCAACCAAGAAATTATGGCTCGGGGTCTAGAAGAAGGTTGTTTAAATCCACTCTCTCTCATTCCTCCTCCCTATGGCCTAGGAAAATGGTGGCTATGCCCATCAAATGCATGGAGGAAACCTCTGATAGTGGGGTCAGTAGCATCTAAACCAAATGCGCCCGGCATTTGGACAAGGTAGAAGACACGGGTGCTCGTTCCACCTCCACACCAGAGTTGGACCCTCGAATCTCCAAGAAAGAGGATAAACCCTCTGACTATGGGTGTTACATAGTGGAATAACCTCCTCATCAATAGCTTCAAGATGCAAAGGACCCAAACATGTAGTGACATGGTTCCTCTTTATCTAGATTTTTCTTGCTTTACTGTAATCTCTATGTTTATTTTCATTATGCACAACAAACTTCGTTTCTGGGATATTCTATTTATGGTTGGTTTCCCCAGTAGGGGAAGCTCTCTATATGTTATGTGGACTGCTTTATGGGTTGGTTCCCCCCTAAGGGGAAGCCCCTTGTTTGATTTTTTGAATTATCTCTTTCCCACCAGGGTTGGCTAGCTCATCAATCCCAATCTAGAAGTTAGACTGCACTTTTTTGTATTATATAATAGAATCTAGTCTTATGCAGAAAAAAAATAAAATATATATATATATATATAGTTTAAAAGAGTGTAATTCATGGGTGAAGAGGAAATTTTTTTTTATATTGTTATAAAAGTTCTAATTTTTGGAAATTGTTTTTTTTTCTTAAGTTATGGGATACTTTGAGATAGTTATTGAATTTTTGGGTATACCCAAAATGACTATATTATTTATCTTGTGACTATATACACATAAGTGGATCGAATTTCACACCAATATTTTTCTTTATGTGTAGCCTAAATGGGTTGGATCAATTGCTGAGGAGCTAGAGTTTTTCCAATATTGAGTAGGATTCAATTTCTATGGGGTCTTTCACTAAAGCAATGCGACCACTTTTAGGAAATTTTCAAATGTGTGGTGGTACCTAGATAAATTATATTAATTGATCTCATAACCCACATACACTTAACTGGATCGAATTTGACCTCCATATACTTCAATTTAAATGTACCTAGAAAACCTTATATTATTTTTTTAACTAGCTACCTAAGTCATCTTATGACCATGGGTCATAAATTAAAATTGTCCAAGTCATTTAGACTTATTCATTTTTAATGTGATTAGTAATATAATTTCTTTCTATCCCAACATTTCCTTAAAAAAAAGGGAGTTATTCACATATTTTATTTTTAAGATAAAAGAAACAAAATCAATATATTAATTTAATTGATTTGAAAAGACTATTTAAAATTGTATTTCACGTTTTTAATTAGTAGTTGAATTACTTCCCATTTAAAATTAATTTATAACATTTTTCTTTTTTATATCTGTAAAAAATATTCATGTAGGTTATTGATCATACATGAATAAATCTAAATATATTAAAAAAATATAATCTCCTAACATTTCTATACTATAGTTGAGTACCCATGTGTACTAGCACAACCACATTAATAAATGTAGTTTATATGTGTCGAAGACATACATCAATCACATTATTATTATGATTATTATTACTACTAAGACTACTATTTTTAATTAATATTATTAGTATTAATTATTATGATTATAATATTACTACTATTATTAATTAATATTATTATTTTTATTGTAAATCAAATTTAATAGTACAATAAATTAATAAATATTAATAGTAATTAATTCATTCATTTTTATTATAATGAGATTGTCTTTCAGAGTAATCACATTATTAAGATTTGGTCAACCTCATTATCATTATGGATCACAAAACACTAATATATATCATATTTATTAATTAAATAATATAAATATTGTTGATATAAAAAGTGTTAATAAATGATAGTAATAGCAAATATTATTTTTGTTTATTTATTAATATAAATATTGTTTTTATATAATTATATTAATTATTATTAAGTAATTAAACTCAAGGAGTTATATTTAACCCAAGGACTAATAATAAAAATCCTATGAATAACATTATACTCTACGAATGTGAACCCTTAGGTTAATAAACTAAAGGGATTGACATTATAAACCCAAGGGAATAATATTAAACCAAAGGTTTATAAGCCCTAATATAAATATTATAAACCCAAGAAAATAATAAACCCAAAGGATTAATACTAAAAATCCAAAGGAATAATATTAAATCCAAGGGATAAATATTATAAACCCTAAAATAAACATGGTTGACCATGATTGACCATAGTTGATTATCATATTGACATAATATTTTCCAGAATGCGATGTTGGACTATGGTTGATTATGATTTATTTTCATATTGAGACAACCTTTTGCACAATCTGACGTTGAACAATGGTTGGCCATGGTTGATTTCCATATTGAGGCAATATTTCTCACAATGAGACGTTGGACCATGGTTGACCATGGTTATCACAATGTGACATTGGACCAAGGGATTGATAAACCCCAAGGGATATAAACCCTTAGATTGATAAATCCAAGGGATTGATATTCTAAACACAACATATTAATTATAAAACCCCAAGGTATTATAAACCCAAGGGAATAATATTAAACCAAAGGGATTAATATTATAAACCCAAGGGGTTAAAACTAAAAATTGTAATATTCCCAATTAGTCATGAGCTAATTGCAATATTCATTTTTGCCTTATTACTTTGTCTGAATAATAAAAGAGAAAAGAAGGACCATAATACTCCTTAATAATGAAGAAATAAATGCCAAATATGAAAAGGCTAAATCTTGGTTGTTAAATCAAGCACCCTTAGGTGTGAAAGGGGCTAGAACATTTTGACTGGGTCAAGCTTGACCAAATCTACAACGTTGTCATGGAGGAGTGGCCATCAATGAGGCACAATGCAGTTTTAGATGGAAATGCCTTGTGTGAAAGAAGTGATCTCATTGGAAGTGGTTTAGGGTTTGAAAGCTCTTGTCTTATAAAAGGAAGGGGATGGAAGAATTATATGGTTATTGATGTTTATCATATTTCTAAATATATGGTCTATTTAGACATATATCTTTATCTTGCTATTTAGCTGAGATTGAATGTTGTTTAGCATTAGGTGTTCCTGATCGCGAATCCCACCTCTTCCCATTGCGTAGCTCTTGGGAGAGTTTGTATTGCATTGTCTACTGTCTGGCTTAGGGCCAAGTTTCTTCTTTTAACTACAGCGCAGATCCTGTTGAGGGTTTGGTTGTTTTTACAAGATGCAGCAAGTGGAGACTAGATCTTTCAGATGTAAGCCATTTCAGTGCTCCTTTTCAGTGGAGGAGGTTTCTACTTCATTGGGAGGACAATATTAGAGGGTTTGAGCCTCATTTTCATATCTTGGCATCAGTCCAACCATGTTTTTATCCCTATATCATAGTATACTTCCAAGTCTACGTTATTTCTGTAGGTGCAATTACAGGGTGGTTCAACACACCATTTGGAGAGTGATTTTCTAAGTGTTGGGGATCTGCCCTTCAGTTTGGAGATCTGTTAGAGGAGGCCATTCTATTGCTTATTTCAGTTCAGTCACACTTTCCAGATCTATAATTTTCAGTAGATATGCAGTATTAGATCTCATATCTATAGCTTGTACTTGGTGTTTTGCTGAAAACCTCAAGGGGGTTATTTAGAGGAGCTTGTATAGTGCATGGATCTTATATAGATCTAACTTTTTATGCACTTATTTTCTCTAGATCTGATATGTAATCTACAGCTGTGTAGAGGTAATAAAATATTGTTGTAAGGCTTTTCCAATCTTTATATATGGTTGCAACACCTCATATGGAGGGATTTTTCTTATTGGAGACTTTCTTTTCTTGTTATATGTCTTATGGGAAATCTTTTACATCTATTTTTCTGCTATAAGAAAAAATGAAAGGTCTCCATATTGGCCTCTTACTATTTAAATGATGATCTACATTATTTTTCTATCATTTTGCATTATATTGCTGCATTCCCCATTTCAGAATATTACAGTGGTATCAGAGCATCATCTTGGAACAACCTATCCATTCTAAAGCGAATATGTATTTTGAATAAGGAAAGCCTCTTACTGACAGAGAAAAGAGGTATCAAAATAGAAGGCACAAAAATTTTGATTATACAAATGATAATGAAGACAAGGGTAAAGCCCCTTTATCTGGAGGTAAAGATGAAGAGAAGGATTTCCCTAAGATCCTTCTTAGAGACATGCAAGACCTTGCTAGAGAGATCAAAGAGATGAGAATGGAAAAATTCAAGGAATCCCCTAAAGGATTTCATCATGGAGAAGGCTTTGGCATGTCTCACCACTGGAATGGTGAACCAGTGCATCAACCACAATTTTCCCAATGCTCTACCATGCATACATTTTTTGTTGTGGGAAATGAAGGGTTTCAAGAGCATGAATCCCTTGAAGACTATTTTGAAGAATATGAGTCTCAAAATCATAGATTCAAAGATCACTTGAGTTTTTGGGAGTTTTTTCAAATAAAGGACAATAGAAGACTAAGGCATCATCATAGAGGTGGTGGATTCATTCAGAATCATTATCGACACCACACTATGGGAGGATTATTTTTACCCAATTTTGATGGGTCATCCAAGTGTTTTGAAAAATCTCGGGTAGAAAACTTGACATCTACTTTCAGTTGAACAAGTTTCCAGAAATGGAAGCCATTAAGATTGCAGCGCTGCACCTTGAGGGTGAAGCACATGACTAGTGGTTCCATGGCTTGTCTACATTGGGTCATGCCAATGTGACTGCTTATTCAAAGTTCACTAGAAGGTTGGTGGAAATATTTGATAGAAGAAATCCAAAAGCACCATTCATGAGCCTTGCAAAGTTGAAAAAATCAGGTAATACAGAAACTTACATCTCTAAATTTTTAAGACTTTATGTTATGGTTCCTGAATTTTCTGCAGCAAGAAGGGTGTACATGTTCATTGATGGATTAGATGAACCTCTTCATGGGTTGGTTAAATATACCAAGCCCACTACCCTACATGATGCTATTGAAAGGACTAGAGACCTTCAAGATGCCTTGCCAAAATAAAAGGCAACATTTCAGTATAAGCCCTCTTTCTCTTCAAAGGGAAAAGAAGAAAAGGTTGCTCCTTCTAAGGACAGTCAAAATAAAAAACCTCTTGAAGATGATGTCCAGAGATATCTAAGAAGAAGTAAACTTTGCTTCACTTGCCAAGAATCATGGGAACCTGGACATAGATGTGTAGCTAGAAAATAACATTACATAGAGTTTTTCTCAGATGATGAGGAGGAAGAAGAAAATGAACCAAGAAGAGCAGCGCTGACACTACAGGATGAGAACCAACCCCATCAAGAGATGGGAATGGAGCATTTGATCCTATTGGAGGGGCTCTTGAATATTTGAGAGGAGTACTTAAGTACTTTACCTTAAGATTTTAAGGTTCCATCTTGAATCAGAGGGTTTCTGTTTTGGTTAATAGTGTGTCCATCCACAATTTTATTGATGCCCAACTAGTGCAAAGGAGGGAAATACCCTCTGATTCTTTTGAGGGATTCTCTGTTTTTGGTCCCAGGAGATAGAACAATGCAATTCATGCATTATGTCCCATCCTTATCAGTCACCATGGGGACATATACATTGATTGATCACTTCTTTGTGGTTGACATACCTGACACCAATGTGATATTGGGTGTTCAATGGTTGATTACTTTGGGAAAGTCACCACTAATTGGGAGGCTTTACAAATGGAATGGGTGGATAAGAAGAGTGGTAAGACTCAAATGATCAAAGGCATGCATACATATCCCTCACATACAACTTCCACACAGAAATCAGAGATGGATTTTCATAGTGGAAGCAAGGACCTTACAGTCCCATCTATTATGCCCATGAGATTGCTGCATGGGACACTATTATCTAGTGGAAAACCACCTAGGAGGCCACCTGATTCAGATCTTGTAGGGGATTTCTCACAAAATAATGCTCCAAGCATAGATCTAGGAGGGATGGGTGCATTGGGAGACAATGATATAGTGATGGGAGTCTTGGGTAGGCTCAAGGAGGAGGGAGATCTTCTCCCAACATCATCATTACCCACTCTCATTTCAGATTTTGCGCTGTGGGAGGAGAAGCATGGAAGGAATGACCTTCCAACATGTACTTTTGGCATGGGATATGTCAAGGAGGATATCATCCATATGACAGACATTTATTTTGGTAGATCATCAACACTGTCATTATGGGAGATTGATCCATATTGGAAATCCCAACTGTTGGTGGATTATTCCAAGCATCTTCACACATGCATGATACTTGATGACCAGCTACATGAAGATGGCTATTCATTCCAATAAGGAGACATCTATTATCATGGTAGAGTATTCTTATATAGAGCCTCCCATCTCAAGGAGAAGTTGCTACAAAGGGCCTATGGAGAGTTTTGTTTCAGCCACACATATTCCATGAAATTCTACAACATCATCATGAGAAGCTACACTTGGAAGGGCTTTGAAGGAGAACTATATCAGCATTTTCAAATATGCATGGACCATGTGGAGATGGGGTAGCAACATAACTCTATGAAGGAGTTAATTCAGCCATCTCTTTCTCTTTTTGAGAGAGGGGATAGATCTATGCACCACTCCATTTGTTTGAGGAGGAATTTTGGTGGAAAATATGCTCATGAAAATAATGTTTCATTTTATTATTGTTTGCATTCTTTCACCATGTATATGCAGGCCATAGCTCTAAGGAGGAGTATTGTACCTTATAAACTTCATGGTCAACTTTGGGCCACAAAAATTTCTAAACATGGCCACTCCCTTGGAGGACAAAGGGAGATTTTTTTTCATGATGGGTGCATTCCTAAAGCACCAAATATATCTCATACTTTCAGCCATAGTGAGATGAATTGGATAGCAAGTATGTGGTGGGAAAACCACTTACCACATCATGATCTGATGCAGTCAGAAGATGCACTACGTTGGTTCCACATGTGGGACTATGACCCACCTCCATATGCACAAATTTATGTTTGTATGTATGTATTTTTGATCCCATACATTGATGATGTACTTGTGATTTTATGGGAATGTATGGAGGGAGGATAGGAGGTATGTATGTGCCCTATGGGATGGAGATTCTCCATGTATCTTATGCTACATGTTTCAGGGAGAACATTGGGTAAACCATGTTTTTTTCATTTGTATTATTGTCTCCTTATGGGATGGAGTATCTACATCTCATGAGAACTTTGGAGGAGCAATTCATGGAGGGATGGATTGGTGAACACTTAGCTTATGGAGGAAGCTTATCACATGTTGGTGACACCAATGGAGGAGGATAAGAGTTGCAGAACTCACCTTATCAGTTTCTTGAGGACAAGCAAAATTTGGGAAGGGAGGACTATAATATTCCCAATTAGTCATGAGCTAATTGGAATATTCATTTTTGTTTTATTACTTTGTCTAAAGAATAAAAGAGCAAAGGAGGACCATAATACTCCTTAATAATGAATAAATCAATTCCAAATATGAAAAGGCTAAATATTAATTGTTAAATCAAGCACCCTTAGGTGTGAAAGGGGCTAGAACATTTTGACTGGGTCAACCTTGACCAAATCTACAGCGTTGTCATGGAGGAGTGGCCATCAATGAGGCACAGTGTAGTTTTAGATGGAGATGCCTTGTGTGAAAGAAGTGATCTCATTAGAAGTGGTTTAGGGTTTGCAAGCTCTTGTCTTATAAAAGGAAGGGGATGGTAGCATTAGAGGATTGTTGATGTTTATCATATTTCTGAATATATGGTCTGTTTAGACATATATCTTTCTCTTGCCTTTTAGCTGAGATTGAATGATGTTTAGCATCGGGTGTTCTTGATCGGGAATCCCACCTCTTCCCATTGAGTAGCTCTTGGGAGAGTTTGTATTGCATTGTCCACTATCTGGCTTATGGTCAGGCTTCTTCTTTCAACCACAATGCAGATCCTATTGAGGGTTTGGTTGTTTTTGCAAGCTGCGGCAAGTGGAGACTAGATCTTTAAGATGTAGGCCATTTCAGTGCTCCTTTTCAGTGGAGGAGGTTTATACTTCATTGGGAGGATAGTATTGGAGGGTTTGAGCCTCATTTTCATATCTTGGTATCATGCCAACCATGTTTTGACCCCTACAGCGTAGTATACTTCCATATCTGCGTTATTTATATAGGTGTAGTTGTAGGGTGGTTCATCACAACATTTGGAGAGTGATTTTCTAAGTGTTGGGGATCTGCCCTTCACTTTGGAGATCTGTTGGAGGAGGTTATTCTATTTCTTATATCAGTCCAGCCACACTTTCTAGATTTGTAAATTTTAGTAGATCTGCAGTCTTAGATCTCAGATCTACAACTTGTACTTGGTGTTTTTCTGAAAACCCCAAGGGGGTTCTTTAGAGGAGCTTGTATAGTGCATGGATATGATATAGATCTAACTTTTTATGCACTTATTTGCTCTATATCTGATGTGTAATCTATAGTTGTGCACAGGCAATAAAATAACACTTTAAGGTTTTTCCAGTCTTGCTATATGGTTGCAACACCTCATATGGAGGGATTTTTCTCATTGGAGACTTTATTTTCTTGTTATACATCTTATGGGCCATCTTTTACATCTATTTTTCTGTTTTGAGAACAAATGAAAGGTCTCCATATTGGCCTCTTAATATTTAAATAATGATCTACATTATTTTTCTATCATTCTGCATTATATTGCTGCATTCCCCATTTGGGAATATTACAAAAACCCAAGGGATTAGAAACTTAAGGGAATAATATCTAACCCAATGATAACTATTATAAAACTAAGATATATAAACCCTAAGATAAATATTATAAACCCTAAAATAAACATAGTTGACCATGGTTGACGACGGTTTCTTTTTATCTTGACATAACCTTTGTCACAATGCGACATTGGAATATGGTTGACCATGATTCATTTTCATATTGAGACAACCTTTGGCAGAATATGACGTTGGAAAATGATTTTTCATGGTTGACCATGTTTGATTGTCATATTGAGATAATTTGTGTCACAATATGATGTTGAACCATGCTTGACCATGGATGACCACGTGTATCACAATGTGACGTTGAACCATGGTTGACCATGGTTGTCGCAATGTGACCATGGTTTACCATTTTTTATATACATATTGAGACATTCTTTGACACAATGCAATGTTGGAACATGGTTGACCATGGTTGATTTTCATATCAAGACAATCCTTTTCAAAATGCGAGATTGGTTGGTTTTCATATTCAGAGAATATTTGTCACAATGTGGTGTTGGATCATGTTTGACCATGATTATAATCCCAATGGATTTATATTAAACCTAGAAATGAATATTATAAACCCTATCAATAATATTATAACCTAGGAATATGATGATCCAGGTGGCTCTAGAGACACACACAGGGTAAAGAGGGCTTATGAAAGCTCAAAATCAAAGTGATGGAAATGTGGCAAACAAAGTTTCAAGTTGAAGATCTCATCGTCTTGATGACAACGGTGCAAATGGTTCATCAAACCGAGTTCGTATGCGAAATTTAGAGCTGTTCAAAGTTTTTGGTTTGACTTGATGATGTGGCAGGTTAAGGAGGCCACAATTTGGAAGTTTTTCAGTGGTTGGATTCCAACCAGCCCCAACTGATTTCCGAGCGAAATTTGGGGCCATTAAAAAGACTCCTTCAGTTTAAAATCAAATAATTTAACAAAGACATATGGTTAAATTTATATATATATCAAAAAATTAGAGAGGCGGGCCATGACCCCTGCCGCCCCCAACCATATAACAAACATTTTATTTTAAAAGGGTCGGCAGCCATGACTCCGCTAGACCCGCACCCATATGTCGTCATTTAAAACAATAATTTCGGTGGGTAGGCCAACTCAAGTGGACCCAGCCCACGCCACCCCTCCATACCCCATACCAAACAATGTATACGGTTGGGGCAAGCTGCCCGATGCGACTCTGCACCCCCATGGGGGTTTTAAAAATTTAATATGCGCCATGTTAAATCAATGATTGGGTTGTAAAAAAAAAACACACCTATTATGGAGTGGTTGGGATTTGACCCCTCGACCTCACTCCAACAAACCTCCCGAATTTACCATTGCACCAACCACCTTGCTTTGGTAACTTCGCCCAAATTTTATATAAAAGCTCATCATTTTCATAGTGCACCCAAGGCAAGTGGGAGTGGGTACGCATATCAAGATTTATTATTATTTTAATTGTAGACAGGTGAGGAACCATGAGCAAGTGTGCAGAGGTAGTGGAACCATGATTGAGCCTCATTTCCAGAGGGGTCAAATTTTCCTAGTGTCCAAATTGGACAAAATTTATATGAATTTTACACCTCTCGGCGACACGAACATGATGGAGGTGTAAATTTATGCAATAGAGGTCTCTATTTTTCGGCCATATTCCAGCATGGGCTGATGGTGTCAGATTTCAACACATGGATAGTTGATTTCATGCCATTCGACACCACGTTTGTGATGGTGCATTCAGATCCAGTGATTGAGCAACCTATTCTTTAGCCAACATTAGATTTGAGGTATATGAAGTGTTGTTTCCATGTACTTCATTGATTATTTCTGTAGGATGCTTTATGTCATGTCGATTCCTGCTTGATGTATGATGCGGGTTCTTCATGTTTATTTGTTGTTGTTGATTTTTGATGATGTAAGATGAAGAATACTTATGTGTATTGATGTGGTATGTATTTATCATTAATGGTGATTTATGTTGTGATATCCCTTTGTTGCCTTGATGGCGGGATACTCTATGTGACCATGTGTGAAGTTGTCATGCTGATAGGAGGTTTGTGATGAGTGAGAGTTCATTGTAACAAAAAGTCCTATGGAGAGACTTTGCCACTCATATTGATGGATTTTCCTTCTATGAAAAGTCAACAGAGTCCAAGTAAATCATCAATAGTTACATCATTGAATGAAGTGTCCAACACCATCAAGACACCGAGGCCTGGAAACGTAGTCCACACTAGACGAACTCCGTTATCAAATGACTTGGATTTTTGTTGTGTGATTGTTGACATGTGTTCCTCTTGATTATATTTGCATATGTTAATTAATTATTTTGATAAAATATAATTCTAACACATCAAAAGAAGTAAAAAATCTTGTTTAAAAGAGTAGCATAAATTTACCTCGATCGACTGGTATCAGAGTGGTCTTCTTGCTGATGTGATTTCTCTTCGGTTTCATATTCACATGATATCATTTCTGTTAGAAGTGTGGATATACCCATTATAGGAACCGACATGAAACTCCTTACTAGGATGGGGTACAAAGGAGGAGGACTTGGCATTCATGGCCTAGGCATAACTCAACCATTGGAGGTTGTGCAGAGACCTCACTATGCAGGTTTGGGATACTGATACAGGAGCATTAGCTCTCGAGTTAAATTTTAATTTTTTTGATCAAGCCTAAGGTTTTGACATTTTCCCAAGGAGGGTTCAAGTTGTAAATATTGTAAAATTATCTTGAAAAAATGTTTAATTCTTAGAAAAGCATAGGTAGGGAATATTCTAGTTGACTTTTGTAAACATATCCATAGAAAAATGGGATATTTTCAGAGCATATTTGCTATTTATATTCAAATATTAGATAAGTCACAAATTAGAGATAGGAAGGATTTTATTTTAATAGAAATTTTTACAAGTCTATAGGAGTCGACTATGAGGGTTGGATAAGCTCTGGATTGTAATACATATTCATTGTAATTTTTGAGAGAAATATAGAGTAGGAAGTAGAAAGTAAGCAGAGACTAATTTAAATAAAGAAATCAGGTCAAAGAGAGAGGCCAAAAGTAGAGTAGAGAGGAGAAGCCCGAGAACAGAGAGGGTTCTGTGTAGAGGAGAGAAGGCCATGTAATGGCGTATCAGGCAAAGCTAGATTGTAAACAAGATTTTTTTTGTATCTGTACATTTATTTAATTAATGAGGAAATTGAATTCATTGTGACTATGTGTCATTCATTTTTCGTGTTGGGTGATCTGTAACTAAAAAATATGGTTTCTTTGTGATAAACCATTGTGAATAATTTCTAATTGAATCTATAAGTCTTTTTGAGTGATAAAAGACTTAATGGCTCAGTAGAATATGTGTGATTCTAGTCTGGAGCAAGTGGATGTGTATGCGATTGAGGTAATTTGAGTACATTTTCATTCGATGATTATAAAGCTATTTGTTCATCTATTTTAAGATAACACACACGCAGGATAGTAAGGATTAACGCAGAGCATCAAAAGTGTAAGTTCAAACTTATATGTTGCAGAAGCTTCATATTCTGATTACGCTAGTGTCGACTTCAGCAATGTGTTGTAGTGTGGGATGTTTTATTTATTCATAAACAGAGCTTGAGAAGTAAATTGATTTGCTGGGGAAGTTGATTATCAATCGATTGAATGTATGTGTGATCGTTGTTTGTATTGGGCAGATAGAATGGTAGAACTTGATCTCTGTAAGATGATGGTTTTGTTGTGGAGGTAACTCATGTGTCTAGAGCTTGTATGTGTGAAAAATAAATTTGATTGTTGAATTGGTTTGTACCTATGCATGGTGGAGTAACACTACAGAAAGAAAGCGTAGTTACACAATTCAATCATGGAATGGGGAGTATGGAATGGAAAACTCAATTTTTAAATCGGTTTGTGGAGTTGGCATTCAGGGCAGCAAGCACAAAGGCTTGAAGATCAATTTTCCAAAGTACGTGGTGAAGAAATATTTTCAGATTTTGTTGAAAGGGAATTTATTGACCATAGGGTCAATCTAGTAGGAAATCACTACTTGGAGAAGGAAACCTCAGCTAGTTTAAAAAGAGTAGCGATCTATGGTCATTCAAGAATGTTTAATCTCAGATGTAACTATATTTGAGGCGAAATTCAATATGGTATAGTCTTAAGTAGATTTAAGTTAACACCTTCTTAACTTTTAAGACAAGATGAGATGCATTCAATGGAACTGCATTACTAGAAAAAAAGCAGAGGCACTCATATCTTGAAATTAGCTTGTTGTATTCTTCACAAAAGAGGGAAGGATGTCATGTAGGGGACCTAACTCAAAGGAGACACTTGTAATCAAGTTGGCCTTTACATTCATAGTTTCAGAGGTAATTGATTCCTGAGAGATTCTTTATTAGGTCAACACCATTCTTAAGATTTATAAACATGCTCGTGGCAATGTGCTACACATAAATTAAAGTATATTGAAGTTGTGAGGAAATTGTGATACGAAACTCTTATGAAAGAGAGATAAGATATCTACTCGATGGTGTTAGTCATCAATATGTTTCACTATTGGTAGATGACTATAGATTGGTTCTAGATTTCTAAAAACAACATTATTTGAACATTGTGAGTTTTAGAAATATCACTGCCTTCATTATCCTTATAGAAAAATTTTCACTATTCTATCAACCTTTCCATTTCATGGCCACCCTGCCACTCCTAAAAAACTCCGTAATGGCTTGTGCCTCTCATCTCCATCCTTCTTTCCTACCTATGACCTCATTACTTTTTTTCTCCCTTGCCCATAACTCCACTTTCCATCTAGGGTTTCCTATAGCATAAATCTTTCCCATGTTTCCCAAGTTCCTCATGTATTGATGGTCTCAAAACTATCTCTGTAGGCTCTTTAGATAAATCAAGTACATTGGATTTTGGATCTACAATAAAGAACTTTGACAAATACTCAGTTTTTCACTTGAAGCCTCCAAGCCAATTTTCCATCAAAGATCATGGTCAAAGGACCCTCCCACTAGGCCATTAGGGTTTCACAGGTTTTAAAGTCATCATTGGTGTTTCAAAAACTGTTTTTCTTATGCTGCAAGCTGGCTCAGATGTAATAGAAGGTCAACACATGGTTATTCAAGGAAGACCTGAAATTTTTCAAAAATGACTACCCTATCAGCTCAAAGTCTGCAAGAGGTAAATGTTAAGAATTTAACACTTCTCTAAGAGTGTTAAGAGGTTCATCAGCAGAAGGAATTGATAAGGTAGATGGTCTGCTCCTAAATCAAGACAAATCAATGTAGAAGAAAAAAAAACAAGTTGGTCTTAAGGAGAACTAGGGTTTTGAGCTTAATGGCCCACTTGAATGTCAAAAAACTGACCACTTGCAGAAATGACCTGGATGAGACACACCAAACTAAACATGGAGAAATTCTATCAGAGACTATTTGATGATATAGGGAAAAAGGTGAGGTGAACTAAACAGAAATGAATGAACTTGAAAGGGCTATAGAGAACTTAGAATAAAAAAATGATGATTGTCTTAAACCACTCTATACACCTAAGGTTTTGGGAAAATGGCCAGAGAAGATGCAATGATGAGTTGAACTCCATGATGACAACAAAGGAAGGATTGTGAAGGTGCTTCTATGTGCAATCATCCCAAAGTTTTCGAAGGTGAATGTGTCATTGCCTCCAAGAGAAAAGGTGTAAAGAAAATCAGTGGGAAAGGTAAGTCCAAGGTTTTCACTCACCTGCAAAGTAAAAGATTATTTAAGCTCCAAGGTGGGCACAAAAGAAGTTTTTGGAGATAATTCTACTGTGTATACATCCTAAGATTGTCAAAAGTGAATTTATCATGCTCCAAGGATTAAGATAAATCTAAGTCAGTGTTTTCAGGCACCTGCAAATAAGAAGTGGCCAAAGAAGGTAAAAAACATGGTTCGAATTCCATGGTGCAGGCAAAGGAGAGTTTTGAAGGGTTTACTTTGAGTTTGAATGCCAAAGGGCCAAAATGAACATGTAAACTCTCAAGGAGAAAAAGGAAAAGTCATTTCAATGTTTTTATGTCACCTGCAAAATAAAAGTGTTAAAAGACATAAAAAAGACAAGAGAATTCAACTTTATGACTTAAGCCAACTTGCAAACATAAATGTGAATAATGTCAGTAAGAAAGGAAAAAATAACTTAAAACATTAGGAAGTGTGTTTGCAAAAGTTTAATCAAAAGTCCCAAGTCTATAAAATCTCATTTGGCATTTCAAATGAATCATTTTTGCCTTCAAGAGATCAAGAGCAGTCAAGGAGAGAAAAAATTGTGAAATTTCTAAGCGAAATTGGAAAAATTTGCCCGACGATGCACGCTCAGCTTGGCGTTGCGCGCCTGGGATTGGGTGTTGAGCCCTTGGAAAATTTTTATAGTGTATTTACTTAAGGCGCTCCGTGCCTGGAAGTGGGCATTGTGCACCTGGCAGATCACTACGCTCTTGCCTGACAGGCCGAGTGAGGAAAAATTTGAGCGTTGCGTGCTCAGGTTGGAGCATTATGCTCCTGGAGATGGCATTTTTCCCTCAGCTTAGGCACTGCACCCTTGGCTAAGAGGGCCTCCTACACCCTGCAAACACTCAAATCAACTCAAAACCATTTTCAAGTCTCATCCAAGGTCTTCTAAGTATATAAAGAGGTAAGTGGATACCTTAGCCACATATTCAATCATTTTTATGGTTTAAATTAGAATGAAATCAAACCCTAAGGAGAAAACCATAAAAATCATGCTTGAAGTCACTATTTAAACCTCTTTCCATCTGCATATAAAGAGCATCAGTCAGAACAATGGTGGTTACATTAGTTTAAGCTTTGTCATCCATAAAATCTTTACATAACACTCAGTCCCTTCACTTGCAAGAGAAGTTGACATTCCATTACCCTCATTCACTTCAAATTACACATCAACCTCTTGTATTTCAAAATAGAGTTTGACATATCAACAGAGGGTTACAATTGAATTGTTAGCTTATCCCTCATTCTCATATACTTACACCTTCACTCATTCATCTCATTCACTTGTAAAGGTTGCCATTCCACCATCCCTTTATCTCATTTCCATTTCCAATCCTAGGGTTTTTCTAAAAGTAGAGTTTTAAAAATGTTAAGAGAGGAGATAGTGACAATGGTGGAGAGACTCAAATGCTAAGGAGGCATGAGCACAAAGGTGGAAAGATAAATAGGTTTGAACCCCCTAAAATAAGGGAGCTAATGGCATCTCCCCTCATTGTTCAATGCTTCAAGCATGTGGAATGCTTTGATTTTTGTGAGAAGGTACAGCAGGTGCACAACCACCCTGAGCTAGCTAGGCTCTTCATACTTAACTTTCATTAGAAACAATTTAACGTTGCAGGGGTCAATTTTGAGCTATCTACAGATGCTATTGCCAATGCCACAGGCATACCTAGTGTAGGGGAGAAATGGTTCAAGAAGGCCAATCTTGAAAAGAGCTACTATGAGCCATATTTAAAACCTAGGTACACCCTACAGGCATCTCGAACATAATCAGCAAGGTAAATCCAAATTTTGGCATCTTTTTGTAAATTTTGGTTTTTGACTATTTTGAAGGGCCAAAGACGCAGAGCCACTGGTGCTGCGCTCTTTTTTAGGGCACCCAATGGAGGAATGGATTAAATTTTCAGGTTCATCTTGCCAATGAAATCACCCACAAAAAATTTCAACTCATTTGGAGTAGAACTGGTACTCCAAAAGTGCCAAAAACATGAAAAAAATCAACTTTCTACCCTATGTTTAGAGTTGGCGCTGCACCGTGAGAAGTCTTTGGATATTTCATTTTTAAGCAGGTAAATGAAGTCCAATAAGAAAACTAAAGGCATTTTTGGAAATTATACTAGACAATATTTCCAATGAGCTATCACGGAGCTCATTTGGACACCTGGAAGGCCTCTAAATCTTAGTTACAAAACAAGAAATGTTTCCTAGTGCTGGCGCTACACCCTTGGCCTGGCACTGCGCCCTTGAACCTCAGTGCTGCACCCTTTAAAAAAATTCAACAAAATACACTTGGAGATATTTTGGAAGCTATTGAGGAGCCTCAAAGTCATTTTTTTTTCCAAAGTTGGTTGAGGAGTTATTTTTGCATTTAATGATTTAGGATATTTGTGCCTTGGGCCTTGCATGGTCTCATAGGAAAAAAATGAATTTTATGAGTAATTAATGGTTTCTAAAACCGTAGTTAGGGTTTTTACCCTCCTTTGCAAGTTAAATACTGCATGGAGGCCTCATTGTACATGTTGGTTGATTATTGAGAAGAATATCATAGAATTGAAGATTGAGGAGAAATTGGCTTTGGATTTTGTGGATGTTTTGATTTGAATGACAATGGAGCAAGCCCACTTGTAGGATTCATGAACATAGTTAATGGTGATGTCTTTCTTATTTTTTACTTTTCTTCTTATGTTTTCATTTTGTTTCATCTTTCTCATGCAGTAGGACATAAATTTTAGGCTAAGAAATGTTGTTTAGAGGCACCTTAGCTCTATCTACTTTCTATTGCTTGTATGATTTCCTTTGCTAGGTCAGATTAGAGAATTCTTAAATTCTCTCTAGTTCCACTTATACTTTTTTATCTTAAGAATTCTTTAATGGAGCCAATGGAAAAGTAGTTTATGGTTAGCCCTGCTCTTTGATGTAACTTAAACATTGTTTTTGAGATCTTTGCTTTGAAGTATTTCTAATTAGGGTTTAGATAAAGAGGTTTATGGTTTTCCCTGCCCTTTTGTTCATCTTAAATGGTTGATTTGAAGGTCTTTATATTTTGATTAAGGAAATTAGGAGTTCCCTACTCTTTGATTATTACTATATGTTGTCTTAGATGTTTTATTTTCCTGAAGGTGAAATTACTAGAAGACTTACAAGTTTCTTGCCTTCTATGGTTCACTGGATTGTTGTCTTAATGCTTACATGTTAGGGTTTGGTCAAAGAAGTTATTGGTATGCCATGTCTTTGGTTATTTCTTTATGCATAGTGACCTTAAAGGCCATTCTTGTTAAAGTATTTGTTAAAGGATTCTTAATTGCCCTTTGCACCTACTATGTTCACAAGTTAATGTTCACTTAACTCACATAAGCTTTTAGATCCATTTGGTTTTGTTAGAATTTCCCTGTGATATACCCTTGACCTATTGTTGTACTTCTCGAGACCTTTTGTAGACTCCATAGCCCAATATTTTAAACCTCTCTGACTCTATCTATTTTTCTTGACAACCTACCCAACCAAACAAAGAAACCCTAATCACTATAACTAGCCTAAAATAAAAACCCTAAAATCAATCAAGTTACATCCTTTTACACAAATATAGAGAGAGCCCTCTCTGAGTCCAGGGAGGCTAGTTCCTAGGACTCCAAAGACTGGTTTGATGTTACCCCTGTACATTTGGTCTTTCCAATTTGAAAAATTACGGGGATCTAACATAATGGCAACTCCGCTGGGGACTCTAAGTCAATAACATCCTAAGCACTCCTTAAAACCTTAGACAACCCTGTTAATAGTATGCTCTGAATCGCCACCTAAAAAAAATGGTGATCATACTGGGGATCTGAGTAAGTAATAAGCTTAGACATTCCTTAAGAACTCACAAATCCCCTTTCAAGCTTAGACAAATCAAGTGTTAGCCAAGAGTTCTATCTAGTTGATTCATCATACTAGCACCATGTTGACCATACTAGAGAACACTCATTGACAAGCTTAGTGTTACTTAAAGAACTCAAAAAACCCAAAAATATCCTTATATTGGTATTCATTTTTTTATGGTGGTTAAGAAGTATATCCTTAAAACAGTAATCATCATCCACCTAGTGACTCCACTAGTCTTCAGCAGCCCTGTTGACCCCACTATTTCTCACAGACTCCCCTGGGAATGCACTAATCAGTCATAATAGTCTAAATCCGAGTCACTCTCTGTGCGAACTTAATACCCTTGTAGATAGGTCTGTTTTTCAAAACTCTCATAAAATTTCAGCCTCTCTGCATTTTGGGTCTGAAATCTGGCTTCACAAAGAATCAACACTAGATCTCACCCTAACCCCAACCCTCCTAACATAGTTAATGATCCAGAAAAAATCTTGTGGAAAACATCTAGGACTGAAGATTCAACTATTGTTAGGCCCATTCACAAAGAAATTTTTGTCCCTGAAAACCTCACAGCCTTGCCAGATCTCGAATTTGACTTACACCATAGAAGAAAACTTTTCCAAACTAAGTCTCAAAGTGGGATAGACCAAATAGACCTTGAGCCTACAAATTTGCAGCAGAGTCCTAGTAGAGAAGCCTCTCCTTCCACTCCTCTTGCTTTTCAGCTTCTCCAAAACGTTGGCTCTTTTCATTCCAAATATGCTTAATATCAACTTGCTGGTCCAAGTACATCTGCCACTCCCATTCATACATCCACTGCGCAAACTACTCCATTTCATCCTCCACCTCCTCTCACAGACCCCCCTCTTACAAACCATCCTTGGGTTACTTTACCTCAAATCATGGCAGCATGGTTTACCCCATTGGTACTACCCCAACCTTTACTGCCTATGCCTCAAGACTACCAATCTAAAATACCTCACTTTACTGGAGCTGACTCTGCCACCACCCAACAGCATGTAGATAGGATGAATGATGCCTTTGAGTACCAAGAAATAGAAGAGGAGACCATAAAATTGAGAATGTTTGCCCAAATATTAGGAGGAGAAGAAAAGAAATGGTTCAAAAAATTAACTCATAAAAGCATTCATGACCTCCCTTCCCTTTACCAAACATTCATAAACAAATGGGATATCAATAAAAATCCTCTTCAAATCCTCTCAGAGTATAATAACCTTAAGAAAAATGTTGGGGAAAGTGTCCAAGACTACTGCACTAGGTTCAATAGTGTATACAATGCACTCCCGCCTCACATGAAACCCCCAAAAGGCCTAGCCTTAGTAAAGTTTCCAGAGGGCTTTGATCCAGACATGGCCTACCAATTGAGAGAAAGAGATCCCCTAACCTTAGAAGACATGTAAAGGGGGGCTGTGAGTGTAGAAGAAAATCTAATTGAGAAGAGGGCTAGGATGAGGACATAAAATAAAGTTAATTACAAAGAGGAAATTATGGCCTCCACATCTAATGCTAAAATTGACAAGATAGTTAGGGTAATGGAAATGATAATGTAGAAAATCAGTTTGAATGAGAGAACACCCCTAGGGAAAACCAAGAAAATCCTAAAAACAAAAATAGAAACCAAAACTTCAGAAGAGATCCTCCTCAAAATAGAAAAAGAGACAATGAAAAGCAAATCAGACCTCCTTTCCAAGAAAACTATGTAGAGAAAGAGGAAAAAGAGACCGAAGAGCAGGAAGACACTGTACTGGCTGACATTCCCCCAAAGTATGGCATTTTTTTATCCAGATCATGGGGATCCAAACTCCAAGGAAACCTCCAAATGGACATGAAATATGCTACCATTCCAGTCTTTAACCAAAAAAGAAGACTTTATAGAGAATCTCACATGAAATACATGGTTAGCAGCCAAGATAGGCCAAACACCACCCCTCTCTATTCTATCCATTCAGACCTTGACTCATTTATCTTGTATAATGAATATGACATTAGTGAACAAGCAAATGAGAATGAGGAAGAGCTAGGCCTATCAGAATGGTCAAACCAAACACAAAATGAAGAACATGACAACCAAAACTGTAGCAGTTATGAACAACAACATAATGGAAAATATGAACTTGAAACACTTTGGAACATGAGCTTTGATGGCTCTTGTGGAAAAGCTAGTTCAGGAGCAGGTGTTTGGATACATAACACCAATGAAAGCCACTCCTACAAACTAGATTTTCAATTCACAAACAATATATCAGAATATGAGGCTCTTCTCCTAGGATTACACTTGTTGAAAAACATAGGAGCTAAAAATATTTCAGTTCTAGGAGATTCAGCCAAGAACCCTAGGCTAAGAGAATATAGGAATGCTACCTTAGACCTCCTGAAGACATTTGAGAAATATGAACTTACCTCTGTCCCAAGAGCTCAAAACAACCTTGCCAATGAACTAACCTTTGCTGCCAGCACTTGCCAAGTACCTCATACCAATGAACAATTCACGGTAAAAGTAAAAAGTAGACCTACATTACCTGACAACATAGATTATTGGCAATTGTTTGAAGGTGACAAACAAATTAAGAATTTTCTGCAAACTAAGAATGAATTTAAAATGCCAAACTAGACTTATATCATGAACAAGACTGCCCTGATGAAGAACAAACACCCAAAACAGAGTCATTTCCTAATACTTATATAAATTTGCTAGAACACCTTCATGAGGTAGAATTTTCTAGATATCCGGATCAAAAATACCTTGAGGTATTACAATTCAAATATAACTCATTACCAAGAGGTCTTTCCCCCTTAAAATAGCTACAATCTTTCATTGGAAATATCAACTTCCTAAAAAGGTTCATACCAAACCTTGCAGAACTCTTAAGAAACATCAAAAACATGCTGAAAAGAGAAATAGGAGTCAAGTGGACCACCGAAGCGAAAAAATCCTTTGAACTAGTAAAACAAGCACTTACCCAAACACTAGTTCTAATCAGCCCCCAACTTTACCAAGGATTTCTTCATCTTCTCATTTGCATCAGAACATGTTATGCTCCTATACCAATAGGTGTCATATATCATGATTGACTTGATGGGATATGTAATATGTTCATACCTTTCCTTGTTGCAAAGGTTTTCCATATTGTCAAAAAAATCAAAAAATTTAAAAAATGTAAAGAGGGTATACCCTAAAAGAAAAATCAAAGGGTGAAAAAAAATAAAAATGGCCAAAAAAAAGTAAAAGAAAATGAACCCCACCAAAAGAAAGGCCAAGGAAAGTGTGCAAGTCCAAATGCCACTACTTTTTGCTCTTATGTAAATAAAAAAATTGTGTGAAACTTGTATCTTATGCCACAATTGATGAACAGTCAAACAGTTTAAGCTTGGCTAGTTCATTTTTCAATTTTATGTTTTAGAGATAGAGAATAAAATCTGACCAAACTGTTTAATCTTGGCAGATAAGTAGATAGGTAGAGTAAATAAAAGGAGCTCAATAGTTTAATATGAGCCCTTGGATGTAATAAAGTTAGATTTAGATAGATTTCTACATGTAAAATAAAAGAAAGTGTGATAAGGGTTTGCCAGTCTAAGTGCACCCTAATAAAGAAGAAAAAATGCTAGATTAAAGTAGGTAGGGTAGGTAGATGATGTTGCAGAATTACATGTGATGGATAATGACTCTAAATGTGTTAATCCTTACTTTCATCACAAATGCAAGGCAAACATTACACTGGAATAATTTCAAGCAAAACAAGGTCAAATGATTAACTCCCCTTCTCATTTTTCCTTAAAAATTTCACTAATTTCCCTTAAGTACTAAGGCATTTGAAAATTAGAGGGGCTCAAGGCATTTCATTGAATTTTGGAGGGACTGGACCCTCAGCCCAATAATTTAAAAAGCCTAAGTACTTAAAACCATCCATAAGTCATTCATTTACTTCCATAAGTCTTTTTCCTAAGTAAAATCCTATTTTACTTAGAAAAATTACACAATATCCCATAAAAACCCTTTTTCATTTAAGACTAAGTTAAATACATAATCCTAATGTTTTATACTTAGCGCTTTTTCATTCATTTTGACATATTAACTTTAAATTATATTATTTAATTCCCTATATAAATCAACCCATTCCCATATTACTATAACTATATAAAATTCCCCAAGTATTACATATCCCACCCCGGGTTAAAATATAACCATAATGCCATGTTAATTGGGATTAATTAGTTAAATCTGTAACTAATGAAGAGCCCCGACTCCCCGCCACATTGAATAAGGATTAATTAACCCCCATGGTTAATTAATAACTTACCCGGCCAATCATATTGCTCCCTATATGATTAAATAATATTTAATTATGTTGGGCTTGCCCTTGTTAATCTCCCCTCATCTTGCCTCCCAGATATCCGTCTGATCAACCCCTCCACATCCAATGGTTGTCGTCCATATCGCATCACCGTCCATGACCGAACGATAACGTGCGATCGCGCAGTGGTTTTGTGAACAGTGCCTCGCCACGCATCATAAGATGTATGGAATCGCTGGCTCCCAGCTAAATACCACCCATCCCCAAAAGCGGCGTGATGCATACCACCTACCGCCCTCCGCATACGACAAAACAACTTTTCCTGCGTACGTCATCTGCCCGAAAAATAAAACCCTGCTAACCTTGAATTTGCTAATAAAACGAATAAAACGTCATTTTCATCATTTTATCCTGCGACCAGTGCTCCCATGCAAAAAACGTCAAAATCAGTTGTTGAATATTTCCAACTGCCACTTTGCCAAACGATTTTCAACTAAACCAGTCAGCTATTGCCTGCACCTGTTTCCTCACTATTCACTTTCCGAAACAGGTATTTATCAAATTTCTATCAAACCCTACAAGTCTTGGTTTTTACTTTAATTCCACATAAAAATACTAAAAAACAGTACAATTCGGTATTTGTTTCACCCCATAAGTTCCCAGAATTGTAATTTTTCCCATTTTTCCACTGAAAACCCAAATTCCTTTCTGAATTCACAAGACTAGAATACCAGAAGCATAATGGTGTGAAGACAAGTTGGACCTTTTGTAAAAAATATCCTTGGATGAAGTTTGGTTATTTAATACAGTAAGTAATGGTAAAAAGGATAAACAGAAAATAAACAGAGAGCATAACAGTTAAAGAGTATCAGTGGTTAAAGTGTATCAGGTAAAAGTCAGAGTGAAAGTTAAAATGAAGTTACAGAGAAATCAAAGGTAAATATTTAAAGTAATTACAGATGCAGTAAAATGGTAAAAAGAGATGAAAATACTTTCACCAACAATGAATTTTATCTAAAGTGAAAGTAAAACAGTTAAAAGAACAAAAAAGTGAAAAGATGAAAAACACAACAAGAAGGATCATTTTTCCAGAAACTTCATGTTTTAGTCATTGTTTTTCAGAAACTATTTTGATCAATCCAAGATGAATTTTTCAAAACTGAAGGAGGTTTATGTTCTTAAAAGGATCATCTACAAAAACCTCTCTCACTTTTCTAACAACTATTATGGTTTTTGAAATATTAAACAATGTTGGAAAACACTTTTTGCAGAAAATACCAGTTAAGTCATCATTTTTCAAAGAATATTGTGGAAAATAAGAAGCACATTTTACAAAAATTAAGGAGGTTTGTGTTCCTAAGGGACCAATATAAAAAAACCTATCTCACTGGTCTCACAAGTGTTACAGAACAAGAGATACATGCGAATCTTTACAGGTTATTTTTCAGACTCTGTAAAACTTTGTTTTACACATCTTTTGGAAGAGCCTATTCTGCACAGCTGGAGAGAAATTTTAGGAAAATGAAAGAGGTTTATCTCACCAACATATTTATCTACAATAACCTCTTTCAATTTTTACATATCAATTACGGATTGAGAAATAAAAAGATATCATTGGACCCCAAGTTTGCAAAATTGTTGGAGCAGAATGCACAAAGAAAGGAAGCAGTTAGTGACTTGGATGCCTCATCATCAACTAAGAGTTGGATAAAATTCGAATTCTCTTCTTTTTCATCACTTATCCATAAAATATAGTGCCAAATAGATGCATTAGTTTGAGTTTCCTTTACTTAAGTTCTATTTATGTAAAATAGTTGAAGAGATTTGTGAACTAATCTTGATATTTTTTCAGGATATTTTAGTTTAGAATTTGTATAAATACTTCACTCTTGGAAGTATTTTGGGGGTGGATTCTTAGACTTTTCTGTAATACTGATTATTTTGGAATAAAGTGTTGTTGGAAAATTTTCGCATGGCTAGCTATATAAGGAATTGATGCAAAGGAATTTTCACAGGATTCTTGAATCAAAAACCGGATCAATAAGTCTTCTATATCTTTTGTTTTAAAGTTTTTATACTTGTTTATTATACCATCTGTGTTTCATATCTGAATGATTAACGTAAAGGAATAAATCAAAAAGTGCTTAAGTGCAATCTGTTTTCAATCATTGTTATTCTAAATGTTTTCTTCTGAACTAGTTTAAACAATGAATTCTTAATTGCTCATGTTTTCTAGTTTAATCATTTTGATTATTTGGTAAAGAATACTTAATTCCTCTTTATTAATAATCATTAAAGGTCCCTCTTTCAAAAATGTTGAAGGATTATTAATTTCCCTTCACTAATTTTGAAATTCATCCCATTCATTTTAGATCTTTGATTGTTTTTTATTTGATTACCTTGCCCTGTGAAACCATCTTTTGTTAAGAAACTTAATCCAGTTAAGCCATCTTCTTTGACTCCATTAGCCTAATGGCCTAAAATACTCAGTCCTACCCCTATACTATTGAATTCCATCACTTAAACACAATCAAAATCCCTAAAATTTCATAACTAGCCTAATATCTTTCAAAAACCAAGCTAAAACTTAAAGAGAGAGCCCTCTCTGGGTACAGATTGGCTAGATTCTGTACCTAAAATTTGGTTTGTGGTTACCTTGGACTATTTCTCTTGAACCTGGAGAAATTACTGAGTGATAACAAAACACACTATTATTGCAGTATTGCTTCAAAAGAACATAATGGTACAAGAACAGCCCATACCTTTCTTCAACAAGGCATTGAGAGATGCACCTCTAAAATATAACATCATGAAAAAGAAAGCCTTTTCTTTAATCAAAGCCTTAAAATACTTCAGAGTTTACATCTTGCATTCACATGTCATTACTTTTGTTCCACACACAGTTTCCAAGGACATACTGAATCAAGATCCCGATGGAAAAAGGGGTAAGTGGATTGTTGTCATCTTAGAATATGATTTAGAAATCAGACCCACTAAACTGATTAAAGGACAAGAACTTGCCAAACTCATGGCTGAAGCTAAATTTCAAGCACTAAACATAAACATGATACATTCTTTGGATGAACAAGAGGAATGGGCGACTCCACCCATTGAAGAATCATTTTTTAACTCACTCCAGTATGCTAATATATTTTATGTGCTTTTTAATCTAAATTCTCCTACTACTTTATCCAAAACAAAGGCTAGATTCTTGAAACTAAAGGTTGTAAATTTCTGCATTCTAGATAGAGCTTTGTATTGGAAAAATTCTGTTGGTATCTTGCTTAAATGCTTACTTGAAGATGATGTAGATAGAATCATGCATGAGTTTCATGAAGGAGAGTGTGGAGGTCATCTCTACTGGAAAACCACTGCCAAAAAAATCCTTAGAGTTGGTTACTATTGGCCCAACCCTTTTCCCTGACATACACAAGCTAGTTGAAATTTTCCATAAATGCCAAATCTTTGATGGGAAGAGAAACCTTTTGCCTTTACCTTTGCATCCTATGGGTGTTGAAACTCTTTTTCAACAGTGGGGTTTAGATTTCATTTGCGAAATCCACCCTACCTCATCTTCCCAACACAAATGGATACTTACTACAACTGACTATTTCACTAAATGGATAGAAGCAATCCCTTCAAGGAATGCCACTGACTTAGTCATCATCAAATTCCTTGAAATCAACATCCTGTCTATATTTGTATGTCCTAAAAAGATCATCACTAATAATTCTGCTGCATTTAAATCCAAGATAATGGTGGAATTTTTCTACAAGTATCACATCACACTAGGAAATTCTACAACTTATTACCCTCAAGGTAATGGGTTGGTTGAGTCCTCTAACAAAATTTTGGTGAACATCATCAAGAAGCTGTTGGAAGAGAACAAAAATTCATGGCATAGAAAATTAGTGCATGCACTATGGGCTAATAGATTAACAAGCAAAAAATATATTAACATGTCTCCTTATCAACTAGTGCATGGCATGGATGCATTTTTCCCAACATCCTTGGGAGTTATGGTAATGAAGCTTCTCCAAGAGGTACAATCAGAGGATAATGAAATACAAAGGAGGCTGAACCAAACCATTCGTTTGCAGTAGTCAAGGGATGAAGTTTACAAATGAACATAAGCATTGCAAGAGAACATCAAGAAGATCTTTGACATAAGGACCAAGGCAAATGATTTCCAGATTGGAGATGAAGTGTTGAAGTGGGATTCAAGGAGAGAAGACAAAGGAAAGCATGGCAAGTTTTAAAATCTATGGAAGGGTCCATAAATCATCCATTCAGTTAGAGGTAACAATGCATTATTCCTACAAGAACTGGATGGAGTAGAGTTGTTTGGAGGTCATGTTAATGGCAGGATGCTCAAGCACTATTTTTGTTCAAATTCCTAGTTTGAAGCTTTCATTCATTGTACATAACATTACTTGATAAAAGATCAGAAAAATAAAAACACAAAAACAAAGAAAAGAAGAAAAAAAGGGTAGGAAAAAGAAGAGGTACAACCCCATACCAAAAATTAGTATTTCTGAAAGTGTGCAAGCCTAAATGCCACTGCTTTTGAAGAAAATAGAGTCTTGTTCAGTCATTCATCTTAATCATGATTGAACATGTTTTAAATTTCTACTGATAGGTTAGTGAAAAAAGACTTGCCAAACCATGTAAAATTGGTTTGTCAGTAGATTAGATTAGGAAAATATATGTGGTTTCAATACTCAAAATCTGAACCAAAAGAGAAAAAGAGGGATGCATAACCAATTCTGAATCAAAACCCTCAAATTTCTTGTTTCACCTGTACAAAAAAAAAGTTTATGTGTAGCTTATCTAAAATTTCACAGCCCATGACAAATCAGATTTCTTAACCCTAGTTTGATCATGTTTTGAATTTCATGTTAGTAGGATAGAGAATGAAAATTTGTCAAATAGCTTAACCTTGACAGATAAGTAGAGTAGGTAGAGAATAAAAGAGTTCATCAGCCTATTTTGAACCCTTGGATGACATAAGGGTAGAAGTAGATAGTTTATTGCTTTCAAAAGAAAATAATTTCAAGGGTTTGTCAATCCAAATGCACCCACGTGAAGAAATTTTTTTAGGAAAAATATGATGGGTAGGTAGAACTGATATTGAAGCAATCATGTCTTTTCATATTTTTGAGATCATAGCTTCAACAGAACATCAGAAAATGGAGGAAGAGGGATTTTCCAAGTACAAGTAAGGTACTAATCTTCAAAACTCGGAGATTTGAACTCTGAGGTTCTTGACACCTCCTGAAAAGGAGTTGCCCTCCCCAAGTGGAGCCACTGTTAGTCATCAGTATTTTTCACTATCTGTAGATGACTATAGATTGGTTATATATTTCTAAAAACAACATTACTTAAACATTGTGAGTTTGAGAAATCTCACTGCCTTCATTATCCTTATAGAAAAAATTTCACTATTCTATCAACCTTGCCATTTCATGGTCACCCTGCCACTCCTAAAAAACTCATTAATGGTTTGTGCCTCTCATCTCCATCCTTCTTTCCTACCTATGACCTCATTACTCTTATTTTCCCTTGCCCATAACTCCACTTTCCATCTAGGGTTTCCTATAGCCTAAATCTTTCCCATGTTTCGCAAGTTCCTCAAGCATTGATGGTCTCAAAACTATCTCTGTAGGCTCTTTAGATAAATCAAGTACATTGGATTTTGGATCTTCAATATAGCACTTTCACAAATACTATGTTTTTCAGTTGAAGCCTCCAAGCCAATTTTCAGTCAAAGATCATGGTCAAAGGACCCTCCCACTAGGTCATTAGGGTTTCAAAGGTTTTAAAGTCATCATTGGTGTTTCAAACACTATTTTTCTTATGTTGGAAGTTGGCTCAGATGTGATACAAGGTCAACACATGGTTATTCAAGGAAAACCTGAAAATTTCCAAAAAATACTACCCTATCAGCTCAAAGTCTGCAAGAGGTAAATGTTAAGATTTTGACACTTCTGCAAGAGTGTTAATAGGTTCATCAATAGAAGGAATTGATAAGGTAGATGGTCTGCTCCTAAATCAAGGCAACTCACAACAGAAGAAAAAAAAAACAAGTTGGTCTTAAGGAGAACTAGGGTTTTGAGCTTAATGGCCCACTCGAATGTCAAAACACTGACCACTTGCAGAAATGACCTGGAGGAGACACACCAAATTAAACATGGTGAAATTATATTGAGAATATTTGATGAGATAGGGAAAAAGGTGAGGTGAACTAAACAGAAATGAATGAACTAGAAAGGGCTATAGAGAACTTAGAATACAACATTGATGATTGTCTTAAGGAACTCCAGACACCTAAGGTTTTGGGAAAATGGCTAGAGAAGATGAAATGATGAGTTGAACTCCATGATGATAGCAAAGGAAAGATTTTGAAGGTGCTACTGTGTGCAATCATCCCAAAGTTTTCCAAGGTGAATGTGTCATTGGCTCAGAGAGCAAAGGTGTAAAGAATATCAGTGGGAAAGGTAAATCCAAGGTTTTCACTCACCTTCCAAGTGAAAAGTGAATTTATCATGCTCCAAGGAGTAACAGAAAGCCAAGTCAGTGTTTTCAGGCACCTGCAAATCAAAAGTGGCCATAGAAGGTAAAAAGCATGGTTTGAATTCCATGGTGTAGGAAAAGGAGAGTTTTGAAGGTGTTACTTTGTGTTTGAATCCCAAAGGGCCAAAATGAACATGCCAACTCTCAAGGAGCAAAAGGAAAAGCCACTTCAATGTTTTTATGTCACCTACAAAGTAAAAGTGTTAAAAGACATCAAAAAGACAAGAGAAGTCAACTTTATGACTTAAGTCAACCTGCAAACAAAAATGTAAAGAATATCAGTAAGAAAGGAAAAAATAACTTAAAACATTAGGAAGTGGGTTTTCAAAAGTTTAATCAAAAGTCCCAAGTCTATAAAATCTCATTTGGCATTTCAAATGAATAATTTTTGCCTTCAAGAGATCAAGAGCAGTCAAGGAGAGAAAAACTTGTGAAAATTCTAAGCGAAATTGGACAAATTTTCCCAATGCTGCACTCCTAGGATCGGGCCCTGCGCCATTGGCAAAGTTTTCCCATGTATTTCCTTAAGGCATTGTGCGCCTGGAAGTGGGCATTGTGTGCCTGGAAGAGCGTTGCGCTCTTGCGTGGCTCTTTCCTGACATGCCTAGTGAGGAAAAATTTGAGCATTGCACACTTAGGTTGGAGCGCTGCGTTGCGCCCTCAGCTTAGACACTATGCCGTTGGCCAAGAGGGCCTCCTACATCCTACAAAAAATCAAATCAACTCAAAACCCTTTTCAAGTCTGCTGCAAGGTCTTATGAGCACATACAGAGGTAAGTGGATACCTTAGCCACATATTCAAGCATTTTTTATGGTTTAAATTGCAATGAAATCAAACCCTAAGGAGAAAACCCTAAAAATCATGCTTGAAGTCACTATTTAAACCTCTTTCCATTTGCATATAAAGAGTATCAGTCAGAACAAGGGTGGTTACATTAGTTTAAGGTTTTTCATCCATCAAAGTCTGACATAACACTTAGTGCCTTCACTTTCCATAGAAGTTGACATTCCATTACCCTCATTCAATTCAAATTACACATCAACCTCTTGTATTTCAAAACAAAGTTTGACATATCAGTAGAGCGTTGCCATTGAATTGTTAGCTTATCCCTCATTCTCATATACTTACACTCTCACTAATTAATCTCATTCACTTGTAAAGGTTGTCATTCCACCATCCCTTCATCTCATTTCCATTTGCAATCCTAGGGTTTTTCTCAAAGCAGAGTTTTCAAAATGTCAAGAGAGGGAGACAGGGACAGTGGTGGAGAGCCTCAAATTCCAAGGAGGCATGAGCACAAAGGTGGAAATATAAATAGGTTTGAACCCCCTAACACAAGGGAGATAATGGCATTTCCCCTCACTGTTCAATGTTTCAAGCATGTCAGATGCTTTGATTTTTGTGAGAAGGTACAACAGCTGTAAAACCACCCTGGGCTAACTAGGCTCTTCATACTTTACTTACATGAGAAACAAGTTAACCTTGCAGGGGTCAATTTTGAGCTATCTACAGATGATATTGCCAATGCCATAGGCATACCTAGTGTAGGGCAGAAATGGTTCAAGAAAGCCAATATTGACATGAGCTACTATGAGCCATATTTAAAACCTAGGTACACCCTATAGGCATACTAAACATAATCAGCAAGGTAAATCCAAATTTTGGCATCTTTTTGTAAATTTTGGTTTTTGACTATTTTGAAGGGCCAAAGGTGCAGCACCACTAGCGCTGCGCTCTTTTTTAGGGAACCCAATGGAGGAATGGCTTACATTTTCAGGTTCATCTTGCCAAGGACATCACCCACACAAAATTTCAGCTCATTTGGAGTAGAACTGGTACTCCAAAAGTGCCAAAAACATGCAAAAATCAACTTTCTGCCCTATTTTCAGAGCTGGCACTATGCCCTGAGAAATATTGGGAGATTGCGTTTTTTAGTAGGTAAATGAAGTCCAATTATAAAAATAAAGGATTTTTTTGAAATTATACTGGACAAGCTTTCCAATGAGCTATCATGGAGCTCATTTGCACACCTAGAAGGCCTCGAAATCTTGGTTACAAAACAGACAATTTTTCCTTCGCCTGGCACTGTGCCCTTGAACCTAAGTGTTGCGCCCTTGCAAAAAAGTTAACAAAACACACTTGGAGATATGTTGGAATTTATTGAGGAGCCTCGAAGTTAGTTTTTTTGCCAAAGTTGGTTGAGGAGTTAATTTTTGCATTTAATGAATTAGGATATTTGTGCCTTGGGCCTTGCATCATCTCATAGCACAAAAATGACATTTATGAGTAATTAATGGTGTCTAAAACCCTAGTTAGGGTTTTGACCCTCATTCTCAAGTTAAATACTGCATGGAGGCCTCATTTTATATGTTGGTTGATTATTGAGAAGAATATCATAGACTTGAATATTGAGGAGAATTTGGCTTTGGATTTTGTGGATGTTTTGATTTGCATGACAATGGAGCAAGCTCACTTATAGTATTCATGAACATAGTTAATGGTGATGTATTTCTTATTTATTACTTGTCTTATTATGTTTTAATTTTTTTTATCTTTCTCATGTAGTAGGACAAAAATTCTAGGCTAAGAAATGTTGTCTACAGGCACCTTAGCTCTGTCTGCTTTCTATTGCTTGTATGTTTTCCTCTGCTAGGTCAGATTAGAGAATTATTAAATTCTCTCTAGTTCCACTTATGCTTGTTTATCTTAATAATGATTTAATGGATCCAATTTCAAAGTAGTTTATTGTTAGCCCTGCTCTTTGATGTAACTTAAACATTGTTTTTGAGATCTTTGCTTTGAATTATTGCTAATTAGGGTTTAGCTGAAGAGGTTTAAGGTTTTCCCTACCATTTGTTTCATCTTAAATGGTTTCTTTGAAGGTATTTGTAGTTTGATTAAGGAAATTAGGAGATCCCTACTCTTTGATTATTACTATATGTTGTCTTATATGTTTTCTTTTCCTAAAGGTGAAATCACTAGAAGACTTACAAGTTTCTTGCCTTCTATGCTTCACTGGATTGTTGTCTTAATGTTTACTTGCTAGGGTTTGGTCAAAGAAGTTATTGGTATGTCCTGTATTTGGTTATTTCTTTATGAATAGTGATCTTAAAGGCCATTCTTGTTAAAGGATTCTTAACTTCCCTTTTCACCTACTATGTTCACAAGTTAATGTTCACTTCACTCACATAAGATTTTAGATCCATTTGGCCTTTTTAGACTTGCCCTGTGATATACCCTTTACCTATTGTTGTACTTATCGACACCTTTTGCATACTCCATAGCCCAATGGCTTAAACCTCTCTCACTCTATCTATTCTGCTTGACAACCTACCCAACCAACCAAACAAACAAACAAACCCTAATCACTATAACTAGCCTAAAATCAAAACCCTAAAATCAATCAAGTTACATCCTTTTACACAAATATAGAGAGAGCCCTCTCTGAGTCTAGGGAGGCTAGGTCCTAGGACTCCAAAGACTGGTTTGATGTTACCCCTATACATTTGGTCTTGCCAATATGATAAATTACAGGGACCTAATAGGCGGGATATTGCGAGAGATGATTGATGGGTTTCTTATTTTGTTGCCCCTCCATACCCTTTGTCTATGATGATAAAAATATATAATTTTGGACCTGGCTATATGTTTCATGTAATTTGAGTAGAGTATTGATGGCATAAAGTGCCACTTAGATAAGGACAAAACTGATTGTGAGAGCTTGCACCTAGATGGTGCATCATTTGGTATCAGAGCACGGTTAAAAATCTTTTGGAGGTTAAAGCCATTTTGGTTAAAGCAGAATAAAATTGTGATTGCAAAGGAGGAAGAGGAGATCAGGTTATTAATATATGACAAGTAGTAGGCATACACAGGTAAATTATGGCAGAATATGGGAGTAAGTGATTACTCTTAAGGAGAAGTTTTAGAAGCACAAATAATGCACAACGATGGTTTTTTTCTTATGAAGAATGGAGATCCATTCGAATGTGAAGAGTGGAAGAAGATTTCTTTTAAAATCATGCAGCTATTATATTAACTTTGATTTGAGTTTTTCAGGTTAAAGAAATATTGAAGATTGATAGTTGCAACTAATGAAGTATCTCAACAAAAGAATATCAAGCCTTAAGAAGTAGTGATGAAGGAAGCCGGTAAGAGTTTCTGTAAGAAAAAGGAGTGTGTCCAGAACCTAGTATTTCATTTGTGATTAAAATACAAGAGGAAAGTTTTGTTCTCAAAAGTGAAAATGAGTTGAAGCCTAGAAGGAGAAAAGGAGTGCTCAAAATAAGGTTCCAGAGAGGGGACTAGTGTTACCAAAATACCAGGTACAGAGGAGAGATTGGTGAGGTAAATGTAGCAGGGAGGAATTGCAATTGCAGAGGCTTAGTACAACTCATAGTGAGTGAGAAACTCATAAAGTTGGAGAAGAAGATGACTACTGATAGTCATAGCAGAGGTTCAGAGAGAGACCACAACAGAAGAAAAGTGAATAAAGAAGATGTCAAAGCAGTTGACATATGGAAGATGAGTGATGAAGAATATGATAGAGAAAAGGCTGAGATAAGAATGCAACTTAAATTGTTGATGAATTTGTTCAAGAAAAGTAAATAATACCAGAAGTATGGTTACATAATGTGAAAAAAGGTGAAATGGCACAAGCTACAAGAGAAGAGAGAGCATCAGGGGAATATGCAGTTAATAAATGAGCTTAAAAAGCTTGAGTAGATAATGGATGTTCAATTGAGGATGGAGAAGCTCAAAGGAGTGGAGCTACAACAAAATGAAGCTGCTAGAGAGGAACAGGTTTCTTTTGAACTTGAAGATGCAACAATGATGTTTGAAGCATTAGTTGAGGGAATTGAGCCTTATGATTTTGAAATTAATAATTTGTGTATGTTTGCAGGTGATGTCAAAGAAGATGAAGAAGAGAGACATAATTTGAATTTTGAGACAGTTATATCTCATGAAGAAGCTCATACACAATTGGAGGAAAATATTATTTTTCAGCATAATGCTAAAGTTGAAAACAGAGGAATTTTGGCTCACAATGATGACCAAAATCAAGAAGAAGAAGCAAATGATACCAAGTACTCAAATTCTATGCTTGAGGAAGTTGAGATGAAGACCATTGAAAATTTTCTGAGTCATGTAGAAGACTTGGAAAAGAAAAAGGATTTGATGATAGAATCATCAAATAAGACTATTGACTCTTGTGGTTTTAAAACTAAAAATTTGTGTGTGATTGCAAGTTTTGTAGGTGATAGGCAATCATTGGAAGTCATCATAAAGATGAAGGAAAAAAAGGAAATGTACAAATACATTTCAAAGAGGCAAGATCAGAATTGTATTCTGATGGAGGATGAGGCTATGTTATCTTATGAAGATAGCCAAGGGAAATAACATGAAAACCTGGTTAGTAAATGGGAGAAAGAATTGGAGAGAATTGGTTGAAAGAACCAGTAAAGAAGAAAGAACTTGATGAAGACTACAAATGATCTATAGCAGAGGAAGAAAATGTTGACAAAGGAAAAGAAGATTTCATGCAATGTAAGATTTTTGGGGTATGTGACAGTGCTAATTATGTCACAAAAAGCAGATAATAAGAAATTTCAATGTATTATATGTCTTTGAAGGATGTGGAGAAGAAAAATAAGGTAGAAAGAGTTTCGAAACTCATACACAAAGGAAAGGAGAGCGACAACAAAGTGGTTTGGACAGAGAAATAGATAATTTGATGAAGCTTATGAGAAAGAGGCATAATGGAAGAAGCTGCATAAAGAGAAGACAAATAGTTAAATGTATGAGAGGTTGGACTGTGACAAACATCGGAGGAAAATTCAATGGAGTGTTACAAATCAAGGTATGGAAACCATGAGTAGTAAGAAAAGACGGCATAGTACATGGACAGTAGTTGAAAGAAGCAAGGAGATCACTGAAGAATAAAGTATGGGATCCAGGAGGATAGTGATTGGAAACACATGATTTGAAGATCATGATTTATTTGTACTTTGGGAGTCTGATGCAGGAGCATTAGATCTCAAGTTAAATTTTAATTTGTTTGATCAAACCTGAGGTTTTGACATTTGCCCAAGGAGGGGTCAAGTTGTAAATATTGTAAAATTCTCTTAAAAAATGTTTAATTCTTAGTAAAGCATAGGTAGGGAATATTATAGTTGAATTTTGTAAACATATCCATAGAAAAATGGGATATTTTGAGAGGATATTTTCTATTTATATTCAAATATTAGGTAAGTCATAAATTAGAGATAGGAAAGATTTTATTTTAATAGAGTTTGTTACAAGTATATAGGAGTCAATTGTGAGGGTTGGATAAGCTCTGGATTGTAATATATATTCATTGTAAGTTTCGAGAGAAAGATAGAGTACAAAGTAGAAAGTAAGCAGAGACCAATTTAAACGAATAAATCAGGTCAAAGAGAGAGGCCAAAAGTAGAGTAGAGAGGAGAAGCCCGAGAAAATATAGGGTTTCGTGTAGAGGAGAGAAGGCCATGTAATGGCGTATCAGGCAAAGCCATATTGTAAACAGGCTTTTTTATTTTATTTTTTATATGTACATTTATTTAATTAATGAGGAAATTGAATTCATTGTGATTGTGTGTCATTAATTTTTCATGGTTAGTGATCCGTAACTAGAAAATATGGTTTATGAGTGATAAACCATTGCGAATGAATTATAACTGAATGTATAAGTATTTATGAGTGATAAAAGACTTAATGGTTGGGTAGAATCTGTGTGATTCCAGTTTGGAGCAAGTGGGTGTGTATGCAATTGAGGTAATTCGATTACATTTGAATTCGATGATTATAAAGCTATTTGTTCCTCTGTTTTAATATAAGACACATGCAGGATAGCAAGGATTAATTCAGAGCATTGAAAGTGTAAGTTAAAACTTATTATGTGGCAGAAGCTTTAGATTCTGATTACCTAGTGTCGACTTCAGCAATGTGTTCCAGTGTGGGATTTTGTATTTCTTCATAAATAGAGCTTGAGAAGTAAATTAATTTGATTATCAATCAATTGAATGTATGGGTGATCGTTGTTTGTATTAGGCGATTATAATGGTAGAAATTGATATCTGCAAGATAATGGTTTTGTTGTGGATGTAACTCATGTGTTTGGAGGTTGTTTGTGTGAAAAATCAATTTGATTGTTGAATTGGTTTGTACCTATTCATGGTGGAGTAATGTTGCAGAAAGAAAGCATAGTTACACAGTTCAATAATGGAATGGGGAGTATGGAATGGAAAAATCGATATTTAAATCAATTTGTGGAGTTGGCACGCATGGCAACAAGAACAAAGGCTTGAAGGTCAATTTTTCGAAGTACATGGTGAAGAAATATTTTCAGATTTCATTGAAAGGGAATTGATTGACCATAGGGTCAATATAGTAAGAAATCGCTACTTGGAGAAGGAAAACTTAGTTAGTTAACAAAGAGAAATGATTAATCTCAGATGCAACTGTATTTGAGGAAAAATTCAAAATGGTATAGTCTTAAGTAGATTTAAGTTAAAATCTGCTTAACCTTGAAGATGGGATGAGATGCATTTTATGGAACTGCATTACCAAAAAAAAGCAGAGGCATTCATATCTTGAAATTATCTTGTTTTATTCTTCGCAATAGAGGGAAGGATTTCATGCAAGGGACACAGCTCAAAGGAGACACTTGTAATCAAGCTGGCCTTTACATTCTTAGTTTCATAGGTAATTGATTCTTGAGAGATTCTTTATTAGGTCAGTGCCATTCTTAAGATTTATAAACATGCTCATGGCAATATGTTACACATAAATTAAAGTATATTAAAGTTGTGAGGAAATTGTGATAGGAAACTCGTATGAAAGAAAAATAAGATAGTTGTTATAGGTAAATTTGGGCATCATTCCCAATGACCTGGTTAACTGGGCATCATCTCCAGGACCAATGACTAAGGGTCTATCATTCCTTATCATTTCAAGTTGCTACATGCCCTAAGGCAAGAACAAGACAAATCAAACATGACTTTCATTAAGCAAAGGTTTCCAAGGTTTGAAGTTTATTATATAGCATGTGGGAGCTCACCAACACTGCCTCTAAGGGGACTAACTGTGTTGCATATGCAGGTAGCCCCATGCAAGGCTGCTCTGCAAAGCACTTTTCGATGTCTATGGGTGTGTTGGTCACATTGGGAGCGAAATTCTCATTGTTCTGGAATCTCCACTTGGCCAGTGCCTTCTAGAAGAGTTCACATGTGTCAAGCTTCAAATCCAAGTGTCCATTTGACATCTGCACGACTGGGAACATGTCTTTCCTATTATTGGAAATTAATTCATTGCAAAACTACCTTCAGTTCATCTATAAATTGAACACAGATATGAGTGTTTGGGAAGGAATAATTTGAGTAGAGAAATGCTGGAGGATTTTCAATTGAGAGTTAGTTTTGTGTAACAACTAATGGAGAGATTTATACTTTGATGGGGCTGAGGATCGTTGCTGGAAGAGTCACTTCAAATCATTCATTTGGTTGTAACCTCTCCTTTTATCATCAATAAAGAATACAACTTACTTTTCCCTATATGCATCTTTATTGGCTTTGATTTTCCATATTCAAAGATCTTAGTTGATGTATATTGTTTATGCTTTACTAATTTAGCTAACTAACTTGAATAGAAATCTGTATTATTGCTATCTTCTATTGTTTTAGTGTTCTTTCTTGCAAGAAGAATTTTTCCTACAAACCGCTTGAAATTGAAGCTACAACGGAAGCAACAGAAGGAGTCATTTAGAAGTGCTTGGATTAAAAGTAAGCCTCTAATCCTTTCTGTGCGTCGATTCTGAGTTAGGAAAGGTAGTCGTATAGTCTTTAATCTATTGTTCTAGATTGTCATCTTTCTAGGGAAGAATGTTTTATCCGTAATCCATAATTCTAGCCCAACAAATTTGCAACTCCACTGTGGATAATTTCTCTTAGATCTAGGTGAATTAGCCTATGATTTGTTTTTTTTATCCACCCAGTAGTTGTTACACACAAAGATTAAACTTTTTCAAAGCCAAATTTTCAAAGATAGTGAGTTAGACAGTAGTGTTTTTCCTTATACACTATGCCCAACACACCCTTAGATAGGACATAGTGCTTTGCATAGCACTGTCTCCCTTTCAGGCCTGTGTTGCAGAGCACTGTCTCCCTTTGGAGACTACGTTGACTCTTGAAACCACCCAGATTCCTTTGAATTTGACTTTGCAATTTGCTTCAGTTTGTTTTTTGCTGTGTTTTGAAAAGTTTGATCCTCATATTGACCAGTAACTCCATATACTTCTTCCTCTTTTGATTGAAAATTTGTTCAATGTTTGTTTAAAAGGTTTTTCTTTATCATTGAGAATTTGATTTCAAAGTATTTTTTTATGGTCGCGTTAAGAATCATTTGCTTTCGAAATAGGAAATTTTCGTAAAATCTTCATTTCCTTGATAGGAGAAATTGTTGTTGAAATCCTCATTTTTCCTTCAAAAGAGAAATTGTTGTTTGTATTCTTCATTTCTCAAAAGTAAAAGGCATTTGAATTATTGATTTAGTGCACCTAGTTTCTTTTTTGCGTTCATAACATTAAGGAAACAAAAAATAAAAATTTGCACTTGCATGTAGGATTTTTGTGTGTTTTGCAAAAAGGAACATTAGGAAATCTGCATTTAGTTTGTGATCATTGATTTGTTTGCTCACAAATTATTTGCTCTCTTCCCTTAGTAGCTAGGTTTTTCATTGAAGAAACTAAAAGTGAAAGATTGCTTATCATTTTTAGTTGCATTTTGGGAATTTTCCAATACATCATCGTAGTGAACCTTTGAAAGGAAAATTTTAAGCAAGATCAACATAAAATTAATCTCAATTTACCTAACAAAGCATTGTAACCATAAAGATAACATTTAGAAGGTCTGGGCTAGAGATGTGTTCCAGTGTCGTAAAACATAGCAGTTGTCATTAACTTGTCTGTGATACATTCCAAGTGTGATAACTCACTCCACGTACGTAATTATATTGTAGCTCGTCCACGTACTTTTGGGTATATTAGGCGGTGTTACAGTACAATAAGTATAAAGGGGTGCTCTCACTGTGCGGTTTCGCATTAGACAGCGCTAATACGAACTTGGGCCTCCATGTACCTTCGAGTATATTTGGGAGGAAAAATTTTAGGTGTTATCCATCCATAGTGAACCGATTCGACCGCCTTGTAAATTGTGATACACCGAACACAGCATTCGGGGAGATTGCATGCCCGTACTTCTTGGTTCGCCAGGAGGTATTCTGTAGTTCACAGTTTCTTGGTAAACCTTTTTTTCCTAGAATTACCATTTTATTTTTTTTATTTGTTTTTGGTTAAAATTAATCAGTAATCGTGGAAGAACAATATCCTTTTCCCCCATCATTCGCGTAGATTAGCTTTAAAACCACCTTTACCACCAGAAGTTACTTCTGGTAGGCGAAGGTGATCACGATCTGCCGAATCAAATACAATTCGTACCTCTGGTGAAACATTATTTTCCCATAAACCAGAGTTAGCTCAAGTTGTTTCTACACATCCTATTTCATCTATTGTTGTCGAAACGGAGTCTTCATAGCTACCCATGGTCATGATCCATCCAATCAGTGAGACCACTCCTCCTAGACCTGACGTTGTTCAACCAAAAATTGATCTAAATCCTGTCTCTTCTTTTCCAGAACATCTGAATCCTGAATTCAAACAACCGGAAGTTGTTCCTACCTTAGTCATCCCACAAAATTCTGTAGCTATTGAATCTCCCATATCACACAGTCAACCACCTGAAATATACTTTGGGCTTGACAGTGAAACTATTCCACCTGTTTTAATTGCAATTGAATAAATCCCACAAGACACTACACCTTTAACTGCAACCCATTTTGGGGAGGACCTTTACCTGTATGAGTATTTCTCTCAATCGACACCCTCTTCTTTTGTTGATCTTCCTCCTTTTAAAATTCCTGTCGATTCAAAAGGGTATACATTTGGTCAAACAACCATGTCAGAACCAACATCTTTGGTTGGGCTTGCTGTTCCAATTACGTCAGCTCCTGCCCTCGCTACTCCATTGATATTTACCACTTCACCAGAGTCATATTTTCATGGCGGCCCTATGGTCCCATCAGGTTACAAATCATTATCTGGAATTTTCTCTAGTGTGTCTTCCAATCCATGGAATTTACCAATTTCATCATCCGTTATTTTAACTGGTAATACTATCGTAAGTGCTGAACGACTTGATTCATTATACACATCATCAGGGCAATATTAAGCCGGTCTTTCTAGGTCTATTCCTTCAAGTACCATATCTACTGGACTCCCAGCATTTGGAGAGCAATAGTTTCTATCTTATTATCCTCCTCATGTTGGGGGGAAGCCTTTGGTCACCCAATATGACAGTACTCCGTCTCTTTTTGGTCAATCTAATGTTGAAACGAATTTTTGTCAATGGCAACCCACTCTGCCTATCCAACCACAAACGGTTGTACACTCATATCAAACGGTTCAACTTGTTACATCCACTTCATTACCACTTGTTAATACATCTATACCCTTGTTACAGAATCAAAATTTTGTACATCATCAACCTTATCAAGTGGGTCCTTCAACTCAATATCATCAAATGTTGGGTCCACAGACTCCAAATACTTTTATTATTTTACAACAACTTGTATAAGGAATTATTTATTCACAAGTTGGTCTACCATTTTATGGGTTGTCACAACCGCAACCGAGTTATACTTATCAACCGAATTTGGGTTATAACATTAGTGGACCGACCCCTTGGCAACCACAGGTGCAAATGCCTCAAACCTCTTTTCAACAAGTATCATATCCAGGTTTTGGTCAACAAAATCCTCAAGTGTTTGATATACAAGAATGCAAAAATTCTCACTGTGGAGATTCTGAACCCAGAAACTCTAAACTCACACCACAAAAATCTGAAATCTACAATTGGTACCCTGTACAGAAGGGAAACTTGGATTGAGATTCATAATCTCGAAAAAACAAGGGTTAAAATTCGTAAAAAAGAGGTGGATCTATTCTTCCTGAAGCAGTGTCGGGATCTAGACCTTACACCAACCTTCGCTCTGGTAAAACATATCAATTGATTTTTTGGTTGGTCGGCCTTCATCCCGCACTCCTGGTATATTTATAATTTCTTTCCTCCTCTCTTTTTTACATGATTTGTCCTGATGAGGGGTCTTGTTCTAGACCCGAAACATTGACGCAAAAATGCTCACTGTGGAGATTCTGAACCCAGAAACTCTAAACTCACACCACAAAAATCTGAAATCTACAATTGGTACCCTATATGGAAGGGAAACCTGGACTGAGATTCGTAATCTCGAAAAAACAAGGGTTAAAATTCGTAAAAAGGAGGCAGATCTATTCTTCTTGAAGCAGTGTCGGGATCTAGACCTTACACCAACCTTCACTCTGGTAAAACATATCAATTGATTTTTTGGTTGGTCGGCCTTCATCCTACACTCCTGGTATATTTATAATTTCTTTCCTCCTCTCCTCTTTTACAGGATTTTTCCTGATGATGGGTCTTGTTCTAGACCCGAAACGTTGATGCAAAAATTCTCATTGTGGAGATTCCGAACCCAGAAAGTCTAAACTCACACCACAGAAATATGAAATCTACAAAAAGTGGATATTTATGTTGAGGTTGTTGACAAACCCCTTGACTATATATACGATAACTACTATTGTTTCTACATATTTTAGAATGATTTCCTTTCCACATAAAGGTACAATTACAGTCATTAATCAACTATCCTTATTTGCCTCTTCTTCGTAGGTAATTGGAAGTGTTTCGTTCGTTCACATACCCCAACTAGAACTTTAGAAAATTGGTGTAGGACTATTAAAGGATTCCACTCTCATGAGAACCTTTGCATTATCGCCGCCAGCGACGTCGACAGAAATTGCAAGCATAGATACCAACTACATGATCTCTTCCACTCTATCTGGATTAAGGAAGAGTACGGGTGATTCTGATATTTCTATGTTGGATTAGCTTCTATCGCCCAACCCTATTGAGCTGGAATAGCAATCAATCTATCTAGATTGGGCGGCAAATCCAAAATTAGCATCGCCGAGTGTTTGGGTTGATCGTTCAATAGATTTTGGTACCCCATCTGATCCATTTTCCTCAACGTTCTTGACAGATGAGAATATTTTGGAAGCTATGATGTCAGAAAGATAACCATGGGAAGATTATCATCATCGTTCCCATCTTCCTAATTATGAAAAAAATCTTAGTGAACTATATCACCCATCCATCAAAACTTTCTTTTCAAATTCTTTTCCCATTAATGCAATCGATTTCAAGCGCAATCTTTCAAATATCGAAGAACGATTTCTATCGATATTTTGACCAAACTTGGCATTGCAGAGAATATTCATGTCGGTGTATCTTGTTCTCCCTTAGAACTCAAATCATATCACTCTCTTTTTCGTGAATTTCGTGATGTATTTTCTTGGTCTTACGAGGAAATGACAGGCATAGATACTAGTATAGTTGAACACACTATTAATATTTATTCTGATGTCAAACCGGTGAGTCAACAGCTTCGTCCTGTTCATCCAAAGAAAGCTACTAACATCAAAGAAAAAGTTGAAAAACTTTTGTGTGATGGTTTCATTTACCTTGTTCTGCTAACTGAGTGGGTTTCCAATATCGTTCTTGTCATGAAAAAACAAGGAATCATTAGAGTGTGCATCGATTATCGGGATGTTAATCATGCTTGTCCAAAATATAACTATCCTACTCCTTTTATCGACCAGATTATTGACGATTGTACTGGATGTGAAATCTTTTCGTTCATGGATGGATTTTCTGGCTACAATCAAATAAATATCTGCCCAGATGATCAACATAAGACAACATTCATCTATCCCTGGGCCACATTCGCTTATAGGAAACTTCTGTTTGGGTTAAAGAACACTGGGGAAAATTTTCAGAGAGCAATGGATTATGGTTTCAATGACATAAAGCACATTTTTCAACCATATCTAGATGATTTACCAGTGCATTCACATAATCAGACTGATCACCCGATGCATTTGAGCGCCATTTTCTTACACTACTGACACTACAAAATACACCTCAATCCACATAAATTATGTTTTGTGTTGGTTCTGGTCATTTGATTAGATTTGTAGTCTCAAAAGAAGGGATTTGAATCGACCCTTTGAAGGTTCAAGCCATTCTTGATTTGCCTGCACCGTCAAACTTACTTCAGATACAGAGACTTCAAGGAAACGCTAACTTCCTAAGAAGGTTCATTCCAAATTATGCCGAAATGGCTAAAGGATTTACTTGACTATTGAAAAAAGGTGTTCCCTTCCATTGGGACCAAGTTGCGCAAGCTTCTTTTGATGTTGTCAAGGACACTCTTGTCCGAGCGTCATTAATGTATCCTCCTAATTATCAAAACGATTATTTCCTATATATCATTATGGCCGAAATGACCATTGCTATGGTATTGGTCCAAGTAGAAGACAGAATTGAACATTTGATCTATTATTTGAGTCATAATCTCAATGATACGGAAGTTAAGTACTCATACGTAGAAAAGCTTTCCTTGGCAGTTGTTCAAGCTGTCCAAATATTTTTCCATTATATCCTGCTCCAAAAAACAACAAAAGTTTTGGATTGCAACCCCATGACTTACATCTTATCATTTCAATTGCTGGGGGGGAAATATTCAAAATGGATTATCATTTTGCAGGAATTTGATTTGGAATTTATCAAATCCAAGTCCAATAAGTCTTTAGTTTTCGCAAAGCTTCTTTGTGACCTTCCCTCTGATAGTACTGAAACTACGTCGGAAGTTAAGTACTCATACGTATAAAAGCTTTCCTTGGTAGCTGTTCAAGCTGTCCAAAGATTTTGCCATTATATCCTGCTCCAAAAAACAACAAAAGTTTCGGATTGCAACCCCATGACTTACATCTTATCATGTCAATTACTGGGGGGAAAATATTCAAAATGGATTGTCATTTTGTAGGAATTTGATTTGGAATTTATCAAATCCAAGTCCAAGAAGTCTTTAGTTTTCGCAAAGCTTCTTTGTGACCTTCCCTCTGATAGTACTGAAACTACGTCAGAACCATCAATTCTAGACAAGTCTCTGTTTCTGATCGGATCATCTGATCCTTGGTATGGGCATTTCATCATTTATCTCCAAACCCAAAATTTTCGCCCTAATACCTCTCGATCTGAACAACGACGTATTCGATACCAAGCCAAAGATTATCTAATCGTCGGCGATACACTTTATCATCGTGGTGTCGATACCATTTTAAGGAGGTGCCTCACTCATGAGGAGGCTAAAAAAGTATTAAATTATTGTCATGTTGGGGCTTGTGGTGGAAACTTATATGGATATTCTACCATTCAGAAGATACTCCACGGTGGTTACTTTTGGCCTACTATTTTTCGAGATTGCATCCTCACGGCCAGAAGTTGTCATGCATGCCAGATTTTTATCGTAAAATTTGCAAACCGCCAGTGCCATAGCATCCTGTTTCCTCTGTTGGACCATTTACGAAATAGGGTATTGACTTCATGACCTATAACCCTCCTTTGTTCAGGGCGCATGGTTAAATTATTTTCGTAGTCAACTATTTTACCAAATGGGCCGAAGCGATGCCTACATTCAACAACACAGGACAAAAATCTGCATGTTCTTTAACCATGTTATTGCATGGTTTGGGGTCCCACAGGCTATAGTTACAGATCATGGGAAGCATTTTCACAACCACATGATGTTTGAATTGACTGCCAAGTTACGATTGTCACATGATAATTCTACTCCTTATTATCCACAATCAAATGGACAAGTTGAGGCTATTAACAAAATTCTTAAATGAATGCTTCAAAGAATAATAGGAGTTCGTAAAATAAACTGGCATTTAATCTTTTACTCCGCCTTGTGGGTGTATTGAACCTCAGTGAGAAACGCAATCAGATTTACTCCCTTTGAATTGGTGTATGGTCTGGAAGCTATCTTACCAATCCAATACGAAATATCATCGTTAAAACTCGCAATAGACTTGTTACCTGACACCTCAGAATAAGAAGCGTGTCTCCTTAACCTCATCCATCTTGATGAAACGCGTCAAGAAGCCCAATTGGAAAACGAAGTGCATAAGAGACGTATAAAGGCGCAATACAACAAAAATTTCCAGCCTTGCATTTTCTCAGAGGGTGACTTGGTCCTTCTCTATGATCAAGAAGCTGATGTAATAGGTACAGGGAAATTTGAGCCATTATGGCATGGCCCCTATATTTTCAAAAGAGTTCTTGCTAAGAGTGCCTATGAGTTAGTTCATTACGATGGAATTCCATTAGCTCAACCTAGAAATGGGTTGTATTTGAAACGTTACTATGCTAAATCATGAGCATGGAAATTTTTTCTATTATATTGTATATATGTTGTTGATTTTAATTCACTATATTAATTTGTTTTTAGAGTTTTCTTGACGTTAGTAATCTGATTTACATTTCATCGTAGATGTCTGAATCTTCGGAACCATTTATTGGATATGCTGATGGTGTTAGTCGTAGTATGCAGAATTTATCCTCTGTAGCTGGGCCATTTTTGCTCCGAACGGCGAGTTAGTGAGTTTTCAAGGGATTTGTATTGGTAGATCGATGAACAATATCGCTGAGTATAGCGCGTTGATCGAAATTCTCTTTGATGCCATTTCATTTAGTATTAACCGCATAATCATAAGTTTAGACTCATAACTTGTGGTATTACAACTTACTAGTGTTCATATTGTTAGAAATCCAACAATTCTTAGATTGTTCCTAAGAGTTCGACTTTTGGAAAGACATTTTGATTTTATTCAATATCAACACATTTCCAGAAATTTGAATAGATTGACTGATTAATTAGCTAATCAAGTTTTAGACAGACATTTGCAACACATGTAAAGAAAACATTCACATCATTGAATAGGATTGCGCATTAAACATAGGAAAAACTATGAAATCATATAGATAGATAGTTATAGGTTTTTAAAAATTTTGTGCTGAAGAAACATTGGTCATCCGACCTCAAAATGTATGCAAAATGTCATGATTAAACTAGTGGTGCTCGTGGTAACATGCTATAGATATAGCTATCCTATGAAGTAACCACATCCAATGGTCAGGAACCCCAATAGTGTGTCGTTGCAGTCACATAGGAAGCTCTTTGATTCGGAAATCCGGAATCCCGAAGGTTAAGCCTTCTATGTGCTGTTGAAGCTCAGTCAGAGTCTCATCCAGATCAAGATCCTGAAGGACTGCTCTCCTGATAGCCCTCTCTGCTGGCACATCTAATTTGTGCTCTGGTTCTACTACTGGTTGAACGCGACCAACATTTGCATTACATCAAACATTTAGTTTAGTCTTGGGAAGAAATCAAAACATAAAAAAATTGTATAAACCTTAGGAGAATCAAAAAACATGGTCAAAACATTCTTAGCTATTCCACCCCACCGAGCACCTTTTGGTAGTGCTAAATCTGGATCTCCTCGAAAATTGATGCCTGCATACGCACACTCATTGATGGCGAAAATATGTTGCCGAAACCAGGCAAAGAATGCAGTAGAGAACACAACAGTCAATTTGTCAGCATGCCGACCCATGAGTTCTACCCATCTCTGCATCTGAGGATCTCTAGGACTAGCTATATCCACTGTCATATTTTGTGGCTGCATCAGTGGAATCCGTTCCAAGGCGAAGGATATAAGGATAGAACCATAACTGAAATTCTTCTTCCTTCCTTCCTTTGCTTTGTTCAATTGTGTTAGCCCCCTATGAATAATTTGACGAGCAAACAGGGGACTAAAATTTTGTTTGAGCCTTCAGGAATGCATTTCCTCCGAAAACACATCATCCTTGAAAGCCTCCTTATGCCTTTTCCCTTTGATGAATCCTCCCTACTGTTCCCAGTTTAAAAGCCTCTTTATTGTGAAGAAAATGCTCAAAGGCCTTCATTTTTCCTTTTAGTCCAGCCCTATTAAACCTTTGTTTTCATCACCTTTTCCCCCCCTTATAATTCCCTTTAAACCCTTCAAATATCCTTTTTTTTGTTTGATGTCCCCTTATTCTCCCTACCGATTCCCTCTTTAGCCTTGAAATCCTCTTTTTTGGCTAAAAAACCTGTTTTTATTATAACACAGGCTTAAGGCGCTCATCACATCAGAGAGTTGGAGCGAAAAGTTTTTCTTTGTAAACAAAAAATCTCTAATGCAATCACCTTTTACCCTAGCCCCTTCACTGCATGGAGCTGGGTGCTAAAACTGAGCAGAGCTTATCGCAATCGGAGATCAGAGCGGAGCGCGTTTCTTTGTTAAAACAAAAGCCTCTGATGTGATAGTGTTATTGTTTTGTCGGCCCCGCTGTGATCTGAGCCATTGATCTATATAGATCCGACGACCTAGTGCTAATCGCATCACACCAGCCCACGCATCCCCTCCTTCTGTCTTCCCTGATCGAGATCCTCCAATCCGATTGCAGCCATTGACCTCTCGAGATCTGACGGTCTAGGTTAAGTTTCCCTCTGCCATTGTCAGGTCCCACCATATCGGCCCATTGCATATGTTTTCAAAGCATTTTCCCATTCCCTTTGTATTTTTCTCAGCTTTCAAAGGTCGTCCCATTGGTAAATCACCACCGTCGATCATCGCCTCTAGACCTGATTGGATGGTCCACATGCATTTCTCCACCAAACCTCCATTTCACTGCATTTTTTACTTGTTTTCCCTACAGCCACTGTCTGCACAGTCGCGCCACTATTCCTCCAGGCCTCCACAGCATCTCTTCCACCACCCCTAGATTTGATAATTGGTTTATTTTACTGTGCAGGGTATACAGAGTGATGAATGCACACTATTTGCCGTAATCATAGTCACTGTGATTCGGAACACAGAGAGGCCATTACAACAGTGGTTCTATGAAATAGCAGAGACGGATTAAGTGGATTAAATCCAGTTAATTGAATAATCAGCACCTAATCCCGTGATTAAAGAATTAAGGTGCAGTTTGAAGATCAAAGGAGCACATAAAACAAGACATATCTGCCTTTCGTGTCAGCAGTACATTTTCTCAGACAGTACACTTCCGACATAAGTCTCCATGCCTCCCCGAGCTCCCAAAGGCCATTTCACTGGCAGAAATCTTCCAAAGACTGTCAGGGTAGCAATAATAGAGGTATGGAAGCCCAGAATACCTCAGTTACCTTACTTGCTTCAGAAGACAAAAACATAGAGCCTTACAGCCAAAAACAACTTCGAAGAAACATCAGAGGTCAAATATGACCTGACAAAGACTCCAAACCAGACCACCAAGTACAGCGCAGGGCTATTAAGAAAAGTGGGCATGAAACACCTCCTCCACTCTATCTTAATGGATCAAGTTAATGTGTATCACCTACTCCTGTAATCCATTTTTCCTATAAAGAATCCCAGAGAACACTTTGTAAAGGGTTGGATTGCATTATCGCTATTGTAGTTGTAGGATTCATTTTTTACTATTAGAAACAGTTTTGGGAGAGGGTAGCAGAGTAGTCTGTAATGTAGTAGGCTGGGAGGAGAAAGTTGAGACTGTAATCATCTATTGAGCTCAGTGTATGTGACTAGTTTTGCATCAATTAATCAAGCAAATTTCATAGGATCCTGGTCTATTACTTCGGGTGATGTTTCCTCTTTACATTATTTTATTACATTTTTTCATGTTGTTCATTTCTTCTGGTATGCATCAGAAATATAACATAGGATTTTACCACGCACAATACCCTATGTTTCTACTCTCCCTACCTTTAATGTTTTCCGCTAATAGTGAAATATGAGGGCAAATTCATGTGGTTTAACTAGTGTAGTAGTTGTTATTCACTGCTAGCTGATGCATGAACTCAGAGTTTGCTGCTGGTTGTTCTTGTTTGGGTTCAATCTAGAGGATTTGGGATACCGGTGATTAGTGTAAGCCCTATCCACTAGGGTCCTTGTTCAATAGATTGACCTTCCCAAGATCCCGTGAGCTAGTGTCGAAGCATTGAAGGTTAAAATCCCTTCTATGATCTTAGGCCTAGTTCTATGTTTAAATCTTATGTGTTTTCCCTTAAAGAGTATGCTGAAGCAGATCTGGAGTTAGATGACCTCTAGTCTGATCTCAAAGCTACCCTTTATTTTCACCTTTCCTCCTTAATGTTCCAGTCCATCATCTATCTCAAAGATCCTTTAGTATAGATGACTTGCCCTATGAATGCCTTGGCTAGTTGTTTGTGAGTAATCTCCTTTCATGACTCCATAGCCTAATGGATGGCATGGCCTTAACCCATCCTCTTTTGCCAAAACATCCTACTGATCTGCTCCTTTCTTCCCATTACCTTCTCAGTCTATGATCCTACGACCAACTCGGTAACCAACACAATCATTTTAAACCTTCCCGCATTCTTCATACCTAGCCTAACATCTCATTTTGTGCTCCAAATATTTATCATTCTTTGTTTCATTGGAGAGATCCCTCTGTGGGTCCAAGAGGGCTAGATCCGAAGGCCCCAAAGTGGTGATGATGTTGTCTCACCTTTTGGTCTTGCCAATTAGGACAAAACATGGGAACCCCAACATAATGGCGACTCCACTGGGGAACAAATATGAGAGTCATTAACTCCTAACATTGGTCTATGTCCCATTGTCGTCAACATAATGGCGACTCCACTGGGGAAAAACTCAGAACAATGCCTTTAGATTGGTATTTCAGTGTTGACGGTGGACAGTAGCCTGCTACAAAAATCCAAATTCATCCTCCTAGCGACTCCACACTCTATAATTCCTAAAAGACCAAATGAATCCACTGGTAGAAGACTCTGTACTGGTTGAGAAGATGCAGTGACCTTCTTTGTAGAAAAATGGACCCAGACATGGATAGAGATGCAAATCTGGATGCTTTGGCAGATCAATTAAATGGAATAGCAAGCATGTTTGGTAAAGTGCTGGAAATGTATATGGCTAACCTGAATGCAAATGATGATTATTCAGAGCAGCCCATGCATTTTCCCGAGCAAGGGCCAACTCCAAACCTAGACGATGAGCAAGACATGCATGATGATCTTGGCGTAGAGTTTGCTCTTGCTCGGGAAAATTCTTAAGATGAGGCTCACGAAGACATCCCGCCTTAGGATTAGTTCATACAAGAACCAGAGGACTGTGGCTCTTCTGTCTGGGTTAAAAAATAAAATCCTGCATTGACAGAAGAAGAGATGGACCAAATATCAAACACGTAGTCCACCTTTGCAGCCTTCTACAGAACTGGTACAGATCCAAAGAACTCCTCTGAGGATCAGGATGAAGAAAGACCTGTTGAGAATCCGACAGGTCTGATTGGTGACATTGCTTTCGATTATGACTTTCCTAGTTATGATCTATTTGATGATGATTGTTTACAGAGGGCAGCTGAGCTCGTAGGACCATCATCGGTAGATTCATGGGAGGGAAGTCAAGACCAACAACTCCAGAGAAGCAATGAACCCAGCCAGCCTAGCTATGACACTGATGGGGAAAGTTACGAAAGCATCAGTGATGAGTGTCATAAGATCTAAGATCAGCAATCCTTCCTTTCAGAAGATGAGGAGGAAAGCAAAGAAGAGATTCTTGAGCATAATGAGAGCAATGCACCTTCTCTTGAAAAAGAGGAAGCAATGGAAGTAAACTCTGCTCAAGAATACACAGATCTTTTCACGGAGTTTAGCCTATCAAAGCAAAATATATTAGAGCTTCAAGAGGACTCAGCTGCAGTGTATGATGATTCCTCCAGTTCAGATGAAGAAGATGAAGGAGACACTCTTTCTGAAGAGAGTCTTGTTCTTAATCCAGTGGAAGAAGGAGAGGTCTTGGTTGAAGCCTGCTTGCCATATATTCGTAACCAGAAATCATTTCATGATCCTTATGATTATTTCTTGCAAAATTTTGAAGAAGGATCAAAGGTCTTTTTGAGCAGCATGTTGCAGAAAACAAGAAAATTTTTGGAAGCTGTTGTTGAGGAACTGAGAGAATGGGAGTGGCCCTGCCTATCCAGCCTGCTCAAGGAGATGAGCAAGAAAGACCAGTCATGGGATCACTTGATGGACTGGTTGCATTGGAAGAAAATGTTTGTAAGCTAGACTAGAAAATATTCCAGTTAGAGTAAGGTAGGTAGGAAAATCTCAATAAATCTCAATCTGTGAGCATTTAGTTAGTTTTTTTTTTTTTTGCAAGATTTGCAGTCCATGAGCAATTTTGTCTATTATGCCATGGTCTACAGCAAGTCAGATAGTCTAAACCTGGCGTGACTATTTTTCAATTTCTATCTTAGAATATAGAGAAGAAATCTGCTAGACAGTTTAATCCTAGCAGATAGTAGTTTTAGGTAGAGAAAATTATGAGGCCAACAGTCTAATATGGTCTCATGGAGTAATAAGGGTAGAATTAGAATAGGTTTATTTTTCCTATTTGTAAAAAATTGATGATATAAGGGTCTGCAAGTCCAAATGCACCCAGAAGAAAAATGTTAGGATTTGGTCTGGGTAGGTAGTTGTTTGAGTAATGTTTACTGCTGATAGGTTTCTTCATAATTTGTGGCAGATGAATCAAAGAAGAAATATTGGTTCAAGCACCAGGCATATGGCCTATACCAAAGGTCATTCTCTGAATTCTTGACTCCTTCAAGAAGAAGCCATCCCCATGTGGAGCCATTGTTAACCCCTTATGAATTTTTTGACAGGAAAATAGGGGGCTAAAATGTCGTTTGAGCCATCAGGAATGAATTTCCTCTGAAAACACATCATCCTTGAAAGCCTCCTTTTTCCTTTTCCCTTTGATGAATCCTCCCTGTTATTCCCAGTTTAAAAGCCTCTCTGTTATGAAGAAAATGCTCAAAGGCCTTCATTTTTCCTTTTATTCTAGCCCTATTAAACCTATGTTTTCATCACCTTTCCCCCCCTTCTAATTCCCTTTAAACCCTTCAAATATCCTTTGTTTGTTTTGATGTCCGCTTATTCTCCCTACCGATTCACTCTTTAGCCTTGAAATCCTCTTTTTTGGCTAAAAAACATGTTTTTACTATAACACAGGCTTAAGGCGCTCATCGCATCGGAGACTTGGAGCGAAATTTTTTTCTTTGTAAACAAAAAATCTCCAATGTGATCACCTTTTACCCCAGACCCTTCACCGCATGGAGCTGGGCACTGAAACTGAGCAGAGCTTATCGTAATCGAAGGTCAGAGTGGAGCGCGTTTCTTTGTTAAAACAAAAGCCTCTGATGTGATAGTGTTATTGTTCTGTTGGCCCCGCTGTGATCTGAGCCACTGATCTATATAGATCCGACGGCCCAGTGCTAATCGCATCACGCCAGCCCATGCATCCCCTCCTTATTTCTTCCCCGATTGAGATCCTCCGATCCGATTGCAGCCGTTGACCTCTCGAGATCCGACAATCTAGGTTAAATCGCCCTCTGCCATTGCCAGGTCCCACCATATCGGCCCATTGCATATGTTTTCAAAGAATTTTTCCATTCCCTTTGTATTTCGCTCAACTTTCAAAGGTCGTCCCATTGGTCAATCTCCACCGTCGATCATCGCCTCCAGACCTAATCGGACGGTCCACATGCATTTCTCCACCAAACCTCCATTTCACTACGTTTTTTACCTATTTTCCCTACAGCCACTGTCTCCATAGTCGCGCCACTATTCCTCCAGGCCTCCACAGCATCTCTTCCACCACCCCTGGATTTGATAATTGGTTTATTTTACTTTGCAGGGTATACAGAGTGATGAATGTACTCTATTTGTCGTAATCGCAGTCACTATGATTCGGAACATAGAGAGGCCATTACAGCAGTGGTTCCGTGAAATAGCATAGACGGATTAAGCAGATTAAAGCCAGTTAATTGAATAATCAGCACCTAATCTCGTGATCAAAGAATTAAGGCGCAGTTTGAAGATCAAAGGAGCACATAAAACAAGCCATATCTGCCTTCTGTGTCAGCAGTATATTTTCTCAGAGAGTACACTTCTGACAGAAGTCTCCATGCCTCCCCAAGCTCCCAAAGGCCATTTCACTGGCAGAAAGCTTCCAAAGACTATCAGGGCAGCAATAATAGAGGCATGGAAGCCCAGAAGACCTCAGTCACCTTACTTTCTTCAGAAGACAAAAACAGAGAGCCTTACAGCCAAAAACAACTTCGAAGAAACATCAGAGGTCAAATCTGACCTGACAAAGACTCCAAACCATACCACCAAGTATAGCACAGGGCTATTAAGAAGAGTGGGCACAAAACACCTCCTCCACTCTATCTTAATGGATTGATTTAATGTGTATCACCTACTCCATTTTTCCTATAAATAATCCCAAAGAACACTTTGTAAAGGGTTGGATTGCGTTATTGCTGTTGTAGTTGTAGGGATTCATTTTTTGCTGTTAGAAACAGTTTTGGGATAGGGTAGCAGAGTAGTCTATAATGTAGTAGGCTAGGAAGAGAAAGTTGAGACTATAATCAGCTATTGAGCTCAATGTATGTGACTAGTTCTGCATCAATTAATCAAGCAAATTTCATAGGATCCTAGTTTATTACTTCGGGTGATGTTTCCTCTTTACATTTTTTTATTACATTTTTTCATGTTGTTCATTTCTTCTCGTACGCTTCAGAGATATAACATAGGATTTTCCCACACATGGTACCCTATGTTTCTGCTCTCCCTACCTTTAATGTTTTCCGCTGATAGTGAAATCTAAGGGCAAATTCATGTGGTTTAACTAGTGTAGCAGTTGTTATTCACTACTAGCTGATGTGTGAACTCAGAGTTTGTTGCTTGGTTGTTCTTGTTTGGGTTCAAGCTAGAGGATTTTGGATACCAGGGATTAGTGTAAGCCCTGTCCACTGGGGTCCTTGTTGAACAGATTGACCTTTCCAAGATCCCGTGAGCTGGTGTCGAAGCATTGAAGGTTAAAATCCCTTCTATGATCTTAGGCCTAGTTCTATGTTTAAATATTATGTGTTTTCCCTTAGAGAGTATGCTGAATTAGATCTGGAGTTAGATGACCTCTGGTCTGATCTCAAAGATGCCCTTTGTTTTCACCTTTCCTCCTTAATGTTCCAGTCCATCATCTATCTCAAAGATCCTTTAGTATAGATGACTTGCCCTATGAATGCCTTGGCTAGTTGTTTGTGAGTAATATCCTTTCATGACTCCATAGCCTAATGGATGGCACGGCCTTAACCCATCCTCTTTTGCCAAAACTTCCTACTGCTCTGCTCCTTTCTTCCCATTACCTTCTCAGTCTATGATCCTACGACCAACCCGGTAACCAACCCAATCATTTTAAACCTTCCCTCATGCTTCATACCTAGCCTAACATCTCATTTTGTGCTCCAAAGATTTATCATTCTTTGTTTCATTGGAGAGATCCCTCTCCGGGTCCAGGAGGGCTAGATCCTAGGGCCCCTAAGTGGTTATGATGTTGTCTCACCTTTTGTTCTTGTAAATATGGCCAAAACATGGGAACCCCAACAAGTTGTTCCTTTATCTGAGATAGAATAGCTTCAGACTAGTTGAAGACTATTGGCTCCATACACTCTAGCGCATACTACATATATGATCTATTCGCTACATGTAGTGTAACTGTGCAGGAAAGTTTAGCGATTATGAAAAGGATAGTTCTCAAAGGAAAATATCTGACATCCTTGATGTTTATTTTTCCATATTTGCTAGGTTCTGCCCCTAGATAACAATACTGCAGAATATAATCCCTCAATGTCTCTCCTCCAATGGCAAACCCTGAGAGTGAAATGGGCAAACCTCTCCTAGACAAACCTCTGAGAAAATACACATCCTCAACTGTTATAGGAACCACTTGGTTCTTAATATGAAATTCCTCTATCGCTGAATCTCATGCTCAAACCAAGAACTCCAGTATTTCTATTTGTTGCCTCATCCCAGACAATTTGAAGTACTTAAGCAATCCACAATCTCTTAGGGCTCTTACAGTACCCGGATCATTCAGGGCAATCATATCTTTTTCTTCATGTTCTCTTTCCCTCCATGTAATCGTCATTATAATCCGATGGAAACCTAAAACATAACCATAAGATCCATTAGATTCCATTTTTTGCAAAAAACTAGGTCAATTTTGGGCATAGTAAGAAAATAAAAAACTTAAACTGCACCCAATGCACTCCCTGATAAGAGACAGTGCATTGCACATGCAAATACACTTTACTGTACCTGCTATGCAATGCAGGTTTCGACATTTAGGGGTGCATTTCCCTCATTTTTGGCAGAATTTACCCTAGGGGCCTTAAAACCCTAAAAAACTGTAGAAATTGGAAATGAAATGAATACCAAAGGGAAGAGGAGGTTCATGGCACTAACCTGGATCAAACAGTGACAAAATTCATCCATAGAAATGACCACAATCATTAGCTGAATTTCGGGGGAAAAATCAGGTTCAGAGCTCCAAAATACAAATGGTAACTACGGAATGGTAAAAATGAATAGTGAAACTACTTTTAAATAGTCATTTAATTATTTTCAAAGTTAAATTTATTTCTATGACTATATTTTTATTATGTTTTTATCATGAAATAGGTATTTTTAATCCATTTGATGTTGTTCTGAATAGGAAATACAACTGATGAACAAATTGGTCATGCAGATTTATTTCAAAGAATGACTTGACCACAAAGCATACTTCTTCTCCTTATTTTTTGAGCTTTGTTAAAAACGAAAAAGGATTTGAAGCACACTTTTATCTCTTTTTCGAGCTTCTATAACAGTGAAAAATGAACCCCTGGAGTCTTCTTTCAACTCTTTTTAGACTCCGATAATGTGAAAATATTGCTGAGCACCTGTCTTTTCGAGCTCGTAAAAGTAAATGAATTGATATCTACTCAGTATAAGTTTAACCCTTTTCTGGACTGAGATAGATTATTTACAAAAAATGAATAACTTGGTTAAACATGACCAAAGAGGTTATCTCAGATATTATTTTACACTTTTTCAGGTCTGAGGGACAAATTTACGAAAAAGTACTTATGGAGTTTTCTTTCATCCTCTTTTTCAAACTCTCTAAATATGAAAAAGGACCAAGCCATCACTGTCGTTAAGCTCGTTAAAACATAAAATAGCAACAGGCTTGTCGATCATGGCAAGAATCGAGTTTCATTCATCGCTAGACTTGTTAAATTATTAAATAGTGATACTTAATTCACCCGAAGGGTTGAATTATAGATCAAGAAAATGTTATCCTCCTCAAGCTTGTTAAAAAATAAAGAGGTACTGGTCAACAAATGACTAGGGAAAATTTCAAAAAAGTAAGAAAAATTTCTTTTTGGTAGCAAGCCGCTCTTGGACATGACACTTCCTTCCCTCCATGTCCGTGACTATTTGGGTTGGTTAATCATCTTTACGGTTCATTCAAACCTATGGTTCATCATACCTTCACTTCGGTTTTGGGTCAATGCTGCCAACTCATCACAGTGTCGCCGATATGTTCAAGAGAAGTCATCCAATGAATAAACTCATCCTTCTGTAATACTCGTAAACCTTTATTCTCATGACCGTCTTCCCTGAAAATTTCTATATCAAGTCATACCCTTGTCTCCGAAATCAGTTACTCCTGTTTGGCAATAAGGTGACTTCCTATCGACAACAAATCAATATCTAGGAAGTTCACTTAGAAACATCAGATTCCAGTACCATGAGGCTTGTTACAGCATCAACAAGATCCTCGCTTCCGAACCTTTGACCAAATGATTTTGTTTGGAGTTCAGCATCAATCATCTATTCACACCTTACGAAATGTACTAAAGTGCCTTGAGGGCCATTTTCATTAATGGTGGTTCTCTCGCGTTTGTTAATAGCTCACATCATTGGCTGGTAATCAAACGATGTCTTTCCATGTTCGACAACAAATCATATATTCGCATGGCTAGACTTGTACCTGAATGATTGAGTGAATGAGATAAGAAGACCCCAAATCTAGTTTCAGCCATCTGGACTGTGATTTTAGGATTTTTGTACACATCATCTGTACGGTGACCTTACATATAGATTTTCGTCTGCACATGGGCCTACATCTGTAGGCATGTCTGCATTGGGAAACATTCCAATGTTGACGACTTTCTGAATTATGTACATGTTATTAGATTGTTTATGTGCTGAACATGGGAATTCGTACCCTCAAAAATTATGATCAAAGAGGATATATCATGATGTAATGTATTGTAATATTTATGCAGGTGACCACTCCACTTCATCTCCAGCCCATCACAATGTAAAGCATCTCAATCAAATGTTTTTATTATTTTGACCTCATGCTTTAGGGGGCAATTGTTATAGGTCAATTTGGGGATCATTCCCAATGACCTGGTTAACTAGGCATCATCTCCAGGACCAATGAATAAGGGTCTATCATTCCCTATCATTTCAAGTTGCTACATGCCCTAAGGCAAGAACAAGACAAATCAAACATGAATTTCATCAAGCAAAGGTTTCCAAGGTTTGAAGTTTATTATATAGCATTTGGGAGTTCACCAATGCTGCCTCTAAGGGGAATAAGTGCGTTGCATATGCAGGTAGCCCTATGCAAGTCTGCTCTGCAAAGCACTTCCCGACATCTATGGGTGTGTTGGTCACATTGGGAGCGAAATTCTAATTTTTCCGGAATCTCCACTTGACCAGTGCCTTCTAGAAGAGTTCACATGTGTCAAGCTTCAAATCTGAGTGTCCATTTGAAATATACATGAATGGGAACATGTCTTGCCTATTATTGTAAATTCATTCATTGCAAAACTACCTCCATTTCATCTATTAATTTAACATAGATCTGAGTGTTTGAGAAGGAAGAATTTGACTAGAGAAATGCTCGAGGATTTTCAATTGAGAGTTAGTTTTGTGTAACAGCTACTGGAGAGATTTATACTGTGATGGGGATGAGGATCCTTACTATAAGGGTCACTTCAAATCATTCATTTGGTTGTAACCTCTCCTTCTATCATCAATAAAGAATAAAGCTTACTTTTCCCTATATGCATCTATATTGGCTTTGATTTTCCATATTGCAAGATCTTAGTTGATGTATATTGTTTATGCTTTACTGATTTAGCTAACTAACTTGAATAAACATTTGTATTATTGCTATATTCTATTTTTTTAGTGTTCTTTCTTGCAGGAATATTTTTTCCTTCAAACCGCCCGAATCTGAAGCTACAACGGAAGCAACAGAAGGAGTCATTTAGAAGCGCTTGGATTACAAGTAAGCCTCTAATCCTTTTTGTGTGTCTGACCTGAGTTAGGAAAGGTAGTCGTATAGTATTTAATCTATTTTTCTAGATTATCATCTACCTAGGGGAACGTTTTTTATCTGTAATTCACAATTCTCGCCCAATAATAGCTACTTGGTGGGATGTTGCAAGAGATGATTGATGGATTTCTTCTTTCGTTGCCCCTCCATACCCTTTGTCTATGATGATAAAAATAGAGAAATTTGGACCTAACTATATGTTTCATGTAATGTGAGCGAAGTATTGATGGCATAAAGTGCCACTTAGATTAGGAAAAAACTGACCGTGAGAACTTGCACCTGGAGGGTGCATCATTTGGTATCAGAGCACGATTAAAACTCTTTTGGAGGTCCATACCCCATACCAAACAATGTATACAGTTGGGGCGCGCCGCACGATGCGAGTCTGCCCCCCCCCCCCATGGGGGTTTTAAAAATTTAATATGCGCCATGTTAAATCAATGACTGGGCTGTAAAAAAAAATATGCCTATTATGGAGGGGTTTGGATTTGACCCCCCAACCTCCCTCCAACAAACCTCTAGAATTTACCATTGCACCAACCACCTTGCTTTGGTAATTCCACCCAACTTTTACATAAAAACTCATGATTTACATAGTGCGCCCAAGGAAGGTGGGAGCGAATGCACAGACAGAGATTTATTATTATTTTAATTGCAGGAAATTGTGGAACCATGAGCGAGTGTGCAGAGGCTGTGGAACCATGATTGAGCCTCATTTCTGGAGGGGTCAAATTTTCCCAGCGTTCAAATTGGACAAATTTTATATGAATTTTACACCTTTCGGTGACACGAACCTAAAGACGGTGTCATTTTCTGCAATAGAGGTCTTGATGTTTTGGTCATATTCCAGCATGGGATGACAATGTCAGATTTCAGCATGTGGACAGTCGATTTCATGCCATTCGACGCCATGTTTGCGATGGTGCATTCAGATCTAGTGATTGAGTAGCATATTCTAAAACCAACATTAGAGTTGAGGTATATGAAGTGTTGTTTCCATGTACTTCATTGATTATTGTTGTAGGATGATTTATGTCATGTCGATTCCTGCTTGATGTATGATGCGGGTTCTTCATTTTTATTTGTTGTTTTTTATTCCTGATGATGTAAGATGCGAGATATTTATGTGTATTGATGTGGTATGTATTTATTATGGATGGTGATTTATGTTGTGAGATCCCTTTGTTTCCTTGATGGTGGGATACTCTTTGTAACCATGTGTGAAGTTCTCAAGTTGGTAGGAGGTTTGTGATGAGTGAGAGTTCCTTGTAACGGAACGTCTCATGGAGAGACTTTGCCACCCATGTTAAGGGATTTTCCTTATATGAAAAGTCAATAGAATCCATGTACATCATAAACAGTTACATCACTGAATTAAGCGTCCAACACCATCGAAACACTGAGGCCCGGAGACGTAGTCCACACTGGATGAACTCCGTTATTAAACGGCTTGGATTTTTGTTGTGTAATTGTTGACATGTGTTCCTCTTGATTATATTTGCATATTTTCATTAATTATTTTGTTAAAATTTAATTCTAACACATTAGACAAAGTAAAATTTCTTGTTTAAAAGGGTAGCATAAATTTACCCGGATCATATGAACACTTAGATTAATAAACCTAAGGGAATGAGAAACCCAAGGGATTAATCCTAAAAACCGAAGGAATTATAAACCCAAGGGAATAATATTAACCCAAGAGATACATATTACAAACCCAAGGTATAAAACCCCTAAGATAATATTATAAACCCTTAAATAAACATGATTGACCATCGTTGAACATCGTTGATTTTCATACAAATACAATCTTTTTCACAATGCAACATTGGACCATGGTTGACCATAGTTAATCAACCATGTTGAACCATGGTCAATCATGGTCGACCATGTTCAATAAAAATTGTCACCTTGTGACAAACACTAACTCTTAGTTCAACGTCACAATGTAACAACCATGGTTGACCATGATTGATTATCATATTGAGACAATATTTGTCACAATGCGACATTAGACCATGGTTGACCAAGGTTGATTTTCATATTGAGACAATCTTTCTCACAATGCTACAATTGATCTTGGGTTACCATTGTTGACCATGGTTTACCATGATTAATTATCATATCAAGATAATCTTTATCACAATGTGATATTGGACCATGATTAGCAAAGGTTTATTTTCATATTGAGACAATCTTTCTCACAATGTGATAATTAAAATTGGTTGACCATGGTGGGATATGAATGACCATGTTTGACCATGATTGATATTATAAACCCAAGGGAATAATAAACCCAAGGGATTGATATCATTAACCCAAGGGATTAAGAATCTAAGGGAGAAATATTAAACCCGAGGGACTAATATTATAAACCCAATGTATATAAACCCTAAGATAAATATTATAAACAGTCAAATAAGCATGGTTGACCATGGTTGACTTTCATATTGAGAAAATCCTTGTCACAATGTGGCATTGGACAATATTTGACCATGCTTAACCATGGTTTAATTTCATATCAAGATAATCTTTGTCGCGATGCGATGTTCGACCATGGTTGGCCATGATTGACCATCAAAGAACATGTTTGATTTTATGAAACATGGTTGACCAATGTTGACCATGATTGACCACAATTGACCATGGTTGACCCTGATTACCATATTGAGACAATCTTTTTCAAAATGCAACGTTGGACCATGGTTAATATAATGATTGAATTTCATATTCAGGAAATATTTGTCATAATGTGATGTTGGACCATGGTTGACCATGATTAACCATGGTTTACCACGATTGACATCATCAAACATGGTTGACCATAGTTGAACATGGTTGACTAATATTAAAACCAAGGGACTAATATTATAATCCCAAGATATATAAACCCTAAGATAAACATTATAAACACTAAAATAAACATGGTAGACCATGCTTGATTTTCATATTGAAATAATCGTTTCCACAATGTGATGTTAAACCATGGTTTACCTTGATTAACCACGATTTATTTTCAAATCGAGATAATATTTGTCACAATGCAACATTGGACCATGGTTGACCATGGTTAATTCTCATATTGAGACAATATTTGTCAAAATGTGATGTTGGACCATGGTTTACCATGATTGATATTATAAACACAAGGGAATAATAAACCAAAGGGATAAAAATTATAAACCTAATGTATATAAACCCTAAAATAAGCATGGTTGACCATGGTTTATTTCCATATTGCGACAATCATTGTCACAATGTGACGTTGGACCATGCTTGACCATATTTGGACATGATTTATTTTCATATCGAGATAGTATTTGTCACAATGTGACGTTGAACCATGGCTGACCATGGTTGATTTTCATATTGAAACAATATTTGTTGCAATGCGAAATTTGACCATTGTTCACCATGGTTGACCATTGTTGGCAGTAATTAACCATGATTTATTTTATAAACCCAAGGGATTAATATTGAAACCCCAAAGGATTATGAAGCCAACGTAATAAAATTAAACCCAAGGGACTAATATTATAAACCCAAGATATATAATCCTTAAGATAAATATTATAAACACTAAAATAAACATGGTTGACCATGGTTGAATTCATATTGAGACAAGCATTGTCACAATGCGATGTTGGAACATGTTTGATCATGGTTGATTTTCATATCGAGACAATCTTTGCCACAATGCGACATTGGACCATGGTCGACCATGGTTGATTTTCATATCGAGACGGTCTTTGTCACAATGTGAATTTTTACCAAGGATGACCAATATTGACAATGGTTGACCATGTTTGCTTTTATAAAACATGTTTGACCTTGATTAACCATTGTTGATCATGATTGTCCATAATTTTCCATGATTTTCATATTGAGACAATCTTTGTCACAATGCAACATTCGACCATGGTTGAACCTGGTTGGCTATGATTGACCATGATTGATATTATAAACCCAAGGGGTTGATATTATAAACTCAAGGGATTAATACTAAAGCCCAATGGATTGTGAACCCAAGGGATAAATATTAAACCCAAGGGAATAATATTATAAACCCAATGTATATAAATCCTAAGATAAATATTATAAACACTAAAATAAACATGGTTGACCATGATCTATTTTCATGTTGAGACAATCCTTGTCCCAATGTGACATTCGATCATGTTTGACCATGGTTGGCTATGATTTACCATGTTTGACCATGCTTGACCATAATTTATTTTCAAATCAATAGAATCTTTGTCACAATGCAACATTGTACCATGGTTGATTCTCATATTGAGACAATATTTGTCACAATGCAACATTGGACCATGGTTGACCAAGATTGAATTTATAAAATATGGTAGACAATGGATGACCATGATTGACCTTCATTGACCATGTTTGACCATGTTATGATAGTATAAACCCAAGGGAATTATAATCCCTAGGGATTAATACTAAAAACCCAAGGAAGTATAAACCTAAGGGAATAATATTAAACCCTAGGAATATGAACCCTTATATTAATAAAACCAAGGGATTGATTTTATAAAACCAAGGGAATAATGATCCAAAGGGATAAAAATTATAAACCCTAAGATAAATATTATAAACCTTAAGCTAAACATGGTTGACCATGGTGGATTTTTGTATTGAAACAACCCTTGTCACAATGTGACGTTGGACCATGTTTGGTGATGCTTGACCATGATTTATTTTCATATAGAGACCATCTTTCTCACAATGTGACATTGAACTATGGTTGACCATAGTTTATTTTCATATTGAGGCAATCTTTGTCACAATGCAACATTTGACCATGGTTGACCATGGTTGGCTATGAATGAAAATGGTGAAGATGATTGATATTATAAATTGAAGGGAATACTAAACTCAATGGATTGATATTATAAACCCAAGGCATTGATATTACACCCACCGTTGATTGAAAAATATGGTCACTTAACAGGAGGGCATTGAATCACCAACTCACGAGTTGATTGATGGAGATATCTTCAATGTAGAAAGGTTTACTATGTTTGACTATGTCATCACATTGACTATTGTTATATATGGTAAACATAGGATTAACCAATATTGATCATGGCCAACTATTTAAACATTGACTATCGATGTTAACTATCAAGGTTTGACTATGTTTATCTAGTGTGGTTAATTATGTTTGACTATGTGGCTCAACATGCTAATCATGTTGAATATTGTTTGCTCAGTGATTCTCATGTTTACTATAGTTGACCATGTCACCAATTATCAACATGTCTTAATGTATAAATTATTTTTACTTAAGACATTATAAATGTGTAGATTAATATGTCATTAATGATATATTGTACTTTTATCAATATTATTTAAATGTTATAGTAAGATTATATATATGTATTAACATTATATTAATATCATAATTATATATTAATAATATATTTAATATTAATTATGTAATAAATAAATATTTTATTTATACCCAATACTATAAATCCAAATAGTATAAATGTGACATAATATTAAAACATATTATAATATCACAATGCTAATTTATAAATGAATTTATTAACGTAATAAGGGTAGTATATTATTAAGTTATTAATATTTTTTTTTTTTTGTAAACTTAGTAGAACCTTTCTATTTTCTATTTATAAAAAAGAGCAGGTCAGAAGATACAACTTTAAGCCTCAACCTGCCTGAAGGAAACCAGGTCTTTTGGTCATCTTAGCGAGTTATAGGCCATCCAAAAAATATACATCTTAAGTCTAATATTTACTATCTTCAAATAGATTATATCAGTATCAGTATTTCCAAACATAAAAATAATATTAAATTAAAATCTATCCGCTAAAATTAACAAAAACTACAGACTAATCATCATCTGACTCGACAAGAGATGGATCCTTGACTTTGGAGCCAGACATATCAACCTGGTTCATGGACTATAAGTCCTTCTCGATTTTGCCAAGGTGAACATACTGATGATGGTATCGAAGGTTCATTTCCTAAATGGATCTGTTGATTTCAGCCATATTTGTTCCCGCTCTGGGATCACCCCCAACTTCTTGAACCGACATTATTGCCTTGACCATAAAGTATTTCATCAACCAATATGTTCAGATGGAATGATGGAATAGTAAAATTCTACCACAAGTGTGCCTAGGGTCGGTGATAATTTGGTTGAGTTATTCCTTAGCAATATCTTCTTCTTCCTCCATCTTGGTTCTAGCCTCGCCCTCCCATCCATGAATAAGGGACTTAATGAAGCATCGTGTCTCCTCAGAATAAGCTTGAAACAAATTTTCCATAACTTCCTTGCTCAACTTCCTGCCTCGCTTGGTTGGAGATTTTGAAACTTTGGCCTTTCATTTTTCCTTGGTTTCTTTTTTTCCCCTATTTCCTTTTGCCATAGGTTTTAGAGAGCGGTCTTCTAACAGTATTATCAGCCGGAATGGTTTTCCTGGAAGACCAATTCATAGCTACAGGTCACAAAGGTCTTTGGCATCATCTGTGCAGTTGACAAGGGTGCTCGCAATAGAACCCAACCATGTAATGGATAACAAACTTGTAGAGAACAATATAGCTACAGAGAACCAGAAATAAGTTAAAACCCCGCGACCATCGAACCCAATGACATACATTCCAAATTATCCTTGACATCCCACCTAAATCGTCGGTCTATTCTCCATTCTGATTTAATGATTTTGTGATGAACCGTTGGGGGAGTTGGTTGCACACCATCCTTGACCTTAGTACGATTGTCGCTTCGTGCTCTCACCATGCACCCACCTCCCTTCCTGGGGACGAGGATCTAACCTTGAGAATTGGCACTCCAATCGGGGGAAGTTATTAATAGTATTATAAGGTTATTGATATCGAAATATAATTAAGTTATTAATGTTAATATTAGGTTATTAATATTCGGTTTTAATATGTTTTCATCACTAATATTAAAAATAGCATTTGCACTAGGAGGGCACAAAGACATGTCGATAGAAATATAGAGGAATGTAGAGTGTCGTTGAGGTAGTTCTATAGGAGACGAGGGTGTGGATTTCAAATTTATCGAGAAATATTTGGTGAGGGGGAGAATGGAATGGAAATGGTAAAGTAGAGTACTACATGTGGGACCTGGTTGTGCTTTCAAAATATGGGAAGTTGCTAGGGCGATCAAAATCAAAGGAGTTTCGAGGCAGTAGAAGGAGGCAAAAGGTAAAATTGGAAAAAAAAAATTAATCGGGTTAAGCAGGTAACTCTATTCCCAAGAGAGGTGTATATATGCATGGTTGTGAAAGTGATATAATAGTTTGGAAATACATTGGTAATCATGTGACGATGACAGATCAATAATGCGAGGAAAATATACATGGTAGATTTTAAAAATGAAAGAGTTGCATCTTGTGTCAACAATTGAAAGGTCTTTTGCATTTATGGTATCATTGTGTTGTACTCAATCTAAGAATATCTAGAGAATCCAAACAAAATTGATTTTTCAAGGTCACGTATCTAAGAGTGATCGTTTGACTTTGCAACATGTAGTAAGGTTGTAATGTGAGAATACCTAAAGAGCATACTATATTGCACTGCACATAAACCACTAAATTATGTTAAAGCACTAAGAAAATAAAATCATTTGGTAAGTTTTGACGAAAGTAAGAGGTAAATTTTAAGCTATTTATGTTAGAACACAAGGAAAAGTGAAGAGTCTACTTATGAATTTTGAAGAGTTTTTTCCTCACAAGTTGGGATGTAAAGGAATCAAATAGCTCTATATAAATATCTATCTATCTATATATATATATATATATATATATATATATATATATATATATATATATATATATATATATATATATATATATATATATATATATATCTATGTATGTATGTATGTATGTATGTATGTATTGTATGTATGTTTTATTGAATATTTCCAGATGCTAAATGTTGTTATAAGCATTTTTTCATAAGGATGTGTCATCCAGTAGAAGGTGTACTGGACTACGATAACTTGATTGTTAGATCTTAGGAATTTGTCATATATTAAGGGCTCCAAGATGCTGGAACAATGCATGATTCTACAAAATTTGAAGTCTAATATTTATAAAATATTTCCTAGGCCAGAAAATCATAACTATTATGAGGGTATATTGTGTATATATTCGTATCCACTTCATATGAAAATCCTTGATAATTGCAAAGGGATTTGCTCGGGTATGAGCCGCTCCCTAATTACAATATGAAACAACTTAAACAACTTCAAATGATTGTTTTCTTCCAAAGGATGAAGAAAAATAGAAGCTTAGTACTGTTTACATGAGAGAAGGTTTCCATAGACTACATCCAGCTCTTCTTTTGTAGAGAAAGCGATAAAACCATATCTGTAGCGGTTTCTTCCTTCACGAACTCATCTATTGCCACTGCTAATGTCTGAATATGTGCATAAATTTTTTTCCCATGCCACTACACTTATGATTTGGATGTTAAGGCCTCTAGAAAGAGACTCTATAATAGGGGATCTCCCTTGCAACATTAGGGCATGACCCCATCAAGCACCTGTTCCTGCACTTTTATATTGTAGTTACTTTTAGATTGTAGTTAGACCAGATCTTTAATAAATTTTCAAAATATAATATAACATGGAAAAAGTCATAAAAAAATGGGATCTCACCCCAGTCCAACATCTTCTAGATATTTTATCAATGTACGTAGCAAAACAACCTTCCATTGTACACATGTACCCCTTGAACACCTTGTATACAAGGCCACTCAGCGAAAAATGAAGATTCAAGCAGTTAATAGCTAGAAGATTCATTAGCTCCTAAAAATTATTCCACATTATAAATATATGGGTGAAAATTTATCCCTAACCTCATGAGATAGAGATGGACTAAACTATCTACAATTTTTTAGCAAGTAAACATAATGTTTTTCTATGAACTAAATATTCTGCAGTTTTTACTCCAAAACAAAGTTAGTAACAACTTTTCAAGTTGACAACAGTGGATATAACATAAAAAAAAAATATAAATACCTACAAGGAGGGTTGAAAATGGTGAGAGACACTATTAGAAGGCAAGCCCCTTCCCTTGCTCATTAGTAGGGATAGTCTAACTCAATCTGAATATGGTGAAAGGAAGGCTTCCATTTCTATCATCAGATATCCCTTGCTTTGTGATTGGGAAAGTTTATTTTTTCTATTTCCTTAATTTTCTTGAAATTATGTACAGACCTGAACCCCCAAGTTTTGAATTTTTATTGTCAAGTTTCCACATGAACCATGCCACATATTTTTTAGTTATCATAGTAAAGAACCATGCAAGTTTTCAAATTAGAAGGTAAAAAAGTATTAAGGAATGATAGTTAGAAATAGTATGATTCAACAAATCTATCAATTATAAAACTCATTTCCAGAACCAAGATTTGATATACTATGAGCATTGAATGTACATATTTCGAAATTAAATAGAAAACTAGGATTTCTATCCATACGCGTGTACGACATCAATTAATTAAACCATTGACATGCATCATAATTTTCCCAAGCTTCTTATCAATCACAAATCATGTGAATGCATTAAAGCGTGAATATTTTGAAATGAATTTGTTCTGGAGGGACATGCAAGTATCTGACTATTAAAATCACAAGTTTTTTAATCCATTCTCCTCCAAACCAAAACAATAAAGAATATTCCTATAAAAATTGCACTGAAAATGCATAAAACTTATCTTCTATATCCACACACGACCTTTTCAACTAATAATGATACTATACTCTAGATAAGGAAAGCAAGGGAAGCATCCTTTCACACACGATCTTTGCAACTAATAATGCTACTATAGTATAGATAAGAAAAGCAAGGGAAGCATCCTTTCCCTCAAGGTACTGCTTGACAACAGTTGCAATATTGAAGGTCCAATGCCTTGGAATCCCAGTGTATATACATAAAAGTTTCCTTGAATTTCAATAGACATTCATTAGGGGAATTTTGAGGTCTAAATGGGCCTCCTAAGGAAATTATAGAATAATAGTGGAAATAATAAAGTAAGATTTGATGACATCATCAAATTTTAGAGGGAAAAAGGAAAAAGACTACTTTTTCAACTCATATTTTCAACTTATCTCCCAAATTTTTTACTCAAATTTCGAGCGGGAGTACTCAATCGATGCAAAATTTAATTCCTCATCCAAGGACTACCCATGTTGCATACTTTCGATGGGTCCTGGTACATGAAAAATGAGAAATACATGAAAAACGTGATTGCAATCACTTTTTTTAAATGTATTTCTCATTTTTCGTGTAGCAAGGTCCATCGAAAGTATGCAACATGGGTACTCCTTGGATGAGGAATTAATTTTTTCATCTAACAAGTACTCCCACTCGAAATTTGAGTATAAAGTTTGGGAGATAAGTTGAAAATATGAGTTGAAAAAGCAGTTTTATTATTTTATTATTTTTTAATATTTTTACCCTTTTACTTAAAAAATGGTGAATCATCCCCCATGGTTGACATCATCATCTTGAATCCTATTAGTTATTATAAAGTTTATTTTTGTTGTACATTTTTCTTAGGAGGCCCATTTTAGACCTCAAAATTCCCCTAATGGCTTTTGTTTGTCATAGATTAAACCAACTCTCATATTCTAACCTACTTAACGTGGTTGTATATAAAATAATTAAAAAATTGATTTGTTTCCAATTGATATCCTCTCCAAGGGGCATAAACATGAGATATTTCCAATCAAGGTGATTTCTTGAAAGTTGCAGCAGGAGGAAAACAATATAATAGTTTCCTTCACGACTACAACTTGGACAGTAGAGACAAGACATTCAAGTGATTGGATATGTATAATTAACAAATATGCATTGCAAGAAGGCATACAATGACAACCATTACTACTAGGTGTATATTATAACAAGAACAAGTACCCAATATATGTGGAATATGTGTATTCAATGAATGCAAAAAAATATTCACACAAAAACATAAGGAAAATGAGGCCTCCCAAAGTTAGCTATAAAATTGCAAACAAACCTCACTTAAATACATAAAACCAATCTAGTCTATTTCAAAAATTACAGTTCACTAGTGAATTTCAGAAGGTACACTATGTCAACAACAACAAAAAAGCCACTAACCAATGTATCAATCCAATTCCAGATTATTATTGTGAATAATATCAGTGGAAATTTTCAGGGGAGCTTCATCAGTTGCAAGCTACAACACACTAAGTGTTAAGCCAAATCCATAATGGTGCATTTACTCAAGATGTGCAGCCCACTGAAACCTAAACCAAATGTTTTTTAAGAGTAAAAAACCAGTGTACTTATGGAAGTTCCACTCAGATCACCTCATTAAGGTCAGTTGCAAATTTGTTTCAGATAGATTGCTTGTAAATTATTGGAAATGTTAGCTATGAACTTTATCAATTGCAAGTCACTCACTACTACAAAATCTTGTGTTGTGAATTTGAGTAATAACTTTATGGAGCCTGTGGTTTTTTGATGAATATATCGTAATGTTATCTCCAATCATTTTTTAAGGTGCCATGCAATAATCTAAAGGACTCTTGGAACGTGCCTTATATATTCCATCCATGAGGGAGGGATCTTTAGTTTAACTTTATTTACTTGTTAATATTATTGGATTTGCAAAATCCGTCCATAAATATGTGGTTTGTAACATCTTTTTAGATTGCCCTGGAATCTCATAGAAGATGTCTCAAGATTTGGAATCTCATATAATATCTCTTAATATTTGTCTTTTATGTGATGCTTACAGAGTCCATATTTTAATATACTATATCAAACAAGGTTGGGTTTGAAAATTTTCTCTAACATCTCTTGAAGGAGCTCATAATCCTTCTCTAGATTACCCACCTTGTAGAATCCGTCTGTAATTGTGTTGTATGTGGTATCAACAGGTCCATAGCCTAGTTCAACCATAACATCTAAAAACTTGAGAGCTTTTTGAAGTTTTCCTTCTTTGCAATAAGAAGAAATAAGGACATTGTGTGTGATAAGATGTGGATTAATCCCTTTTTCCAACATCATGAATCACTTTGATGGGCTCCTTATGTTGCCCTTCATTAATGTGGCCATTTGAATTTTATGGGATCCCTATGTTGCCCTTCCTTAATGTGGCCTTCAACAAATGTAGTGTATGTGACAACATTAGGGGCTATGTTCTTGTTGGGAATTTCGTAGAAGAATTTCCAAAACTCTTGCATCTTGCCTTTCTTACACAATCCATGAATAAGGGCATTGTATGTGACAACAATAGGGACTATGTTTCTATGTACTTTTCAATAAAATATGATTAGAAGAAAGAAAGGCAGAAATAAAAAAGTTGAATTGTTGACAAAATTTTCGGGGCAGCTCAACTTTATACAAATTTTATTAAGTATCTGGCAGGAGAATTTTCCCCTCCAAGGAGAATTTTGTTGAAATTAAATACAAATGTAATGGCAAACAAATTTTCACCTCCAAGGAGAACTTTTTTGAAATTAAAGAGAAGGATCATGCATTGTAGAATCTATGCTATGTTGTTATTTACTGTTGTATGAAATCTATGCCATGATGTTATTTAGTAATGTAAGAAATGAGTTACATACAACCTATATTTTTAAAGAGTCATGGTTTTTTTTTCAACTAAGCATGGAGAAGGTTCATGGAAGATTGGAACATGATTTTTTAATGGTGATGGTAAATGTAAGGGAATTGATGGCACCCACAATGAGTACTAAATTGAAATGAATAAAAAACAATTACAGAGGAACAAATATAGCATTAATAACTTTGAAGACATGATGGGTGGTTTCCTTTACATTTAATAACTAATTTTCAATTTCTATATTATAAAGATCGTATAAAATAGCTTTGAAAGGATTTGAAATAACATTGGTCTTGATCAAATTTGAAGAAGTAATGACTTTATATTTAGATCCAAGGAAGGAAGCATTATGTATTTATAAGATTCAACAGCCTATAAAAATGGTTTCTTTAGTTTCTAGTATATTTATTTGAGATTTTCTGAAACAAAGGAGGAGTTTCAAACTACATTACATCCACGATGGTGAGCGAAAATGTGAAAAAAAAATAGCATAACATTGCATTCACTGCAATATGAGCAAAAATGTGCAAACAAAATAGCATAACATCGCATTCACTGCAATCCAAAAGTGTTTGGAACCAAGCACATTTCATTTTCTTCTTTTTACATTTCCTTTGAAGCAATGGTATTGAACTGGAAGCTAATCATATATGCAAAGGATGTAATGGAAACTGAAACACCAGCTTGTATCTATGACAGTACCAAGATGAGAATTGTAGGACTACCAATCCAACTGAAGATTTCTTATTGTATCCCTTTCATGAAGATGTATAAGTCATTGCAACAAGGCCTTTATTTTTTTTAGAAGGTCTATAGTTGGCTGGAGAAGATGGATAAGGAAGACCAAGCGTAGAAGGTGTCTTACCTTTATGTAAAGAAGAGCAAATTTCTAGCCATCTATCTCCTCACATTATTGATATAGTCGAGACATGTACTTGCTACCCATCTTGGTGGTCTGAAAGAGGGGAAAACAAAAGTTGTTGAATTAGTTGAATGTGATATATGGGAAGTAGTGTTCTTAAGTAAAAGAAAGAATAAAATATCGGTGAAATGCAAAAATTGATACAATTATAGGAAGTTGTAGCGAAGGGCATGGGGCAGCTGAGTCGAAAGTACACTTACTAAAAGGGGAATGGACGACAATGGATGTAGTGATCACATTGTGGGTGGTCATATAGACTTTGAAGAAGAATGATGTATTTATAAGATTCAAAAACATGTAAAAATGGATGCTTTAGTTTCTAATATACTTATTAGATACGATCTGAAACATAGGAATATTTTCAAACTACATTTCATCCACGATGGTTAGCCAAAAAGTGCAAGCAAAATAGAAAAACATTGCATTCACTACAATGTAAAAGTGTTTGGAACCAAGCATATTTAATTTATAGTTTTGTACATTTCCTTTGAACCAATGGTATTGAACCGGTAGCTAATCATATATGTAGAGGGTACAATGGCAACGACAACACCAATTTGTATCTATGAAAATACCAAGATGAGAATTGTGGGACTGCCAATCCAGATGAAGATTTTTTACTATATCCCTTCCATGAAGATGTATAAGTCATTGCAAGAAGGCCTTCAGTTTTTTGATAAGGTCAATAGTTGGCTAGAGATGAGCGAGAAGGAAGACTGGGCATAGAAGGTGTCTTGCATTTATGTCAAGAAGAGAAACTTGTTGGCCATCTATCTCCTTGCAGTATTGATACAGTCGGGACATGTACTTGTTATCCATATTGATAGTCTCAAAGAGGGGGAAAATAGAATTTCTTGAATTAGTTGAATGTGATATGTGGGAATTAGTGTTTTTTCGTAAAAGAAAGCATAAAATATCGATGGAATGTAAAAATTAATACAAGTATAGGAAGTTGTAGAGAAGGGCATGGGACGGTCGAGTTGAAAGTACACTTACTGAAATGGGATTGGAAGACAATGGATGTAGCGATCACATTGCGGGTTGTTGAATAGACTTTGAAGTCAATGTGGACTCCTCTTTTTGTCTAAGTTTCATGTAAGTATTTCCTTGGATGCGGGAGTAGCGGCTAAAGGGAAACAGTGGGGAGATGTGGAGGTTAGTCAAGGTTTCGACTCTAGAGATGGAAGTGAATGTTAAACCTTGCTGTTCTATGTCTCCAATATCCATTGTTGCATTTGGTAATGTCATGCCCTATGATTTAAGTATTTTCAATCCCCATGCCATTAGAAGGGAAATTTTATTGCGAGAACCTCGTGTTATGGGCGGGGGAGTGGAACATAGCTTGGGTTGAAGGAATCCCATGGTGGGACTTTGTATTGGAAGAAGTCAACAACAAAAAATGATGGCAACTCAGGGGTTTTTCTCTGGGAAGATAGAGAATGGAAACAAATTTCCCAAGTGCTCCATTTACAAGACTTTCTTCAACCCACAAGTTACATGTGAGGAAAACTTGTTTTTCATTGCAAATAATAACTTTTGCATCCAACTGTTCATATTATTTCTTTGTAGCAGTAGGATGGTGGTTTCTTCTCTCTGCATATGTTACATCCCTATATTAATAGTGTACTCCCTTATTGTTGTTAGTGTAGCCCCCTTATGGTTATTTTTGTACCCCTGTAACACCCATATTTTTATTATTGTTCCTTTACATTATTATTGTTAGATCGGCTAGGATTATATTGTGACCCCATGGAATCCTATATATAGAAAGGAGGTTTTTTCATTTGTATCATCCAAGAATTATTCATTTTTGTAATGTAAAGGAGTTTTACCCCTAGAAGTGGCTTATTTGTAAGGTGTTGATCTCTCTTTTCTTCTATTTTTGGAGTTGGTTTCATAACATTTAGTATCAGAGCTTTGGATTCTAGGGTTTCGCTGCTCCAAACAGGTCATCACGGAATTTTCGCTATAAATTTTTTTCCACGAAGGTTCAGAAGATGAACTTTATACCATGAGAAGCCGAAATCCCAAGGAGCTTCATGTAAAAATTTTAGATCTTGTTTCGCAACATTTTCATGGATATGATCTGTGGAAGTTATGGTCTTTGCAGGCTTCCGAATTTCAACTAAAATAGGTGACCTTGGGAAAATCATCATAACTCTCTCCTTGAGCATCAGATTGGAATTCTGTAAAAATTGGCCGAAATTACACGAAATTTAGTTTCTTTTTTATCAATTTCAGAGTTGAAGGAGGAAACAGTGACACGTGGCATGTCGTACAAGTTCACTCTACTGAACCAACCCATAATTAGGTCATTGTTGGAGATTGGGCATAATTTTGACTTGAAGCATCCAAATCAGGTAAGACCTCTGGCATTTGAAATAAGATTCATAGGGCTACTACAAGAATTAATTTGAGATATTTAAGATTTGAAATCATATAGATAATTCAGTTTCAATATCGAGCTCCTCAAAAGCAAGAAAAAGGTGTTTATTTTTTTCAAATTGTTTAAGTATTCTTTGAAAAATCAGTTTGAAGCGATTCCAAGGGCATATTGAAGCATAGATATCAATATTGGGTTCTAAAATTCCCCCTAAAAATAATTCAACACCCGTTAAGTCCTCAAAATACTCTACTATGACTCATGAATATGAAGAAGTGAAGCATGATATATCAAAATTACAAGAGCAAGTGCACCAAATTTTGCTCTTGCAAAGAGAAACAAAAAAATGAAATGGAAGTTTTGAAGAAAGGTGTGGAAGTGAAGATGGATGGTTTGAAGGAAGGCGTGGAAGCTAATTTGGAGGGTTTGAAGAAAGTCGTAGAATCTAAGATGGATGGTTTGAAGAATGGCATGGAATACATGGAAGAAAAAATGAAAGACAACATGGAAGACATGAAGAATGATCTAAAAGAATACATGGAAGGTTCGAAGGAAGGTTTCACCAAGTTGATACAATAAATGATTCCTAATGGCGAAAAGATAGTAGAGGAAACTCATGATGAGAACAAAATAAATTTTATCGTGATTTCATGAACTCTAATGTTGGATCGAAGACCCACCATATTCCAAATATCAATATGAGGAAGTTTGATGGCAAGGATCCCGTAACATGGATACTACAGATGGAGCAATATTTTGATCTCAATAATGTGCAAAACACACAAAAGGTACACCTTGGAACTTTATTTTCAGAACAAAATACATTTTTATGGTATCGATGGCTTTTCTCCCGTAAAACAAATTGTCACTTGGTCACTTTTTACTGAGGAAATGATAGCACATTATGAGGATACAAATAGCAACACCTTCTTTAGCCATTTGATAAATATCAAACAAAAGTGTTCAATGGTGGAGCAAAATTAGGACTTCCAAAAATTGAATATAAGGGTAGCTGATATTCTAGAGGGACACATGATTGATGTCTTCATAGGGACTTTAAAGGATAACATCCAACATGAGGTTCGCCTTTGCAAACCTGATTTACTTTAGAAGGCATTCAGGTTGGCAAGAAAAATTGAATGTAAAATTATGGCAACAAGTAATCCTACCACTCACATCTATAAAGATGGAAGTGTTGCTACTCACACTAAAGGTCAAAATTGTGATAAGAAGAAATTATTTTACATAGATTGTGAAGAGGAGGAAGAAAATGAAGAAGAAACTTCAAAATAGGAGGATATACACCAGGAACAAACCCTATAGAAAAAATAAATGAGCTGGACCATATCCTATAATGCATTGGAAGGAATTACCACTCCTCAAACTCTCAAGATAGAAGGACATATCAAGAAGAAAAAGGAAATATTGTTGATTGATTCAGGTAGTACCCATAATTTTATTCATTGTAACGTAGCCAAGGAGTTAATGAACTATAAATTTCTCTAGAAAATTCCATAATATCAAGCTAACCATGGGAGAATATGTATTGAATAGTCCAATTCTTTCCATTCCAATGGGAGGTGTTGATGTTGTACTAGGAGTACAATGGTTACAATCTTTGGGGACGGTAGCTTTTAATTTTCAAGAACTTTTCTTTAATTTTTCTACTGAAGGAAATGAAGTTGAATTACGAGGTATTACAGGGAATCCGAGAAAGATAATAATCTCTAATTTCATGACAAATCTTCTGAAGAAAGAACAATGAGGTGTAATTGCACAATTATGCTCACTACAAGTTCCAACATCAAAATCATATATTTCTCTAGATCCCCAAAAATTCTTGGACAATCATTCCAAGGTGTTTGAAACTCCCAAAGGACTCCCACCTATTCATGATCGTGATCATGTTATTCATTTTATTCTAGGAATTTTTCCTCCAAACATTAGGCCTTGCACATGTCCTTATGTTCAAAAGAGAAAAAATGAACATATGATTGCAGAAATGTTAGAGGTTGGTATAATTCAACCTAGTCAAAGTTATTTCTCTGCTCTAGTAGTATTGGTGCACAAGAAGGATGGATCCTGACGCATGTGTCCGTATTATAGGGAGCTCAATAAGCTCACCATTAAAGATAAATTTCTCATTCTTGTGATTGATAAATCATTGGATGAATTACATGGAGAAAATTATTTTTCCAAGTTGGATCTTCATTCATGATATCATCAAATTAGAATGAATACTGAAGATATTCCAAAAACAATATTTCAAACTCATGAGGGTCATTATGAATTTTTGGTCATTCCCTTTGGCCTTACCAATGCACCTTCTACATTTCAAGGGTTGATGAATTACATTTTTAAAACCTTCCTTAGAAAATTTGTGTTAGTATTTTTTGAGATATACTAATCTACAACAGGTCTTGGAAGGATCACGTTCAACATGTTGGCAGGGTGCTCAAACTATTGGATGAGAAACAATTATATGAGAAAACCTCCAAATGTTTCTTTCGAGTACAAGAGGTGGAATATTTGGGTCATATTGTATCTCACGAGGGTATTAAGGTAGACCCTAACAAAATTGAATCCATTAAGTAATGGAAAGTCCCCACAACCATAAATAAGTTGCGAGGATTTCTCAGGTTAATAGGGTATTATCGTAAGTTTGTTAATAATTATGGGAGAATAGCAGCACCTCTAACAACATTATTGAAGAAAGATGAATTTTCATGGACTCCTCAAGCAACTAAGGCCTTTGAACATCTTAAAGAGGAAATGTGCCTAGCACCGGTCTTAGCTACGCCAGAATTCACAAAAACCTTTATTGTGGAATGTGATGCCTCAGGAAATGGAATTGGTGTTGTTTTAATGCAAGAAGGAAGAATCATTGCTTTTGAAATTCATCCAATCAAAGGTAAGCATTTACAGAAAGCTATTTATGAGAAGTAAATGTTGGCAATACTACACACACTAAAGAAATGGCGGCCTTACCCAATGGGAAGACACTTCAAGGTAAAAAATTATCATGATAGTCTTAAAACATTTTGGAACAAAGACTATCTTCAGAAGAGCAGCAAAAATGGGTCACAAAGATGTTGGGTTAGGACTTTGAAATCATCTACAAAACAGGGAGCTAAATGTTGTTGTAGATGCACACCCAAGAAAGGATGAAGAGGTGGAAGCATTTCTTTATCCCTTTTTATTATCAACCTAGATTGGATAACCGAAGCAAGGGATGAATGGAAAAAGGATGAATAAGTGTGGATACTCATTCAAAATTTGCAGCAAGATCCTAGTACATCTGATACATTTAGTTGGAAAAGTGATTCATTGTGGTACAAATATCTCTTATATCTTTGTAGTAATTCCCAACTAAAAAAATATATTATTTTCGAATTGCACACTTCTCCCTTAGGAGGACACTCGGGAATTTTAAAAACTTACCACTGGGTGAAGAAATAATTTTTTTGGGATGGCCTTAAATCTGATATTCAAAATTTTATGGCGGAATGTTTGGTTTTCTAGCAAAATAAAGTTGAGACAATTAATACCTCAGATCTTCTACAACCTTTATCCATTCCAAGTCAACATTGGGAGGATATTTCAATGGATTTTATCACAGGTTTACCTAAGTCCGAAGGAAAGAGTGTCATCATGGTGGTAGTTGATATACTTAGCAAGTATGCACACTTTTGTGCATTATCTCATCCATTACGTCAACAAAGATTTCTCTGCATTGTGGAAAGGGGAAACAATTCCAAAACACATGGAAACCCGGAGATTATTGTGACGATAAAGATCATTTTACGGAAATTTTTGGATGGAATTATTTTCTTGTTTGGGTACTCAACTAGCTCATAGCTCATCTTATCATCCTCAATCTGATGGGAAAATTGAGATAGTGAACAAATGTTTGGAAGGATATCTTCGTTTTTTTGTATCTGATAAACAAACACAATGGGTCAAGTGGTTACCTATGGATGAATGGTGGTATAACACTTCCTTCCATAATGCAGAAAAAATGACCCCATTTATGGCACTTTATGGATATCATTCACCATCCATCACATCATCTCTAAGAGAAAATTATAAGGTTCAAGCAGTGGAAGATCACATTTAACATCAACAACAAGTTCTCCAACTTTTAAAGGATAACCAAAATTTGGAACAAAATCCAATGAAACAACAGGCAGATCAACATCGCAGGGAGAGAATTTTTGATGTAGGAGACTGGGTATTTTTACATCTACAACCATACAAACAAATTTCCCTTAAGAAAGCTAAGAAGGATGATAAATTATCACCAAATTACTATGGTCCTTACAAGATGTTGCAAAAGATTGGTACTGTAGCATACAAATTGGAGCTTCCTGCTTCTTCTCGAGTGCATCCAGTTTTCCATGTTTCATGCTTAAAGAAGGTTATAGGTGACAAACTTCCAGTTCAAACAATATTTCCAGAAATTGATGAGGAAGGAAAAATCATATTGAAACCTGAAGCAGTCATGGAAACAAGAACTTGGCTTCTACGAAATCGATCAATTTCAAAGTATCTCATCAAGTGGAAGAATTTACCCAGTAAATATTGTACATGGGAGGATGAGAATTTTATACAAAAGCATCCAAATCTACTCAAGCATTGAGGACAACACTTTTTTTAAGGAGAGGGGCATGTTATGTCCCTATATTACTAGTGTAGTCCCTTCCTGTTGTTAGTGTAGCCCCATTATGGTTATTTTTTCACCCCTGTAACCCCCATATTGTTATTATTGTGCCCTTGCATGATTATTGTTAGGTTTTCTAGGGTTATATTGTGACCCCATGGAATCCTATATATAGGAAGGAGATTTTGTCATTTGTATCATTCAAGAATTTTTCATTTATGTAATGTAAAGTAGGTTTCCCCCTTGAAGTGGCTTATTTCTAAGGCATTAATCTCTCTTTTCTTATATTTTTGGAGATGGTTTCATAACAACATAGGATCACGCTATTGGCATGTTCAATTGTTTTATCATTTTTTCGTTATGCAATGCAACAACCTGGCTGGTTGGCTACAGGTGCATTGAATTTCCGAATGCCTGGTTGTGGTCCATTAATATATAAGAGGTTGTACTTCACATGAGAAGGTTCTAGCCCTCAGTAGTAGGTGTTTCATTATTGATATTTGCAAGGATTTTTCGAAAAGCAGCCTAAGTAGTGGTGGTCTCTTATTGACGAAAGATCATGGAAAGTGTGACGACCGTGTCAAAGTTGCACCAAAGGGAATTCCCGCGTGAGGTGTCGACATTCATGGTGATGTATTTCTCAAGAGGTAGTTAGCCAAGATCTCCAACAAGGAGGATAGACCTATTGTTAAAAGGTAAATTTTGATGTGAAGGCAATGCCTCCCTCAAGCGATCGTCTATGTATGAAAGTAGTTTAGGCCCAACAAATATCATCTCATATATTGGAATGCATTAAACATGGTGGAGTTGTTCTTGGAGATGTAGAATTGGTTTCCCCTCAAGAGCATGGATCAGGCCTATAGGAATGTGGAGGGAAAAATGGATTGCAAGTGCATTTATCCTAAATGTTGAAACACCAGTTGGAGCAAGTAGGAGCAATGAGTAGATTCAGAAAGGAATGTAGCTTTTAGTTTATCAATTAAGAAAAACTTGTTTGTTCCAGTGGTAACTTGGGTGATCATTATAAGTGGAGAAATCGAGTAAGTGGTCCTAAAGTGGGTAAGGATAGTGTTCAAAGCAACTTGTTGGGTGGGCGATAGTGATTCAAGGGAGTGTGGAAATTTAGAAGGGGTAGAGTGGATCTGAGTGAAAGAGTGATTGAACTCTATGAAATTTATGGTTGCCTCTTGAAAAGTGGAGAGGATAGTAGCATGGGCCCAGTTATGGTTTGAGTCGAAGTCACGATGCCCAAGCATGTCAATATTATCAACTTCAATGTTGTTCCTTGGGTGTATATGAGAAAGGAATAACCATTCATCTATTTCTACGGAGTCGGGGTGGAGGGGCATCGCAGAACTGGAGGTATCATCAGAGAAAGGGGATTGAGGGTCTTTAGAGGCACGATGAAAATGCCCTACAATATATGCGTCTTTTTTAAGTTCCCAATGTGAAATTATTTCTTCATAAGTGGAGCCAACATCCATTGGGATTTTGCGAAAATGGAATTATAGAAGTAGTTCACTCCAACAGAAAGAAGCATAGAAAGCATCATAGAAGAAGGGATGGAATTGTAGCATGGAAGGAAAAGAAAAATATTTGGACTGTTTATGTGTTTCCACTGGTTATGTTTTTAGCGAGCAGAGAAGGACCACGAACGTGTAGCTTCAAGAAGAGGTAGTGTTTCAAGTGAAGGAGGTCTATTCATGTATGCTAAAATGAAATATGGTGTTGGTAGGGAGGCACCTCGACCATGAGAAACATATCTAAAAATATCCCTATTAATATTGATGGAAACAAATGAGTAGCTACAGAGTGAGATGGGAAATTTTTGGAGCATGTTGTATGTCTCTTATGTGCTTATGTTGTGATCAACAACTGTTTCTGTTAAGAGTTTCCAGAAAAAAATGAGAATAGGAACCTCAAGGTGCATAGAACGCGAGAGACATGACAACATCTGGTAGTATCTTTCTGACTTTGTCTCTCCTTTCATTTCATATTTTGAGATGTAGTTGAGAACAACATTTCGAGACAAAACTGGCTGGAAATTGATGTTTTCTCTCCAAATGGATAGCATGCAAGAGTTGTGAACATTCAACCTGTCATCTTTATGGGCTGAGTTGTATGCCTTTCATCTATGGGTTTCAAATTCCATGAAGGTACATATCGGCAGGTAAGAGCAGAGCCTTTCTTGCGCAGACATGACGAAGGATGACACTTTGTATGCCTTTGAACACAATTTACAAGTTCTTCATATTATTGAATGTGATAGGAAACAAATAATTAGGGGAATTTTTAGGTCTGAATGGCCCTCCTAAGGAAATCATAAAATGATAGTGGAAATAATAAAATAATATTTGATTACATCATCAAATTTTAAAGGGAAAAAAGAAAAAAATATTTTTTCAACTCATATTTTCAACTTATCTCCCTATGGGCTTACTAAAATTATGAGCGAAAACACTTGTTGGATGCATAATTTGATTCCTCATCCAAGTAGTACCCATGTTGCATACTTTAGATGGACCTTGATACACGAAAAATGTTAAATACATGAAAAACATGATTGCAATCACGTTTTTTTCATGTATTTCTCATTTCTCATGTAACTGGGTCCATCGAAAGTATGCAACATGGGTACTCCTTGGATGAGGAATTAAATTTTGCATCCAACAAGTAATCCTACTCTAAATATGAGTAAATAGGGAGATAAATTGAAAAATTAGTTTTATTATTTTAATATTTTTTAATATTTTTACTTTTTTACTCCAGAAATGGTGAATCATCCCCCATGGTTGACATCATCATCTTGAATCCTATTAGTTCTTATAAAGTTTATTTTGGTTGTACATTTTTCTTAGGAGGCCCATTTTAGACCTCAAAACTACCCTAATGATTGATGGTGTTGGGAGGATGCATGGATCATGTTCGGTAGAACGATGCACATAACGTTCATGTTGTTGAGTTGTTCAAGGGTTCCACGTAGAAATGTGTTGATCAAAATAGCACTTTGTTAGGTCCCTATATTACTAGTATAGTCCCTTATTGTTGTTAGTGTAACCCCCTTATTGTTATTATTGTACCCTTGTAACCCCCATTTTGTTATTATTGTGCCCTTAAATTATTATTGTTAGGTCGGCTAGGATTACATTGTGGCCCACTAGGATTACATTATGGCCCCATGGACTCCTATATATAGAAAGGAGGTTTTGTAAATTGTATCATCGAAGAATTGTGCATTTATGTAATGTATTGGAGGTTTCCCCCTCGAAGTGGCTTATTTCTAAGGCGTTGATATCTCTTTTCTTCTATTTTTGAAGCTGGTTACACAACATTTGGTATCATAGGTTGGGATTCTAGGGTTTCGCTGCTCCAAACAGGTCATCATGGCATTTTCGCTATAACTTTTTTTCTACGAAGTTTCAAAAGCTGAAATTTTTAGGGTGCGAAGCTGAAATCCTAAGGAAGATTGTCTAAAAATTTCAGAGCTTGTTTCACAATAGTTTTGGAGATATCACTTGTGGAAGTTAGGTATTATTTCAAGCTCCTAAACAGGTCATCGTGGAATTTTCGTAATAAAATTTTTTCTACAAAGGTTCAGAATCTGAAATCCGTATGGTGCGAAGCTGAAATCCTGAGGAAATTAATCAAAAAATTTCAGATCTTCGTTCGTAATATTTTTGGAGATATTATCTGTGGAAGGTAGTGCTTTTTCAGGGTCCTGAATTGCATCTCAAAGAGGTGATCGTGGGAAAAGTTCAATAACTATCTCTCTGGGCAGTGGATTTGAGTGCCGTAAAAATTGGTCACAAGTAAACAGACTGTAGTTTCTTGGCTATCAATTTCAGAGACAAAGGATGAAACAGTGATACGTGGCAAGTCCTACAAGTTTGCTCTACTGAACCAGTCCAAAATTAGGTCATTGTGGGAGATTGGACACAACTTTGTCTTGGGGAATCCAAATTAGATCAAAACTGTGGCATTTGAAAGAAGCTTCAGAGGGATACTACAGGGCTGAATTTCAGATATTTAATATTTTCAATTACAGATATAATTCAATTTCAATATCGAGCTCCTCAAAGCAAGTAGAGGTATCAATATTGGATTCTAAAATGGCGCCTAAAAAGAATTCAACACCCATTAAGCCTTCAGAAGGCTCTACCATGACTCATGAAGATGAAGAATTGCAACATGATCTATCAAAATTACAAGATCAAGTGCAACAAATTTCACTCTGCATAGCAGCAAAAAATAGAAATGAAGTTTTGAAAAACTGTGGAAGTGAAAGATGGACGGTTTGAAGAAAGGCATGGAAGCTAAGATGGATGGTGTGGAAGTGAAGATGGACGGTTTGAAGAAAGGCATGGAAGCTAAGATGGATGGCATGGAGGCTGGCATGGAATCTAAGATGGATGACATGGAAGGTTTGACAAAGTTTATACAAGAAAGGTTTCCTAACGGTGAAAAGATAGTAGAAGAACCTCATGATGAGAAAAAAATAAATGTTAATTGTGATTTCATAAACTCTAATGTTGATGGGAAGAACCACCATATTCCAAAGATGGATATGAGGAATTTTGATGGAAAGGATCCTGTAACATGGATACTACAGATGGAGCAATATTTTGATCTCCATAACGTACAAAACACACAAAAGGTACGCATTGCAACTTTACATTTAGAACAAAATACATTTGTATGGTATCAATGGCTTTACTCCCGTAAAAAAATTGTCACTTGGTCAATTTTTACGGAGGAAATGATAGCACATTATGAGGATACAAAGAGCAACACCTTCTTTAGCCAATTGATAAATCTCAAACAAAAGGGTTTAGTCGGGCAACACATTGAGGACTTCCAAAAATTGAATATAAGGGTAACTAATATTCCAGAGGAACATAGGATTGATCTCTTCTTAGGTACTCTAAAGGATAACATCCAACATGAAGTTCGCGTTTTGGAACCTGATTCATTGGAGAAGGCATTCAGGTTGGCAAGAAAAGTTGAATGTAAAATTATGGCGACAAGGAAGCCTACCACTCAATTCTATAAAGAAGGAAGTGTTTCTACGCCTAGATTTCCACAACCTACAAGGTTGACACCACAACAATTTGAAGAAAAAAGAGCAAAAGGGCTTTGCTACAGTTGTGATAGCAAATACACTAAAGGTCATAAGTGTGCTGAAAAGAAATTATTTTACATAGATTGTGAAGAAGAAGAAGAAAATGAAAAAGAAGAGGATATACACCAGGAACCAGCCATAGAAGAGGTAGAAATGAATCCGACCATATCATGTAATGCATTGGCCGGAATTACCACTCCTCAAACTCTCAAGATAGTAGGATAGATCAAGAAGAAAAGGGTAATAGTGTTGATTGATTCAGGTAGCACCCATAATTTTATTCATTGTAAGGTAGCCAAGGAATTAAATTGTTTCCTATACCCAGCACCCGAATGTCAAGTGATGGTTGCAAATGGAGGAACTATAAATTGCTCTGGAAAATGCCATAATATTAAGCTAACCATGGGGGAATATGTATTGACTAGTCCAATGCTTTCCATTCCTATGGGAGGTGCCGATGTTGTACTAGGAGTACAATGGTTACAATCTTTGGGGACGGTAGCTTTTAATTTTCAAGAACTTTTCTTGAATTTTTTTTCAGAAGGAAAGGAAGTCGAATTACGAGGTATTGAAGGGAAGTCGGGAAGGATAATAAGCTCTAATGTCATGACAAAGCTTCTAAAGAAAGAACAACGAGGCGTAATTGCACAATTATGCTCACTAGAAGTTCCGACATCAAAATCATCTATTTCTGTAGATCTCCAACAAGTCTTGGACAATCATTCCAAGGTGTTTCAAACTCCCAAAGGACTCCCACCTATTCGTGATCATGATCATGCTATTCATTTGATTCCAGGAAGTGTTCCTCCAAACATCAGGCCTTATAGATATCCTTACTTCCAAAGAGCGAAATTGAACGTATGATTGCAGAAATGTTAGAGGCGGGTATAATTCAACCCAGTCAAAGTTCTTTCTCTGCTCCTGTAGTATTGGTACACAAGAAGGATGGATCATGGTGAATGTGTCCAGATTACAGGGAGCTCAATAAGCTCACCATTAAAGACAAATTTCCCATTCCTGTGATTGATGAATTATTGGATGAATTACATGGAGCAATTTATTTTACCAAGTTGGATCTTCGTTCAGGATATCATCAAATTAGAATGAAGATCGAAGATATTCCAAAAACAACATTTCGAACTCATGAGGGTCATTATGAATTTTTGGTCATGCCTTTTGGCCTTACCAATGCACCTTCTACATTTCAAGGGTTGATGAATTCCATTTTCAAACCCTTCCTTAGAAAATTTGTGCTAGTATTTTTCGATGATATACTAATCTATAGCAGGTCTTGGAATGATCATGTTGAACATGTTGATAGGGTGCTCAAACTATTGCAGGAGAAACAATTATATGCAAAAACATCCAAATGTTTCTTTGGAGTACAAGAGGTGGAATATCTGGGTCATATTATATCTCACGAGGGTGTTAAAGCAGACCCTAACAAAATTAAAGCCATTAAGGAATGGAAAGTCCCCAAGACAATAAAGCAGTTGCGAGGATTTCTCGGGTTAACAGGCTATTATCGCAATTTTGTTAAGAATTATGGGAGAATAGCAGCACCTCTAACAACATTATTGAAGAAAGATGCATTTTCATGGACTCCTGAAGCAACTAAGGCCTTTGAACATCTTAAAGAGGCAATGTGCCTGGCACCGGTCTTAGCTACGCCAGACTTCACAAAAACCTTTATTGTGGAATGTGATGCCTCAGGAAATGGAATTGGTGCAGTTTTAATGCAGGAAGGAAGACCCATTGCTTTTGAAAGTCGTTCAATCAAAGGAAAGTATTTACAGAAACCTATTTATGAGAAGGAAATGTTAGCAATACTGCATGCACTAAAGAAATGGAGAACTTACCTAATGGGAAGACACTTCAAGGTAAAAACTGATCATGATAGTCTTAAACAATTTTTGGAACAAAGACTATCTTCAGAAGAGCAGCAAAAATGGATCACAAAGATGTTGGGTTATGACTTTGAAATAATCTACAAAAAAGGAAAGCTTAATGTTGTTGCAGATGCACTCTCAAGAAATAATGAAGAGGTGGAAGCATTGCTTTGTGCCATTTCTATTGTCCAACCAGATTGGATAACTGAAGCAAGAGATGAATGGAAGAAGGACAAAGATGTATGGACACTCATCCAAAAGTTGCAGCAAGATCCTAGTACATCTGATACATTTAGTTGGAAAAATGATTCCTTGTGGTACAAAGATCGCTTATATCTTTGTAAGAATTCCCATATAAAACAAAATATTCTTCTGGAATTGCACACTTCTCCTTTAGGAGGACACTCGGGGATTTTAAAAACTTACCACAGGGTGAAGAAAGAATTTTTTTGGGATGGCCTTAAATCTGATATTCAAAAGTTTGTGGCGGAATGTTTGGTTTTCCAGCAGAATAAAGTGGAGACAATTAAGACCCCGGGACTTCTACAGCCTTTATCCATTCCAAGTCAGCGTTGGGAGGAGATTTCAATGGATTTTATCACAGGTTTACCTAAGTCTGAAGGAAAGAATGTCATCATGGTGGTAGTTGATAGACTTACCAAGTATGCACACTTTTGTGCATTATCTCATCCATTTAAAGCAAGTACAGTTGCTACTACATTTGTGGACAGAATTCAAAAGCTTCATGGAAGCCCAAGGGTTATTGTGAGCGACAGAGATCCCATTTTTACGGGAAATTTTTGGACAGAGTTATTTTCTTGTTTGGGTACTAAATTAGCTCATAGCTCATCTTATCATCCTCAATCTGATGGTCAAACTGAGATAGTAAATAAATGTTTAGAAGGATATCTTCGTTGTTTTGTATCTGATAAACAAACACAATGGGTCAAGTGGTTACCTCTTGCTGAATGGTGGTATAACACTTCCTTCCATACTGCAGCAAAAATGACCCCATTTGTGGCACTTTATGGATATCATCCACCATCCATCACATCATCTTTAAGGGAAAATTCGAAGGTTCAAGCAGTGGAAGATCACATCGAGCATCAGCAAGAAGTTCTCCAACTCTTAGAGGATAACCTGAATTTGGCACAAAATCGAATGAAACAACAGGCAGATCAACATCGTAGCGAGAGAAGTTTTGATGTAGGAGATTGGGTATTTTTACGGCTACAACCATATAAACAAATTTCCCTCAAGCAAGCTAAGAAGGATAATAAATTATCGCCAAAGTACTATGGTCCTTACAAGGTGTTGCAAAAGATTGGTACTATGGCATACAAATTGGAGCTTCCTGCTTCTTCGCAAGTACATCCAGTTTTCCATGTTTCATGCTTAAAGAAGTTTATAGGTGAAAATCTTCCAGTTCAAACAATATTGCCAGAACTTGATGAGGAAGGAAAAATAATATTGGAACCTGAAGTGGTCATGGAAACAAGAACTCGACAGCTACGGAATCGATCAATTTCAGAGTATCTCATCAAGTGGAAGAACTTACCCACTGAAGATTCTACATGGGAGGATGATAATTTTATACAGAATCACCCCGAGCTACTCAAGCGTTGAGGACATCACTTTTTTGAAGGAGAGGGGCATGTTAGGTCCCTATATCACTAGTATAGTCCCTTATTATTGTTAGTGTAACCCCCTTATTGTTATTATTGTACCCTTGTAACCCCCATTTTGTTATTATTGTGCCCATAAATTATTATTGTTAGGTCGGCTAGGATTACATTGTGGCCCACTAGGATTACATTATGGCCCCATGGACTCCTATATATAGAAAGGAGGTTTTGTAAATTGTATCATCGAAGAATTGTGCATTTATGTAATGTATTGGAGGTTTCCCCCTCGAAGTGGCTTATTTCTAAGGCGTTGATATCTCTTTTCTTCTATTTTTGAAGCTGGTTACACAACACACTTTGCTTTGTCAACTTCGACTTTGTCCTTCCAGTTGAGGTTGTCCGCATCAAGCACACTTTCGAACTAGAGGAAACCATGTATGTGAGAAGATCCCCTATGTTTCGATTCATATCTACAAAGAGGAGGAAGGGTAAATTGCGACGTGAGTGTATATGTAGAATTGAGAAGAAAGAAAAGAAGGATGGTTAGGTGAATACATGCGCCAGTAGTATTTTGCATGGAAGCCCTTTTGCAATACCTCTTCGAGGAAGATTGTGAAATGATAATGAATGTACTATGATGCAAGATGTAATTTCTTGATTATATTATGGAATTTCCATCAAGACAGCTCAACGGTAGTAGAGGGGTGGTTTTCAGGCATGATCATGTGCAATTCATGCCATTTGGTGTCAGCTGCACTAAGGGTGAAGAATAAGGTAGGACTACCTATTTGTGTGATCATATTAATGATTTTACCTCTAAGTTTGTTCCAAAAAGAGTGTGTCCCCCTAAGGGTTGAGCCGAAGCGCATAATCTACTCAAGAACTATGGAATCAGGGATGTCATGCAGGTGTGCCCGAAAGTCTTAAATAGTTATTGGCATGTTGTCCTTGATGTTTCTTTTAAAAAATACCACATTCATTGCTTGGCTGCAGTGCCGCAACATAAGATTGTACAAGTAATATCAGAATCTTGGGTGCTGGCCAAAATGGTTATCATGGTAGTGGATAAGGTGAAAATAAAATTCCTGCATTTAAAATTTTAAAAGATGTGGTTGTGCAAGCACAGTAAATCCTATGGGGAAGGCCATAGCAAAGAGGCCTTCTGTGGTGTATTCACTGAAAAATGAGAAGTAAATAGTAGGCCAAGGGATCAAACTGGTGGAAGCAAGATGGGAAGAGTGCAAATAGCCACATATTTATGCAATTTTAGTATGGGAATTTGTGAATGTAGATACAAAAGAGGAAGGTTGGAGGTCCATTGTGGTGGTTGATACAAGAATGTCGTGATTGAAACTAGGAAGGTGAAATTGAGGTTCATGAGAGGATGGGGTGATGTGATGAAGGAGAGAGGAGACATCCATAGGGTTTGAAGGCAAGGAAGCCACCACAGCCGATTCGATATGGACATTGCTATAGTAGGGTTCATGTGCTATTTTATAGTCCAAAGCTGCAACAATATGTGCTTTGCTTACAAAGAACTCATATGCCCTTTGGTCGAAGCCATGCCTGCTAACAAATATCATGTCGAAGTTGGAAATTAGGTGGGGCAAGGTGTTGGCAATAGAAGCTATGTCATGTGAAAAACAAATTGTATGACCAGTGTATTTGTATTGGCCACCATGTGCATGGGTGACTTGCAAGATTAGCTTAACATGTGCTATGAGAATTTCCTCTATTTGGGTTAAAGCAGTGAGGACAAATGGTTAGTTTCCAGGGTCCATGTTGTTTTAAAGGGAGAATCGATGGGTTGAATTTTGTATTTACACATCGAAATCAACATATCTTGCCATGGAAGAACTTTTTTTTCATACTTGTGTAATATTCCTTGCATATGGAGCAAACATGCAAGGGCAACAGATCATCTATCCTTGCACAAAATTGGTAGTGTGCATGGCTAAGGGTTGGGTTGAATATATTTTTAGGATAGGAGGGTGAATCTTCATCTGTTGATGGTGGGGTGTGTGAGGTAGATAGGAGAGAGGTGTAAATGAAGGTAGGAAGGGAAAGGGTAGGAATATTAGGAGCAAGAATATTTGAAGAAGATGGGGTTGCAAGTGAATTTTGAAGATGTTGGGGTAGAGAAACATTATTTGGGGGCATAGGTTGACACATTTGGGGGTTAAGACTGTGGCTATATTTGAGATGTGTTTGTTTTTTGGAGGTTTCTTTATTATGTGTGTAGAGGAGATGGCTGCGAGCATTTCTTGAGGGTCTCTCAGAAGCCTCTAGCATGTCCATCCTAATACAAATATTAGGTGTGAACATTAGTGTTATAGCATCATTTCTCACCTTGACATGATTTATGATTGCTTCATGGCTTTATGGGCACCCATTCCTACAGACTTGGACAAATTCACTTAAAAACAGTGGAAAATCCTCCATACGCGACTATGCCCGTGTTTTTCCGCGTGTATACGTGAGTACAGCTAGACTTTTCCGCGTATGCCATTAAAATGATTAAAAAATATATAAAAAAATCCCTAATTTCGCGCTGGGTTGATGGTTACTCAGGTAGTTCAACCACCCCAGCCCGTGGCCAACTGTTTCCAACTGCTGAAACTACTTGGAGGGACTATAAAAAGACCTCATATGTATGGCCTAAGAGAGAGAGAGAAAGTATTGATATTATACTCTGTTGGTTCCCTATCCAAGTCTGATTCCCCGTGCCTCCTGCACTTTCCCAGTTCATTGTAGGAAACCCTTGTTTCCTTGAGATACACATCCCTTTATATGTTATCTCGTATGTACCAGTTTGGAAGGAGTCTTAGCGAGGCAAGGGCTGGACGGATCCGGACGACGGTCTGCGAAGGCCTTGGAAGGATCAGGTGATCTCTCCACTTGATTACTTTTGTACGTACTATTTATAATATAGAAGTATCATGCTGTTCCCGAAATAAACGTGTTAGTGTATGCTTTAATGTATGAAGAATATTTGTTATACAAGCATTCATTATGATTTATTTAATGTTTTATATGAATCTCACTAACATATAGAGTAGAAACATGCTGTACAACTTGTCCTTTGTGCTGGTTTCTTCTTGTATTTCAGGTTAAGGAGGAAGGACGGTTGCAGGGAGTTTGAACTCCACGTGGATCTACTTCAAACGTAGGACCAACGGGTAAACCTCTCATTCTGCTCTATTTAGTTTTTATGAACGTGCATGATTGTGTGAGTCTCTGTTAAGTAGTACGCCCCTGCTCTGTGGAGGTTGAATCCCAACCAACCTCTAGGGTGTTAATTCCCTGAAACAGAACTGGCGACTCCGCTGGGGATCACATTTTTGTGATTCTCCTATTGGGTTGTTTCAGCTGTTCGGTAGGTTGCCAACAGTTTTTTCTGTCTTTTACAGTCCAGTTTGCTTTCTTGCAGTCAGTCTGAAGCTTTGATATCTTTCCCAGGCTTGTAATTTTTATTTTTCATTATCTTTCTTTGTATACGCCTTTTTTCTTGCACACAGTCGCGTATACCCGCGAGTTTGTGTAGAAGGAACCGCGTATACGCGAGTTTCCCTCAACACAGACGCGTATACACGCCTGTTGCATAACTGCAAGGTCGCGTATACCTAGGTTGAATTTGAAATTTTAAGATTCTGGTGTTTTTGGTCTTTTCTGGCTGTGGAGGCCTGTGTCTGCAGAGTCTCTATACTTACTGGAGTGTGACAGAAGTGGTTTCAAGTCTTGTTTCTCTTTCGTTTGTCCGAAAACTGATCTTTTTGGCGAAGTGTTCTTGCTGGTGCAAGCACTCCTGGATTGAGTTCCAAGATCGCTTTCTGAGTGTTCTTGGCTGTTCTGCTTTACCAGAACAGAGAGCTTCTGCTCACTGACTCACTCCTATCTTTGTGTTGTGCTTTGCATTGCGTTCTTTGCTTTGTTTTCGATTGGTTTTCTTGAGTTTCATAAGCTAGGGTTTTGTTGCAATTTTCGAAGAACTTTTCTTGTTTCTTTGGAGTTTTGTGTTGCAACGGATTTGCACTATTTCTCTTGACTGTTTGATTGAGTTTTTAGTCTTCCATTGCTCTTATTGATCTTGCTATCATTAGCTTTATAAGGTTTGGGGGCATAGTTGAAGTTTATGCTTGAAATTCGGTCTCGTTTTGGCTTGGATTGGGATAGTTGTTCTTGGTTTTTTTGAAGCTCTTGTTTTATAAAACTAAAAAGCCCAAAAACATTTGTTTTTCTTTTTGTTTTTGCATATCAAAAACTCAAAAAACATTGTTTCTTGTTTTTGTTTTTGTTGTTGCGTTTTTCATTTTCGTTTGGCTTCATCTTTTGAGACGTCAGTGAAGTTTCTTGCTTCTAGTTTTCAGCTTGATTTTGAGGAGAGGTTGTCTTTTGATTTCTTCTTCTTCTTGTTGAGTATTTTGGTGTCTTATATTAAGAGTTCTTGTTTGCAAGAATTGGCTTTCTGGATATCAAAAAGATGAGTTAAAACTGAAGGAGCCTTTTGGGAAATTTCATCTTGTTTCAAGGGACTTTTTACATCTTAGAATTTACATGCTAGTGGTTATTTGCATTAAGCGCATTGAATCATTTAGTTATCTTCTTAGTTTTTGTGAGTGTCAGTTTGTAATTCGAAAAGAAAAATACATTTTTTAGTCTCGTAGAACTTACATAGAAATTGCTCTTCATCGAAAGACAAAGAACTGCATGTGCATGTAGTCAGGTTTTTATTAATTTCTTTTGCGTCAGAACATCATTGGTTTCAACTCCATATCCTTGTGACTTAATATAACAGCCCTTAAAATAAGCGATTTAATATAAAATCAACTAGCAAGTTTTACTAAGTGTCAATCACCAACTAGCTAGGTTGTAGGGCCTTGGAATAGGTGAGAGGAGAGTTAACTCTCCAAGGCCGCTCAAACAAACATAGAAGGTGATTAATTGAGCGAAATCCAACTCCGTGAGGTGGACTGGGAAAGCTCTCATCCGAGAGTCAAGCGCGAGGGGAAGTGAAGGTTAAGAAGAGGGATACCCCCCCTCCGATTAGCTGAATCTGACCTCAAGACCGTTCCGACCAGCTTCTGATACGGATTGGTGTCCATAGTTGTTGTTCCTAGGTGCCACATAGGTGACTGCGGGGGGGAATACCCGTGGTACCTGAGGCAGACGTCGCATCACTTTCAGCAGTACTTCTGGGGGGTGCCCTTGCGAAGCTTGGGTGCTTGAGCCGGCAAAGGCTGTCGTTAGGAGGTCGGCGTAACTGTTTCTGATACCTTCGCTAGTTGTTCTGGGCCCTAATCATCCCAGACTGCTTTCGGAAGGCCCTATACTTCGCTTTCCTATATTTTGGTGTCCGGTCCTCATCACCCGGAGCGGAAATACTTGGAGGCTGTTTGCTTGCTGTTTCTCAGGGATTTTTGATTTTAGTGAGTGCTCTTTGCTCCTAGCTTGCCTAGCTTTTCACTTTTCTTGAGTCTAATATAATAAATCTGTAAAAGTGGCTGATCAAGCGCCTCGACGTTCGAGGAGAATCCGGGGGTTATCTCCCGAGAGTGCAGAGCCTTCTTCGAGAAGGCGTAGGAGCGATTTAGCAGGTGGTTTTCACCCTGTAGAGTCTTACGCTGTGGAGAGAGATCCTCCACTTAGGTCTGAAGGTTTCGTTGCTGATTCCGGTGTCGGTTCCGAGAGGAGCGTTCCGCTCACCTCGAGAGTATTGTTTCCTCAGGAAGAAGATTTTCAGATAGAAGATATACCTGAGCCTACAGCTACAGGTCCATCTCCTCTTCCTCTTGATCATCCGTTTTTTATTCAGTACGTCGGACCGGAGTCTGAGAGACCGCCGGATCTTCCATATCTTTCTTATCTTTCGATGGCCACGACTGGGAACGCGGCTTCTACCATGAGTGCTGCGGGCATTCAGACCCCTGCTTCTATCGAGGCAAGGGGCACTCTTGCTCTATCTTCGAGTGCTTCTAGCACTGCTATGTTTGGCTCTCAAGTTCACCCAAGCACATGCTTTCAATCTGGTCCCTTTGTTTCGTAGATGTCCACGTCGGAAATCCTCTTTTTCCTTATCACGGCAGTACCGGATCTACTTTCATGTTCAACAAGTGGCTAGTGGATCACCTTCTTTCGTGTTTCCTTTGGACCGTAGAAGTTCCTAGTCCCATCCTTTAGGTCGTTTCCTTTGCGTCCCGCACCAAAGTTTCAATCCTTGGGCTCGTGGGCCAAGTTCGACCGTTTTTATGGGTGGAACCTATGCTTGGCAACGTCGGGAGCAGAACAGCTCATCGCGAGTCATCCAGGGAATGCTTCTTTCCGCAGCTAGTGCTTATTCGCCTTTTTCCCCTTTATTTGTCGTGGCGGGAACCCCTATCGTGGCTTTTCCTCTTCGAATACTTCGGGGGAACCAGTCCGGTTATGGTAACCCCGCGTGAGTGAGTGTCTTCTCCGTTTTACGAACGCCGGCGGTACCGGTGCCTCATCAAATCCAGGCTATTCTTTTCAGTATGTGGGAAATCCATCCCATCAAGGATGGAATTCTCAGGCTCCGCCGCGATTACCATTTCTGGCAACGTTAAACTTGCCAGACTTGGCGAAGTTAACTAATGACCCGATTCGGTATAGTCCGGGGTGGCCTCCGGTTCCAACTAAACTTCCTTCATACATTCCTAAGTTTGAAGGTAAGAATGGTGAAGATCCGGCAGACCACGTCACCACATTCCACTTATGGTGCTCATCGAACTCTCTGATCGATGACTCGATTAGATTGAGATTATTTCAGCGCACCTTAACTGGAAATGCCGCGCGAAGTGGTATATAGAGCTCACTGGGGGTAGTTTCGCCACATTTGGGGAACTGGCTGTCACTTTTCTTAACCATTTCCAGTTGCCTGTTAGATATGAGGCTAGGACCGAACTCCTGGCTAATTTTAAGCAGGATGAGGCAACTCACATTTCTGATCATATTCAGGAATGGAGGAGAAGGAAGAGGCTTATCAAAGCCCATATTCCAGGTGAGTTCCTTCTCGAGTGGTTTTTGAAATCGCTTCAGTCCGATATTTCAAAGGATGTATCCATGTCAGGGGTATATTCCGAGGAGCAGGCCATCTTTAGGGCCCAGCAGTTAGAGTTGATCTATTCTCAGTCTGGCATGCTTTACAAGTATTTGCCTAATGCTCCTCGTTCCAAATTGGATCTATCGAAACCCAAACCTGGTCCGCATGGTGACGGACTTGTCGGATCGGTCAGTAGTAGTGCAGCCAGCCTGCTTTCTCAATTGCAGCAGTTGTCTTTACAATCTGCTTTTTCTGGTCAGGCTGTGCCTGCTGATTCATCACCTTCCCAGTATTTGTCCATTAATGCTGTCCAATCTTCTGAACCCAAAGGAAATCAACAGTTCGATGGGAAGAAGAAGGGACGTAATAACAAGAAGAAGGGCAAGAATGGGAAGGGCAATGCAAATAAGACCAACGAGCGTGTTGGTGAAGGGCAAAAGGAGAAAAAGAAAGTTAAGTTTCCGTGCAAGCTTTGTGCCGGAGACCATCTCACGCATCTTTGCCCGAAAATTCAGGATGCTCAGCGCCTGTTATCTCAGCAGGGTTCTTCTAGTTCCCAGGCTGTGCTAACAAACCCTTTTCCCCAAGGGCAGCAATTAATTGCTGGCGCGAACCAAAATCCTGGGGCTTCCTCCGGAGGTGCCCAGGAAGGGGAAATTCCATCGAATATCTTTATGATGAGTGCTCACGTGGATGTCGCTACGAGATCCCGTGATTATGGCGGAGAGGAATCTTCGAAAGCCAAGGAAGTTCCTGAGGCTACTGAGCCGCTTCATATCACGAAGCCAACTGTCGAGTCTATGCCTCGGATACCGAAGGCATCCTCTAAGCGGTCAATGATTAATCCGAACATGAGGGCTGCCCAGAACTACTCGATTGTAGAAGATCTGGCGCAGAGTCCTTGTGCTATGTCAGCTTTAGAGGTACTCCAGTCTTGTCCGGCTCAGCGCAGTGCTTTGCTCACTGCCATTGGGGCTATTGATCCGAAAAATTCTCTTCTGATTACCTTTGATATGAAGAATATTAAGAAGAGACTTCCTCATCATATGGCCTTCCATATTAAATCATCGTACCGGAAGACTAATATCTTTCGCACGGTCGTTGATGAGGGTGCTTCTACTCGCGTGATGTCTCTCGCATGCTGGAAGACACTAGGATCTCCCAAAGCTGTTCCATCTAGCACTATTCTTACTGCATTCGATGGCCATTCTCATAGGCCCCATGGTATTGTCCCGGCTTTGCCCATCTGTGTTGGGGGTAAAACCGTAAACATAGAGGTTGAGGTAGTGGACGCAGCCTTGGACTACAACCTTCTGTTGGGGAGGAACTGGATATATGATATGGATGCTATCGCATCCTCACTATTTCGAATAGTATGTTTCCCCCACGAAGGGAGGATAGTCACGGTGGATCAACTGGACTGTCCTCCTGTAGACCTGGATGCGCCTCCTGACTCATCTGTTCCTAAGTTGGATAATACCAAGGCGCCTATCGAGAATTTAGGAGTGGGAATGTATTCTTCCCTGATGGGTTCTTTTGATCTTCCTCCTCCTAAGGTGTCTATTAATGCTATTTCATCCTCCAAGGCTCTCCTTCGAAGAGAGTTCTTTCGAACTCATTATTTTTCGGACCCTTGGACCTTACCTTCCCCAACTGCCACTTTGGAGGAAGGGCAAGTGGGTGGAATGGCATTCTCGATTTCTGCAGCTGAGATTGCATATCAGTCTGTTGTTGACACTGCAGAATCTGATCCAGCTCCTCTTTCGCCGGAAGAGTTGGATGGTGATGTGGCTCCGGCTTGGACGCTTACTTCTTCTTCTGCCCAGGATTGTCTAGATACCACTCTTCCATCCGAAGAGGCCATCCTGGAAGCAATGACAGGTATAGAGAGACCGTGGGATGACTTGCATCATCGGTCTTACTTCCTACCTGACTTGAGCGAAGTCGAAGCTAGTTTTCCAAGTCCTCAGTCTCCTGGACCTGTTCACCCAGTCTTGAGCCCCTTAGCACCAGCACAGGTTTATGCTGAAGGGAACATGGTTGTGATCTCTCCTACTATCCCGGTGAACATCTCCAGGAATCCCAACATTATTGAGAACGTTTTCATTGGAGCTGAATGTTCCCATGAAGAGGTTCAAATCTATACCGAGCTCTTCAAAGAGTATAGGGATGTTTTTGCTTGGTCTTATGAGAAAATGCCTGGCATAGACCCATCTATCGTCCAGCATGAGATCAAGACGTATGAAAACGCTAAGCCGGTCAGGCAAAAACTTCGTCCGGTTAATCCTAGGAAGGCAGCAGCTATCAAAGCTGAAGTTGAAAAGCTGCTTAAGGCGGGATTCATTTTCCCAGTTCCTCTGACCGAATGGGTTTCAAACCCCGTTCCTGTTGATAAAAAGCAAGGAACAATTCGAGTGTGCATCGATTTCAGAGACCTGAATAAGGCGTGTCCTAAAGATAATTACCCCACACCCTTCATTGATCAGATTATTGACGAGTGTGCCGGTAACGAGATTTTCTCCTTCATGGACGGTTTTTCTGGTTATAATCAAATTACTATCCGTCCATAAGATCAACATAAGACCGCATTTATTTGTCCCTGGGGTACGTTTGCATATAAGAAAATGCCTTTTGGTCTTAAAAATGCTGGAGCTACTTTTCAGCGGGCCATGTCTTACGCCTTCCACGACATCAAGAAAATTATTGAGGCATACTTAGATGATCTAGTTGCTCATTCTCGAAAGAGGATGGATCATCCAGGTCACCTCCGGCAAATATTTGAAAGATGTCGTTTTTATAAAATTCGTTTGAATCCGAACAAGTGCGTTTTCGCGGTAACATCCGGTCGGATGTTGGGATTTATCGTGTCTAGTGAAGGGATAAGGGTAGATCCCTTCAAGGTTGAGGCAATACTTCGGTTGCCTCCCCCGTCTTCAATTCGTCAGCTTCAAAGTCTCCAAGGGAAGTCTAACTTTCTTCGGAGGTTTATCATTAACTATGCTGAGATTACAAAGGGATATATGAGATTGTTGAAGAAAGGAGTTCCTTTTCTTTGGGACGACTACGCTCAACGCTCATTCGATGCCTTGAAAAAGGCATTGACCTCTGCTCCTTTACTGAGTCCACCCGATTATGGCAGAGATTTTCTTTTGTATCTGGCTACAGCAGAATCTACCATCGGTATGGTTCTGGTTCAGGAGGATGATGCTCTTGTTGAGCATGTTATTTACTACCTTAGTCGAGGACTGGTAGGACCTGAACTGCGATACACCCCGATAGAAAAATTAGCCTTAGCAGCAATCCATGCTGTGCAGCGACTCCGGCATTATATTATTCTTCGCAAAACTTATGTCTTGGCAGCTGCCAATCCATTTCAGTTTGTCCTCAGCAGGCGAGTGATTGGGGGCAAATATAATAGATGGATTGTGATATTTCAGGAATTTGATCTAGAGTTCATGTCTGCCAAATCCAAGAAGTCATTAGTCTTTGCGGAATTGATCTCCGAGTTGCCTTGTGGAGAGGAGATGATCTATGATGAGTCCTTTCCGAACGAACACTTGTTTCTTATCTCTCCACAAGATCCTTGGTATGGGGATATCATTGTGTATCTCCAGACTGCGAAGTTTCCCTCTTCTTTTTCGAAAGATGAGCGTCGTAAGCTGCGTCACTTAGCTAAAAGTTATCTGATTATTGGTGATGCTTTGTACCGTCGAGGGGTTGATTCAATCCTAAGACGCTGCTTAACTTTCGAAGAAGTTGAGGCTGTGCTCAATGATTCTCACAGTGGAGCTTGTGGGGGTCATTTATCAGGGCTTGCTACAGCCCAAAAGATTTTGCGTGCTGGCTACTTCTGGCCCTCGATTTTCAAAGATTGTATTGAATCGGTCAAGAAGTGTCATCCTTGTCAGGTGTATACTCGAAAAATGCGCGCTCATCCAGCTCCGCTTTTTCCAGTCATTACTGTCGGACCCTTTACAAAGTGGGGTATGGATTATACTACTTGTAACCCGCCTTCGGTAAAAGGTCACAAGTACATTATCGTAGCAGTAGACTACTTTACGAAGTGGGTCGAAGCTATGCCTACTTTTGGGAACGATGGTGAGACTGCAGCTCTTTTCTTCTTCAACCAAGTCATCGCTCGTTTCGGTATACCTAGAGAGATTGTCACTGACCATGGCAGTCACTTTCAGAACAGTATGATGGCTGAGTTGGCTCTTAAATTGGGTTTCCGGCAGGAACATTCATCTCCATATTATCCTCAGGCCAATGGCCAGGTGGAAGCCGTGAATAAGTCCTTGAAGACAATTCTTCAACGGACGATTGATAAACATAGATCCAACCGGCACATTATGCTATATCCTGCACTCTGGGCGTACAGGACGTCAGTTAAAACTGCAACTGGCTTTACTCCGTTTCAGTTAGTCCACTTGGTGGAATCCGTATTCCCTATTGAATGCGAGATTCTTCCTTAAATTAGATGTAGAGCTCCGACACTGTCCGTGCAGCGGTTTCTTCATATGGAACATCTTGATGAGTGCTGTCGAGATGCCGTTTACGTTGAACGAAGCGCATAAAAATGAGTCAAAGTTCAAGACGATAAGAGGGCTAAGCCTAGGATCTTTTTCCAAGGTGACCTTGTTTTGGTCTATGCTCAAGAAAAAGATGCCTTGGGGGGCAGGAAAGCTTAAATCGATGTGGTATGGCCCCCATATCGTCAAAAGGCCTCAAGAAAGGAGCGTACACCGCTGAGAAGGGAACGAGCTGTCGGAGCCCCGAAATCTCGAAACGGGCTCTATCCGAAGAAGCATTATGCCCAGGTGCGAGTAGTGAAGTTTGCTTTGTGGCAAGAGGTTTTTTGCTTTGTACATATCTGTTTGATTTTCGATTTTTGATGAGATGGTGATGCTTTTGATCTGCTTTGGCAGGTTGTGTTGATGTCATGAGTCATTTTGGTTTCGCCGATGGTGCTAGTAGACACACCCGGAACTTAGCTTCCGCGGCTTGGGTGCTTCATTATCCTTCCGGTCAGCTGTTGGTATCAAGAGGAGTCTGCATTGGTCCTACTTCCAATAACGTAGCAGAATACACTGCAGTCATTCATCTACTCTCGGAGGCAATATCCTTGGGTGTTGATTCGTTGGTAGTTTTCTTGGACTCCCAGCTGGTGGTGTCCCAGTTGAACAACACTTATCGGGTACGAGATCCAATTTTATTACGATTGTTCTTGAGGGTACGTTTGTTACAAAGGTCATTTCAATTTTTAACATTCATTCATATTCCTCGAGCTGACAATTGGTTTGCTGACTCATTGGCTAATCAAGCTTTAGATTGGACATTAATCATTCAATACAATAAATTTTAATCATCGAAAACATCATACATTTGATACATTTATCACATCACATCAAATATCGCTGTATATATCATCAGAGTGTCAAAAAACTTTACAAAATTTGGATCCATCAATGTCGTACAAAACTTGGGCTTATGCCCCATCATGTTCAGTTTCAAAAAGAATATACAGTCATCTAATATGTAAAATCTGTCTACTCCAGAGGACCCTGCCCAGAAGTTGCATTCCTATAGAACATCACTGCAGTGGCCACACGGCGGAACAGTCTAACCCAGTCCCGGGGTACTCCTACAACCCGTCTCTGGACGGCTTCTGGCAAGTCCTCCACAGCAGCCAGAGGGATTTGGCGGGTCAGTCCCTCCAAGTTTCTCTGCACGGCCTGGAGAGTCCTGTCAGAATCTGTTGTTTCCGCCTCACCTCTGCGGCGCTTGTGACGTGCTAGGCCCTCAGGACGAACTGGTACAACATCTGAAACATGATCATTTTCATTTGTCAGTCATTATGAATCTAATCCAAAAACATGTTTTTTTTTCATTTTTCATACATAATTGAAAATCCAAAAAAATCATATAAGTTAAAAAAATTTGCAAACTTACCGACTGCTCCCCATGCTGCTCCGGGTGGAAGTACTAGATCTGGATCTCCTCGGAAATCCATCCCGGCATAGGGATAGTCGTCTACTGCGATGATCTGTTCTCTCCACCATAAGAAGAACTCATCATCCCAGGTAGTTCGGGGTACCTCGCTGCCCCCCAGTCTCTTCATCATGTCTGCCCAACGGGCAATTCTTGGGTCCCGAGGGCTGCTGATAGTTGAGATGACTTTGGGTCTCAAAGCTGGAACTCTCTCGAAGAAGAACGTAGTCAAAATGGTTCCATAGCCAAAGTGTTTTGTATGTGTTTTGCGAATGGAGGTCAGTTGTTGTTTCATGTTCAGTAGCAGGGCAGTGCACCAATCATACACATGAATTAAGCACTCTACAGCTATGCTCATGTGCGTCTTGGACGCCTGATGCAGTGAGGCAGATCCTGCCACTCTGCCGATGGTGAATAGGAGGATCTTTATGTGCAAGTCCCTGATATCTCTGATTGCAATCTGTGTGCCAACTTTCTTGGAATTATCTACGCAATAGATTTGGACATAGTCCTCCACGGTCAACCCTCCGAAGGGCTTTCCGTGCAGATCCACTGGGTCTCCCCTCCTGGAGAGTCCAGTAATGAAGTATATATCTTCCACTTCTATGCGTAGTGGCATTTGATCAATGATGAAGCAATCCTGATCCGGTTCCCAATAATTTACCAGCATTTCAAGCAATCTCCCATTACTTTTCATATTGGGCATTTTGAAAAATTTGAATAATCCACAGTTTCGGAGGACATTTTGTGCTGCGCGATCTTCCATGACCTCTTGGTCTATTGCGCTGTGCTCACGTTCCCTCCAAGAGATAGTCATCCTGAAAAATTTCATTAAAATTTGCATTAGAAACTTCTTTTTGAGTTATGGACCTGCGCATACGCGACTTGTTCTGTGCCCAGTCGCGTGTATACGCGGCTCCACTTTATTGAACCCGCGTATGCGCAGATACGCATTTTTTAAGAAGGGTTTCTAGGCAAAAATTCACTTAATTTTAATTTTTAAACGGACAAAATGATTAAACAGGATGAATAAGGAGCCTACCTGAAGTTTCGCTGAATTCCGACGGTCGATTGTTCCTGATTTGACGAAACAAGTTTTTAGCTCCAGAGCTCTTTTTCCAAATCAGCTATGCAATAATGAACCAATTGAGAGGTAATTTGTGTATTTATGGCTAAAAAATTGAAAAATTTTGCAAAAATTTCCTTGTGCTTATTTTTTCGATCTGTCTTATGCTGTATAACCCGATTGCTTGGAAGTGCCCAGTTTGGTATGTTTCAGGTACATTTTGACGATTTCGAGATTTTTCCCGGTTTTTGACCCATGATTTCAGACTCTTCACGGCAGGTATATGATCTTCACTGGCATATAGGTTAGGGAATCACTTTCCGTTGCATCTTGCATTCTAGCCTCCATATTGATCACTTGCCTTAGGGTCGATCCCATCAGGTCATGAGCATTACACCCATTTCACTCGCCGATTTTTAAATCATGCTTGATGGTAGAGCCTTCCTTTACATGGGCTTCCTAGTTAGTTCCTCGCTATCACTTGTTGCCCATGCTGCTTTTTATGTAGGCTCGGGAGTCCTCTTTAGTCCCGCCATGTCTTCTGTGTTGAAGCTTCATTCTTCCCCTTCATCACTTATCATTTTTCTGGCTTATACCCTAGAGGCTCCCTGGTGTCGTTAAGTTGTATTACTGCATTGCATATTGGCTAATTGTTTATCCTGGCCTTTAGCCGGCTTCATTTGGACTCGATGTTTAAGCCAACTTTTGACCTTGACTTTCTGTACAAGTTAACCATTGCATGCACTTAGCTATCACGACTTGACACCTTTGTACCCATGGATGGAACGTTCCTTTGAGTATCACTGACCAGTTTTCGCCACCTTGCATTGAGCACAGGATTGTTCCAATCCCAGGAACTAGTGCATCTGCTTTCTTGATACTCGTTCTATCCATTGTACCATAGCATTCTTTTATTCTTTTTCAGGCTTATTATGAAAAAGACAAAAAAAATTAAATATAACAAAAAGAGCGGGAACGGGATGTATCTTCGTTATTTTGATGGCAGTACAGAGTCAGTTTGTCGCCCTTGAACAAAGCACATATACTTATATATATTTCCTTCATTTGGGATGGCTCTAGTTTGACCTAGGTTCAGCCTTTACCATGTTTCACTTGTCAGTTCTCCCCCGGTCGGTTATCTCTTCCGATCATATGGAGAGTTTGTTTTGCTCTCGCAGAGCGAACACTTATACAAAGGTCATTTTTTAACGCTGCTATTACCGCGCAGTCGTGCTTTTGTTCAAGGGAAGTTCAGTCGAGTCGGCCATTCTCGCGTGTTTCGACTCAATATCCGCCGTCTTCCGGTTTTGTCGCATCTTGTTCTATCACATCGTATGTTTTGATCTTCTCGTTTCGTAAGCCGGCTTGAGAAGGTCCCCGATTGACTTCTGCTTGCCGGGTTTGTTCTTTATCGACTACGACACATTGCTCTGAGAGCAAACCTAGAGCTGCACCTTGGGCCTATTTCCATCATTGATAGGTGACCTCGTGCTCAGCATTTGATCATCATCATGGGTCTTTGACTGAGTGGTTTCCCCTGTGTTCGACGTCAGCACACATTATCACACTTGGGATTCGTGCAGTACCTTGATTTCCATTTGACCCCATCGGTGGATTTCTCGCCTCTGTGTCAGCTTTCATTATTGGTTGGTTCAGAGGGTTTCTTCCATGCGCTAGCTTCATCTTGTGCATGTCGGAAACGTACTTCGTTTTTGGGTCCGTCACTCTACTTCGTCCGATTCCTTCCAAATCTTGGCCTGCGGGTTACACTCGCGCTGGACTGATGTGGGATGCCTTAATGCCTTCCTTCCAGCATATCTTTTCCCATCGACTCCAACTCATTGCTCTGGGAATAAGGTCTAGAGTCTTTTTGTCAGTACCTTAGGGTTTGCAGTCATCAGTGGCAGACTCTTCGCTATCGACAGTGGGGATTCATCATTGCCTCCTGATTGGTAGATTCTTTCAAGTCTTCGACTTCAACTCATTCATTCACACTTGTCAGATTGTACTGGGGCACCTTGACACTCATTATCATTATCGGTGGGTTGTCTCGCGTTGGTTAACGGGAAACATCATTGCTCGGTAATCCAACGATTTCTCACATGGTCGACTTCAGCTCATTTATTCCCATTGTGTAGAATTGTGCCGTCGTGATCGGTGAAGACCTTGGGTTGCATCAGCATTTCTCGGTTCACTGTTGACAGTCCTTTCAGTTTCTGCCAGTGTTGTCGTCCACCCTTATATGTTGTAGTTCAGCACAGCAGCATCTTATATGTTGGTCCCCGAGTTGCGTGATTGTACCGTTTGATCCACCACTTATGATCCGGTACTTGGAGATTCAGTTACTTATTTGATCAGACATCCAGTTGCACCATCTTTGATCAGCTTTCTATATGTGATACTTGGACATTGATACAGACTTGTATTTCCGGGCCCTGCTCAGATGATTCACTATGTATTTTCAGTTCAGTTATACTTGTATACATGTTGGATCTATTCAGTACTTTCTATATATATGATGTATTTTTTACTGAGCATGGGTATGCCCGCCTCAGCATGTGTTGACTCTCTGGTTTCTTTCATTGGTTTTTGGCAGGCTGAAATCTGGTGAAGTCCTCTCTTGTCCTTGCGAAGTTCTTTCTATGGGCATAATACATTTCGGCCATCATGTTCCCCTTCTGACCTCATATATTAGGGGGCATCTGTTATAGCATCATTTCTCACCTTGACATGATTTATGATTGCTTCATGGCTTTATGGGAACCCATTCCTACAGACTTGGACAAATTCACTTAAAAACAGTGGAAAATCCTCCATACGCGACTATGCCCGTGTTTTTCCGCGTGTATACGCGAGTACAGCTAGACTTTTCCGCGTATTCCATTTTAATGATTAAAAAAATATATAAAAATCCCTAATTTCGCGCTGGGTTGATGGTTACTCAGGTAGTTCAACCACCCCAGCCCGTGGCCAACTGTTTCCAACTGCTGAAACTACTTGGGAGGACTATAAAAAGACCTCATATGTATGGCCTAAGGGAGAGAGAGAATTATTATTATTATACTCTGTTGGTTCCCTATCCAAGTCTGATTCCCCGTGCCTCCTGCACTTTCCCAGTTCATTTCAGGAAACCCTTGTTTCCTTGAGATACACATCCCTTTATATGTTATCTCGTATGCACCTGTTTGGAAAGAGTCTTAGCGAGGCAAGGGCTGGACGGATCCGGACGACGGTCTGCGAAGGCCTTGGAAGGATCAGGTGATCTCTCCACTTACTTTTGTACGTACTATTTTATAATACATAAGTATCATGCTGTTCCCGAAATAAACGTGTTAGTGTATGCTTTAATGTATGAATAATATTTGTTATACAAGCATTCATTATGATTTATTTAATGTTTTATATGAATCACACTAACATATAGAGTAGAAATATATTGTACAACTTGTCCTTTGTGCTGGTTTCTTCTTGCATTTCAGGTTAAGGAGGAAGGACGGTTGCAGGGAGTTTGAACTCCACGTGGATCTACTTCAAATGTAGGACCAACGGGTAAACCTCTCATTCTGCTCTATGTAGTTTTTATGAATGTGCATGATCGTGTGGGTCTCTGTTAAGTAGTACGCCCCTGCTCTGTGGAGGTTGAATCCCAACCAACCTCTAGGGTGTTAATTCCCCGAAACAATAGTGGATACAAGAGTTGACAGGGAATAGTATTAAGCATAGTGAAAGAGTGTATGGAGTGTCTTTAGAAGCAAGAATATCTAATGAAGGGGAGGGAAGAAGTATATATTTAAAGGGAAAGTAAATAGAGCAAGTTTGTTTTATATTTTTAAATTGTTTTGTAAATTGTGAGAAAGTGTGTACATCCACATATTAGGTCTGCAACATAAAGTGGTGAAGAGGACATGTACAAGGTAACAAGTATAAAGATGTAAGATACAACATAACTAAAGATGAATTAGATTTAAGCTAAAGAAGCAACAACCTTGTATGTTTTTTTTTTTGGTTTGTTGGCCCAATACATTCTTCTAAAGCTCATAAGAAAAGAAATAAGGACTACGCGTGAGAGTACTTTGAAAAATAGAGAAATGGTGAAGCATGCAATGCGAATTTTAAAAGAGCATGGAAACAAATATACTACCTTGCTTAGAAGGAACAACAAAAGAGAATATATATTATATTTGAAGGTAAAAGATCCAAAATGTAACACAAATATAGATACATAGAGGAGAGAAGTACAACGATGAAGTGCACATATAAGATCACGTGTGAATGGAAGAAGAGGGTAGTAGGGGGAAGAGATGAAAATGAATGCATAAACATATAGAAGATGTTGTGTACATGTTAAGTTGACATGGGGGGAAAGGAGGGAGGTCTAAAGTCAGTGAGCAACTATTGGGCTGCAAAGCTTCTTTATATCTTCAAGGACAAGAAGAGATGCAGAACCATAGTTGATCTCTTCTAAATTGACAAGGAAAACCTTCAAGTGATTGGCACAATTGAACCAATCATTTTTTACGGACATTGTGAAATGGAAATGGTGGCATGAACCGTTTAAAAAAATCTCATGGGTAGCACTAGGCTCAGTGGAGAGTAGTAACAAGTTTTTGATTTTGATACCCATGAGCTCAGTTGTGGCATCATAGAAAGATGTGACACTCTGCAATACCCTTTTGTGGTCATGCATTTCAAGTTTGAGCACATAGCGGTAATCACACTTCGGGAAGTCGCCATCACATTTTCTGCAGTACCACATCCCATATGAGTGGCGCACAACCTTTTTCATGCATTTCATGCCATCGAATTAGAGAGGGCATGCAAGGAATTAGAAATCTTGCATGTTAATAGATGTTATGGCTGCACAAATGAAGAACCACGCTTCTTTTTCAAGGGGTTGCAAGCCAAGTAGGTTGATAATTGTGCGTTGTGGGTGGGCTTGTGTGGAAGACCCACAGAACTTTTTGCTCAATGATGGAGCATAACTCAAGTAGCCTTGGTCACAGAACCATGTTTGGAATTGGCAAGTCTTTGGAATTTCTGGATTTAGGAGGAGGTTGTTGGTGGATATGGTTCCTACGGTCCTTAAATTAAATACTGCTATGCAACCCCCTTTGATTGCAAGCACGAGAGATATACCTAAAGAGAAAATTGTTGTAAGGTCCTTGCCTATAGAGTGGAATTTTTTTCCCCAGAGGTTGATTTTAATGTTATACCCATAAATGCATTCTAAATTGAGAGTTTTTATCGATGTTTTAGTCATATTTCCTCATCGAATGGTGGAGGTAGGGGAACTGGATCTGATTACAACAATGATGTCCACAAGTGAATCGAGGTTCGCAACTCCAAATTCACTAATAGGTTTGAAGCGGAAGCGGTGGAAAGGAATAGTCAGAGCATTATCTAAGAAAAGTTGGATGGTGGAAGCAGCAAAGAGGAAGACATCCCATTTTCTATTTAGATGGTTGTAGCTTGGGTTTTCTGGCATGATTGTGCCTGTTGTGGATCATTTGCAATATCCCTTTATTTTAATTTTCCAAAATATAAAAAAATAGAAAACTACTAAAAAGATATGTTAGAGTATTACAGTTGATATAATTTAGCATAAAAATATATCTGCTAGTTATATTAAAGTTAAAAGTTTAAATAATTTTAGGTTTTATGAAAGCGGGTCCCAGTTCAAAGTTTAAATATCGGTCACTTTATCGAGCGAGATTCAATGATTGATCAAGCAATAAGAAAAGGGCACAACGCACGGGCACTTTTAGCGCGTGGGTTAACATGTAGGGTGCCTCCGCAGTTGAACATGTTGACTACGGGAGTAACCCATATGAACGGTCGAGATTGACTGTGGGGGCATAAGCCAAATGAATCCTTTGTACCTCGAGGCCTCCCGCAGTGACGTATTTTTCCAAGTTGGTTACAATTGTCTTCCATGTCAGGATCTCTTAATGGTCTTTTGGCGCATCTTATCAGCATTTAAGTTCAAATTCGCGCCACCTATTTAAGGGAAATTCTTATCCTTTCTAAAATTATTATTGATTAGTTGGTGTTTGAAGTATGTCTATGCTGCGTCTTTTTCAGTCTTCTGTCACCTTGTCAATTATTGGTCACCCTGTAAATTGTTTAAAATCCCAAAGTTAAACTATGGCTAAACGCTCATCCCTGTCAGGTTCTTCCAGTCACATCCCTCTCATGGATACCAAGAGGGATATCCAAGATACAGATTGTTCCCTTGACCACCTTTCTTTTTATCATCAAGTCCTCCTAAATGATAATACTTCTCCAATTTACACCGCCATGGCAAAAACTGGTGTGTTGTCTGTATTTATCCTGAAAACTCATCTTTTTCTAGAAGTTATCTATTGGCTAGTGTCTGTTATGTACCCTAGGAAATGTTGCGTAATGAATTTTCAAGGGGAAAAAGTTCTACAAGTGGCAGTTCAGTTAATTCACCAAGCTCTATGTTACCCTGAATCGAAGTCATATGTCCAATTCTCTGATGATTCCTTGATAACATATTATGACAGTCTTGCAAGTCAAGAGTTTAATCAATTCATTCATTTTTTGAAGCCAAATACACAGCAATTTGTACCTGACAGTAAAGAGTTCCCTATGGAGATTTTTGATATTGAAGTCAAAACCAGTGTTGAGTTACATTGCAAAGATATTGGGAAAGGATGATGACAGTATAGTGGACAAGTCAATTCTAGGAATGTTTGCCATGATGATGAAGCTAGGAGTGGTGCTGGATATTCCATCTTATTAGAAAGAAGTTGTTAACTCTCTCCTCATGAGATTATCATTAATGGGTTCATTCAAGTTTCCCTCACTTATTGTTTACCTATTTTTATATCAAAATGTAGAAGAATTAATGCATCTGGGGTTAAAGATTATGGATATGAATAAGAGGAGACATTCAGTAATATTTTGGACAGATACAGTGAGAAAAGAATAGAATGAGGGTGGTTTGTTTGATTTTGTTGGTCATTTTATGTATTCTGCATATAAAGTTTTGAATGGAAGTTCTCCCCCTTGTTTTTTGCCCAAAGCTCAAGAGTTCTTGCTTTTGGGGGAAAATTGTAAATTTGGTGATTGGTTTGTCTTTCAAGATTATTCTGAAATTAGACTTTATGGAGCTAGTGTAGAACCTTATAGGCTTCCTGTATTTGTGCCTATGATATTATTTTCTCTGGAGTTCATTAGGAAAATTTTAAATGTTGACCAAATTCACTTTGTGCCTATGAAAAAGGGTCATATGTTCAAATTCCCAATGACTATGGGTCCCTTTATAGTTAATATGAGACAAGAATTTGATGAAGTCACTAAGATGTTAGATGGAATGTACTTACTATTAGGAGAGAAGTGGGCCTATGACCCTCATAGTGTCATTTCTAGTAGAAGAATTGATAATGGATATTCAGCCTTCATTCATGAGAGCAGACCTGATCTAGAAAAAGTGACAAGTAAATGTGTTGGGGGTTCAGTAAGTTCAAATGTTCAGACTCCTGTTATATCAGAGAAATCAAATAAAAGAGGTAAAGAGGCAGTGGTTGATTCAGAGGATGAAGAACAGAGGGCTGAGAATAGAGTAAAGTTCAATGAATATTCTGTAGATACTTAACCTGGTTTTTCATTACAATTGGGAGATGAAAAAAATGTCCCTGCTTCACCCAGGAGGCATGAGAGCACTCAGGAAGAATTGCTTCTAATTAAACAAATGTTTGCCCAGATTGCTGAGAGAAATCAGAAGATGAAGGCAAGCATGGAGGCTCAAGCTGAGTTCTAGATAGCTCCATACCAAACAAGACTTCTAACTACAATGGATATTGAAAAATATTATTTCAAAATTTCCCTTTCACATCCTTCTAATATGTCAATTGGTTCTTCTAATAATTTTAATACTGTGAATTTGACTGTAGATGTGAAGAAAATCCCATTGTTGGAAAAATTGAATCTACACATGCAAATAGATCAGTTGATTGTGAATGACCTAAGAAAAACTAATGCAATGGAAATGAAGGTAGATAATATGGTTGGAAAAGTGATAAAGTAGTTGAAGTTAGAGAAATCCAATTCCAGGGCTTTGAAAATCCAGAACGAAGAGCTTAAAAAGATCATAGTGAAGATTGAAGTAGATCCCAATGACAGGTCTACTGTGCAGAAGCTTCTGCAAAGTGTTGAGTCAGAAATATATGTACTGAAGAAAAAATTGAAATTGCCTACAAGAGAACATTCCATGGAAGCAAAGGTTGCAAAGGTGGAAAATGAGAAAGAAAAATTTCTTTGGTAGCTCATGCAAAAGGAAGAAGTCACAAAATTAAAGAAAAATGAACTATCATTACAAAACCATATCGAATCTCATACTTGCACTTTTGTTTTTCCATCAGGTAGTGAAGATCTGTCAGCACAAATTTATCAATTAACCACTGAATTGCAAATGGCAGAGAGAGATCGAAAAAGGGCACAAACTTATTTAAAAACAGCAACAAAGATTATAAAGGCCACTGAAGGAGAAGTCAATAAATATAAAATGGACTACCAACTATTGAGGCTGAGATTAAAAATATCAAAGAAAAATTGAAGGGGAATATATCCTTAATACAAGCTAAGGATATCATCTAGAATGATATTATTGAAGAAACGAAAACAATCTGGGATTTTCTGACTGTTATTGCAGAAGATAAAAGCATTATCAGGGAATTTGAAGAGAAATTCATGACAGACAAACAAAATACAATCAATAGGGATATTTGGGAAATAAAGTTCATTAATTTCATTGATTCTAAAATAGATCAGGAGTTGGAAGAAAATGAAATTAAAGACAGGATTTTATATGCTATGGAAATTAACAAAATTATCGGTCAAAAAATATTGCCGAAAGTCTACGGAAAAGAAGTTGATTGAGCTAAAGGAAGTAGTGAGTTAGTTTGATAAATTATTTGATAAAATAGCAAGAGCATGTTTTCCATCATGTTGGGGTCTTGGAGGTGGTCTTATGTCATGGAATTCTTATGAAATTTTGCTAGTGTTGGCAAAATTAAGTTAGACAACACTCATGAGAAGACTTTGGTTCTTAAAGGAGCAACAGTGATCAATTTCCTTGAGAGACACTTTCAACTGCTGTGATTAGTGAAAACTTTGTTTGTGGAAAGACCATCTTTCAACAGAATCACTACTTTCATATTGGAATATCATAAGTTGGTTCATTCACCAAAGACAAACATTGAAATATAGAAGAAGTGCAGAGCCTGAATGACAAATTTACCAAAGGATCCCTCGACTTCAAAGAAGGATAAATCAGCCAATCAAGGAAATGTAGCAGCATCATCATCAATTCATGTTCAGCATATAGATTAGGATTTTAATTTCATGTTATTTCCTCTTTTAAAAGAGAGAATTTAATTGTAATAAGACATTTTGAGGACATTTAATAGAGAGTGTACGAAGTCCTAAGAAGTTGAAGTAGTTAAGATCAGTTATAGCAGTTACAAACTGCTTTCTATTGTATTTAATGAGATAGAGAAGAAAGAGAAGGGTTCCAAGTCTTGGACCTTCAGATTGCAATTTTTGTACTCAAATTTCAAATGATTAATGAATGAAAAGAAATTTTTTGGCATTTTTTTATGTTGATGTGTCTTCTGGTTTACATTGTGTACTTTCCATCTTTGAATAAAATGAAGTAATGAAGCTGCAGGTCTCTTTTTACTTGTGTAAACAAGAGTTAAAATCCTTAATAGGCGCTCCTTCATGTTAACTGTTTCTTTCCTTATAATTCTTCTGGAGTTTGAGGTGATATATTCTGTACAACAACATATCAGTTTGGGCTTCTTTCTTACATATAATTTTGATCATTCCATTCTATATCAGCAGATAATAGCATTGTGGAAAAATTATTATATTTGATCTTTGAGGGTTTAATGATAAATAGTTGAAGTTGATTAAACAAATACCAATATTTCTGTGAAATAACTATATAAATGTATTAAGCACGGATTCCTTATCACAGCTAAGGGATTGTCTCTTAAGGTACAACATTTTTGGCATCGTTGCCGAGCAGCAAAGAAGCAAAGTTCTTTCCTTGGGTTTTGTTCATATTTCCTCTGGTTGTTCAGAGAGGAGTAACTATCAAGTTTTGTTTTATTTCATAAATTTTGGCGTATAAAAGGCCACATACGAGGTCAGATACCTCTCAGAAGAAAGCTCCCTTTCTTTCAGATCCTAAAAATTTGGTTTCTAAAAAAGGATAGAAATCAAGAATGCTTTTTAAACCTGATGCTACACTGCCTGCACCAGGCAACAGTTCCCATACCCTTTCATCCAAGGATACCATTTCAACCTCTTCCCATATCAGTTGTTACACCTCATCCATCCACATCTACAACTGGTATACAAACCCCACCTACTAAAGGAGCAGTAAATAAAGGCATAAACATGGCAACCCCTGTTCCTGCTTTCTTGTTGAATAGATATGCACCATTAAATCTTCCACAACCAATGAATGCAATGCCTCAGGAATACCTTAAGTTGCTTCCTAGATTTACTGGTGAATATGAAATAACTGCAGGACAACACTTGCCTTTATTTTGCACTTTTGCTGAAAATTTAAATTTTGAAAATCTTGATGTAGTAATGAGACTTTTTGTACAGTCACTAAACGGAGAGGCAAGAAAATGGTTTAAATGATGACCAAATGGCTCAATTAATGATTGGGACAAATTATAAAGGCAATTCATCCAAAGATGGGGTGAAAATAGAGGTCATGGTTATTTATTGATAGAGTTTAATGCTATTAAGAAAAATTATAATGAAAGCATGAATGATTTCATTAAAATATTTAACAAATTGTATAATATTTTTCCCGCAGAAATGAAACCCCCTCCTATTGGAGAAAGAGTTGTTTTTGCTGGAGCATTTGTATCAGATTTTATTTTCACTTTGAGAGAGAGAAGGTATGCTACTCTTGAAAAAATCCAAACAGATGCTTTAGAGATTGAAGCAAACATGACTGCTGTTGGAAAAGCACAAGAAAAGCAGACAGTTCAAGATAAAGGTAAGGCTAAAGAAGAGTCATCACAGGATTAAAGGATTGAGAACATGACTAAAGTCATCAAGAACTTGTCAAAAAAACTAGTGAAGATGGAATTGGATAATAAGAAACATGCATATCAAAACAGAGGGTTTTTTAATCCCCAATTTAGAAAACAACCCTTGCATATTTTGCAGAGGGAAAGAAGAGACCAGGATCAAGTTCAAGCACCGTTATATATATAAGCAGACTATAAGCAGCACCTTCACAGTCTTCTGATGATGATCAAAAAGATGTTGAAGGTCAAATATCTACTTTTTATATGGAAGATGATGAAGAAGAAGAGAAATGTGAAGAAGAATGTACAGAGGCTGATGTATCATTTGACCAAGAAGAAATGAATGATTATTGCAAAAAATTCACTGATTTTATGCAAGAAGAATTGCATAAGAAGTATGACTTAAGATATAAAAAAAAAAGAGATTAATAACTCAAGATGATGAGGAAAAATAACCAGAGTCAATTCCTTCTCCAACGACAACTCCACAACCAAAGAACTCAGTGAAAAAATTAGACAAGGGAAAACATCCCATCAATTCAGTAAAAGAAAATGAAAAGCAACAAGCTGAGGTTTCCCAGAGTAAGTCTAATGATTATAATATTTTGGAGAAGATTTTTATTGTACCTTAGAAACATGCTAATCCTAACAGAAATAAAGAAGAGCCTAAGAATATTATTAAATAGAATCAAACTTTTAGTTTGTCCAAAGAGTTAGAAAAGGTTAAAATTCAAGTACCCTTTCTTGAGTTAGCTAAAACACCTGGCTACAAGAAAGAAATTGCAGAATTTATTAATCTCTCTCAGTTTTATGATGTTGGTGATATTGTGAATTTGCAAAAAGAAAAACTAGTGGCTACCTTTTGTCCACATGTTGAAGAGGTAGATTCCTCTGTTCCTCCTTTTTATATATCATTACTTCTACATGATTTCATTCTGCATAATTGTATGTTAGATTCTGGTGCATCACATAATCTTATGCCATTATCTATGATGATAGAATTAAATTTACAAATCACTAAGCCCTATAGAGACCTTTATTCATTTGATTCAAAGAGGGTAAAGTGTGTTGGGCTTATCAAAGACATGGTGGTTTCCTTGGCTCAAATTCCAGCCAAGAGTATCATGATGGATGTAGTAGTTGCAGATATTCCAGCTAGATTTGGTATGTTGTTGTCCAGATCTTGGGGAGCAAAGCTTGGAGGTGTCTTAAAATTGGACTTCACATATGCAATAATTCCTGTCTTCAATGGGGTAGAGAGAAGGTTATACAGAGAAACCAGATTTGTTAAACTACCACAAAGAAGGATGCAGGTAATTCCCCTATCTATGGCCAAAAGAAGGCAGATCTCTCTTGTTTTATGCTGCATGAAGATGCAGAATTTGCTGAAGACTCACAGAAGCAGCTCTCTTCAGCAAGTGTACATAAGGAGCTAAATTCAAATAAAATTTGGAAGTGTTATTTTGATGGTGCCTACTCAAAGGATGCCACAGGAGTTAGGTTTTTATTCATATCTCCAGAAGGTAATATTTTACCTTTTTCTTTTAAGCTTGAATTTGAATCAACCAATAATGTAGCTGAGTATGAAGCATTGATTTTGAGTCTCCAAACTACTAAACAAATGGGAATTCAATGTATTTCCATTTTGGTGATTCTGTTGGAACACCTAATCTTACATGGGTAGGTGTGGAATGCGAAAAGTCACAATGGAGTCCAAGTGACCTTGGAATGTGAAACCAAGAGTCACACCATTGTACTATAAATGTATATCATGTATAATGGAAAAAATAAGTGAGCTACACACTTATCATTCATTGTGTGTTGAGTCTCTTGTGTGTGTGTGTTTATTCCTCATACACCATGTGTGTTCTTTAACATGGTGTTTAACATGGTATCAGAGCGGGCGATTGTTGGCCCTGCTCCAAATTGAATGAGCCATTTGTGTTTATGGCCTATGCATATCTACATTTTTGCAACATTTAGAGAGTTTTTGCAGCAGTGATTTTGACATTTTTCCGCATTCAGAATTGGTTTTTAAGAGGAGCAGCATTCAAAATCCCAACATTCAGAAATTGGCAGCATTCCGGCGTTGGTTTTGAAAAAAAAAAAAAGAGCAGCATTGTGCATCTGAAGGTTTTCTCACTGCTCATTCTTCCTGCAATTTTTGCATTTTAAATTCTGCACCATATTGAGCTGCTGGAAAATAGTTTAAATATGGTTTTTGAAGAAATTTCTGGGTTTTTACTGGAAATATTTCTGAGTTTTCATTGGAAAATTTCTGAGATTTCTGAGTTTTCTGCAAATCTCTAACTCTGCAAATTCTCCAATTTTCTGCTGCTATATGGCTCTCTGCATTTTTTGAAGAAAGTTCTGGGTTTTTGAAGAAATATTTCTGAGTTTTTCATTGAAAAATCTCTACAAATTTCTGGGTTTTACTGCTAAAATTTTCTGGAGAATTCTGCATTTTTAAAGTCCAATTTTTGCTGTTGGGCTATTGAAAAAAAAAATTCTGATTTGTTTCAAGCCTTTCGGCCCTCTCCTCTTTGCTGTTTAAAATTAAAAAAATATAAATATAAATAAAAAAAATATAAAAACAAAAATATATATATATATATATATATATATATATATATATATATATATATATATATATATATATATATATATATATATATATATATATATATATATATATATATATATATATATATATATATATATATATATATATATATATATATATATATATATATATATATATATATATTTTACTGTTCTTGGCCTTTCGGCCTTCCCCACCCAACCCGCAACCTCTATTTCCATTCTCCCAACTCACAGCTCTGCGCCCCCTCATACCTCACTACTCCCTTACATGAAGCACTCTCCTACCTCACCAAACACTCCATTCCACTCGCCCTACACTCCTGCAATTTTTAAATTAAAAATTAATTAACCCAACCCTACACTACGCCTCTCCAACGAGCCCCTACCCACACACTCCTCCCTCATTCTCCTTACGTTGCATCCCTCTCGGCCTAACGCTGCATCCCTCTCCTCCTACGCGGCATGCTCCTTCGTAAACCCCATCCCTACGCTAACAAGACCGCTCCCCTTCCACCAATCTACACCACCGCTCCTTATCCCTCCACCTTCGCTCGCTCCCCATCGTGACTCCATTCCACCAATTTTTCAATTCGATTTTTTAATTTCTATAACATTAGCCCCTCCCCCCATTAATACCCCCTCTATTTAATATCATTTTTTAGTTTTAAACCACCCTCTTCCCATTTAATATGACTTCCCACCCATTTTAAAATTCCTTCTCCTTTAATTAATCCCTTCCCCCATTATAAAATTCCCTTCCTTTTTTTAATTTTTTTTTTTTTTTAATAGTCCCCTCCCCATTTTTAATAAATCCCCTTCCCATTTTAATCCAATTTTAAAATAAAATTCTCTCTCATCCATTAATACCCCCCTCCTTTTTAAATTCATTCTTAAATTTTTTTAATAGCCCCCCTCACCCATTATCCCATCCCATTTTAATATTTTCCCTTCCCTTTTAAATTCTTTCCATTTTTAATTATTCCCATTAATCTATTTTTTTAATTAATTTTTATTTAATTAAAAAAAAAAAAAACAGCAGAGAGAGAGAGGAGAGAGAGGAAATGAACAGCAATGAATGAAGAAATGACATAGAGAAAGTTGCAGATTTGCATTGTGATTTGTGGCATTGATCTGAAGGGTGATTTTTTTGAAGAAATTGACATTTGAAGACAAGTTTGCCATCATTGCAAAACAGTTATTTGAAGGAAAATTCAGCTGCCTTAAAGACTTCTTGCATAGTGTTTTCAGCCGCAAATATTTTGCAGAGATATGTATTGAGCTGACATTGTATTTTGAGTGGAATTTGTAGCTTCTTCATAGTTGCAATCAGTATTTGAGTTGTTGGATTGTTGATTTCCCTCCATCATTTGAGGAGCACACTTTGTACTTTGAGAATTTCTTGAGTCATTTGTATTTGTTGTTGAATCACATTGTAAATGGGTGCATTTTCGGTTGTAGCTGACACCCTTTCATTTTTTGAGGCTAAGTTGTTGAAAATGTCCAAAATCAATGAGGCATTAGAGTTGTTGAATAACCTCATTCATTGAAATGTTGATGACATGATAAAAATGAGCAAGGATGCTCTTTGTAACATTCAAATTTGTTTGCTATATGCACATGAAAAGATTGAGTTTTTGCAGTTGGAATCTCAACTCCAACAAGATGAACTTCAGCGAAAGAGTCACCATTCTGATCCTGTTTCTGTTCAGAAGATTGAGAAGGACTCTCATCAGAAGAAAGAAGATAAAGTTGCAGTTGATCCACATTCAGTTCATTGCACTAGAGCAGATGTACATGTAGATGCAGCAGTTCAACCTGGACTTCCTAAGCCCATCATAAGACCTTGGGAAGAGCTTGTCCACAACAAGCACCGAACTGGTCTTGGATATGACAAGGATGTGACCTTTCATATTCTAGACTACACAAAGCCCATCAAATTTCAGAGTGCCGGATTTCTATATGACAGTTCACCTGCAGTTGTTCTAGATCCTGTTCCACAACGACATCAGATTGTAAAATGCCAACACTGTGATCGAGTTGGCCATATGAAATATCACTTTTTTGATCTTCATCCATGCAAGCACTGTGGTTGGCACACCCATTCTTTAGATAGATGCTTCAGAAACAATCCTCCTACAAGAACCAAGATTCATTTTGGATGGATCACTTCTTGGCAATGGGCATCAGCAGCCAAGAAGATGTTTACGACACATGTTAGAACTTGTTCACGGATATTGAGCAAACTAGCAGTTGATTTTTCGCCATCATCTCACCTTGTCCCTGACAGGGGGGGAAATGGTGGTCATGTACAAGCTTCGACGACAGATCAAGCGAGCCTGAGCCACAATCTCTCATTCCATGTTCAGAGTTGTAGCCAGCAGTTCAAGCAAGCCTGAGCCACAATTCGTCATTCCGGATTCAGAGATGTAGCCAGAGACACGGATTCCCATGAGCATGCCTTCGATTGGTGGATAACCTAAAACCATCACAGGTAGTAGACCTCCCTTCTTTTAGGTCGAAGTTCTCCCTTTCATATATGAGGAACACTTCCTCTAGCAGAAGCCTTCAGCTTAGCAGCCTTCAGCTTCTTGCCAGCTTTGGTTGAGTTCCAGGAAATGCTTCAAAGCATTCCAGAGTTGTTGGTAATCCTAAAACCATCACAGGTAGTAGACCTCCCTTCTTTTAGGTTGAAGGTCTCCCTTTTTATATGAGGGAAAATTCCTCTAGCAAAAGCCTTCAGCTTCTTGCCAGTTTTGGAAGAGTTCCGAGAACTGCAACAAGTTTTGCGTTCCAGTGTTTGTGGTCATCCTAAAACCACCTCTTTTTTCCAGCATTTTCAGAGAGTTGATTCAGCCCAAGTGCTGCCATGTATACTTTGCATATTTGTATTACAACTCTCTTCTTGGACTCACACATACCCCTTCGGATTAAGGGGGGATGTTGGAACACCTAATCTTAAATGGGTAGGTGTGGAATGCGAAAAGTCACAATGGAGTCCAAGTGACCTTGGAATGTGAAACCAAGAGTCACACCATTGTACTATAAATGTATATCATGTATAATGGAAAAAATAAGTGAGCTACACGCTTATCATTCATTGTGTGTTGAGTCTCTTGTGTGTGTGTGTTTATTCCTCATACACCATGTGTGTTCCTTAACATGGTGTTTAACAGATTCTAAGTTAATTATAAGCCATATTAAGAATTCATGTCAAACCAAGCATCCTAGATTCAGGTCTTATAGAAATGAAGTGTGGGACCTTATTGAAAATTATTTTGAAGCCTTGAATTTTCAGTTTATTCCAAGAGAAGAAAACAGAATAGCAGATTCACTGGCAGTTGCAACCAGTACATTTTAGCCACCAATTAATCCAAGACTGAGATATGAGATTGAGTTGAGACATAGGCCTTCAATTCTTGATAATGTAAAGCATTGGCAGGTTTTTGAGGATGATGAGTAGATCAATCATTTCCTAATAATGATTGGAAATTTTGAAGATATTGAAATAAATCAAGAAAGTGAACAAGCTGATCAAAATGATGTACTGAAAAACCTGAAGCAGTCAATAGATGATCAGAAGATAATTCAGTTGAAGGATAATACATTTCCCAGAGGTTTGGTTCCTCTTGAAATATTGTTTGATGCTAATGACATAGTTTTGAAACAGAAGAAAGTATCTCAGGAGGGAGAAATGGAGGACTATAATTTAGGAACTTAACAGGATCCCAAAATGGTCAAATTGTTTAAAGGAGTTCCTAAGGATTATAAATAAAGGTATGTCGATCTTTTCAAGAAGTATTTGGATGTGTTTGCATGGTCATATGAATATTTAAATACATATGATTTATATATTATTCATCATAAAATACCACTGAAAGATGGGGTTAAGCCTCACAGGCATAAGCTCAGGTAGATTAATCCATTGTTACTTGCCCCAATTGAAAAAGAGGTGAAGAAACTGCAAGAAAAAATCATAGTCCCACTTAGATACTCAGATTGGGTTTCAAAATTGGTTCCTATCAGAAAGAAGAATGGAGAGATAATATTATGTGTTGATTTCAGGAATTTGAACAGAGCTTCCCTGAAGGATAATTATCCTTTGCCAAAAATGGATTATGTTCTAAAAAAAGTGACTGGAGCTCATAGGTTATCCATGGTTGATGGTTTTATCCATGGTTGATGGGTACAACCAATTTGTTGTTGAAAAGGAAGATCAGAAGAAAACAACTTTTACCACGCCTTGGGGAACATTCATGTATGCCAGAATGCCATTCGGTCTCATGAATGCAGGAACTACTTTCCAGAGGGCAATGGATACAACATTTGTGGGTGAAAAATTTGTAGTCATATATTTGGATGATGTGACTATTTTTTTAGGGTCTGATGATGAGCACTTGGAGCATCTACAAAAGGCTTTCCTAAAATGCAGGAATTTTGGGTTATCATTGAATCCTAAGAAATCTTTGTTTTCTTTGGAGGAAGGTAAGTTGCTAGGAAATATAGTTTCAAATTAGGGGGTAAAAATTGATCCAGCAAGAGTTGAGGCTATACAAACAATCCCATTGCCTAGAAGTAAGAAATATATTCAAATATTTATAGGGAAGATTAATTTTCTGAAAAGATTTGTCCCAAATTATGCCGAGATTGTTAGGAACATAACAGATATGTTGAAGAAAAATGTTGAAGTGAAATGGGATAAATATGAAAGAGAATCATTTTCCAGAATTAAAGAGGCTCTTCAAGAAGCTCCAGTAATGATCAGCCCAGATTATCAAAAGCCTTTCCAAATATTTTCATTTGCATCACCTTCTACCATTGCTATTGTGTTGCTGCAGAAGAATGAAGAGGGAAACGAGCAACCTGTAGCATTTTTTAGTAAAGTTCTCAAAGATGTAGAACTCAAACAAAATATCCTAGAGAAGTAGGTATATGCTTTAGTTAAATCACTAAAATCTTTCAGGACTTATTTACTTCACTCTCAAATAGTAGCATATGTACTTAATTCAGCTGTAAAATATGTGCTAGTTCAAAGTGATGTGGAGGGAAAAAGAGGAAAATGGATCGCCAAAATCCAAGAATATGATTTAGATATTAAGCCTACTAAGTTGTTCAAAGGACAAGGATTGGCAAAATTTTTGACAAAATCTAATTTCCAAGCTCTGGGAATTAATCTTCTTGCACCTTTGGATGAAGTAGTTGATGAAGCAAGTCAAATTAGCACAAATTCAGCAATCAAGTACAAATTTCTCTACTCATATTGGTATAAGGATATTATTCACTATTTGTGTTTTTTCTCTTGTCCTCCCTCAATCAACAGAACAAAGTACAAAGCTCTTAAACTCAATGCTCATCCTTATGTTATAATTGATGCTAAATTATATTGGAAAGATCTTGCTGGTGTTTTGTTGCTATGTTTGACAGAAGGAGAGTCAATGGAAGTTATCAAAGATTACCATGAATGTTTGTGTGGGGGTCATTATAGCTGAAAATTTAGTGCTCATAAAATCCTCAAATCTAGTTTTTACTGGCCTTCCTTATTTTTTGATGTATACAGAGTGGTTAAAAGTTTCCACAAATGCCAATTGTTTGCAGAGAAGAAAAGGTTAGCTCCTCTACCTCTTCTCCCTATTTTTTTTTAAGAACCCTTTAGACAATGGGGATTGGATTTCAATGGATAAATAAATCCACCATCAAGTGGGAATTTCAAGTGGATTCTAACTGCCACTCATTATTTTACAAAGTGGGTGGAGGAAATACCTACCAGAAAATAAAATGATCTGGTAGTAATGAATTTTCTGAAAGAGAACATCTTCAGCAGATTTGGATGTCTAGTAAATATTGTAACAGACAATGCTCAGGTATTCAAATTAGTCAAATTCATTCATTTTTGTTAAACATATAACGTGATCTTGTGTCATTCTACAACATATCATCCTCAAGGGAATGGGCTAGCTGAATCCTCCAACAAGACATTGGTGAATATTTTGAAGAAAAAAATTAATGAGAATCAAAAGAATTGGGATTCGAAGTTGAAATTTTCTCTCTGGGCATTGATAATGACTACTAGAATATCTACTGGTAAGTCTCCTTATGAGCTAGTATATGGTACTCAAGCTTTGTTTCCCACTTAGCTAGCTAGACCAGTAATTCATTTTCTTCAAGAAGCACAAGAAGAACCCAATGCATTGATAAGAAGACTAAATAAGGTGATAGAATTGAGTGAGAGCAAGAATAAAGTCAGGGAAAACTTGGTCACATATCAGGAGAAAATGAAGTCCATTTTTTATAGGAAGGAAAAGGAGATTCTGTTCCAAACTGGAGATTTGGTATTAATATGGGATACCAGAAGAGAAGAAAAAGGAAAGCATGATAAGTTTTATCCTCTCTGGTATGGCCCATACAAGATTATTAAAGCCAGATCAAATAACACTTTTATGTTGGAGAACATTGATGGAGAAATAGTAGAATTGTGTGTGAATGGATAGTATCTAAAACATTATTTCCAGCACTAAAGATTGATGGTTCACCATTGTACATATTCGGCTTTCTTCATTGTACATTTTTCATCAAACAATATTTGACTCCATGCCCGAGGTGAAGGCACTAAACTACAGGTTCTTAGTGTTTCATGGCAAAAAAAACTATCCCTAGCTGGAGCCATATGTTGTGGATCATTTGCAATATCCCTTTATTTTAATTTTCAAAAATACAAAAAAATCGAAAACTACTAAAAATATATGTTAGAGTATTACAGTTCATATGCTTTAGCATAAAAATATATTTGCTCGTTATATCAAAGTTAAAAGTTTAAATACTTTTAGGCTTTATGAAAGCGGGTCCCAGTTCAAAGATTAAATATCAATCACTTTATCGAGCGAGATTCGATGATTGATCAAGCAATAAGAAAAGGTCTCAACCCACAAGCAATTTTAGCGCGTGGGTTAACATGGAGGGTGCCTCCGCAATTGACCATGTTGACTGCAGGAGTAACCCAGATGAACGGTCAAGATTGACTGTGGGGGCATAAGCCAAATGAATCCTCCGTACCCTGAGGCCACCCAAAGTGACGTATGCTACCAAGTTGGTTACAATTATCTTCCACGTCAGGATTTCTTAATGGTATTTTAGCGCGTCTTATCAGCATTTAAGTTCAAAGCTGCGCCACCTATTTAAGGGAAATTCTCATTCTTTCTTAAATTATTATTGATTAGTTGGTGTTTGAAGTTTGTCTGTGCTGCATCTCTTTCAGTCTTCTGTCACCCTGTCAATTATTGGTCACCCTATAAATTGTCTACCATCCCAAAGTTAAACTATGGCTAAACGCTCATCCCTGTCAAGTTCTTCCAGTCACATCCCTCTCATGGCCGATACCAAGAGGGATATGAAAGATACAAATTGTTCCCTTGACCACCTTTCTTTTTATCAGCAAGTCCTCCTAAACGATAAGGCTTCTCCAATTTACACCGCCATGGCAAAAACTGGTGTGTTGTCTACATGTATCTTGAAAACTCATCTTTTTCCAGAATTTATCTATTGGCTAGTTTATGTTATGTACCCTGGGAAATGTTTCGTAATGAATTGTTAAGGGGAAAACATTATACAAGTGTCAGTTCATTTAATTCTCCAAGCTCTATGTTAACCTGAGTTAGAGTCATATGTCCAATTCTCTCATGATTCTTTGGTAGCATATTATGATAGTCTTGTAGGTCAAGAGTTTAATCAATTCATTCATTTTCTGAAGCCAAATACACAACAGTTTGTACCTGACAATAAAGAGTTCCCTATGGAGGTTTTCGATATTGATGTCAAACTAGTGCTGAGTTGCATTGCAAATATTTTGGGAAAGGACAACGACAGTACAATGGACAAGTCAATTTTGGGAATGTTCGCCATGATGATGAAGCCAGGAGTGGTGTTGGATATTCCATATTATTGGCAAGAAGTTGTCAACTTTCAGCTCATGAGCTTATCATTAACGGGTTCATTCAGGTTTCCCTCACTTATTTTTTACCTAATTTTATATCAAAATGTAGAAGAATTCATGCATCTAGGGCTAAACATTATGGATATGAATAAGAGGAGACAATCAGTAATATTTTGGATAGATATAGTGAGAAAAGAATAGAATTAGGGTGGTTTTTTTTATTTTGTTGGTCATTTTATGTCTTCTACATATAAATTTTTGAATGGAAGTTCTCCCCCCTATTTTTTGCCCAGAGCTCAAGATTTCTTGCATTTGGGGGAAAACTGTAAATTTGGTGATTGGTTTGTCTTAGAATATTATTCTGAAATTAGACTTTATGGAGCTAGTGTAGATCCTTATAGGCTTCCTATATTTGTGCCTATGAGATTATTTTCTCTAGATTTCATTAGGCAAAGTTTAAATGTTGACCAAATTCACTTTGTGCCTATGAAGAAGGGTCATATGTTCAAATCGCTAATGAATGTGGGTCCCTTTATAGTTAATATGAGACAATCATTTGATGAAGTCACTAATATGTTAGATGGAATGCACTTACTGTTAGGAGAGAAGTGGGCTTATGACTCTCACAGTGTCATTTCTAGTAGAAGAATTGATAATGGATATTCAACCTTCATTCATGAGAGTAGACCAGATCTAGAAAAAGTGGCAAGTAAATGTGTTGGGGGTTTAGTAAGTTCAAATGTTCAGACTCCTGTTATATCATAGAAATTAAATAAAATAGGTAAAGAGGCAATGGTTGATTCGAAGGACGAAGAATGGAGGGCTGAGAAGAGAGCAAAGTTCAATGAATATTCTGTAGATACTCAACCTGGTTTTTCATTACAATTGGGAGATGAAAAAAATGTCCCTACTTCACCCAGGAGGCATGAGAGCACTCAGGAACAAGTGCCTCTAATTAAAGAATTTTTTTCCCAGATTGCAGAGAGAAATCAGAAGATTAAGGCAAGCATGGAGGCTCAAGCTGAGTACCAGATAGCTCCAGACCAAACAAGACTTCTAACTGCAATGGATCTTGAAAAATATCAATTCAAAATTTCCCTTTCAAATCCTTCTGATATGTCAATTGGTTTTCCTAACAATTTTAATACTGTGAATTTGATTATAGATGTGAAGAAAATCCCATTGCTAGACAAAGTGAATCTACACATGCAAACAGGTCAACTGATTGTGAATGACCTAAAAAAAACTAATGCAATGGAAATGAAGGTAGAGAATATGCTTGGAAAAGTGATAAAGTAGTTGAAGTTAGAGAAAGCCAATTCCAGGGCTTGGATAATCCAGAACGAAGAGCTTAAAAATATCATAGTGAAGATTGTAGTAGATCCCAATGACAGGTTTGTTGTGTAGAAGCTTCTGCAAAGTGTTGAATCAGAAATATATGTACTGAAGAAAAAATTGAAATTGCATACAGGAGAACATTCCATGGCAGCAGATGTTGCAGAGGTGGAAAATGAGAAATAAAAACTTCTTCAGAAGATCATGCAAAAGGAAGAAGAAGTCACTAAATTAAAGCAAATTGCACTGTCATTACAAAGCCATATTGAATCTCATACTCGCACTTTTGTTTTTCCATCAGGTAGTGAAGATCCATCTGCACAAATTTATCAATTAACCACTGAATTGCGGATGGAGGAGAGAGATCGAAAAAGGGCACAAGCTGATTTAGAAACAACAACAAAGATTATAAAGGCCACTGAAGGAGAAGCAATAAATATAAAATGGACTGCCAAACTGTTGAGGCTGAGATTAAAAATCTCAAAGAAAAATTGAAGGAAAATATATCCTTAATACAAGCTAAGGATATCATCTAGAATTATATTATTGAAGAAATGAAAGCAATATGGGATTTTCTGACTGTTATTGCAAAATAAAAAATCATTACTAGGGAATTTAAAAAGAAATTTATGACAGACAAATAGAAGATAATCAATAGGCCTATTTGAGAAAGATATTTCATTAATTTCATTGATTCTAAAACAGATCGGGAGTTGGAAGAAAATGAAATTAAAGACAGGATTTTATATGCTGTGGAAATTAATAAAATGATTGGCAAAAATGTTTGCAGGAAGTCTACAGAAAAAAATCTGATTGAGCTAACAGAAGCAGTGAGTCAATTTGATAAATTATTTGATAAAATAGCAAAAGCATGTTTTCCATCATGTTGGGGTCTTGGAGGTGGTCTTATGTCATGGAATTCTTATGAACCCTTGCTAGTGTTGGCAAAAGGTAAGGTAGACAACACTCATGAGAATACTTAGGCTCTTAAAGGAGCAAGAGTGATCAATTTCATTCCTAGACACTTTAAACTGTTGTGGTTAGTGAAAAAATTGTTTGTGGAAAGACCATCTTTCAACAGAATCACTGCTTTCAGATTGGAATATCATAAGCTAGTTTACTCACCAAAGACAAACATTGAAATATGGAAGAAGTGCAGAGCCTGGATAAAAAATTTACCAAAGGATCCCTCGACTTCAAAGAAGGATAAATCAACCAATCAAGGAAATGTAGCAGCATCGTCATCAATTAATATTAAGAATATAGATTAGGATTTTAATTTCATGTTATTTCCTCTTTTAAAAGAGCGAATGTAATTGTAATAAGACATTTTGAGGACATGTAATAGATAGTGTACAAAGTCCGAAGTAGTTGAAGTAGTTAAGGTCAGTTACAGTAGTTACAAACTGCTTTCTATTGTATTTAATGAGATAGAGAAGAAAGAGAAGGGTTCTGAATTTTGGACCTTCAGACTGCAATTTTTGTACTCAGATTTCAAATGATTAATGAATGAAAAGCAAGTTTTTGGCATTTGTTGATGTTGATGTGTCTTTTGGTTTACATTGTGTACTTTCCATCTTTCAATAAAATGAAGTAATGAAGCTGAAGTTCTCTTTTCACTTGTGTAAATAAGAGTTAAAATCCTTAATAGGTGCTCCTTCATTTTAACTGCTTCTTTCCTTATAATTCTTCTGGAGTTTGAGGTGATATATTCTCTACAACAACATATCAATTTGGGCTTCTTTCTTACATATTCTTCTAATCATTCCATCCTATATCAGCAGATAATAGCATTGTGGAACATTTATTATATTTGATCTTTGAGGGTTTAATGATAAATATTTGAAGGTGATTAAATAAAGACCAATATTTCTGTGACATAACTATATAAATGTCTTAAGCACAGATTCCTTATCACAGCTAAGGGATTATATCTTAAGGTACAAGAGTGCCATTGGAGACCATGTAAACCTACCTGATTTGGATGATGGCATGCAATGAATCTTCCAGGTCACTAAAGGCGAAGAGATATATCTCATCATTAGCACATCAATGAGGTCAAAGCCAAAGACCTTTCCAGAGCCACGATATTTTTTTTATGGTCGAAGGGTTGTTTTTTCAAGCACTTGGCCCTAGATTGACCAATATTTACAATAGGGGCTTAGTGCCATGAATGGACTGGTAGCAGGTGTAGCAAATGCACCTTAGTTGATGCTAAATCGGAATCCCCTGCTAGAATGGGTGTATTAAAGGAAGTGTTTGGAGATGTCAAAGAACCATATTGGAATTTTGACGGCTGAATAATTTGAATAAAAGTCAGGTCCCCAATCAAAGTTGCATGACGATGAGAAACTTTGATCTCAAGCAACTTTATAGTATTGGAGGAAAGAAAAAAAACAGGAAAGAAATAGGTTATTATTTGTAGCATAAGCAGGGTAGTTATAGAAAATAATGAAATGCATAAACGAGGGAGTGAAGAGTGTGAACATACGCATATTTTTGTAAAAAAAGTGCAAGTGGATTTTATGAGAATGATAATTGACCCAAGTTGGAGGTCACCGGAGGTGACATGGCCATTGTATGCAGATGGCAACAAAGTTTTGTGCTAGCAAGAACGGTCAGAATGGGAAACATGATAGCACGTGGACGATGTATTTTTCAAAGGAAAAAGGTCGAGCTCGACTATTTGGAGAGATGGCTGGAGTGATGTAGAGCTTGCTAGTAGCAAACTGATCACATTCTTTGTTAGAGCAGGCTCCATGATGAGAAGTTATAAATATTCCTTGAAATGCGAGAACCTGCAAAATGGAGGTATAGGGCCAGGGATAAATGCAATAGTTTGAAGAATACCCTGAGTCATTAGGGTAATTTTGAGGCCTAAAATGGGCCTCTTAAGGAAATAATAAAATAATAGTTAAACCAATAAAACAATCTTTATGAATTTGCAATCACTTTTTGCACCACAATCCATGTAACCATAGTTAAATTCAATTCAAAATTTGTACGAAAAAAAAAAAAAAAATTTGTATTGATGTCACTATAAATAAGAATTAGTTTTTCAAGGAAAATACATTATCATTGAACAACTAATGCATTTGTCCTTTGTACTTAAAAAACTTAAAATAAAATATAAATATAAATTCACAAATTCTTAATTATATTATATGCTATTAATTAAAATTTCTATTATTTAAATTGTTAATAACATATAATTAATATACTATATAAAAATAATATAGTATAATAAATGTAATATATTAGTTTATGTATGAATTTTATATTTCATATTAAATTGATTTTATTTATAACATAAGATGAAATAATATTCAATATAAAAACGAATATAATATATATTCTTTAACATTTAGATTATTTTTCATAATATTATATATAATAATATATAATATTAATATAATCATAAGGAAATGAATAGATTTGTATTTGAAATTAAAGAAAAAAGGTATTGAAATAGATTTAATTTATAATTACAAGTATAATATAAGATTTATGTACATAGAAATTTAGATTATTTTTCCCAAACTATGTTGAACATAATATAACTTTTTTCAACACACAAAACTAATATACATTTTTTTATCATACAAAAATAAAATGTTTTTTTCTTTAATTTTAATATTTTTTTATTGTTATTAATATTATAATAATATTATTTATAGATTTAATTTATCATAAAATTACAAGGTTACATTTTTATTTATTTTTATTTCATATGTATAATATATATGTATAGATATTAGCTTATAATTAATTTGAAATTGTAATATTAAATCAAATGAATTGAATATATAGTTTAAAAATAAATATATGAATATATAATATTTATTGAAAAATGTGTAAAGACATGAAGATTGTGTAGGGATATGCATTGTTTCTTTCAATAAATATGAAATGACAATAATAATATTTTATTCAAAAATGTGAAAAGACATTTATTATGAGTACTTTACTTTATGACATTAAAATTACTTAGAGCACTACCATAGTTAACCATGAATTTTTATCCACCATTGATAATGTAACAAGTAACTACCTATAACTCAAGTAATGCTACCTCAACCATTAAGGATGATGACATCCCCTAAAATGTGATTGGTTCTCATAAAATGAATTTTATTTGTACATTTTCCTTAGGAGGCCCATTTTAGACCTCAAAATTCCCCTAATGAATAATTTTAGAGGTGTTAACAAGGTGTTTGGTTTCCCACATTCGGTGAAAACATGTAGTTTGAAAACAATATGTCTTAATTTAAGGAATCTTGGAAACTATGTAATATGAAAAGGCTATGGTTGGAATGAAGGGGATCATTAGAAAACAATGTTGGTTGAAAGACAGCCATATTCCACTTAGTTTCCCTAGTAGTACAATTGATGAAAAAAAATCCATATCATAATTCCAGTGCAAGGAAGGGAAAGTTCCTAGTTCCATGCATTTTAAACAAATGTCTTGAAAATTTAAGGCCAAACTTTCTGCAGGTGATGTAAGTTGAGGTCAAAACAGTTCATAGCAATATATTCATTTTTTAATGAGGAAAGGGTGGAAAAATTTTAGTGGAAAGTAGGTTGGACAGGAGAATTCGTAGTTAATATTCAATTTATTGAGGGAGGTGGATTCTAAGTGTTGTAGGGCTATGCAACTTTCCATAATGAGCAGCGAAAATTGCAGAATTGGAGAAAATATGATACATAATTGAAAAAGTATGAAATGGGGAAACAAGTGCTATGATATTCAAGGTTACAAAGAGTTTTGAGGTAGAAGTGATTGGACTAACCCTTGTATCCTAAGTGATGGTACTAATGGTTTTGGTTGGAATGTTAAGGGAAATTCCAATCAAAATACTCTCAAATGTGGTGGTTTAGATCATTCTAATACCATGTCAAGTAAAAGGAACTAACATCACTAAAGTTCAAAACCCTCCAAACACGTCCAGAGTCCATAATTTGAAAATTATAGGTTGATACTCGGCTAGACAGAGCCCAGACATTTCATGAAACAATTTTGTTGAAGGTTGAAGAGTACAAAAAGAAAATAAATGAGTGTGAATAAATTCACTAGGAACATATATTCATAATAAATATTGGGATAAACCCACTTGTAAGAAATATGTGAAAGCATGATGCACCTTATGTTTAGAAAACGCAATGGCACTGGTATTTGTTTTTATTTAATTTAAGAATTGCAACTTGCTTGTGGAGGATTTTTAGTCAAAGATTCATAAATATGCTAAATATTGAAACGCCCTCTAAGCCTAGGTTGTAGCTTACAAATGGAAACTTAGAGAGGTTGGAAGTCAAATGGTTCTAATAAAAGCATAGTTGTCTTAATTGTCACCTTGTTACATGTTCTGGATAAGTTTGCAATGGAATTTGATGCTTTGATGGGTAGCAATTTTCCAAGCTTATTGAATATGTTGAGATGTCATAGAATATTAAAAAGTGACAAGAAAGCATCAAAGTTGTGCACATATTCAATTTTTCTTTGATATTGTCTTCCTTATTTCTTCAACCTGCACTCATATCAAAAATATGGATGGAATGAAAAAAATTTGGGGTTCCAATATTGATCTAGAACATTTCTTTAGTAAACCCTTTTTAAAAGGTGGATGGGATAGTACATATAGTCTTCCATTATATGAAATGGGAAACACCTCGTTACAAATAGAGGGTAGTTTCCATGAGCATTGTATGTGAACAGAGAACAGCAGCAGACATGTATCCTTGTCATGATGTATAACAAAAAATAAAATGATTTCATTAGATAAATTCAAAGAATGGATAACCATAATTGTGAATGAAAACCAACATGTGAAAAATAGGGACTATACTGGGAGCATTCAGAAGAACGTACAAGGAGAATATAGAAATAATTAACCTTATTGATAAGGATGAGTGTTTAGTTGAGAATGGTGGGATCAATCAATTGTAAGTTCCTTATGCAAGAACTTAGAATACGTTAATAATAATTTCAAGAAGGCAAAGGAGGTGGCATCTATTTAGAAGCACGTTATCTATGTCTAAAATTACTGTTATAGCAAGGCATGATTGCATGAATAGATTTGTGAAGGTTCATGGTTTTTTTGTATTGAAAAAGTGTCCACAAGAAGCCCATAAGAAGCCCATAAAGGAATTTCAAATGGTTTTAATAAAACCATACGTCTGAAAATGTGAAGCTGGGTTACACTTTTTGCCCTTTTTTGAGAAAAAAATTTCATTTTTTTCGGTTCTTCAACTTTCTGCAAACTATAACAATTTTTCTGTGTAGAATTTCATTTTGCGATAAAAATAAAAGTTATGAGAAATTTTGTTAGCTTTCTATTACTTATTTTTTTAAATTTTTTTATGCAGATTTGATATGTCAACTTAGCGTTTCTTTGAGTGTGTGTTTCTTAACAATCAAAGGATTCATAAGAAGTCATGTTATGTCGCAATGCTGTATTCATTGAAAATTTGTGTTTTTGAAAAAACAAAATGTGTTACAACAATATAGACAGAGTCTACTTTGTTTTCGTCATATTTACAAAGCTAATGGATGCATATCATAATTACTAGAATTTTTTGAACTGGTCCAATACGAAAAACTGCGTATTTTTGATATGTTTCGCATGGCAACAAATTTCTTAACATATAAGTTATAAACTAAAAATATAAAAGCTACCCATTAGAGTCAACGGACCAATGTAATGCCCCATAATTTTTTCAATTTTTTTTACAATGTATTTTGGGAGATACAAAATTTTGATTTCACTGAATCACAATGACCCTTAGAAATTGTTTGCACCCATTTTATTAGAAAAATAATTAAAATTAATAAACATTTACGAAATTCCATAAAAGTTATATTTCCTGAAAGTAGATTCAATTATGAAAATGCTTGTCTTGGTTCCGACAGTTAATTAACAACCTTTCATAGATTTTAATGAGTCCAAAGTTGCAGAATCGTTTTCAGAGCCTGGTTTTGCGTAATTGGTGATGCGTTAGTTCGGTCGAACTTTTAGTCCAAGTTCGGCCGAACTATGTTTTCCGCTTACGAGTCGTTAAAACTAACGTCTTAATAGTTCGGCCGAACTTCTTATCAAAAGTTCAGCCGAACTATTGTGTAACTCTCCGTCGGCCGGAAAATTTTGTGGAGCCCCCTACAAAACACACATTTCGCGTCAATATAAATTGTCGCAAAATGATTCACAATTTTCGCACATTTCGCACTTCATTTCATTTTACAACTTGGTTTGAGTTCAAAAACTTTTCTTCAAAGTTTTGGTTTAAATAATTTTTTTGGAAGACATTTTTTGGAGGCGGCGTGATTTTTCTTGGAGGTATGTACGTGTTTTGTGTTGAAATAAATATTTTGAGCTTCTTTGTTCAAAAACTTTTCTTCAAATTTTGGATTTAAAGAATTTTTTTGGAAGACATTTCTTGGAGGCGGTGTGATTTTTCTTGGAGGTAGGTACGTGTTTTGTGTTGAAGTACGTGTTTTGTGTTTTTTAAAGTGTGTGTTTTGGATTGGATTACGTATTTTTTACAAAAGATTTTTTTAAATTAAATCTTTTGTGATATTTTTTGTAATTGAGTTATTTTCTAATTTTTTGAAGGAAATTTTTTGAACCTCATACCCTATTATCATGGGAAATCGAAGAACTTGTGTGAGAAAATATGATCGAAAAAGAGACCCTGAGGAACGTAGAGAAGAGACGAGACAATATCGCAAAAGAAAGTTAGAAACCCTCTCAAATATTGAAGAGGAAAATCAACCTCAAGCAGAAATTGAAGCAGGTATGTAAATGTAAATATTACATGATCTATTGATATATATTTAAAATTTTCCTAATGTAAAACGTGAAGCTTAATTATTATTTGATGAACTAGTTTGAAAAATATTTTGTTTGATGTAAACAGACAGAGATATTCCTCAAAATATTGAAGAAGAAAATCAACCTCAAGTAGAAATTGAAGCAGGTATGTAAATATAAATATTATGATCTATTAATATATTTTTAAATTTTTCCCAATGTAAAATGTGAAGCTTAATTTTTATTTGATGAACTAGTTTGAAAAATATTTTGTTTAATGTAAACAGACAGAGATACTCCTCAAAATATTGAAGAAGAAAATGAACCTCAAGCAGAAATTGAATCGGGTATGTAAATGTAAATATTATGATCTATTGATATATTTAAAATTTTCCTAATATTTATTGACATATTTATTAATTTAGTCACGCTACGATTTATGTTTTGTGTAGAGTTATTTTTCGTATCCATCACATTGATATTGGATTATATTGATGTTTCGAACCAAACTCTATGATTCATCATTAGGATTAATAAATATGTGAAAGTCATATTTCAATGAAATATATAAATATATATATGATTTTATGGGAAGATGAAGAATATCAGAGAGTCGATAGGAACTATATGAAGAGGAAGAGGAAATATTGTAAATTTTTAAGTTATAAATGAGCAATAAAGTGTTTAATTATTAGGCGAGTCCACCAAGTTTGGTGACCTGACAACCATATTCTATTTTTTTTTAATTGTATTCACTATCAGAAAAGAAATAGTCTATCCACCAAACAAATCGTCTTCCAACCTGTCAGGTGACCAGGCCCAACTAGTCGTTTGTTGGGTGCCACATGGAACCATCTAATTGGGACATGTGGACACATACTATTGGGCCAAAAAATTCCTCCAAGCTTGGTAGGGAGCCAACACATTTGGAGGTTCCTCCAATTTTAGTAATTTCACTACTTTTATCTAGATTTCTGCCATGTTTATCCCCCTTGTTGCCAAATTTTTTTGGACTACCAACTTTTGTGGCAGGTGTTGATCCAAAACTTTTTTGGAGCTCTACTAAATTATGTATTTTAACCAAGTTTGACTAGAACTTTGACTGGGTGTAACTTCTTCATACGAACTTGGGTTGAGATGTTGTGTGTCGTTAGATTCCTTGTGACAATCTCTTAAATATGGTCCTATTTTTACTATGATCAGACAATTATGTTTGGTCCATTAGGGATCTTCCAAGATCATTCCTCCCCAGTGAAGGACTTTTCCTCCTCCAAACTTATAAACAAGTACTGCAATCTTTATCTACATAAAAAAAAATTCTGATAGGCCACATTTTACTCTCCTTCACCTTTGTACTTTAGATCCATAAGTGATGAAACCAACACCTGTATCCATATGAAAATTTGTAGCTGGAAATACATGTCCAGCTTGTAAGATCCCAAACAAGACCATACTTACCAAGAGTTTCTAGAACACTCATGGTTAAGTTTTACAACAAAACCCATACCCATTGGTGTCCTACTAAAGGCCAAAATATCACCATGTTGCATACTTCAGTGATTCTATATACTTCATTACTTTTACATTTTTTTTCCCATATATGGGATCTCTAAATAGCAACATGTGATTTACAATGGTGACCATACTCAACTACTTGAAAAGGCTACCCGTATCTTACCTAACCAGGCTAATGATATTTATTTCTATAGTTGGCTTCCTTGTTGAACTTCTTCACCAGTTGGTTAATCAATTTCAGTGATACTACTAATTTTATCTAGAGGTCTTCCATCTTTAGCCCCCCTACTACCAAATTTGGTTAGACCGCCAACTTTGACGTTGGTCCAAATTTATCTAGCACTCTAATAATTTTTTTCTTTTAGCCAAGCTTGACTAGGACTTTGACTGGGCATAACTTCTACATACAAACTCAGACTAAGGCATCATTTGAACCATTGTATTCCTTGTAATGAGCTCTTCAATCTAGCCCTAGTTTCGCTTTAATCTGAGGACTCTAATTTTTGGGGCATTAGGAATCCTCCTATATCAATGGGATTGGATCATTATAATGTTTTCATCAATCTTGATGCTTTCAAAGTAGAAAAAGTGGGCCGATGTGGTGTAGAGCAGTCGGTGATGGCGTGCACTGTTAAGGCACTCTATATGCAAGGTCACCGGTTTTAAACTCGTCGGTGGGATGGGAGGAGAAAAATTGAAAGATTATAATTAGTCTAAACTACCAAAAAAAAAAGTAGAAAAAGTGGAGTAATCAGCTCTCAGAACCATTTTAACTAGCGGGACCTAGTTTGGAAAATTGGTGTCTGAAACCTTTGGGGAGAATTTTGAGGCATCAAATGAATTTTTTTAGTGGTAAAAGTTCACTTATTTAGTTTCACGCCTGTTTATCTTATTCACCATAGATACCTTTCCAACAGTGCAAGAATCATGTCAATTAGAGTTTGTATGCGAAAGTTATGCCACTCAGAAGTTAACCTTCTTGTTTTCACCACCATAATTTAAGAGGATGTCATTACAACCTCCATTATTCATGGAAAAGGGGCTAGCAACATTATTATGATATAGAAGACTCTAGAAGAGTCTATATTGTAACTCTAGTTAAGAATTGAGGTGGTCAAACTGTTGAGATTCAACAAGATGATGAGCTTAGTGAAAAGAGTCGCCTTCACTAAGTGGGCCCGCAGGCTATTTTTGGCGCAAGTCTATTTTTAGACTATGTCTATTTTTAGACATGGTGATCATATTTCAGAAGTTGCAGGATGCTATTTGTGGATGGTTGATCAAGTTGGAAAAATAGATGAAATTATATTTTTAGAATATTGGGCGAAGTCTATTTATAGATCGTCAATCTAAAAATAGATGCATGTCTATTATTATTAGCTCTTAATAATAATCAAACTCCAAACAACAAATTTTTCTCTTAGAGCACTTCAGTTCAGTGCACAGATGTGGCACAGCAGCTGACAGAAGGAATTACGCTATTCCTGAGGGTTTACTGGAGCTATTGCATGGAGGACTCAGTTAGAACTCAAGTGGTAGAGTTATGACACAGTTGGAACAAGTAGTTATGGAGTTGTATTAAGTTTAACTCAGTTAGATTCAGTTGAGCTAGTTGTATCTAGTCTAACTGATTGATACACTAGTGAGAGTGGATTGAATTAATAATTTAATTAATTCACAAATAATAACTCATTAATCAACTAAAAAATACATCAGTTAACTATAGTGCATGGCAGTTTCAGTGGAGACCAGTGGAGAGATAGGTGAAAGGGCAAGATAGACTATCTATTGTGACTATAGTGATGCATTGATTGCATCCAACACTTAGTGGAGATTCCAATGAGGATTGCATAGTCAAGGATGGAGTAATTCAAATTCATTCAGAGCTATTCTTCATCGGAGATTGCATAATGGAGGCAGGCTAGCAGGTGGCAAAGATCGGTGCATGGATTTGCAAGATTAGGCCAGATTAGTGTATGATGAATGTACTATACTGAGAGCTTGTAATAAGCTTTGTATGTTTGTATGATACTGTCATATGATCTCCATGTTACATAATATATAGTTGGGTTTTTCAACTTCAGGCTTTCCCGGTTAAAAAAAAACTGTGTTATGTGCAATTGAATATTTTTGTTTATGTTTCACATGTGTGTGCAATTAAATTTTAAGCAAAAGATTAACAAGTGGAATAGATTTAGTATCTTGCATAAAGTTAAATAGTGTGAGATCAAGTGGATCTTGGACATATGCATGCTTAGTGCATATAATTTCTACATGGTATCGGAGCATTGTTGATTGAAGATTGCAATTGTGAAATGAGTTTGTGCTGGTGGACAATTCGAATTTTCTACAGAAGATTCTTGGTGCAGAAATCGAGTATACATTGAAATGTCTTTCAACGGGTTGAGATTGGAGTATGCCCTTGATGGGAGCTTGAATTACATATCATGGAATGACCGAATGGAGGTGGTGTTGGAGGATAATGGGCTGAAGGAGTTCATCAATAGCGATGTTCCTAAGCCGGGATCTAGCGATGCTGCATTACTTGATGCATGGAAAAAGAAGACTGCAAAGACGAGGAGGATTCTGTTGGAAGGTGTAAAGGACCACATTGTGTCTAGCCTTCACAGGAAAGCCACTCCATTCTTAATGTGGAAGGCTTTGACAGATTTGTTCCAAAGCAGAAGTGACCATAGGAAGTTGGCGCTTAAAGACAAGCTCAGAAAAATAAAAATGGAGAAAGGTGACAGTATTCCAAAATACCTCACGAATTTTTTCCATTGCAAGGATGAACTAGAAAGTGTGGGGGTTATTGTTGATGAAGAAGACTTGGTGAGCTTGGCTCTCCTTGGGCTTCTGAAGAGTTGGCATAGCTACGAAGACTCTGTCAATGGACGGGAGAAACTACCAGGATGGGAGCGACTTTGGTCGGATCTTGTGCAAGAGGAGATAAGGCGGGGTACCAGGGATGGATCTTCATCAAAGAATGAAGATGAATATAATTACACTTTGGCTGCCAAAGCAAGGAAAGAGAAGGCAAAGAAAAATCCTTCTAAATCCGGTGTGAAAGGCAAGAAGCAGGATTTTTCCAAAGTGAAGTGTTTTCACTATCACGAGCATGGAAATTTCACCACTAACTGTCCACAAAAGAAGAAGAATAAGCAGGCTGCTAGATCTGCAGCTGGAGAGGCCTTAGCCTCACAATTTGAGCTGGATTTTTCTTTGATTGCATGCTTGGTTTCAAGCTGCATGGGATCGGTGTGGTATCTTGAAAGTGGTGCGTCTTTCCATATGACGGGAGACAAAGAGTTATTTAGTGACTTGGAGGAGAAGGACCTCCAGATGCATATAGAGATGGGCGATGATGGTCGGTACAGTGCGACTAGCATTGGGACCATTACCTTTGAGAGGGAGTCTGGTAATCCATTCTTGTTGAAGAATGTCATGCATGTTCTAGGTCTAAAGAAGAACTTGGTCTCAATCACAATGCTGGAAGACAGAGGCTATGATGTTGTTTTCAGTGAGGGAAAAGCTTTCCTTCGACATAAAACAATGGGTCAAACCAAGAAGATAGGGGTTTGAATTAAGAATCTCTACAAGCTGGAGGTAGATGGCTACACTGCAATGGTGGGCGAAGCAGAAGAAGTGGTGAGCCGGGATGAGGGCAAGTTACGGCACAGGAGATTGGGCCATCTTCACCATGGCGCTTTGAAGATTTTTCAGAAAATTTCTACTGGACTTCCCAAGGGTACTCTTGCGCAGTCAGATCAGTGCAAAGGATGTATAATGGGTAATTTTTTGAAGACCACCTTTCATGAGAAGGAGAACCATGCTTCGGTGATCCTGGAGAGAATTCACACAGACTTGTGTGGACCATTCTCGGTTGCTTCAACATCGAAACACAGGTATTATGTGATATTTTTTGATGAATTTTATCGTAAATGTTGGATCTTCTTCATGCAGAAGAAGCGTGAAACGTTCTCAAAGTTCTGTGAGTTCAAGGCATTGGTGGAGAAGGAATCGGGGAAGCAGGTGAAAGCTCTAAGGAGCGATAATGGTGGTGAATACATCTCTAGAAAATTCAAAGACTTCTGTAGCAAAGAAGGAATTCGAAGAGAAATCCTAGCGCCTCATAACCCACAGCAGAATGGGGTCGTGGAGAGAAAGAACAGAACGATTGTGAGTGTTGCACGAGCGATGCTGCATGATCAGGGCCTATAGATGCACTTGTGGGCGGAAGCATGCAACACTGTGGTTTATGTGCAAAACCGTTTTCCTCATAGAGTACTTGGCATGAGTACACCTGAGGAAGCTTTTACTGGTAAGAAGCCTGATATTTCTCATTTGAAGATTTTTGGCTCACCTGTTTACATTCATGTGACGAAGGACGTCAAGAAGAAGTTGGAGCCGACTGCAGAAGTTGGGATATTTGTGGGGTACACAGAAACACCCCATAACTATCATTTTTATTTGCCAAACAGTCGAATGACTGTTATGCGATGGGATATAAAATTCAATGAGGTGAAAGCCATGAAGTTGTCGCTTGAGAGGGAGCTACACTTGCATGCGGAGGAGGAACTTCTTGTTCCCAAAGATGAGCCTCTGGATGTGGATCAACCACAGGAGGAGATTCATGGAGTGGAGGAGTCCACTCATGCAGAACCAAACATCCGACAAGGAAAAAAGCATACCACAGAATCTGAGAGACTGAAGGTGGATGCGGCACAGAATGTAAGAGTCCCTACATCACAGCGCAGACAGAGACAGTCACCTAACCGATATATTGGATACATGGCTCTTATGAGAAAGTGTATTGTGACAGAGCCATCTTCTTTTGAAGAAGCAGCACAGGAGCCCACATGGGTAGATGCCATGGTGGAGGATTATGACTCCATTGTCAAAAACAGTGCTTGGGAGATTGTTCCAAGGCCGGTGGGGAAATCAGTTGTAGGATCAAGATGGATCTACAAGGTAAAGCAAGCTGCTGATGGGAGCATCGAGAAGTATAAGGCAAGATTTGTTACCCAGGGCTTCTCATAGATTGAGGGGATTGACTATGAATAAACCTTTGCACCTATCGCACGGTATTCTTCTATACGGACCATCCTTGCTCTCTCAGCGCAGATGGGTTGGCACATTCATCAGATGGATGTGAAGACTGCGTTCCTTAATGGGATCATTGAGGAAGAGGTGTAAATTGAGCATCCTGAAGGATTTGAGATCTTTAGCAGTGAGTCGCATTTGTGCAGGCTCAAAAGAGAGTTGTATGGGCTAAAAAAAGCACCCCGTGCTTGGTACACTCGGATCGACAGCTATTTCACTGGACTTTGCTTCACCAAGAGTGAGGCGGATGCAAACCCGTACTAGATTGTGGTTGAGGGTAAGATTTTGATCATTGTACTTTATGTTGATGATTTGATACTAACAGGTGATGAGTAGTTGATACACTCATGCAAGCCTGATCTTGCAAAGGAGTTTGAGATGAAGGATTTGGGCCTCCTTCATTATTTCCTTGGATTGGAAATATGGCAGTGGGAAGGTGAATTGTTTATGTCTCAAGGCAAGTATGCTCGAGAGATACTAGATAAGTTTCACATGCAAGGCTGCAAGCCTATCGACACTCCTCTTCCAGGAAATTGGAAGAAAGATGATGCTACATCGACAGAGGTAGTGGATGCCATGGTTTATCGACAGTTGGTGGGTTCACTCATGTATTTAGTCAATACAAGACCAGACATATGCTATGCGGTGAACCAACTTTCACAAGCAATGGTTAAGCCTACCAAGCTCTTTTGGAAGGCAGGCAAGCATGTCCTAAGATATCTCAGGGGCACATCTGAGTATGGTTTATGGTACAGACATATGGATGAGGTGAAGTTTCATGACTTCACGGATGCAGATTGGGAAGGAAGCCCAACAGACAGAAAGAGCACATCAAGAGGGATTTTCAGTATCAGATCTACGACAGTTTCTTGGTACAGTAGGAAAAAAAGATCTGTGGCACTCAATTTAGTGGAAGCAGAATACATGGCAGCAAGTTTAGCTGCATGTGGGGCTATCTGGATGAGGAAGATTCTGGTTGGTTTGTTCGGTTCACATTTAGATCCCAAGGTTATTCATTATGATAATCAGAGTTGCATTAAACTCTCAATTAATCTTTTGTTTCATGATATATCTAAGCATATTGATATCTGGTATCATCATATCAGAGATTGTGTGCAGCGGAAGATCATGTTGCTTCAGTACATTCCTACAGAGGATCAAGATGCAGATATTCTGACGAAGGCACTCACCAGGAGCAAATTCGAATACCATAGAGGCAGGATCGGGGTGAAGGATAATACCTATCTTGTTGAGAGGGAGTGTTGAGATTCAACAAGATTATGAGCTTAGTGAAAAGAGTCGCCTTCACTAAGTGGGCACCGAGGATATTTTTTTGGCGCAAGTCTATTTTTAGACATGATGATCATATTTCGAGAGATGATTTACGAGGATGTTATTTGTGGATGGTTGATCGAGTTGGAAAAATAGATGAAATTCTTTGTTTAGAATATTGGGTGAAGTCTATTTGTAGATCATCGATCTAAAAATAGATGCATGTCCATTATTATTGGCTCTTAATAATAATCTGACAGTAAAAAGCAAGTTATTCTCTTGGAGCACTTTTCTTCAATGCACAGATGTAGAAAATCAGTGGACTGAGGGAATTATGCAATTCATAAGGGTTTACTGGAGTTCATGAATGGAGGACTCAGTTAGAACTCAAGTGGCGATTGTGCAGGTTGGAAGAAGTATTTGTGGGTTGTGTGATGGGTTGCTAGGTTAGACTCGGTTGAGCTAGTTGTATCTAGTCTAACTGATTGATACACTAGTGAGAGTGGAGTGAATTAATTAGTTAATTAATTCACAAATAATAACTCATTAATCAACTGAAAAATACAACAGTTAACTACAGTGCATGGCAGTTTCAGTGGAGACCAGTGGAGAGATAGGTGAAAGGGCAAGATAGAATATTTGTTGTGGCTATAGTGATGCATTGATTGCATCGAACACTCATTGGAGATGCCAATGAGAATTGCGCAGTCGACGATGGAGTAATTCGAATTCATTCAGATATATTCTTCGTCAGAGATTGCGCAGTGGAGGTAGGCTAGCAAGTGGTGGCAAAGATCGATGCATGGATTTGCAAGATTGGGCCTGATTAGTGTATGATGATTGTACTGTACTGAGAGCTTGTGATAAGCTTTGTATGTTTGTATGAGATTGTCATATGATCTCCATGTTACATGATATATAGTTGGGGTTTTCAGCTTCAGGCTTTCCCGGTTAAAAAAAAACTTTGTTATGTGCAATTGAATATTTTTGTTTATGCTTCACATGCGTGTGCAATTAAATTTTCTGTAAAAGATTAACAAGTGGAATAGATTCAGTATCTTGCATAAAGTCAAATAGTGTGAGATCAGGTGGATCTTGGACATATGCATGCTTAGTGCATATAATTTCTACACACACCTAACCACTACTAGGCCATTAGGTTGTGCTATAACTGAGTCACTAGGAGGAAAATGGTTTCCATTATTTGCAGTGCATTTTTTCCATAGCTAAGAAAAAATAACCTAGAGGGATAGGAGATAGAAATCATAGAGAGGATTTGTGTATTGTAGTAGCCCACATGCCACAGGCCATACTTCTTTGTACTTGCAGACATTTTCTATTTAGAGAAAGAGAGCAAAGCGACCTCATCTTACTGCTGGGTTTTTCTCCCGAAAGGATTTCCCAAGTCATATATTTTGTAAAATTTGTGTGTGAGATTTTATTTTGATCTTCTCTATTTTCTACATAATTTTAATATACATGCATACGTTATTAACCGTAATTTACATAACTATAAATCTAAAGGGAAATAAATCTGTAATAGTATATATTTTTTATTTTAAAGTATAATTTTATCATATTTTTTGTGATTAACTATCCAATGGAATATATATGGACAATCTCCTCTAGGAACTCATTAAGCTAGGAAAATATACCATTAAGTGCAAAATGTGGGGTCAAACATTCTTTTATGTGCATAAGAGTGGATTGATGGGCCTCATGAGTTACCTATTTTAGAGGCATATCACCAGTTGATAAGGCAACTCATAAATATAAGGAAATAAAATCCTATAGGGTTATCATGGATGTCACAAGGGATCATTTTATCCCTCAATTCATAGAAAAGAAGTTGGCTAGAGAGATGTTCAAATATATAGTGGACCTATTCCAGAGTGACAACATAAACATGAAGATGATCTTTAGAAACAAGCTTAGATCCATTTATATGTCAAAGTTTTATAGTGTTACCATTAACTAATGAGTAACACTCAGATACGGGATCAACTTGTGGCCATTAGGGAGAAGGTGGAAGACATGGAGCTTGTATATGTAGCTGAATCATTTTCCCAAGTCATGAAATCCATTTTTCAAAAGAGTCAATTAGGAGAGGTTTTGGGATAATTGCATTCAATAATAGGCATGAGAAGAATATAAGGCTAGTAGGAGAGGAGATGGAGAGAAAAAACTAGCCCTAATCATTTTGGACAAGAAAGGAAAAGGGAAGTGTTCCAAAGGTAATGGTGAAGGTTCATAACTGCAGAAAAATAAATATTTGAACAAGCTAACATGATTCATTTTCAACAAGAATTTCCATTATGCAACACATTTTCCAAAGAAGAAGAATGGGAAGGGGAATTTAGACTAGAAAACAACATCACTAGAGGTACAACTTAATGAGTTTGTAATGAATTTTGTGGACTTCTAATTGGTATCTAGTGTATTTACTAGCAACATCACCAGGAGTGTTTGGTACTTGGAAAGTGGTGCATCACACCATATCATAGAAGTATGGGAGTTTTTTATAATTATCATCGAGAAAGGCTCATGGTTTCATGTGAAGTTTGATGATGATGCCAAGTATGTAGTGAGGGGAGAGGGAACCATGAAATTCTAGCTCAAGTTAGGATGAATGTTGGAAGTTGAGGATGTGTCGTTTGTGCCAAGGTTAAAGAATAAATTTCTCTTAGTTTTAGTGATGGAGGATAGAGGAGATGAGGTCATGTTCAAGAATGGTAAAGTGCTTAGTCATTTAGAGGATATTATTCTAGACATAATAATGACCATTGGGGTTAGAGAGGGAAACTTATACAAATTGAAGGGAAAATTTGTTATGTATTTGGTACATGAAAATGACAACATGTGCGAGTAATGGCATAAGAGGATGGAACACTTTCACTATAAGGAATTCTCGATCCTAAGAGATTATCACTAGTCTCCCAAATTTTATTATTGAATAGTAGGGGCATGTGTAGAGGGTGTGCACTTGGAAATAGTTCCAAATATACTTTTCCAAGTAGCGAAATTAGGTCCTAGACAACCTTGGATATCATTAATTCAAATATGTGTGGACCAATTTTAGTGGAATTAGTTTTGTATCACTATATTATGTCACATTCATTAATGACTATTCTAGGAGAACCTTGATTTTATTCATGAATACCAAGCTTGAGGCCTTTAGTTAGTTTTGAGAGTTCAAGGCCCAAGTCAAGAAATATATAGGAAATAATATCAAGTTCTTGAGGTTAGATAATGGGGATGAGTACACCTCCAATGACTTCCAATATTTCTACGAGGAGGCATGGATCAAGAGGGAGATGGAAGTCTCATGCAACCCTTAATAGAATGGTCTTGTGGAGAGAAATAATTGGTCCACCATTGATACTACCAAGGCAATGATATATGGCCAAGAGATACCTATTTTTATTTGTCCAAATGCATCTCATAATTTAATGTATGTGTATAACAATATTTCTCACTGAATATAGGGGGACAAGTATCCAAAGGAGGCATTCACTAGGATGAATATAGAGATAGGACACTTGAGGATATTTGGTTTTCGAATATAAATCCATGTTCCTGTGGAGAAGAGGAAGAAGATGGATCCTTCAAGAGAGAAGGGGATATATGTGGAATACAATGATACCTCAAAATATTATAGGATCTTCATACCAACATAGAGGAAGATAGTTGTGATTATAGATTTTAAATTTGAGGAGAACCTAGCATCAAAGAAGTGGCATGAGTTTCTATGAGCAGTAATAAGAGGATGAGGAGTAGGATAATATGAAGGGAGAGTAGCATGTAAAGACTTCCAATTCATTGAGTAAATCTTTAGGTGGGGAGGATTTAGTATCTCCTTCCAATTATTTTAGAATTCCCATGTGGTTTTGAGAAGACATTGAAGTATGTTTAGGAGCATGTGGAGGATCCTCATAGCACATTTAGGGAGAGTAGGCCTCCAAAGAAGTTTCCAAAATACATGGAAAAAATTACTAAAATCATTTGGGAGGTAGTAGACTAGGATGTTTGGAGGAATTCAATGGTAAATAATGATGCATGGGATATTATGCAAGGGCTGGGAGGGGGGACTAGTTCCAAGTGGCTCTTTAAGAAGTAACTTCCTAACTAAGAGGGAGCAATAATGATATTAGAATTGGACATGTACTTCCACATATGTCTAAACATGTGGAAGTAATCCAAAGGACTCTTAACCTTATAAAATTTCTTTAATTAAATGAATTATTAAATTAATTCCCATTTTTAAGAATTAGTGAGTAAATCTAATGAAATGAAAGGTTATTTTCATTACTGAATTAGATATATCACAATACTTGATCTTAAGTGAAGTTGAGATCAAATCTCGACCGTCAATCACTTTGGACACTAAGGATGTGGATTTAATTAGTAACTCAAAATTATAAAAGGAAGGGTGGGCTAAGGGAGAAGACACATTTGTGCGCAAAAAACAAAGTGATATAACGAGATCTTAGTGATTGGTTGAAAAGGAGCAGTTATCCAAGTCTGCAATAGCCAAAGGAAGAGAGCAAGGGGAACCAACAGATATGGATCTCCATCAAAGATATTTTGTAGCAAGAGAAGGCCACACATGTCAACTACATTGCTACCAAGAGGTTGTGCAACAAAAAAAAAATGGTAGGAGATAACTGAGGCAGGTCTGCAATAGCAAGGAGAACATGTTATGTGTAAATAAGAGGTTGTACGAGAATTGTGTAGACTCACACTTACACACAAAGAATAATAAAACTACCCATATTTCCTCACATGTGAATAGGAAGGCTATAATAATGCACAAGTAGGTAGAAAAGAGGCTCATGCAGTAGGTCGCATAGCTATAGAATTAAGGGTTGAAGTGAAATATCTCAGCTATATATTTCTAGGTTTTACTATGTGTGATTTTTCCTCAATGGGATCTTATTGAGAAATCCTTTATATCCTGAATAATTTTTTAATGAAATACATTTTTGGAAGGAAAATTTTATTTTTGTGTTTGTGTATGAAATTGGTTTTTTTTATTCCACTAAATTAATTTTATTTTCCAATTAAAAATTACATTGTTTATTTTCATTTGGTAAGCTAAAAAATTAATTAAAGTCAACAAGAAAAATTACTCGGAAATAATTTATCATTTGCTGGGGTTAGAAAATCAACATTATGAAGTGATGGTGGTGAAGTCGGAATTATTGAAGACCTATGATAAGGCAATTTGGCTCTACTTGAGATTTATTTTGGTATGCCTATGATTTAGAATTAATTTTTCAAAATGGCCATGAATTGTAATATCCCAAAAGGGAGAATGCAGTAATACTTAAACACAATATAAGAACTGCAGCAAGATAAACAATAAATATTAAGACAACCTCAGAATTTACAGAGAAGCTGAGCCATTTTATTAGATTGGAGAAGAATCAGTTACACAATGTACAAAATATGAGTAGATCTAGCCAAAAAGTTGGTCTAGAATCACCCGGAAAGAATGCTACAATAGGTACAACATAACTGGAGAGGCACTGAAGCAAATACTATGATGTCCCTTCAGCATAATATGAACATATAGTTGCAGGCTAAATAGTAAAATGCAGATCTACTCAAAACTCAAGCTCAGATGATGCCAAGATTCAAGATCTAGCCAATGTGATGGATTCCCAAGATAACCCAGAAAGGATTTTCCATATCTACAACTTTGGAAAATCACCTCCCTAGGATTTGATCCTTGATCTATTAGGAAATACAGATCTGAAGCTAGATTTTTCAAATAGATAGCCGAAATATGTTGCAAGATTAGATCTAAGCTTGAAGGGTTGATCCATTCTTCAGATCTGCAAGCTAGAAGCTCTAGATCTAGCTTCTCAATCCTCCAATAATGATTGCAGTTGCCGCAACACAACTACCTATAGAAACTACGCTGTGAGGGAGAGAGAGGCCTTCTTCCTGCTAAAAAATGTTGCAATAAACTCCAGTCTGATGGTAAGACTAATGGCAATGTGAAGGGATGATCCCTCACAGGATTACTAGCTGAAATGCTAGTAACTTCCTTCCTCCTTTTGGATCTGCAAAATGGACAGTGTAATTCCTGAAGGAAACACTGCTGCTGGGAGGTCAATAAATTTTGGCCTGATGCCAGATCTAAAATGAGGCTCTGGGAAGCTAATATATAAGCCCAAGGTGATAGGAATAAACCCTCACCAGTTCTCCAGCTGAAGTACTGAAGAAAAATTTCTCCTTCCAAACTGATCTTCAGAAATCTGCAATTTTTTAATATGGATGTTCTGTAGAAAGTAGGAAAATTAATGTGGCACTTAATGCTTGATTTAGAATGAAGTAAAATACTCTTTCTAGAGCTTCTCTAAGAAAGAGGTGGGATTCCCGACCAAGAACACCCTATGCTAAACAACACTTGCAATCTCTGCTAAACAGCCCAAGAAAGCAATGGAATGTCACATGACAATTCCAGATCTGAAAATAAATTTACATCAATAATAATCAACATGCCCTCATCCTTGCCTTCATCTTCATTATATAATTTTTGAGCCTTCCCAAGCCCTGGCCCTCATCTAGACTGCGCAGTGCATGTGGGCAAGATCCTCCAAGTTTGACTACGTTGTTTGACCAAATCAACCATCATGTCTAGGTGCAATGTACACCTTCTCCATCAAGTGTGCTTTGTTTGCACAACATCCTCCATCACTTTAACATGAATTTCCCATTATCTTTTGTTTGACATCTTCAAGATGTTAGTTGATTGAATCAACCTTCTGTTTGATCATCTTCAAGATCTTAGTTGATTGTGTCAACTTCCATGATCTATCTACTTAATGAGAGAGGTTCTCCAATTTCATTCACATTAGTAGTTTCTCAAATACCTTATTATGTAGATATAGGCTTAATTAATCCACATTCACACACAAAAAGTGGATATTTATTGATATTGAGGATTGTGGGTCCCTCCACCCTTTTATTTACTTAATTCATTAAGAAATTCAAGGACTCTAATATTTCAAATATGATGTGGAAATTTGGGAATATTACAGTCCCCCCCCTGGCAAAATGTTGCTTTTCCTCAAGCAACTCCGAAATTAGATGCAAGGCCATCTATTCCCCTCCAAATGGCATCCACATAAGGAAGGCTTGCTCCATTTGCTGCAATGTGTTATGCATGTTTGGTTCCAAAGTTTTATTTTAAAAACATAAAGAATGACCTCCAATTGTATGGTTAGATGTCCTCCTTCCATCATGAAGTACCAAGTGACAACCATATGATGTCCAACATCATCATCAATACATGAGGTGCATAAAATAAGGTGCCTCTCTTCACAAAGGAAAAGCTCCATCACACAATACATCTCTCCATCCCATGTTTCATGAATTTGATTGAGCATTGATATGCTCTCATACTTAGCCCTATTGGCCTTGTTGGATCCAAGAATTATTCCAATGTTATGCAAAAGAAGAAGGAAAGGAGCTATATGGGTAGACAAGGATGTCAAACCATATTCTTCTAATAGTAACCACTGGAGTAAGGCCCTTTGTTGCCAGCCTCCATCTCCTCCATGTAAGATGGACAAGCCAAACTCCCCCAAAAGCAGTCAAAGAAACAAGAGATCTTGCTGCTCTCTCCTCCTCATGTGCATCATGAAGAAAAAAAATACTAATGGACATATGGAATGTCACATCATCCCAATACAAAGAAATATCATCAATGCACATCATGAGAGCATCATGCCAAGACTTACCCAATACAAAACACATAGACATAGGAGATGTCATGTGGTGGCTAATCTCTCTCAAGTGAAACCAAAATGAACATGCCTTCTTTTGCTACATTCTATCATTGATACACAAGGCATGAATCATAAAAATATGAGCTATTAGGTGGTAACCATACTCACCCAAGAGCAACCAGCACGGCCATGCCTCCTTCATCTCATAAGTGTTCCTCAAGGCATGGATCAAAGAAATAGGAGCCTTTGGGCAGTGACAAGAATCTCCCAAGGGAAACCAACGTAACCAAGCTTGCTGGCCCATGTCATACATCTGCAAGTGATCATGCAACCCCTTGCTTATCATCCTCACCCACTCACCCCAATATGGAAGATGAGTGATGTGTTGCATAATCATGGTATCCTCTCTTTGTAGAATACCATCTTCCCCAAACTGATGAAGAACTTTGCACTTCATGAAATGTTTAAGTGCACCTCCAATGAGATCTCTTAATGAGACCTTCTTCTCATCCATGGCCTTCCAAAACCAATGAGGTCCTGGATCTGCTGTAGTTAGAAGTCTCTCTTTGAGCTGTGAGATGCTCATTAAGAAAGTGTCATCAAGAAAGGAGAAAATATTTCTCATATCTAGATGTCTACCATTTATCATCTTTTCCTCCATTTCTTCATGAGTGAATCTACCTTCAGAATGCTCCAAGAATGATGGGACCTCCTCATCTTCACAGCTACTAAGTGGCACCGCTGTAGATCTGCAGGATAATATAGGTGATGTCTCATAGTAAGGCACAACACTGACTTCATAACCAGTTATTGTACATAGGATTATGCTCATCCCATTTTTTGAAATTCTACACTTCAATTCAAAGGTTTGAATGTAGCTCAAAAATGGTGAACTGGGATAGTTCTTAACCTCCTCCTTGATTAGATCAAGGGTCTGCGCTGTGATATGTTGCTGCTTCAAATCAACACTATGTTCTAACCCTTGGTTATGCATTGACCCTGATGGCATGTCCTCATAAGTTTCAATAAGATCTACTGAAACAATAGGTGATGAATGTGTATTCATACCTTGGATCAACTGATATGTGGGAGCCTCTTGACATAACACAAGAGTTCCTCCAACCAGGACAATGGTGTCTCCAACTACTGGTAAGAGAGATGGTTTCTCTTCTTCCAATGTACCAGCGCTGGAATCTTCCTCCTCTTCCTCATGCACCTCTTGAATCATGGATGGGACTCTATGTGTCAAGAGCTCAAGATCACCTTGCAAAGTGGCAAGTGTCTCTTCTCCGGATGCAAGTACTTTTGCAGCTGGTGGTGAATGTAGTGACTCCTTGTCTAGAGTGACAAGAATGACATCCTCATTTGTTTCCTTAGGAAATTTCTCTTTGTGGCACATCTTTGTCTTCTTCTCATCAAACTTCTTCCTTAACTTGTGAAAGAAATCTGAATATTTAGTCACCTTTGCATGCTCCATGTGACCAAACCACCAATCATTGGCTTCATCTAAAAGATGAAGTGTTGCAATTTGGACAGCCTCTTCTTTAGCTACAGGATGTAGCCTGAAAAATGCATCTATCTCTCTCCTCCAAGTCTTAATAGTGCTTGAGGAAGATCCATCAAATGTAGGCAAATACAATCTATTATGCCTCTTTCCTCTATTGCTGCTATAGGATCCTCTTTCTTCTTTTATTTTGAAGAATTGTTGGAGAGTTAGCTTCTCCTTGAATGCTCTAGACTGTGCTTTGTACTCTTCAAGATATAGATTGAGAGTCTCATGAGTCTCGAGTGTTCTCCTTTATTAATTTCTACACCTCTTACCTTCTCCAAAGAAAGTGGGCATAGTGGATCTATGAGGAGATCTAGGATTCTCCAGTTTCCTTCTTTGCTGATAAAAATTTCTTGGACCTTCCTCATCACATATTCTTCTTGGATATTCTTTCTGCCTTTCCTCTTTCATTTGATTAACCTCCTCGGGGAGATCTTGCATATATCTACAGAAATGAGTGGCAGAATTTTCTTCCTCCATGATAGATCTCATCTATATGCTTCTTCTTTAGATGAAAAATATGAACTGTCCACAAGCTGAGCCAAAGATAATGCTTTGATACCACTATAATATCCCAAAAGGGAGAATGCAATAATACTTAAACACAATATAAGAACTGTAGCAAGATAAACAATAAATCTTAAGACAACCTCAAAATTTACAGAGAAGCAAAGCCATTTTATTAGATTGGAGAAGAATCAGTTACACAAATGTACAAAATATGAGTATATCTAGCCAAAAGTTTGGTCTAAAATCACCAAGAAAACATGCTACAATAGGTACAGTGTAACTGGAGAGGCATTGAAGCAAATACTGCACTATCCCTTCAGCTGAATATGAACATATAGTTGTAGGCTAAATAGTAAAATGTAGATCTACTCAAAACTGAAGCTCAGATGATGCCAAGATTCAAGATCTAGCCAATGTGATGGATTCCCAAGATAAACCAAAAAGGATTTTCCAGATCTACAACTTTGGAAAATCACCTCCCTAGGATTTTATCCTTGATCTGCTGGGAAATACAGATTTGAAGCTAGATCTATCAAATAGATGGCTAAAATATGTTGCAAGATTAGATCTAAGCTTGAAGGGTTGATCCCTTCTTCAGATATACAAGCTAGAAGCTCTAGATCTAGCTTCTCAATCCTCCAATAATGATTGCAGCTGTTGCAACACAACTGCCTATAGAAACTGCGTTGTGAGGGAGAGAGAGGCCTTCTGCCTGCTGAAAAATGCTGCAATAAACTCCAGGCTGATGGTAAGATTGATGGAAATGTGAGGGGATGATCCCTCACAAGATTACTAACTGAAATGCTAGTAACTTCCTTCCTCCTTTTGGATCTGCAAAATGGACAACGTAATTCCTGAAGGAAACACTGCCGCTAGGAGGTCAATAACTTTTGGCCTAATGCCAGATTTGAAATGAGGCTCTAGGAAGCTAATCTATAAGCCCAAGGTGATAGGAATAAACCCTCACCAGTTCTCTAGATAAAGTACTGAAGACAACTTCCTCCTTCCAAACTGATCTTCAGAAATCTGCAATTTTTGAATATGGATGTTCTGCAGAAAGTAGGAAAATAGATGTGGCACTTAATGCCTAATGTATAATGAAGTACAATAATCTTTATAGAGCTAATATAAGAAATATGTGGGATTCCCTACCAGGAACACCCTGTGCTAAACATCACTTGCAATCTCTGCTAAACAGCCCGAGAAAGCAATGGAATTTCACATGAAAATTTCAGATCTGAAAATATATTTACATCAAGAATAATTATCATGCCCTCATCCTTGCCTTCATCTTCATTATATAATTTTTAAGTCTTCCCAAGCCCTGGCCCTCATCTAGACTGCACAGTGCATGTGGAAAAGATCCTCCAAGTTTGACTGCGCTATTTGACCAAATCAACCATCATGTCTAGGCGCAATGTACACCTTCTCCATCAAGTGTGCTTTGTTTGCACAACATCCTCCATCACTTTACCATGAATGTACCATGATCTTTTGTTTGACATCTTCAAGATCTTAGTTGACTGAATCAACCTTCTGTTTGATCATCTTCAAGATCTTAGTTGACTGTGTCAACCTCCATGATCTATCTCCTTAATGAGACATGTTCTCCAATTTCATTCACATTAGTGGTTGCTCAAATACCTTATTATGTAGATCTAGGCTTAATTAATCCACATTCACACACAAAAAAGTGGATATTTATTCATATTGAGGGTTGTGGGTCCCTCCACCCTTTTATTTACTTAATTCATTAAGAAATTCAAGGACTCTAATATTCCAAATATGATGTGGAAATTTGGGAATATTACATGAACTATGTACAACATATCTTTTTATTTTTGTTTAATGGATAAAATACTCCTTTTTTCAAGCCTAATAGGAGGTTGAAGTAGGACGAAACTATATCTCCCTTGATTTTTCTAATAATGGCTAAGGATCCGAATATGGATTTGTTGGAGGCTAAGAGATTAGGCACCTTAAGGGTATAAAAGTGGGAATAACATTATATTTGTATCAATTATTATTTGTATATGATATTTATCTAGTACATGATAGTTCAAAAAGGGAACAATGATGCTAAATGAGCCTCTGGAATTGTATTATACTACAATAGTAATGATTATTAATATTGGAAAGTCAATTTCTTCATTCACAACGATAAATGAGGATGATGTCATATATTCATCTGATTCGTTTACATATTAGTATATTCAAATGGAAGAAAGTTACTCTTCCAAAAATATAGGTAGTTGGGGGTTAAACCATAACCTTTTTTTGCAAAGGCCTTAGCAATGTAGTATGTGTTGAGGCTCGTATTAGAGAAAGGTTTATCATGGTGTAATGTGGTTTCCAAAACTACATTAGACTTGATGTTATTAAGGACTTAATAAGAATGCCCACTAGTAAAATTCACTATGTTTCAATTATCTATAAAGTTGTGGTATTATATTTTCCCTTATTTAGTATATGATTAGTGTGGATCGCTAAAAAGGAAACAAAATTAGATTTGATGAAGACACTTGGATTAGTTATAGTGTAAATTATAAACTCTCAGGAAATTGAGTACATATTTTTTGTGAGACAGATTATTTAAACTATGTTAGCTAGCTAATATAGACCTCACTTTGTCTTGGATCCGGGTGTCAACCAAGGTAGATCCACCTATCAATGCCTAGTATAATTAGCCACTCCACATGGAATTTCCTCTTACCTACTCTACCTCCCATGTCATTACCCTTGCATAACTCCTCTCCCCTTCGTCGTCTTCACATGCTCATAACCATCAGACTCCTCCTTCATGCTTTAATACACATCATGGGTGTTCAATGACACCTCCCTTCCCTCTTTTTGGTCATCCCATTCCAAGTCTCTCCCTGCACTTTCCCCTGTTTGGTTCTCGCAAGCTCTATAACCCCTTCCAATATCCACAACCTCCATCTGCCTACAATTCTCTTTGAACCTGGCCGTGTGCAGCGTGGTAGCCATGGATAGAGATGGGGATGACCTCCTACTGCACCAGAGGTGGATGGTGAATTAGATTTCTTCCAAAGTCACATCCCTAATAACATTCGACGTCAGGTCATTGATATGGAAACAGAGAAGGTGAGTTTTGGGGGTAGTGTTACGTCTAGTCTTTGGGCTATTCGTAACCTCCATGCCCATCACCTCCTCACCCAATAATATGACCATGCCTCCGCTGTTGGATGGATTGTCGAGGCGAACACTTACTCCAATCACCTCTATTCCTCCCTTCGTCATCTCTCTTGTGACCTTGGAGTTGTCTCCCCCCCTCCCCCGAGCATTCCATCATCTTCCTTTCCTAACCCCTCTTCCTATCTTTCAGTCCCTCCCAGCTCCTCTTTTCCCTCCATCATCTACATTTTTGGGTGCATTTTTCCTGGTCGAGGCTCGAAGGACACCTTCGCTCATCCAATGGATGTGTAGTATTTGGGGGAGAAGTCCTCTCCCCTGCCCCAGTCCTTACAACTGTTATATTCTTGAAGATAAACCAAATGTCGAGGTTGTAGGTCCTTCCACAGGCGAGCGTGAGCATTTTCCGAAATTCAATGCTCCTTGTAGTAGGCACATCATCATCACAACATGACTATGTTCTCTCTGCTAACGGTTTTACATTTTTCATGTTTTTTGGTTGATTTTGTTGGCTCTTTTGTCAAATTGATGTTGCCAGAATGACAACAACGGCTCATCTGCAACGACCCTACTCTGTCCACTAGTCTTAGACTTATCTAGCTATAAGAATTACATTGGCTCACATTTTTTTGGGCTACTCATATGGTTTCTCCATCTAGGGGGAGATACTTAGCCCTCTACAGCCTTTTCTGGTGCCTCCAAGCAATATCTCTTCATGATTATCTAACTATACCCTATGTAAGTTTTTTTGTTAATATAATGTAAAAAAAATTGTCGACAAAAAAATTAAATATACACCTTACCTTTTTCTTAGGAAAGAATGGAAATCTCCTTACTTGCTTAGGTTTTATTGGTTAAAATGCTAGGGAGTGGGAAGCTTATGTTGCAAGTACTCAATCAAGCCATGCGAGAATAAAGGATAAATAACATCTAGTTGAATAATTCATCTTTAAACACCTAATTAATGATAAACAATGATAAAATAATCAAATATCCCTTGAGTAATCACATATCTATGTAAATGTACCTTAGTAAGAAGGTATTAACTTCATATGTACATTAGAAAAGAATCTTACAAGCACCAAATAGATGTACTTTACCCAAAGAAAATGAAGCAAAAATCAATCATTTAATGCTATCATGTGTTTATACGATAGTTCTCATAGGAAAAAGTTTATCGTATAATAGGTAATAAGGATGTTTGGATGGGTCAATCTATTGAGAAAAGACTTAGATTATGTCGTGGGAATAGAGCACTAGGAAACATCAATCGAAAGAAATACCAGGTTGATTAAGGAAAACGATATTTCAACTATTCAATGTGCCTCTCCAGGGATAAGTATAATAAATAAAAATTAAGCAATCAAAAAAATAAAAAATCCCTAAAACTAGTAACTACTAAATTTGTTGACATAATGACCAGATGTGACTTTTTAAATAAAAAATCCTTAAAACTAGTAACTACTAAAGTTGTTGACATAATGACCAGATGTGACTTTTTAAAGGATGCCTCTTAAAAAGGACTTTTCGGTAAGCGGTGTTAATCAAGATATCTTATCTTCATATATGACTTACATCAATAATTATCAATTTTAAGGGAGATTTGGTAGGTTGGGGTAGGGATTAAATAATTTCATTAAATTAATGGAATTAAACTTGACTTTTATGCTTGGCGCAGGAGAAGGTGAAACAATGTTTCGGATATTTGGTGACTCTCGTTTCGTTATTAATTGAATAATCAGTGAAATAAAATAAACAACAAAATACTTTAGGTAAAGATCCATGCTCAGAAAGATTCAGATTTTAAATGTCTATTTAATAATATCACAATGTTTACAAAGAAATGAACATGCGTTTTATTAGTTATCAAAGAATAGCTTGCAGTTGGCTTTGTTCGTACGACGTTAGAGAGTAGTGAATCTCCTCCAAATATGACAATCCTTCCTTTTGTTAGTCCTAAAGGGGAATTTATTAGCATAGATATGTAGGTTAGGTGTCTAAATTATATTCAATCATAAAATCTACAATGATTTTTTTCTCATAGATCCAAAATTAGCCTTAATGTATAATTAATGAACGAAAATTTCATTTGGATGTGAAAAATGCTGAGAATTAAAATGTCATTTTGATATTAAAATTATTTAGAATTAGATTAAAAATAAAGTTTAATGAAGAGAAAGTTTATTTTTTTGAATTTTAGTTAAAATTTATATTGATTTTTATTATTTTATATAATTAATACAATCATTTTAATCAATGTGGTTGATGTATGTTAATTAGTATAATTGTCTTTTTTTCAATTAAGAATGTTGATATTAGTGAGTATTTTTCATTGAATGTCATTTGTTACGTGATTATTTATATTGTATTAGATAAATATGAAAAATTAAACACTTATTTAGAAGAAGAAAAAAACACTATAACTAATCAAATATTTAATTTATAACTATAAAAACACTATAACCAATCAAATATTTAATTTATAACAATAAGACAAAATTTTAATTAAATTTTAATCAATCTTAAAAAAAATTATAAAAAAAAAATTTAATAAAAAAAAAAAAAAATTACCAATATTAAAAAAAACCAGTATAGAAATAATTGACAAACCAAAAAATAGAAATGACTTAAAATTAAAAATAAAATATAGTTTAATGATAATTTCATAAGAATATGTTTTTAGCATACAAAACTAAGAAAGAAATGATTTCAAAAGAAAACAGATGATATTAAACATTCATTTCCTGTAAAACAGAAACAGAGAACTAACCTAAGTTGTTCACTCCTTATAACATAGGTTGCTCACTCCCCAAGTAGACTCACACTTATTAGGGAGTTGCTCACTCTCCAAGTAGATTCATACTGATTAGAGAGAAGCATTTATACTTTTTGGAGTTGTTTTTAGTACAACTTTTTAAAGAGTTTTTCTGGTGGATTTTTTGGGTCTAATTTCTCTAAAATCAGGCAGGAATTTATTGAAAACAGGTGTTTGATGGGTAACATTGCACAATAAAAGTGTCCTAGAGATTTCTTAGAGTGCTGAATTTATATATACAATAAAAAAACCAGTTTAAATAACAAAAATACAGATTTCATTTCAAATTTTTTCACCGGATTCCAAAATAACAAATACTTTTTCCACTCCTCTACTCAAAATCTCATGAATTGCTCTTAAATATACAATCTATAAATGGAATGAATCACAGAAAGTGCAAAGTTCAGAAAAATTGCTCACTCCCAAGTAGATTCACACTTATTAGGAAGAGATGCATTTATATTTTTTCCACTCCTCCACTCAAGATGTCATGAGCTGCTGTTAAATATACAATCTAAAATGGAATGAATCGCAGAAAAAGTGCAAAGTTCAGAAAAAAAAACCTACTGCATCATTTTACTAGTTAAAAAAAAAATGGTCTGAAACCTAAAATGAAGTGAGTTTCTACAGCTTTACTGCGTCATTTTACTGGCATGAAATCTGTATCTACAGCTTTACTGCATCATTTTACTAATTAAAAACAAATGGTCTGAAACCTAGAATGGAATGAACAGTACTGAGCATACCCATGAAAATGCATTGCATTATAGTTGGCAGTCTTACTTTTAAGATCATACATCCATTCATTATATAGCAGAAACTGGTAAAGCTTCCACTTATGCAGCATCATGACGATATGGAACTGAGAGCTACTGAAACTCTTAATGACCTAGGCTACCACCTAGTGGAGTCATTAAAATTAAACCTACAGATCACCTATTTCTTCACATGTAGGCCACCTGCTTAATGATAATGAATCAGATTGAGATTTGCATCTGGAGGGTTTCAAAGATCTTGAAAGATCTTGTGCCGGTAGCAGATCCAAGATTTCCAAGATTTAATTACAGGGAAAAAAGGATTGGTAGCAATCATAAATTATCTTTAGCCTTATAGACGTTAAAATAACTTCGGATTTTTCAATTACCACCCATAGCGAATTTCGGTGTATTTGGTCTTCAGCCACTTGAAGCTGTTTCGCACAGAGCTCTTCATCTTTCCTTCCACGGCCAGCACCTTGTAACTCGCCACGCGCTTCTTTCTTTTCATGTCGGCTTCGGTTTGGCCGCCGAACGCGTTAACCTTTACCTTGGGGCCGTTGAAGTTATACGCGTTGCTGGGCAGATCCCCTCTCGCGGATTCCTCCTGCTGCTGTTGCTGGGGATTACTGCAACTCCCATGCGATCCGCCGGACGTCGAGGAGTTCTCGGGAAACGACGTGTCGGAATGTTTTTCCATCAGATCTGTTGAAGCAGCTGATAACCCTAACGCCAGAAATCAGATCGAGAACCCGCCGGAATTTCTTCCACACGCTTGATCAGATCAGGAGATGAATAAAAAGCAGGCAAGAGCTGGATTAAAGGCTCTGGATTAAATAAGAAATCGATGCAGTGATCAGTTCTCGGGCCACCACCATTGCGCCTGAGACTCGAAAGATATCATCCACATGAGTATTATTGTGAAGTGACTCGTCACCACGAAATATTCCTCCGTCACATGGGTCGCTCCCAATCTGGCCGTTGAATTATTTCCAATCTCGGCTTTGGGAAAGGCTGTAATTTACAGGTGTAATTTTGAGGAGTGGGGTGCATGATTGACACAACAGAACAAAACATATTTAAAACGTCGGAGTGATGGCCATATGCCAACCACCAGAAGGATGTACTGGATGGGATCAAGAAAAAGAAGAGGTGGCCACCATGTCTGAGATTGGGTTCACAAGATCTAAATCCAACTTCATTTCAGTATAGATCGTTGCAGCGATGTGGGGTCCTGTTTAGAGGACAGAGTGGTCAATTTGCTTCAGGAATCATTAAGAGGTATGTAGTGATGTTATGAAAAGACAAAGTGGTGACTGTATTTCACACACACTATTAAGGTAATAGGTAACAAAATCTAACACAAAATACAAAGGTAATATGTAATAGAATCAAAACATAAAACAAAATACAAAGGTAATATCAAACATAATCCAAATATAAAACAAAATACAAAGGTATTTCAAATCCAAAAGTAAAATATAAAATATTATTAGTACATGTAATAGAATTTAATTTAAATATTATTTACAAAATAAAATAAAACATTTCAAATACAGTAGGGTGTAATAAAATTTAGTTTAAACATTATTTACAAAATATTATTATCAAAATAAAATTTTAAGATTTATTTTTATCATTTTTCTAAGTATAAAGTTAAATATCATTTCAAATACCATATATTTATATTGTAATAGAATTTAATTTAAACATTATTTACAAAATATTATAATAAAATATAAAATTTTAAGATTTATTTTTATAATTTATTAAGTATGAAGTTAAATATTCTATGTTTTTTTAATTTTTTTCAATAATTATTATTGAAAATGTAATTATTTATTCATGAACTCATAAATTTATATAATTTTAATGGTATTTTTTAATATAATTTGAATTTTTTTTTTTTTTTATATTAAGCTAGAATCTACTATTGAAATTATTTGAAAACAAAATATGAAAGGAAATAGACACACAAAATATGAAAACAAATTTAAACATAAAACACACTATTTTGTATTAAAATTTAATTTAAAGATTATTGGTAAAATATGATACCAAAATCACGAAACTTTAAAATTCATCTTTTATTAATTCTTCTTAAATAATGTATGAGGGTCCGTTTAAACATTCTATGTTATTGAACTTGTGGAACAATCATTGAAATTTGAAAATTTAATTATTGTGAAATCAAAATTTTATATTATTTAAATAGCATTTTTAAATATATAAAATGATTTATTATTCAAATACAATTTTAATAACTAAAATTTAAAATTTCAATAATCATTTTAAATTTTTAATTGAATTTCAAATAAAATTGGTTAAAATAGGAAAATAATCATTTTAAACTTCTAATTAAATTTAAATAAAATTGGTTAAAATGGGAAAAATAGATAATATGCAACAAAATCTAAACACTAAATACAAAAGTAATATTAAACAAAATCTAAATTTTGATGTAATAAAATTTAATTGAAATATTATTTACAAAATATGATATCAAAATTACATGACATTAGGATTGATCTTTACAATTTCTTTTTAAACAATGCATTTTTTACTTTTCTTAATAATTATTCTTGAAATTTGATAGCTTAATTATGGGTGTAGATACAAGTTTATATTGATTTAAATGAAAATTTTGAATATATAAATAGGTGCATCCCCTCAAAATTCTAGAATATTAAAAGTATGCAATCTTGGTAACTAAAATTTATAATTCCAACTATTCTTTTAAAGTTCTGACCAGAATTTAAATAAATTGGTTAAAAAACAAAGAAATAAATTAATATGTAACAAAATTTAAACACTAAATAGAAAGGTAATAGAAAACAAAATATAATCCCAAAATAAAGTTTGAGACATTAAAATTTAATTCAAAACATATTTACAAAATATAATATCAAATTAAAATGAATTCCATATTTTTTAATGAAATAATATATTAGAGGGAGTTTAAATATTTTATGTTTTTGACATTTTCCCGAATTCCATCCAATTTGACAACTTATTTATTCATAAAATCACAATTTTAAATTGTTTAAATAAAATTTTTAAATACAAAAAATATATATTTAATACTTTAAAATATATAGAACAAATATATATTTAAATACACAAATATATATTTAATAAATGGCTCACATTGACGATCGTATTGAATATTTAAATGCGGACGTGTACGCACACGAGGCTTTCATAAATGCCACCTTGGAAGCCGAAAGGGCATACCTTCGTCATCGCAAGTTGGTGGTAGATCCTGGCCCTTCGGAATGACCTATCTTTTTGGAGTCGTCTAACGAGCCGGAGGAATTGCCCGGACGGTCAAAATTGGCCGGAATCCGGGCCAATTTTTTTTAAAAAAACTTGCAGAAACAGTGTTTGAATCCTGATTTTGACATTGGAAATGGATTCAGCACCATCAAAAACCTGTAAGACACCCAAAATATTAAACTTTGATAGTTATAACATGGATTTAGAAAAATTCCTGCCGGATTTTTTGAAAATCTTATCGGAATTTTCATGATTTTCAAGGCAATTCCTCTGGCTAGTTAGACTATGGCTATCTTTTTTCTCCCTTCAAATCTTCCGACACACGGCCTACATGCGAAGCTTCGAAATTTAGATTTTCCTCTGACACAAGGCTTCGAACTCGGACGAAGGATCGAGCAAAAACTATCTCTTCGTCCATTGATACGAAACTCCTGATCTTTGGATATGATGTTCTATGGGACATGATAACCAACTTGCAGAGGAGAGCTCTTGTCAGGCACTGGTCATTTGTCGATTTTCCTCTACACAACATGCAGGACTGGGTGAGGGCTAAGTGGGCTCCCATTTTAGGATATTCTCCTAAAGAGAGTTGGCTCATGAAATCCTGGTATAGCTTCCATTTTTTACATCGGAACAACGTAGAGAACATTATGAATATGCCTTTGGTGTGTGGAGAAATTTCTTATAGCTCCATCGGTGGTATGTGGGTTTCAATCCACTTCGAGATATGTCTATGAATAATTTTATCTGGGTTGAATTTCTGGGTTTACCATTAGAATTTTGGGCTCAACCAATCTTGGTGGAGATTGGGTATGTTATTAGTGGGTATATATATATATATATATATATATATATATATATATATACACACCAAGGTTGTATGGGTTCTTGGGATAAGCGAGTGGTGTGGATTTTGGTCGAGCTCGGCATCTCTAGAGTAATTCTGAAACATATCGATCTTGCCTGGGGGTAAATACATCACAGACAACAACTAGACTATTGGGGCATTCCATTTAGATGCCCATTGTGCCATCCCATGGATCATCTCATGGAGAAATTCCCTCGTAGACATATTCAAGGAGGTTTGGGTCATCGATGCGGTGGATAGAGACATGGCCTCCCTAATGGAGAAAATTTTTTTCAAAACCCAACTTCAGGTACTGATTTTTCTACTAAAAAAATCTCTTTTTGATAATGATTTTTCATCTCTATATATTTCCACTTCTCCTTGTCTATCCCCATCCCTTGTGTCTTCTACAAGAATGGGTAGGAGTAATCTACATATACATATAGAGGTTATGATTCTACGCACCCCCTCACTCCTACATCGTCACCTTTGCCTTATAGGTCTCCTCATATTATCGCTTCCTCACATTTCCCTAGAAATCCCCTTCATCCTCGACGCGGGTAGATCCCCCCCCCCCCCGACAACTGATTCCTCTATCAATATGCTACACAATTACTCCTCGTCATCCCTTGTCATCCCGGGTAATGATAAATCCCATCACAACTCAGACAGGAATGATATTTATTTTTTGATGGTCAACCCGACCATGGATCTTTCTTCTCTCACCATTCATAAACATCCAGATCACAAAGCCCCTCCAGATATTAGTCCCAACTCGGCCCACAACATCAATGTTAGATGTCGAAGGGGTAAGGGGTCTTGACACTATAAACATAGTTCTTTGGATAAGTCTCTACACTTTCTGGATACTACTAATTTGCGAGATTTTCCCATTATCTCTTCTTATAACTCCCGGTCCCTTAGAGAAGATGTGTTCGCTTCTACGACATCTTGATGAATTGCATTTCTCTGAATATGCGACATTTGGGGGATTCGTCAAAACTATTATCCCTCAAAAATATTTTTGGGTCAATTCGAACTTTCATCATTATGTTACAGGAAACTATGGTCACGTCTAAAAAATTCATTTCATATTTCAGTGATATTTATCTAGATTGGCATATGGTATTTTTGGACTCATGAGGACTATTGAGGGGCACCGATGTACTCTGGGAACCTAGATGGGCCTCATTGCGTGCTTATAATTTGTTTGATGGCATTTTGTTGACAACTCAAATTCGTGTTATAGCTGATAGAATCCACTTTCTAAACCTGTATGCTCCATATAAGGATAGGGTTTCTTTTTTGGATCATATGGAGGCATGTGATATTCTGAAGATTGGATCCCTCATCATGGTAGGGGACTTCAATGCCACTATATATAGGGAGGAATGTTGGGGGAATCAATGCAAAAGGGATCCTATTTCTGACCGATTACATCTCCTCTTTGATAAAAATCACCTAGTGGAAATCCACCCCAACCCTCTCACTCCAACTTGGCATAATGGAAGGTGAGGGGAAGACCATATCGGAAAGAGACTAGATCATTTCTTAGTTCATGAGAATTTAATTGAAATACTGGGAAATTGGAGATCCTAGGTTGATCGAACTTTTATATCATATCACATTCCCATTGTTCTACATTGGCATTTCGAACAAATTTGTTTGGGTATTCCTTTCAAATTTAACAGAATCTAGTTGGAGGATGCAGATTTCAACAAATTAGTAAAATCTTCTTGGCTCTTAGTGAAGAGGGAGATAGATATTTCTCCAATGGCATATGTTTCTAAGAAATTACAATATCTTAAAATTCGTGCCAAAATTTGGGAAAGAAATAAGAAAAAATAACTCACTCTAGAAGTTAAGGATATTATGGAGGAGGTGACCAAACTTAGCAAGGGCATGGATCGGGGAGCTCCTACTTCCTACATGTGGGAGAGACTGAAAGCATTGGAACAGATAAAGAGGCACATTCTCTAGATACAAGAATCTACTTGGCACCTGAAAATCATAGCATTGTGGATCTGTGAGGGGGATAATAATACCCACTTCTTTCATAAAGATGTTAATTATAGAAAAAATATAAACACTATATGGCATATACTGGGTAGGAATGAGGAGAAGGTGCACTCGACTAGGGAGATACAAAATGAAGTTGTACATTGTTTTAAGTCTTTCTACCAGGCTCGATTGGGAGTTAACATTGAGGACCAAATATGGGCTATGATCGAATATGCACAAATGTTTAATGAGGAGAAAATTGAAACTTTATATAGCTTGAACTATAAATGAAGTTCTCTGGGTATTGAAATCATTTTCTAAACATAAATGTTGAGGCACAGACGAATGGACAATGGAAATATTCATCCATTTCTTTGAATTGATGGGAAGGGAACTTTTGGATATGGTTGAAGAATCAAGGGTTTCTAGTATGATATCTGGCTCCATTAATTCCACTTATATTGCACTAATTACGAAGGTCACTGTCACACCTACCTTCTCAGACTTCAAACCTATTTTACTTTGTAACATTTGTTATAAATTCATCTTAAAGGTCATTTCGGAGCGCATGAATAATTCCCTATCAGTCCATATTTCTTGGGAGAAATTCTGCTTCCTCCATAATATGTTGATTCATGATGCAGTGGCCACTTCACAGGAAGCTATACACTCCATGCACACAAAAAAATTGGAGGCATTGGCCATGAAGGTGGATTTAAAGAAATATTACGATTGTGTAGACTGGATGCTCCTACGCCTCATTCTGAAAAAAAATTAGTTTGGCAATCCAAAAAGTTGAGTGGATTATGGATTGTGTCACATCTGTTCAATTTATTGTTCTGGTAAATGGTTACCCTTATAATTTTTTCAAAGCAAAGAGAGGGTTGCGGGAAGGATGTTCACTCTCACCTTTACATTTTATTTTGGTTATGGATGGACTCACACAAAAAATTAATGTTGCTTGTTCCTCTAGCCTCTTCTGTAGTATCCTCCTCGGAACCCGTATTGATATTTCCCACAGTTTCTTTGTGGATGATATCCTCACATTTGGGATGGTTTCCAAATAACAATGGTTGACACTACACTATAATATCCAAAGATTTAGCATGGTTTTGGGGATGATGGTTAATGAAGATAAATCTTTAATCTTGTACTCTTATGGTGATCGAGAGGAGATAAAAGGTATTGAAAACCTCTTTAATTTCTGCTCCCAAACCTTATTTTAAGGTTTTACCTACCTTGGCTTCTGTCTCAAGCCAAATAATTACAGGCTTGCTGGCTAGCAGTGGCTATTGGACAAATTTCATAAAAAATACATATTGTTGGTCCCATTGATGGTTATCTGTGGGAGGGAGATACATTATGGCACTAGAACTCAGTGTATTGGGCACATCTATATATTCTTCCCTCCACAATTGTTATTTAGTTGAGGCTCATTGAGGGGAGAGGCTCATTCTACAATCCAATATGAGGGCCATGTGTAGGTATGTCACATCCTGAGTTTGATGATATTTCACTATTTAAGTCTAGCAAGGCATACATACTCTACCCCCCTCTGGTTTTGAACCAGTGACCTCTTAGGAGGAAATACTTGCTCTTAACCACTAGTCCCAATCAAAAAACAAATATATATATATATATATATATATATATATATATATATATATATATATATATATATATATATATATATATATATATATTATTTGTGTAAATATGTGTGCGGTAAGGAAAAGTAATTAAAGGTAAAATAATGTAGTAACTTCTTAACAAGAAGAAAATGTGTAACTCATTCAATTTTTAACCTAAAATATTAATAACCATAAAATATTTAAAAATGAAATTTAAACAATGAAAAAATACCACTATACATCTATCTTAAAAACTTATTTACCAAGCACTAAATGGGATTAAATCTCTTGACATGTAAATCTTTTTCCAAAATTTGTATTCTAAAAGGAGGTTTGCATATAATGAGATTTAAACAATGAAAAATTACCACTATAGATCTATCTTAATCATGTATTTACCTAGCACTAAATGGGATTATATCTCTTGACATGTAACTTTTTTTTTCAAATTTTGTATTCTAAAAAGAGGTTTGCATATAAGGAGATTTGATCCCTCTGGGCTCTTGGTAGTGGTTAAGATGGATCTATTCTCGTTAAAATAAAAAGCTTCACGGCTCAGTTCATATGGAAGGGTACATATATGACGCAAAAATAAAACCTTATCAAATGGGAGAAGATCATTGTTCCAAATGATTTCAGTGGATGGAGAATATTGGACATCAAGATTTTTGGATGGGTGCTCATTATAAAATATATATGGCGTGCACTATTTTGAGAGGGCATCTGGAAGGATATCATCTCGATCAAATAGCTACATAATAGAAAAATTGATGACTGGATTAGAGAAGGGCACATCGGGATACAATTTGGATCTTATATATTGACTAGTTTCTATAAGGTTAAAGTATGGTTTCTTAAGAAATTTCATGGTCTTTTGGCAAAGGAAACCTCATCATAATTGGTATTGATAAAATATAGGGTGTTGATGGTGAAAAACCCCTCTCTGAAAATACCTTGGTTAGATTACATTCTAAAGGATATTTTTTTCTGGAACAATTCTTATTAAGTTGGAGACGCAAGTTTCCTATTTAGAGAAATTTTGAAGATAACGGCTTGGTTGGCCATTGTGCAGAGGAATGGAATCACTACATACATATATTAAGAAGGGTGGGCCTCCATAGAACTGAGGAGAGAGATTACATCACTTGGGCCAGGAAATTACGGGGAAAATTGGTGGTAGTAGCAGACTCCTACAAGTACATTATGAGCACACTTCTCTCTTTTACTCATCCTGTTTGGTTTTATAAGATCTGGAAACTGAATGTTTAAGATTATTTTTTACACTTGGTTGGTTTGGCACAACAAAACTTCGACCTAGGAGAATCTCCAAAAAATAGGTATACATGGGCCTTATAGATGCCCACTTTGCAGAGTTTCGATGGAGAAAGATGTACATCTATTGTTGGAGTGTCCCTTGGTGATACAGGACTGGAGAAGCATTATACTACAACTAAACATTCCTTTCAGAAGTTTCCAATCCATATAACAATGCCTAATTTGGTGGATTGAGCATGGGGGTAAATATCAAGCCAACTCACTACTCACATTTTGGGAAATCTGGAGGGCTCAGAATGGTTATATATTTGAAAATAATAGGATCAACTGTCACAAAATCACATTCAACGTCGGAAGGTGGATGGATACTCAAAGAACATGTATACAAAGGGATAAGGATCTATCGATCTGACTCATCCCACTTGACATTCTTTTTCCTGCAGGTTATTTTGATGGAGCGACTCAGAGAGGTATCTGCGGTTGTGGTGTATGGCTCAGGATGGATCACATGTCACATTATAAGATTTCATGGAATGGAGGTGTATGTACAAACATGCGAGAAAAGATACTGACATTTTGGGGACTCCTATGGTTCTCTAAGAGATTGTTTATTGAGACTATTCATGTATATGGAGACTCCAATAACTTCATTGATGGGATTCCGGCCAATACAGATTTTTCCCCACCAAATCTATGCGACTAGATATCCCACATCAACTTCCTCAAGTAGTCTTTTCATCACATTGTATTCAACATATCTTCAAGAAATCAAATTATGTAGCTGACTCACTGTCTAAAAAGGGCCTCACAGATGATAATAGCTACAAGCACTTCGTATATCAGGAAGCCAACACTATTAAGAATGAAGAAACAATATTACTCCCTTAGCATTAGAATCTATTTTTTTTGTTTTATTAGTGATTTATTACTGAACATACATGTTATTGTTTTAATGCATAGATTTTCATATAGACAAACATGTAAACATATCTGTGATTCTATTTTTTTAACATAGAGTCATATTTAGAAAATTTCACACTTACTCACTAATTTGAAATAAAAATCACAATTTAAATGTAATTTTAATTTATTTCTCCTAGTGTTTTTTCATCTAAACAAAAAGAGAGAAAAAAAAAAAAAACAAACACAACAAACAAACATAAAATATTAAAATTATGTAATTTTGAACTAAAATCTATAATTTCGAACTATACCGAGGAAAAATTAAAAATATAAACTAAACAAATTAACAATTAAAATGCGCTGAAATAAAAATTAAATTGATAAAATATATATATATATATATATATATATATATATATATATATATATATATATATATATATATCATTTTATTAATTCATCGCCGCATTATCATAGCAGCTTCCTGCTAAGGCATGTATTACTGAATTAGGTATTATCTCGATATTATGTTCGGAGTGATAACCAATTTCCAGACTGTTCACCATCTGGAATTTTCACTCTATTCGACACATGAATATCCAAACTCGCCGACTTTTGGATTTTGTCCCGGCGTCCTCGGCTCTTAAGAATATATAAATAGTATATCATTAGATACTTTATCATAAATAATTACTTAAGAAGTTGTGAGGAACATTATGGCCAACCTTTAAATTATTGTTTTTGTCTTCTTTAAGGTGAACAATGGTTTGTGCAGTTCACATTCTTTTGTCGGATCATAGTTGATAGAGCACATTGTTATATTTTTTTTTTTTTTCGGAAGGGGAGGCATTGTACAACTTTCCAAACATTAAAATAGTAATAATTATTTGAAAACTAATTATTTGAAAAATACAAAAATATATTTTGGATGGAAATGTATTATCGAATCGAGTCCTTGGAATTTATCGTTAACTTAATAATATTAAATAATTTATTAAAATTTTATTTATTTTTATATATTAAATAATTTATTAAAATTTTATTTATTTTTACATATTAAATAATTTGAAATATTTATTTTATTAAATATATATTTTCAATTAAAATTTTTTTATTAAAAACCAAAATTGTATTTAAAATATTCACTAACAAAAAGTGTCTAAACAGAAGAAGGAATGCCCGCTCAATTTCAGGAGAGAAAAATCTTCGATGGATAAAACCTTAATCAAAATAAAAGCTATATTAAATTATGACCAAGTAATTGCTTATTATTATTTAAAAATAATAAAATTAAATTAAATATTTTAAAATAATTAATTAAATGTATTATTTTAATATTAGATTTTTGCTATATAAGATTTAGTTAATAAATTATGTGTAATATTTTAAACATTTTTTAATTAAAAATAATAAAATGAATTTTTTTCTTATAAATATTATTATTGTTATTATTATATATGTATGGGGAGAAGTTAATTTAATACTATTAACTATTGTCGTATATTTTATTAATTTTATGTTGGTAATTGTTAACACTAGAAAATCGTAGAGGCAAAAGATATTAGAGAATTTCAAGTGAATAGTACAAATGAAGATTTTCAAGGAGAAATACATTATGAAGAAATTTAATTATTTCCTAAGGTTCAGTTAGAAATTGGCAGATAGTGCACCAGCATCAAAGACTTTTTGTGGACAACGTGCTTTATCTTTCGATAGTCGTGCGGTACTGGGGATGGCGGAAAGTCACCATTCGGGACCACTTGACACACTTGGTAAATATGATTATCAATCTAGTCAAGGACAGCCGAATTCGAGCCACCTTCAGGAGGCATGCAGCCCACAAAGGAATCTATTGTCCTAATCTTGGTTCATTATCAATCTTGGGCCAAGAGAGGGAAGAGAGTTCAAATTTTTTTTATATAAACTGGTCATTGGAAGAGAAAAAGGAGACACATTGTTATCCTGGCCAAGTGCTACTAGAAAACCAACATTCAAGAGTGTTGAATCAGGAGGATTAAAGAGTCTAGCTTATTGGCCATCCAACATCCTAGAGAAGAAGAGAGCTCCACCATTAGTGAGAATCAAAATCTTTTTGAGAGAGGGGAGAAGAGCTTTCAAGGAAACCAGGGAAAGGGACCTCCTTGCAGAGAGTGTTTGAGCTCCATAGCTCAAGGGACTCACTACAAGTGTGTTAGAATTGTATTCTTCTTACCACTAGCAACCAATAAAGGGAGATTTATCCATCTTGTGTATTGGAAGCAACCATACTGCTATAACAGTGTCTTTGGTACACTCTTGTGACAAAAACACCACCACAGGATTGGCGACCATACCAGATCTATTTCATGGTTTAAATGGTTGTCTGTGGGCTCTCCCCTCAGGATAACCAGTACCAATCACTCATCAATTCTCTGTGAATTTCTCATCACAGTCAGTGATTGTTTTACACAGTAGAGAGTTCAATTTTTTCTTCATTATGCTTGAAAACTTGCATTGTGCTGTGATAGTCGCGCACAACGCATGTGTTGGGGAATAACCCATGCACGTGCAATGCACCTATTTTGGAATAACCCACGTGGTGGCCCAAAAAAGAAAAAAGTTCACTATATTTGGTCAATTTTTAATGTGATTGGAAACCCCTAATGACTTGTCATCACTATTGTTCTGCATTTTACTATATTTAGGATAGTTAATTACTGCACTAAACCTCAGTTATCATAGCAATTAGGTGTTTTTAATTTTAGTTTATATTTGCAAATTACACATAACTTAAATAAGAGAAAAGAAAGTGGACCTAATCCACACATGCTTTCTGAAAAAAGTTTTTTTCTTATGGAAATACATAACAGATAGTTTATTAGTCAAAAACTAAGTGGCCCACTAAATCCACACAATTTTTTTACTAGTTAAGTTATTTCAATTTTTTCATTAGATTCAGGACTAGGTTCAAAGTGTTGATAATGAAAGTGAGTAATAGTTTCTTCCCTTGCACCTCTTGGTGAGCCTGGGTATTCATATGAAAGCTTTCCTAAGACAGTTTGAACTACCATCTCCCTTTAGTGAAACATAGTCCAATTAGGTGAAGTGTAAGTGAACACTAATCTGCAAATCATTTCAAGTTTTCTCAAGGAACAATCATACGTAGTGTAATTAGAAGAGGACCGTAAAGGATCACCGCATATTAACATCTCATCACACTGTTTATTTTTCACTCAAAAAAGACACATGAAGCATCGGTAAGATTTGAACCAAAAGGCACCTAGTTTTTTGGGGCCTTTTTTCTTATCTTATGTTTCCTTCAAAAAATCACACCCTAAAGAAAATAAAAACTTCTAAAAACAATCGTAACGTGGACCCATTAAATTTCTCCCACAAGGGCCACAAAACAAATTATATTTCAGGTTAGTACTAATCGGGGTAGGCATCCAATAATCCTCCATGTTCATAATACATTTTGAAACATAGATGTTGATTGTTTAGGGAGCTTCAAATCCAACTATTCACCCATGAAACGAATACTCGAGCATTACAGAGACCCATTTTAGAGGGGGTTAGGCTGAGGCCCAATGCGTGTGGTACTATTTGGGGCTACCTAACCCATCTAGTGCCTAGTACTAATAACCGATTACCAAGAGGCTCAATACTCGAATGCTCACATGGGATGGTAGTACTTTAGTGGCCAAAACTAGGGCATCCTTTCCTTATAGGTGACAGTGCAGGCATCACTCGATCCTCATACCATTATCTTGGTTGATTCTTCGACTACTGGAAGGTGTCACCAGTTCTTTTGAGACATTGGAACCAGTACCCATCAAAAGTTATCTTCGCAAGGCGCAGTTACTTTGAGAGTGTGAGGAAGATTAGGTCTTCTTAGGATTTTGGGTTTCATACGCTAAATGAACAAAAACCTATTTTTTTCTTGATTGATCACATAGTTTAAATTTAAAGAGAAAAATTACCTTTCTATTTTTCACTTTGTTTTTATGCATGTGATTACGTTATTGCTTTGATAATTGTTACTCTCCCTCAAAATTCAAAAACGACAACAATATTACACTTATTGACACCATAGGGGACCCAAAGGGACCCCGTCAATCGAGGAATTTATTGAACCTCCCCCCATTGGAGGGAGGAGTGTCAAGCTGCCCTCTATTCAGGCATAGAAGATGTCACGCTGGCTCCATTATAGGAACTTCCTTTATCAGGGCATATTTGATTGGAACCCCCTCGAGGTCACCAATCAACACACTGGTGGAAACCCCTACAGGGTCACCACATACAACTCCACCTACGACCCCTCAAGGTCCAAGGATCACTACCCCTCTAGGGAATCAAAAAAATATCCCCAGGGAATTCCACAAGGAAATATTTCTCAGGCACCTCCCCAAGGCCACCACATACACATACCAATGTACCATCATCATACGATGGCAATCAATAATCCGTTACCTTTTTTAGCATTATTAAATATTCCAAATCTAACCAAGTTAACGAATTACCCCATTGCACATAGCCCTAAATGGCCACTCATGCCTATTAATCCTTCTTGATATACACCAAAATTCTAAGGGAAGCAAGCGGAAGAACACAGAAATAATATAATGACTTTCCACTTATGGTGTTCATAGACTAGTATCATAGATGATACCATTCGACTAAGACTATTTCAACACACCCTGACAGGGCCTACGATGAAATGGTATGCTGACCAGCCATCTGCGACACATGGAACCTTTAGTGCCCACGTTACTATGTTTCTTACCTACTTCCAACTACTGATTCATCATGATTCTGGAATGGAACTACTTACTCACTTTAGACAAACACATGTTGTTCATATATCATACCATCTCCATAAATGGTGGAGGCATCCAGCTTGTGCAAATCCAACCTCGATGATCGAGTCCTCTTGGACTTATTCTTGAAAAATCTCACAAATTTTTTTTCAAAAGATGTGGCAATGAAAAAACCTTGCTCTGAGGAGGACACCATCAATAAAGCACAAAAACTCAAGCTCATTTACACTCAATCAGGATATATCTACCATATCCTTCTAAATGCCCCGCGCGTTCAAACTTATAAAGAGTTTCCAAATAGGTCAAATATGGGTGATGGTTTGATAGGGTACTTAGCCCATCATCAACCAAGTAATAGTTATCAACACCCTCCATATGCTTACAATACTACATAGAATGTGTCGCAACCAAGGTACTATCACATTCAGTCTGCACTGCTGCAGAATATGACTAATAGGGAAATTTCCTACCAGCAACATGTAACATATTTTTACTCAACTGAATTCTTACATATTTACTCACGGTAAATTAATGTTACATAATGTAACTGTTTATTCAAGAATTCGTTGGAAAAAAAATTCTTGATGACCATTTATGGCAGACCGTAGTATGAAACCTGAATGCAGACATTGTACATAAGTTGTTTGATCTGAGGCATATTGGGGAGGCGGAATGACATGGCATCGACAACATTGCAGATACCTGAATTCAAACTCATCCATTTTTTATGAAAACTTACTATTAGTACGCCTACAGAAATCGATACTTAATTTTTTGTGCCTACCATGCAGGCGAATAGTTGAATTGTCCAGTTTGGACCACTTTAAACCTAGAGGCTGGACACAAAGGAAGTTAAGTGGGTTCGTTGAAGTTTGATCCACGAGAGTGGAGAGACTTAATACATGAGAAAGGAATCGACTGCAAATACATAAATATGATCTTTACACTTTGTGGCCCTAAACCACTGTAAATATGAATGGGTAATGCTATAGAATGACATGCATATGGGAGTGTGCACCAAAGAAGTCTACCATGGAAAGGCAAGAATGTACTGCCAAGATAAGTAATTCTGTCTAGATAAGTAATTATTTTTTATTTTCATTCGTATAATCTTATTTGTGAGTTGAAATATATACTTCACTTATTTTACAATTTATTCTCATATCAAGATGGGTAAATATATGAGAAAATATTTCAAGGGAAAATATAATAAGTAGAGATTTTCCTTCTTAAGGTGAAAATTTGTTTTAGTGGAAATATTGAGATTAAGGTTTTGTTAACCTTATATTGAGACATTTGAAATGCATGCATATCTAAAATAGGCATGTGTCTATTGTATGTATTTATTTCATGCATGTATGGATAAATATGCATGCTTTCCTATTCTCTATACATTGTATTTAATGCATATTGATAGGAAAAACATATGCATATATTTAAAATATGTGATATAAGAATAAGATTTATTAAATAATGTTATTACATTGGTAAATATTAGTTATTCAATAAATCCATGCGTAGATACCATGGTGATGGTAAAGATTGGTTATTAAATAAATCCACGGATAAAGGAACTGTTCAGTTTTATTTCTTTAGATGAGCAAACTGTGGGATTAATTTTATATTATCATGATTATGATGTGAATTCCTTTTAGAAGAAGATCATGCATGAGCATGCAATATATGTATTAACTTTTATTGAAAAAGAATATACATATTTGTATGTAGAAAGATAGCTTGTAGTATTAAACTAGATTGAATATGATTGTTAGTATAATCTTGAAAAAGAAGACATGTATTTGTATGCTTAATTGCATAGTTTTATAGAAAAGAAAACATATGTTTACATGCTCACTTGTGTTGAGATTTTCTTTGCGAAGACTCGTGAAGGAAGCCATGTGCTCGTTGTGTAAGCAGTCCTTGGGGAGACTCTTTTGGAATCTATATGCATTTGCATGCATGGGAGCAACCTTTGTTATGTTAGCTTGCATTCCATGCACTAAAAGTAATAGCTTAAGGGTTAGCTATTTTGATTAAATTTATATAAATCGCATGCATGAATATCGTAACTAATGTATCAATTTATTTTAAATATATGCTGGGGAGATGTAGCTATCATCTTGCAGAAATGTGTGCTTATGCGACAGAAACATTAGTTACTGTGATTACTTATAACTAGCACATATGAGGTATGTGTTGTTAAAGGGAGAATGTCAAGGTACTTTACTTTCATGTCATGAATATACATGAGTAGATGTAGAAACTACTATAGTATAGATATATGAAATAATTTATTATACTTTATGTAACTTGACATCAATGTACGTTGAAGGTAACATTAGCAGGGTTTGGTGGTGAATGTATAAAGGAAATATTATGCTTAACCCGGTGGCAGGTAAATGTTTATGGTTCATGCAGATGAGTGCGAACTACTGTCCAGTGTACGATGGACCATTATAGGTACAACCATGCCATCGAGATATGTAGATATGACGACTAGAGGGTAAATGGTATCATATTTATTGTAATGGCTTTAAGCTAGATATTTGTATATTTCCTTGTAATATTATATAAATGATGCTTAAGGGATGGCATCCCTTATAAGCTATTGAGTGATGGGTTGAACACCCTCATGAGCATTTAATAATTAAATTAAATTTTTTCTAGTTTTCACCCTACGGGGTTTCCAGGGTATATTGGTGTTCAATGATGTGATTGATTATTGTGTCAAGTTGATGATGTTGACTCCTTTTTTGTTGTGATGTTCATAATGGCAAGTATGTGATGACTATATGAGTAATGAAATGAATGGAAGGTTACATCATACAGTATTATCTTAATGTACTGTAATGGAGGTTGTTAATGGTTAAGGAGTTTACTATTCTTATTTATAAAATTACAGTATGAACTATTAAATATTCTATGTAATGATGAGCAACTTGTATAACAAATTTTAACTCCTTAGATTTCCCTGTGAAGTTAATGGTGTATGTTACAAGTGGTATCAGAGCTAAATGTTGCAACATTGGCGCCTTTGGGATTTAGCGAAAATAAATTGAGGGATCCGAGATGAAATGCGCATATGTGAAGGAAGGCATCGCATCTCTAATCCAGGTTGAATAAAGAGTTTCAAGAGATAAGTATTATTATATTTCTTTTCTTGAAACAATAGCTATTTCATTTATGGAAAATAAAATGCGTACAAAGTAAATAGCAATGAAGTTAGAGTTTCTTTAAAAAGGATATATCTTTTCCATGTACGTAAAGACAAACTTAAAATGTAAGTTCTTGAAAATATTTCTATTATGTTAATGTTTTAGAAATATATTATTCCTAGAGATATACCATGGTAAAAGACCAAACTACCATGCTAGTTTTGCTGAGAAGAACCCTTGTGAGTTCTTGCAAAGATTACTAGTATGTATCTTGAAAGGTGTGAGTAGTAGTAAAACATAAATAAGTAAACTTGCTTGCATTTATATATATCTTATTTAATAAAAGATGGGAAGCTTGTTTTCTTTTAAAAGGGATTTCGTACTGGTGTGTTAAATGATAAGAAATCCAAGTTCTTTTCTTGAAAATAAATATAGGCTAAAGAGAATAACCTCTTGAATATACTACATTGCTAGATGAATTACATGTACAAAAACTAAAGTAATGTTTTGGTTTCCTTGAAATATATACATGGCTAATGTGGGTATAATATTTTGAGAATAAGGCATGTATTCTTATGTTTTATTCCATTAGTTTTATGGAAAATAAAACCATGTTTTGCATGCCTATTATGTTATATGTCCTCGACGAGGAATCATGAGTTTGCCTACTCGATTATGTTAAGTACTTTATTGGGAAATTAAGTTTAGAATATTTATGAATTGTATGCATAGGAACAACAGTCAATGTGTTAGCTTTATTATATTTGCATGCTCCAAAGGCAAAAGCTGAAGTGGTGGGTCTTTTGTAAAAGTTTATGTAAAGCGAATGCACATTGTGTCATTTTACATTAAAGGAATTTCTTAACAGATATAGTGATTTGTCCTGTACGAATGTGTGCATGTGTGAGATATGTCATAATAATGTGGGAGTTATTTGACATGAATTGATAATTAGTTACTCACACTAATGTAGAGATGTTAGAAGAAAGCATGTTGTGACATTGTATTCACATCTCATATATGCACATGAATAGGTGTTAAAGGATCATTCAAAGATTGATTATTTATTGATTAAGGCTTTATCTAATCATGCTATAAAATCTTGTCGATGCTGCTAAAAGAAAACATTGTTGTAGAGGAGAAATGTGAATTTCCTGATGGGGATGAGTACTACAGTAGGGAGAGAAGTTCTTCAAATGAAATAAAGATAAGTATTTTATTTTATTTTATTTTAAGAATTCTATGCATATGCATGTTGATTTCCTTTAAAAATGAATTGTTATATACATGGCATTGCATGAGATTAGCTTCCATTTAAGAGAATTCTTAAAAAAGTACATGCTATTATAACATACTTTTTCTACATAAGAAGATGCATATGAGATTAATATGTGTATTATGCTTTATTTCTTTAGGAAAGAAAGGATAAAAAGCATGAAAGAAAAATAGTTACTTTTCATTTGAGCTTGAAAAGAAGCAATTGTTTTTGCATGCAATAAAATTTCTAAGTTACCATGCACTACTTTAAAAAGATGAATGTGTATAGTGATGGTGTGTGAAACTAATGCATGAATGAAAAAGATGAGGAAAGTCCTTATATAAGATGATAGAGTGTTAAAATTAAATTGAATGAAGCCTCTTAATGGGTCAAGTTGTGAGACTTAACTGTGATGACTAGTTGACTGACTAGTGTTTGCATGAGTCGTCATGAATGCAATAAAATTATTAATAACATGAATAACTAATGAAAGTTATATGCACGAATCGATTTTGACTAAAGCTATTTGAAATTTGTGAACAAGTGATTATGATAATTACTTCATGTGTCAGTCTGTTGGAACAGAACATTATGGGAATTGGAAATGTTTGCACTCATACCCGAATCGTTATTGACACATACTCATTAATGAATATTTGTATATACTTTTATGCATGAAGAAATTGTATGCATGACAACATTTTATGCAGGAACTTAAAATGATTGCATAAGATAATATGTGCTTGAGAAATGCATATTTACGAATAGCAATATTTCTTATAGTAAGCATGGGTAGCTTAATGGAAACAAAAAATCTATGAAAATAAAACATCGTAGACATTGCAATGTGAATTGCAACAGTAAATGTTAAAGTATCATTTTTTAATGTGCATGATTTTGTTAATTTGGAAATAATAATGTACAACACATGTATGTTACTTCCAGGGGGGGAAGTTGTGACATCTTCATTAAAGTTAACTAGTATTAACTAGTTAAAGACAATTTGTTTATTTTCTTTTATCTGGCAAGAAAAACTTAAGTCGTCACTGTTGATAAAGCAAATTATTTAATTTGCTGAAATTAATTAATGAAAAGAAAATCTTTTTAAGCTGATGGTAAAAATGTTTCCAAGAATAAGAGGTGGTTGGGGACAGCTGGAAAGACAGTTACCTACTCCTCTGAGGATAAATCTGAATCCCAGAGGAGGAGTAGGCGTTCTGTGAAATTGGTAAAGAGGGAGTATTTTCTATATCTGGTTGGGACCAGTTGAAAATAGCTTACAACAACCCTTGTAAAACTAGAATTTCTAAGTGTGACTGGATTGGCCATCCAGAGGTCATAGCAGAAAGATCCACTATTAACCCATGGCACCATCCAGATTTTGGAGCTAGGGGCAAGTGGAGGACGTAATAGCCTCCCTTGATGGTTGGGAGGACCACAGCTTGAAATACTAAATTTCCAGATAAGTATAAAGACTTTTTAGTGTGGAAAGATTGACTATCTGGATGTGAAAAATGACTCGATCCTATGGATTAGGAGGAGAATTTTGTTTACCATTGTGGTTCTCATAGTGGAACAAGTTAAGTAAAAAGTTATGTGTTATATTAAAATGAATTTTTATAAGGTTGTGTAAATATCCTATGTATATATTAAGAGAAAAGGAGCTTAGCGCTCAGAAAATGAATTACTGAATGTATAAGTTCATTTATATTATTACTAATTTGTTTGAATGTCTTAGCAGATGCTAGGATATGCCTATGGTGCATGGATTGACCATTGGTATGATAAGAGAGCTAGGTGCTCTCTGATTACTTTTTGAATTACTGTGTGGATGTCTTTAGCAGGAGCTAATACAGTGTGCACGTGATGCATTGATGAGAGGGTTGGTCCTCTCTAAGTACTTATGGAAATACTTTGATTAAAACATCTCTTTATATTGAAATAATGTTTGATAGTTACAAGTATTTTCATTTTAAAAAATATGTGACTAATGTGATTGAATGGTTAGTCATACATTATAGGCTCTTTCCAGGAAGTTTTGATGGGTGTTCAACCATTCTATGAGATCTTGCGTAAAAGCCATCATTTCTTCCAATAGTAATTGGTAAGTTCGTATAGAGATTTTTCTATATTTTTATGAATTGAATAAGGGATAAGCAGTTAGAAATGGAAATGAAATATTATTGTGCTATACATGCTTATGAATATGGATAAAAACATTATTGTTTCAATTAATGGCATATAAGGAAACGAAAGTGTTTCATTGTCAAGGGGAAGAAGCCCCTTTGGGTTGTTTATATTATTATATCATGAGTATAGGCTTAAAATTCAGCGAGAAAAGCACACCGAGGATGGTGTTCTCTTAAGGGGGGGAGTATGTAACATATCTGTACTCAACTGAATTCTTACATATTTACTCACGGTAAATTAATGTTACATAATGTAACTGTTTATTCAAGAATTCGTTGGAAAACGAATTCTTGATAACCATGTATGGTAGACTGTAGTATGAAACCTGAATGCAGACATTGTACATAAGCTATTTGATCTGAGGCATATTGGGGAGGCGAAATGGCATGGCATCGACAGATTTGTAGATACCTGAATTCAAACTCATCCATTTTTTATGCAAACTTACTATTAGTCCACCTACAGAAGTCGATACTTAATTTTTTGTGCCTACCATGCAGGCGAATAGTTGAAGTGTCCAGTTTGGACCACTTTAAACCTGGAGGCTGGACACAAAGGAAGTTAAGTGGGTTCGTTGAAGTTCGATCCACAAGAGTGGAGAGACTTAATACATGAGAAAGGAATCGGCTGCAAATACATAAATATGATCTTTACACTTTGTGGCCCTAAACCACTAGAAATATGAATGGGTAATGCTATGGAATGACATGTATATGGGAGTGTGCACTAAAGAAGTCTACCATGGAAAGGCAAGAATTTATTGCCAAGATAAGTAATTTTGTCCAGATAAGTAATTCTTTCTGATTTTCATTCGTATAATCTTATTTGTGAGTTGAAATATATACTTCACTTATTTTACAATTTATTCTCATATCAAGATGGTTAAATATATGAGAAAATATTTCAAGGGAAAATATAATAAGTAGATATTTTCCTTCTTAAGGTGAAAATTTGTTTTGGTGGACATATTGAGATTAAGGTTTTGTTAACCTTATATTGAGACATTTGAAATGCATGCATATCTAAAATAGGCATGTGTCTATTGTATGTATTTATTTCATGCATGTATGGATAAATATGCATGCTTTCATATTCTCTATACATTGTATTTAATGCATATAGATAGGAAAAACATATGCATATATTTAAAATATGTGAGATACGAATAAGATTTATTAACTAATGTTATTACATTGGTAAAGATTATTTATTCAATAAATCCATGCATAGATACCATGGTGATGGTAAAGATTGGTTATTAAATAAATCCACGGGTAAAGGAACTGTTCAGTTTTATTTCTTTAGATGAGCAAATTGTGGGATTACTTTTATATTATCATGATTATGATGTTAATTCCTTTTAGAAGAAGATCATGCATGAGCATGCAATATATGTATTAACTTTTATTGAAAAAGAATATACATATTTGTATGTAGAAAGATAGCTTGTAGTATTAAACTAGATTGAATATGATTGTTAGTATAATCTTGAAAAAGAAGACATGTATTTGTATGCTTAATTGCATAGTTTTATAGAAAAGAAAACATGTGTTTACATGCTCACTTGTGTTGAAATTTTCTTTGGGAAGACTCATGAAGGAAGCCATGTGCTACGTTGTGTAAGCAGTCCTTGGGGAGACTCTTTTGGAATCTATATGCATTTGCATGCATGGGAGCAACCTTTGTTATGTTAGCTTGCATTCCATGCACTAAAAGTAATAGCTTAAGGGTTAGCTATTTTGATTAAATTTATATAAATCGCATGCATGAATATCGTAACTAATGTATCAATTTATTTTAAATATATGCTGGAGAGATGTAGCTATTGTCTTGCAAAAATGTGTGCTTATGCGACAGAAACATTAGTTAATGTGATTACTTATAACTAGCACATATGAGGTATGTGTTGTTAAAGGGAGAATGTCAAGGTACTTTACTTGCATGTCATGAATATACATGAGTAGATGGAGAAACTACTATAGTATAGATATATGAAATGATTTATTATACTTTATGTATCTTGACATCAATGTACGTTGAAGGTAACATTACCAGGGTTTGGTGGTGAATGTATAAAGTAAATATTATGCTTAACCCGGTGGCAGGTAAATGTTTATGGTTCATGCAAATGAGTGCGAACTACCGGATGATCCAGTGTACGATGGACCATTGTAGGTGCAACCATGCCATCGAGATATGTAGATATGAAGACCAGAGGGTAAATGGTATCATATTTATTGTAATGGCTTTAAGCTATATATTTGTATATCTCCTTGTAATATTATATAAACGATGGTTAAGGGATGGTCTCCCTTATAATTCATTGAGTGATGGGCTAAACACCCTCACAAGCATTTAATAATAAAATTAAATGTTTGCTAGTTTTCACCCTACGGGGTTTCTAGGGTATATTGGTGTTCAATGATGTGATTGATTATTGTGTCAAGTTGATGATGTTGATTCCTTTCTTGTCGTGATGTTCATAATGGCAAGTATGTGATGACTATATGAGTAATGAAATGAATGGAAGGTTACATCATACAGTATTATGTTAATGTACTATAATGGAGGTTGTTAACGGTTAAGGAGTTTACTATTCTTATTTATAAAATTACACTATGAACTGTTAAACATTCTATGTAATGATGAGTAACTTGTATAAAAAATTTTAACTCCTTACATGTCCCTGTGAAGTTAATGGTGTATGTTACACAACAACAAGGAGGTCCATATCCTCCCTCGCAGGGGAACCAGTACTCATATCAAAATTTTGATACAAAATATCCACCCCATCTTTCATACACCAATCAGGGACAGGGGAACCAATACTCCCCTTTCCCCACATAGAATATACCATCGACATAAAACAATGCACCGGTGAAGCTATTGAAACCTTTCCAGGCTCAACATTAACCATGTTATGACCAGGAGAGTAACAATAATCCTCCAAATTCTGCAAAGAAGAATCAAAAGAACAAAAAAAAGGGAGATTTTAGATAGAGGAGTAGCAATCAACAATGCCCCTCACAATCTCAAGCTGGGGGAAACTCCAACCAAAATCAAAACCAGGAGCTAAGTAATAACTCCCAAGAGAAAAACAAGAGACCTAGTCTACTGATAAACCATTCTTGTTATATATGTGGGGATTACATTCATTACAGCCACCATTATCCCAAACTGCCTTCGTTGAAGAAACTCCAAGGTAACCATGGGCAAGTGGGACAAAACTAGCAACTTGTAGTCATGCAAAAAACCCTTCCCCCATCAGGGAGTGGTTAATACCCAACAACAACAACCACCCAAAAACAACACCGGAGGAAAAAAACATGATATATTCATGATTGGGAAATAAATTTTCTTCCAAACATGGAGCAGGAACTATGAAACCCCCCTGGATACCAACCCTGCTAGTACGATTACAAGCACACCTTCTACGCCATTAACCATTTCCAAAGTCCTGATCGAGTCCATGCCAAAAATAATTAAAGGACTGAAAAGGATCATAGGACATCACTCCAAAGCTTTATCCAGGTGGATATTGGTGGCCACCCACCTATTACATTTGGACCTACACCATTATTTCTTTCAAATTTTTATTTTCAACACAACATACTATTTTTAGCATTTTTTCGGGTCATGAACTTCCAAAGTTGTTTTAAGGCCCTAATGATGGAGGTTGATATTGGTGGACACCAACCTATTCAATTTTAACCCCCACCATCAGCTCTTTCAGTTTTTCAGTTTCATCACAACTTACTATTTTTAGCAGTTTTTCGAGTCCTAAAATTCCAGAGCCGTTTTGGTGCCCCCGAACCGCATAGCAAGGGTCACAGCCAAAGCGGGGAGACTAAAAAAAACACCACAAATCCAAAGAATGACACAAGGAATTTGTTTGAATTTCATAACATTCCCACTCACAGCACAAACGAGTGTCGGGCCAAACAGTCGCTGGTGGTCGAACTGAAGGCACCTGAATCAGATGCATGTTCTGATCCCGAGTCAGAACCAGAAAAGGCTAATGAAAAAGGGAATAAAATAATTTATGTGAATCCCAGTGCCATTTTTTGCACCACTAAGCTCCAGAGGGAGGATCCTGAGGATCCAGAGGAGGGTTAGTACCTCTTCCATTCACAGATGTGGGTGAAGGGTTCTCCACTGCAATTCCTTGTCGATAGTGGAAGCCAAAAGTACCTCATTTTAGCAGAGGTCGTGAAGTGGCTCAATGTACCTACCACAACACACCCACATCCATATACCATTGGGTGGCTTCACCAAGGAAGAGATCTTCGTGTGCACCAGCAGTGTCACCTTCGGTACATCATCAAGCCATTGACAGATGAGGTACTATGTAATGTTTCTCCTCTTAATGTATCTAATGTATTATTGGGACAACTATACTTTTGGAAGTGACATGATGTGTATGAGTCTAGGCCTCATGTTTTTTTCATTACTTTGGGAAATAAATTGTACAGGATACCGGAGGTAGTACCGCCTCCTACCATCTCTTTGAGTATTGCAAAGAAACACAGTAAGATTGTTTCCCAAACTAGGAAATTTAATTTCATTACAATTTTCCCATAGGGAAAGAAGAATATTATGGCCACAACCTCGAAACAAGGGTCCCCTACATGGCAGAAATAGATGAAAAAAGTCGTGGAAGAATACGAGGAAATTTTCTCCTCACCCACAGAGGTTCCTCTACACTGTCAGGTCAAGTACTCCATTGATCTGAATCCAGGTGCGCTGCCGCTTGATGCTACCATACCTCATGTGACCACAAATATAGAATCCACACATTTACTTTCTGAGTATGATAAAATAACCAAATTTATTGAATGCATCCAGCACGTCCTCCAACATGTCCATGACATCTTCAACAAATCCAATACTAAGTTCAGTAGAATTTGCCTCATATTATGGAGGAACTCAACGCAATGGGGACCATTGCTTCCTAAGGAGGGAGGAATGATCCAGGTGGATATTGGTGGCCACCCACCTATTCCAATTGGACCCACACCATCATTTCTTTCATTTTTTCAGTTTCAGCACAACTTACTATTTTTAGTAGTTTTTCGGGTCATGAAATTCCTGAGTCGTTTGGAGGCCTTATGATCTAGGTGGATATTGGTGGCCACCCACCTATTCCATTTTAACCCCCACCACCGGTTCTTTCATTTTTTAGTTTCAGCACAACTTACTATTTTTAGCAGTTTTTCGGGTCCTGAACTTCTGGATCCATTTTGAGGCCCTAAATGAAGTTTTTTGGGAAATCCGGGAGAAACATAGAATTCCATATAATGTTTCTCACATCAAAATTTTTAGTCCTTAGATATATATTTCTAATGAGTTATTTTGCGTGTCAAACATATATCATATGCCAAAGTTACATCCCCGGGAATATTGATGTACCAATTTACCCAAACAGGGCCCATATTTTTGGTGCTTCATCTCCTAGGGTTAGGTTTTTGGATTTTTAGGGTTTTCAATTGTTTCTCAACAATAAATAGGCCTCTGAGACTCATTTTAACATAGGTCAGAGGCTTTTAGCCACCATATCTCTTCTTAGAGATAAGCTACCAGTGCCCTAGCTAGTTTATTTCCATTCTGTATGTAAGAATATTTCTGTTATATGATATTAATGAAATGAAGTTTTATTTCCACTAAATATATATATTTATATTTATTTTTGTATATTATTGTGTTCCTGCATAAATCCGGATCAAATATTCTCATAAATATAGCATAGTGGATGACTTGGCTCAATCTCCCTTAGCCATGTCAGCATTGGAGGTATTGCAATCCTACCCAATGTAGCATAAATCCTTACTTTCCACATTAGGTGCTATCGACCTGACCAATTCTCACCTAATGGTGTTTGATCTAGATAAGGTAGGCCTAAGGCTACCTTCTTTAGACACTTTCCAAATACCGGTTTTAGTTCAAAACATCACCACCGTTGCATCGTGGATGAAGGAGAATCCACTTGCATCATGTCCAAAATAGTTTTGCAGAAGCTTGGATCACCCGAACTAAAACCATCTGACATTATGCTCAAAGAATACGACGAGTTCCCATCAACCCCCATAGGTATTTTCGAAAGTGTGCTAGTGAACCTAGCCGGAAAAATAGTACTCATAGACATCAAGGTCTTAAACACCCAATTAGACTACAACTTTCTCCTAGGAAGGAATTACATGTACGTTATGACTGTTGTGGAATATTCCATTTTCAGAGTGATGATCTTCCCCCATGAGGATAGAATCGTCACCATCGACTATCTCACATACTATGAAAATAAACTAGTGACCGCCCTTGATGATATTCTACCTTACATAGATACGCATGTAGAGCCATTCACCAAATATATTGAATACAACCCTGACCAATTCAAAGCATCGAAGCTCCTTGGGTATTTCCCAGGAGACCCTCCTATATTACCAGGGGAAACCCTATAAAATACAGAGGCATCAGTGTGCATGATGAGCACATCAAACACTGAAACTAGCCTAGAACCATAAACCAACAATGTGGACGTTGTCACCCCTAATGCGACATTCCTACCATATGCAATATCCTAGACCCCGTTTTTATATCCCCCACCTATTTCTGTAACACACCAAGTCTTGGAAACTGTTACATTGCCAAGTATGGCTCTCGTAATTCCAATCTGGTATTTGTCCCCTTTGTCCATGTCAGGAAACCTAGGTATTAATGCGGTAGAAATACTTCCTACAGCCTCCCTAAAGGCCATTGTAGATAATTAACCCCCTGCAATGACACTAGTTGGTACTACCGTAAAAGATAAGAAAAAATAGAGGAAGACTGACACCCCTAGACTCTCTAGGGAACTGCAAGCTTGTGCATTGTGCAATGTTTAGGCCATCCTACTAACATTTGCCCATAATTATATGATTAAAATCTTTTCTACATGCAGAAAGAACTATCGTGGCCTAATCCACCCATAAAAAGGAAAAGGTCATGAATACCCAAGGTAAAGCGTTGTGCACCAGCCATGTGTGCACCATATGTGACCAATACGATGATTACACGCATCATTTCCCGGAGATGCCTCGATATAGGGATGCATTACAAGCCCTAGAAAAATCCAATCTTCAGGACCCCTCTACAACACACATGCAGATGGACGAAGACGGGTCCAAAACCATATGATACATACAAGAAGATCCTGCATCATCCTCATACTAAAAAAATCCAATGGCTCAAAGAAGGAAAACATAGGTCACAGCTCACGTCTCAGTTTTATCATTGTGTGACGAACTTGATCATTTGATTGCTCAATGCGCAAATTTCTTGTTGTTTTAGAGATGGTACCCGATCACCCCACTGGTCCAAATATATTTAACCATATGCAATCAACATTCTTGTCAGATCTATCAACCACCATCTTCTTCATTGTCCCTACGTTCCTCGATTCCACTTCACTTTAGATTCTCTGCACCTATTCAGTCCTAATAATGTCGACTTGGAAAATTGAATTCCTCTCATCGCCACCACCAACCTAGATATAAGAAGGTGACCAGAAGCTCTATCAGGGCAGGGTGAAAACCTAAATTCTCATGTGCCCTGTTGTATCTTAAGAAACAATCCCTTGGATGTGGTAAGGAATCAATGCTCAAGACATATATATATATATATATATATATATATATATATATATATATATATATACACATATACATATACATATATATGTATGTATGTATGTATATTTATATGTATGTCATAGAAATATTATGTCAAATGGTATTTGCTTAATCACCTTCAAATATTTTTATTAAACCCTCAAGAATAAAATGCAATGAATGCCTCACAATGCCATTATCTACTAATATAGAATGAAATGATAAGAAGAACATGAAGGAAGGAAGCCCAAACTGATATTCTGATAAACAGAATACATCACTTCAAACTTCAGAATAATTTTAAGACAGGGAAAATTTAAAATGAAGGAGTTCCCATTAAGGATTTTTAACTCTTATTCACATATGTAAAAAGAGACCTGTAGCTTCATTACTTCATTTTATTCACAGAAAGAAAGTACATAGTGGAAACTGGAAAACATATCAATACCAATAGATGCAAGAATATTGATCTTCATTCATTAATCATTTGAAAATTAAGTAAAAAATTTGCAGTAGTCTAAAGGTCCAAAACTCAGAACCTTTTTCTCTCAAGTCTTTTTCTTTAAATATAATGTAAATCAGTTTGTAACTGCTGAAACTACTCCTAACTGCTTCAACTACTTGAAAAATTTGTAATATACCTATTACATGTCATCAAAATGTCTTATTACATTTACATTCTCTTAAAAGAGATAAAATAAAACTTAAATCCTAATCTATTTTCTGAATCTGAACTGATCCTGTTACTGCTGTATTCTCTTGATTTGCTAACTTGTCTTTCTTTGAAGTTGAGGGATCTTTAGGGAGAACAGTCATCCAGGTTCTACATTTCTTCCATACCTCAATTTTTGTATTATGTGAATTAATCAGCCTGTGATATTCCAGTCTAAAGGCATTAATTCCGTTGAATGATGGTCTCTCTGTAAATAGGGTCTTCACCAACAATAAAAGCTGAAAGTGCCTCTGAAGAAAATTAATCATCGTTGCTCCTTTTAAAATTTGAGTATTTTCATGAGTGTTGTCCACCTTTCTTTTTGTTAATACCAGTAGTGGTTCATAGGAATCCCATGATAAAATACTGCCTCCAAGGCCCTAGCATGATGGAAAACTTTCCCTAGCTCTTTTGTCATATAAATTGTCAAACTTACTGGTTGCTTCCTTAATCTCTGTCAACTTTTTCTCTGTAGTCTTCTTGCAATTATTTTTAACAATTAATTTGTTAATCTCTATAGCATATGAAATCCTATATATAATCTCATTCTCCTCCAATTCTTGGTCAGCCTTGGAATCAATGAAATCAATAAATTTATTTTCCCAGATAGCTCTCTTAATTATCTTTTTCTTGTCTTCCATAACCTACTCCTCGAAATCTCTGATAATTCTTATTTCTTCTGATACAATAGTCAGAAAACCCCAAATTTATTTTCAATAAATATCATTCCAGATAATATCCTTAGCTTGTATCAGAGATATATTTCCCTTCAACTTTTACTTTAAACTTTTAATCTCAAGATCAATGGTCTGGCAATCTGTCATGTATTTATTGATTTCCCCATATTTGGCCTGCATAATCTTTGTTACTGTCTCCAGATCATTTTGTGCCCTTTTGAGATCTCTCTCTGCCATCTTCAGTTCAGTATTCAATTGAAATATTTGTGTTGCTGGATCTTCATTACCAGATGGTAAAATGAAAGTACAGGAATGATAATCAAAGTGATTTTGTAATGACAACGCAGTTTTCTTCAACTTAGTAATTTCTTCTTCTTTCTGCAAGAGCTGCTGAAGAAGGTTCTCTTTCTCTTTTTCCACTTCTGCCACCTTTGCTTCCATAGAATGCTCTCCTGTAGGTAACTTCAACTTTTTCTTCAACACAAAAATCTCTGATTATGCACTTTGTAGCAACTTCTGCACAACAAACCTGTCATTTGGATCTGTTAGTGTCAGTATTGGTATACTTCCATAAGGGATCAAAACACATTTTCATGTGCATCTTAGGTGTCTCATACCGAATAAAATTTTTATCATTCCGTTAGGTCATGAGATAAATTTTCTCTGCTGGTGGTTGTCATTGTCAAATAAACTTTTTCTCCCTCAGAAGATCATATTTCTGACTCATTCCCATGTCCCTTTGAGCCTAAGAAACCTATGAAAATTCTCTGTTTCACTTGAAAGTTTTTAAAGTCAAAATTTCATTAAAATTAGGTCAAAAAAGCAGTTTCATTAGGTAACTAGGGTTTTGCATCTTTCGAGATCTTTCCATCATTTCAATAAGATCAACACAAATATAAGAGGGATTGAACAAATATCATCATGATGGTTTCATTATGTTTTAAAGGTTGAATTTTCAGTTTCAGGGCTTTTTATCAAAATATCATTTTGATAAAAAAGTCATTTATGTAATTTATTTTATTTTTTCTAATGTAATTTTATGCTACTATATGGAAAAATTTAATCCCAAGCTGTCAAAGTGAACATGTCAAGCCTCAGTGAGAAAAATAAAAGCTAACTCTAGATTGATCCAACCTACAAATGAAAAAGTGCAAAAGAGTATTAGTGAGAAAAGGAAGAAGATTTCAAAAAAATTAGAAAGTGGGTTTATAAAGTTAAATCAAATTTCACATGCCTATAAAGCCCATTTTACATTTCGAATGACTCATTGTTGCCTTTGAAAGAGTAAGAAGCATTCAGCAAAGGGAAAATTTGTGAATTTTTGAGCAAATTTGTGCCAAGTTTCTCAGTGTTGTGCATTCAGCACTTGGCGCTGGGCATTTGCACCGGCGTTGCACACCTGGAGATCGGCGCTGCACCCTTGCCCGAGATTTTTAACACATTTTTTGAAGGCGCTACGCACCTGGAGCTCGGCGCTACGTGCTTGCAGAGGCACTGCGCTCTTACCATTGGCGCTGTGTGCCTAGCCAGATAAGGTCCCTAAGTCTTCTAGCTGCCCAAACAAGTTTAAAACTTCTCCAAATTTTTACCAAAGTTCTCCAATAAGCTTTCAAAGCAGTAAGTTCTCATTTTAACCTTGCTTTAAGCTATTTTTTAATTCTTAAATGAATTGAAGTGTAACCCTAATAAAACCCTAAATAAAAGCTTATGATCACTGATTTTACACTTGTTTCATCCTCCTATAAAAAATATCAGTAAAAAACAAGGTAATTACATTGATTTAGGGTTTAGATTCATCTTATTTTTCCCTACACACATTTCCTTTCATTCATTCCCTTCATTCACACTCGTTCCCTTCATATTTCAATCTAGTCATTTCATCCCCTTCCCATCATCTCATTTCACTTACACCCTAGGGTTTCCAAATCAAAATTTGAAGATGTCAGAGGAAGAAGATAGTGGCATTGTTGGTGATGAACAAATTCCAAGGAGAAATGAACATAAGGGAGGTAAAATAAACATATTTGAACCCGTCACCACAAGGGAACTCATGGCCTCTCCTCTCATTGTTTCTTGCTTTAAACATGTGGGTTGTTTTTAATTTTGCGAGAGAGTGCGGCAAGTCCAAAACCACCTAGACTTAACAAGACTATTCATCATCAATCTACATGAAAATCGGGCCAATATTATTGGGGTAACCTTTGAGATGTCCACCAATGCCATTGCAGCTGCTATAGGGATACCTAGTGTGGGATAGAGGTGGTTTAAACAAGCAAATTTGGACATGAGTTATTTTGAACCATACCTCAAACCTAGGTATAAAGATCATAGCAAGTCCATTTTCCCTTTTTCCCATCTCCTTTACTGGTATGTGCCTATGATGAGAATAATAATGAAGTATTTCACTTGTGAGGGAAGGTTTTCCTGCCTCTACTCATACCATATTTTTCTTCTCATGCATTTCACTAGAGTTAGAATGCTACACATACCATATTATCTTTTCCACAACATTGACAAGATGGCCTACATTGTGAAAAATGTTAGTCATCAATAATTTTTATTATTTGTAGATGACTAAATATTGGCTCAATATTTCTAAAAACAAAATTCCCTAAATATTGTGGGTTTTAGAAATCTCACTACCTTCATTATCCTTATGGAAATTTTTTCACTATTCTACCATTTTTCCATTTTCATGGTCACCCTACCACTCCTAAAAACTCCTTATGGGATTGTGCCACTCATAACGAGTAAATCTAACTTGGAACACTCCTTATGGGATTGTGCCACTTGAAGACTACCTTGTCAAATTCAAGTTCTATAGAAGGTAAATGTAACTTGGCACTTCTGCAGGAGTGTTAAGAGGTCAATCAACAGAATAAATTGATAAGGTAAATAGTATGTTCTTAAAGGAATACAACTTACAACAGAGGAGAAAAACTTGGTCTTGAGGAGAACTAGGGTTTTGAACTTGATAGTCCAGTTTAGTGCCAAAACAGTGACCCTTTGCAAAAAATGACATGGAGGAAGCACTAAACCCTAATTTCCTCTTCCACTAGGCTAGGTTTTTCTATGGAAAAGAGGCATAGGAGCAGAAGATCCATATGGTAGGTCATATCAGCAATCATGAAGCCATACCAACTCATAAACATCATGCCTCCATAATTTTCTAGGAATTCATTCCAAGAGCCAAGCCATTTGTCACTCATAGGGTTAGTTTTGCTTCAAAATATGTTTCTTACCTAACATAGATAAATTTGATAAAAGTGAGAGAGATTTTTTTCCATCATAGGTCCAAGAAGAAAAACCTCCTTCAGAGTTTACACAGGTGTTATGGTTTTAGAGCAATGTCAAATATATAGGTGTCACGGGAGAATTGTTGCACTTCTGGAGTGACCTTGGGAAATTCAAGTTTTCTCATAGCTGGAGTGTCCAAATGAATTTCTTGATGAGTCAAATTAAAACTATACTAGAACATATTTCCATTGAGTTATCATGAGCTTAATTTGGAGTTGAGGAAGGCCTCCAAATGTTGCTTGCACCAACACTTTTCATTTTTGCACCATCATTCAACACCTTTTGACCAGTCTTGGGAGAATCAACTTTTGACAGGTCAAATCAACTCCAATCAGCAAAGAAAAGGTAGATTTGGAGATTAGATAGGATAATATTTCCAACTAGCTATCATGGGCCAAATTTGGACACCGGGAAGACCTCCAAATGCCCTCTGCAAAAAGGTGTTGTGCCCTCATAAATTGGCACTAGCGCTGCACCCTTGGATAGAGAGGACTTCTAATCCCTACAAACTTTTAAAATCACCTCAAAGCAGCTTCAAATCATCTCCAAGGTTCTCCAAACACTGGTGAGGTTAAGTATAGATCATCAGCTCATTCTCAAGAATTTTGGATGATTTAATTGAAAGGAATTGAAACCCTAAAAATCTACCCTAAGGCTTGAACTTGCAAACACTGTTCTCATTCCATATGCCTATCAAGAAGATCAGTAATTGACAAGGGTGCTTACATTAAGTTTAAAGGTTTTCATTTATCTAAAACAGGTCATAACATTCATTCATTCATCCCCTACACTGCAAAGGTTTCCATTCCATTATCCCTTCATCTTATTTTTATTTTGAGGTCTTAAGGTCTCCCAAGACAATGTTTTTCAAATGTCACTAAGGGAGAGGCAACAATGACAAAACAAGCAATGAAGAAGTGGCAGTGAAGGGGGGTGATGCAAATAAGGAATTAGGCAGTAAAGAAGGAGAATTGAAGGCTATAAGGCAAATGTAAATGAAGAAGAGGTTAGTGAGGCACTTTAGTGATAAATATAGCAGAGAGGGAAATGATAGTAAGGATGATTGAAAGTGGCTCAAAGAGCCTTGATGACACTGATAATGACAACACACAAGTCAGTGGATCAAATGAGGGAAAAGTTGAAGAATCATCAGTGAAGAAAGTGCAGTGAGGGAAATGAGGCCTATGAGAGGTATTATGGGGCCAAGTAGGATTAAAAAAAAAAAAAAAAACATTAACAAACTGGCTGACCCAACACCTACAAACATCCCAAAACCAATCAGCAGTACAAATCCAAAGTTTGGCAAGTTTTTGAAGTGTTTGGAAATTTTATTGTTTTTTAGGGCCAAGGGATTTTCTTGGGACATCCATTGAAGGAAAAATTTACATTTTTGGGTTCCTTAGGCCAAGGAAATCACACTCACCAAGTTTCAGCTCATTTGGAGCAATATTGGTCCTCCAAAAGGGCCAAAAACATTCAACATTTCACCTTTCTGCCTTGTTTTTAGGGCTGGCGCTGCATCCTTAGAAGCCTTGGGAGATTTGGCTTTTGAATAGGTGGTTGAAGTCCAATAATAAAACCAAGGGAATTTTTGGAAATCATACTCGACAATATTTCCAACGAGCTATCACAGAGCTCATTCCAACACCGGGAAGGCCTTCAAAACTTAGCTGCAAGATGACCCATTTTTCCAGTGCAGGCGTTGTGCCCTTACCTGCAGCAGTCTTGGGAGAATGCCTTTTTGGGTAGGTAAATGACGTCCATTCTAAAAAATAAAGGTATTTTTGGAAACTCAAACGGACAGGCTTTCCAATCAGCTATCATGGAGCTCATTTGGACAACGGGAAGGTCTCCAAATCTCAGCTACAAAATAGGTAAATTTTCCGAGTGCAGGCATTGCGCTTTTTCTTGAGGCATCCATTGGAGGAAAAATTTACATTTTTTTATTCCTTAGGCCAAGGGAATAATTCACACAAAATTTCAGATCGTTTGGAGCATATTTGTTCCTCCAAAAGGGTAAACAACATGCAAATATTCACCATTCTGCCCAATTTTCAGGGTTGGTGCTGCACCCTGAGAAGTATTGGGAGATTTGGTTTTTGGACAGGAAAATGGACACCAAATGGAAAACTAAAGGCATTTTTGGAAATTAGACTCGACAAAATTTCTAATGAGCTATCACGGAGCTCATTCCGACACCAGGAAGGCCTTTAAAATTCAGCTGCAAGATGACTCTTTTTTCCTGTGCAGGCGATGCGCCCTTGGACCTCACTGTTGCGCCCTTATCTGCAAAAGTCAACAAAAGACACTAATTTATGGAAAATAGATATGTTATGTTTTTTTTGGGAAAATCACTCCAAAGCTAGTTGTTAGAAGTTATTTTTCCTTTATTTCATTAGATATTTTATGCCTTGGGCCTTGCATGGTCTTAATGGACAAAAATGGCATTTATGGTGCATTTGTGATATTTTGGAAACCCTAGTTAGGGTTTTGGTCCTCCTTGCTTGTTAAATATAGCATTGAGGCCTCATTTTAGATGTCGGTTGATGTTGGTTTTCACTTGTTGAACTGAGCATAGGCTCTGAGTTGTAAAGAGTTTTTTGGCTTTGGAGCCTTGTAATCCTTTTGGACTGAATAACAATGGAGCCAAGCACTTTGCAGGATTCATGAACATAGATAATGGTGATGTATTTCTTGTTTTTTCTCATTTTTTTATGTTTTTCATATTTTTTCATCCTTCTCTTGCACTAGAACAGAATTTTTAGCTTAAGGTATGATGTTAAAAGTTCATTAAGTATGTCTGCTTCTCTTGCTTTCATGTTTTCCTCTTCTAGGTCAGTTTAAAGAATTCTTAGTTTCTCTCTAAATCCACTCAGCTTGTTTATCTCATGAATGATTCAATGTAGTTAGTTTCAAAGAGTTTTATGGTTAGCTTTTCGCTTTGAAATCACTTTAAACATTATTTTTGAGGTCTTTACTTCAAAGAATTGCTAGTTAAGGTTTAGCTGAATAAGTCTATGGTTTGCCCTGCCCTTTTGCTTGTCTTAAATGGTTGCTTTTAAGTTTCTTTGTAGTTTTATTAAGGAATCTTAGGAGTTCCCTATTTCTTGATCATTACTATATTTCATCTTCCATGTTTTCTTTCTTTGAAGGTAGATAGATGGAGAGGTTAGGAGTTCCCTCCTCTATAGGGTTTATTGGATTGTTGCCTTGATGTTTGCTTGCTAGGGTTTGGTCAAAGGATTATGATATACCCTGTCTTTTGTTTTTTCCTCATGCATAGTATTATTATAGGCCTTTCTTGTTGTAGTATTTTACATAGGATTCTTAACTGCCCTTTGCACCTACTTTGTTCACAATTTAATGTTCACTCCATTCACCTAAGCCTTGAAGATCCATTTGGTCCTATTAACTTGCCCTCCAAAGCATCCTTGACATGTTGTTGTACCTTTCTATAATTATTGCAGACTCCATAGCCCAATGGTCTAAACCTCTCCTACTCTATCTGTTTTCCTTGATAATCTACTCAACCAATCAAAACAAACAAACAAACCCTAAACCTAATAACTAGGCTAAAATCAAAACCCTAAAGCTATCAAGCTACATCCTTTACACAAATATAGATAGACCCCTCTCTGAGTCTAGGAAGGCTAGGTCATAGGACTCCAACACTGGTTTGATGTTACCCTTGTACATTTTCCCTTGCCAATCTAATAAATTACAGGGACCTAACATAATTGCGATCACGGTGGGACCTTTTGAGTTAGTGACAATCTAAGTATTCCTTAGGACCTAAGAAAACCCACAAACATCCTTATATTGGTATCTAGTTGTTTATGGTGGACAACAAGAACATCCTTAAAAACAATAAACATCATCCACCTGGCGACTTAACTGGCATCCAGTAGGCCTACTAACCCCACTAGTTCTCACTGACTCCCCTAGGAATGCATTAAAAATTCTTGATATTGCTGATGGTGGATAGCAAAGTTGAAACCTTCCAACTGGAAACTCCACAACTCTAAATATACCTAAATACTCCACTGGTATAAGACTCTAGACTAGTTTAAAATATGCAGTTACCCTTCCTGATTGAAAAACATGGATCCAAGGAAACAACGGAGATATGCTCCGATGAACAGAGATCACATCCCTGGGTTCCAACACAAAATTCCTCAGATATACTGGGTTTCAAAGCTACCTATGTTTCAAAATGAGAAATTTTATGACCCCTTGTTACATCTCATAAAATTTCATATACATTTATGGAGGTTAAAAGTTGAATGGCATCGGGACTGCCTCATGAAAATTTTCATGGGGACATTAGAAGGGAAAGCTCGAGAATGGTATGAAGGCCTAGACCCTGGTATTTTGTTTTCCTTAGAGGATTTCCACAAGGTATTTTATGAGCATTATAAATAAAATTTCCCATCTTTATCATTAGCTGAAAATTGTTGTGATCAATCTAAAGATCTCATACAACACCTTATAGACATCAATGAATATTTGGGAAATTGGCATCTTGAGGATCTATTAGAAGAAATTCATGCATTTCAGACTCAAGATAGCTATTATGACAGCCAATAAGAGTTGTTTGAGGATGAAATCAATTAGGAAATAAAGGAATAAAATCCACCAGATCTCCCTGAAAGCACAAATGATGATTCACCATCTCTTCTAGATGAGGACCAAGAATACATTCAGCCTCAAAATCAGCGTTCACAAGAGAAAGAGAAATGTTGTAGTGTTATCCAAAGAAAGAGTAAAATGTCTCCTCTTTTGAATGATTATGAAATAAATCATATTCTAAGCATGCAACTAGCTTCTAAACCTTCATGTGAACATAACACTTCTATTCATTCTCATGCTAATCCTAGCTATCACAGATCAGAAAATGGATGTGTAGATCAATTTGAAGAAAAAAAATATGATAATCCAATATGTTTGATTGGTGACATTACTTATTTTGATGATTTTCCAAAGTTTGATCAGTATGATGATGGTCATGTTCTCCAAGAAGAAGCTAATCTTGCAGAGCAATCAACAACTATTTTGTGGGAGGAAGTTTAGTTTCATCAAAATGGTAATCAGCCAATACATATCATCTATGACACTGATGAGTAAATTATAGAAAATTTGGAAGTGAATGATCTATGGCTCTTTGTTCTACTTCATTTCAGTCCATCAGAAATAACTTTCATATGATTGGAAATCAGCAGTCTTTCAGTTTTGATGTTGAGCTTGGGGAAGATAATGAACTTCTTGAGCAAGTTGTAAATGAGAAGCCTTTTCCTTAGATGGTTGAGGAAATCATTGGTGACCTTGAGTGCTCCTTATCTCCTGATCTGCAGCCACCAAGTCCCATTGAATTTCAAATCACAGATGAAGTCTTGGAAATTGATAATCACATGAGAGTTGTTGCACTTCCTTCTCAATAATATATGTTGCCAAAAAGTACATCTACTCATCAACATGATGGCCTTCACACAGAATTCATCCCACTCAATCAGAACACATCAGCTTTGCTATAGGAAAACCTTGCAATATATGATGAGGTTGACAATGTAGATGATAATGAGGAAGGGGAAGAGGTTCTTTCTCAAAATAAACCCAAACATAGCCAAGTGGAGGAAGGAGTAGTCCTGAATTAAGTCTATTTCTCAAATCCTCCAAGTCAGATATTATTCCAAGATCATTTTGTTGCTTTCTTAGAGACATCTAAAGCAAGAGTGTGTTATACCAGGAACAATTTGTTGCAAAGTATAAGAAAAAATTTAGGCACTACTATTCAGAAACAAGTAAAGTGGCAATGACCTTTTTATTTTTTCAGCACACTCAAAGAGTTGAACCGAGATCACTCATGGAATCATTTGCTTGATTGGTTATATTGGAAAAGAGAGTTCACAAAATGAATATATACCACATATAAATTGAGGTTAGGATAGATAGATATGCAAATAAGATTAGTACTATGAGAATATTTCTAGCTTTAGTTTCAGATTGTTTTGTCAAAAAATGAAAACACAAAAACAGAGAAAAGAAAAAAAAGAGGGAAATTTTAAAAAATAGGTACAACCCCATACCAAAAAATAGTACTTTTGAAAGTGTGCAAGCCTAAATGCCACTCCTGTTGAAGAAAATAGAGTCTTGTTTAGTCATGTAGCCTAGTCATGATTAAACATGTTGTAAATTTCTGCTGATAAGTTAGTGAAAGAAGACATGTCAAACCATTTAAGCTTGGCTTGTTAGTAGATTAGATTAGGAAAAGATGATGGTTCTCAATGCTCAAATCTGCACCAAAGAAAATGAGAGGGATGTATAAAAAATTCTAAATCACAACCCTCATGTTTTCTAGTTTTCTATTGTACAAAAATAATGTCTATGTGTAGCTTTTCCAAATGCCACCGCCCATGGCTAATCAGATTGCTTAATCCTAGTTTGATCATGTTTTGAATCTCATGTCAGTAGGTTAGAGAATAAAGTTTTTCAAACATCTTAATATTGACAAATGAGTAGACTAGGTAGAGAATAGGAGAGTTCATTAGCCTAATCTAAAATTTTAGAAGTGATAAGGGTACAAGTAGATAGTTTTTTATGTTTTCAAAAGAAAAGAGTGTCAACGGTTTTCCAGTTCAAGTGCACCCAAAAGAAGAGAAAATGTTAGGAAAAGTATGATGGGTAGGTATAAATAAGGTTGAAGCACACATGTATTTCTGATTTTGAGATCATAGCTTCAAGTTTACATCAAAAAATGAAGGAAGAAGGATCTGCAAAGTGCAAGTAAGGCACTGGTCTTCAAAACTCAGAGATTTAAAATCTGAGGTCCTTGACACCTCCTGAAAAGGAGCTGCCCTCCCCAAGTGGAGCCATTGTTAGCCATCAGTAATTTTTACTATCTATAGATGACTAAATATTGGTTCAATATTTCTAAGAACAAAATTCCCTGAATATTGTGAGTTTTAGAAATCGCACTGCCTTCATTATCCTTATGGAAAATTTTTCACTATTTTACCATTTTTCCATTTTCATGGTCACCCTACCACTCCTAAAAACTCCTTATGGGCTTGTGCCACTCATCTCTATCCTATTTTCTCATCTATAACCTCATTTCTCTATTTTTCCCTTGCCCATAACACCACTTTCATCTAGGGTTTACCTATAGCCTAACTCATGCCCATGATTCCCAAATTCCTCAAGCATTGATGGTCTCAAAAATATCTCTGTAGACTCTTTAGATAAATCAAGTACATTGGATTTTGGATCTTCAATACATCACTTAGTCAATACTTTGTTTTTACACTTAAATCCTCTAAACCCATTTTCAGTTAAGGACTAGGTCAAAGAACCCCCCCACTATGTCAATTATGGTTTCATATGGTCCAAGGTCAATCATTGGTGTTTCAGACACTATTTTTCATTTGTTATGATATGGTTTAGAGGTCTTGAAATGTTGATACATGGTTATTCAAGAAAAGATCTGAAAGTCTCCAAAGAAGACTACCTTGTCAAATTCAAGTTCTACAAAAGGTAAATGTAACTTGGCACTTCTGCAGGAGCATTAAGAGGTAAATCAACAGAAGAAATTGATAAGGTAAATGGTATGTTCCTAAAGGAATACAACTTACAGCACAGGAGGAAAACTTCATCTTGAGGAGAACTAGGGTTTTGAACTTGATAGTCCAATTGAGTGCCAAAACAGTGACCCCTTGCAGAAAATGACATGAAGGAAGCACTAAACCCTAATTTCCTCTTCCACTAGGCTAGGGTTTGCTATGGAAAAGAGGCATAGGATCAGAAGATCCATATGGTAGGTCATATCAGCAATCATGAAGCCATACCAACTCATAAACATCATGCCTCCATCATTTTCCAGGAATTCATTCCAAGAGCCAAGCCATTTGTCTCTCATAGGGCCTATTTTGCTTCAAACTACTTTTCTGACCTAACATAGATGAATTTGAAAAACATGAGATATTTTTTTTTCCATAATAGGTCCAAGAAGAAACACCTCCTTTGGATTTTACACAGGTTTCATGGTTTTAGAGCAATTTCAAAAATACAGGTGTCACGGGAGAATTGCTGCACTTCTGGAGTTACCTTGGTAAAATCAAGTTTTCCCATAGATGGAATTTCCAAATGACTTTCTTGATGAGTCAAATGACAACTATACTAGAATATATTTCCACTGAGCTATCATGAGCTCAATTTTGAGTTGAGGAAGGCCTCCAAATGTTTCCTACACCAGCACTCTACATTTCTACACCATCATTCAGCACCTTTTTACCAGTATTGGGAGAATCCACTTTTGATTGGTTAAATAAACTCCAATCATCAAAAAAGGGTATATTTGGAAAGTAGACAAGATACGCTTTCCAACTAGCTATCATGGGCCCTATTTGGACACCGAGAAGACCTCTGAATTCCATCTGCAAAAAGGCGTTGTGACCTCAGAAATTGGCACTAGCGTTGTGCCCTTGGATAGAGAGGACTTCTAAACCCTAAAAACTTTCCAAATCACCTCAAAGATTCTTCAAATCATCTCCAAGGTTCTCCAAATGCTAGTGAGGGTAAGTAAAGGTCATCAACTCATTCTCAAGCATTTTGGATGATTTAATTGAAAGGAATTGAAACCCTAAAAAGCTACTTTAAGGCTTGAACTTGCACTGTTGAACCTAATTCCATCTTCCTATCAAGAAGATCAGTAATTTACAAGGGTGCTTACATTAATTTTAAAGGTTGTCACTTATCTAAAATAGGTCATAACATTCTTTCATTCATACCCTACAATGCAAAGGCTTCCATTCCATTATCCCTGTATCTTATTTTCAACTTGAGGTCCTAAGGTCTCTCAAGACAGTGTTTTTCAAATGTCACTAAGGGAGAGGCAACAATGAAAAAACAAGCAATGAATAAGTGGCAGTGAAGGGGGGTGATGAAAATAAGGAATCAGGCAGTAAAGAAGGAGCATTGAAGGTTGTAAAGCAAATGTAAATGAAAAAGAGGTTAGTGAGGCACATTAGTGATAAATATAGCAGAGAGGGAAATGATAGTAAGAATTATTGACAGTGGCTCAAAGAGCCTTGATGGCACTGATAATGACAACACACAAGTCAGTGGATAAGATGAGGGAAAAGTTTAAGAATCATCAGTGAAGAAAGAGCAGTGAGGGAAATGAGACCTATGAGAGGTATTATGGGACTAGGGAGGCTAAAAAAAAATAAAACCTTAACAAAATAGCTGACCCACCCCCTAAAAACATCCCAAATCCAATCAGCAACATGAATCTAGAGTTTGGCAAGTTTTTGAAGTGTTTGGATTTTTCACTGTTTTTGAGGGTCAAGGGAGCAACGCCCTTGGTGGTGCGCTTTTTCTTGGGGAATCCATTGAAGGAAAACTTTACATTTTTGGGTTCCTTAGGCCAAGGAAATCACACTCACTAAGTCTTAGCTCATATGGAGCAAAACTGGTCCTCAAAAAGGGCCAAAAACATGCAAAATTTCACCTTTCGGCCTTGTTTTCAAGGCTGGCACTGCTTCCATAGTAGCCTTGGGAGATTTTATTTTTTAATAGGTAAATGAATTCCAATCATAAAAATGGGCTTTTTGGAAATTAGGCTCAACAATATTTCCAATGAGCTATCACGGAGCTCATTCCGACACCGGGAAGGCCTTCAAAACTTAGCCGCAAGATGACCCATTTTTCCAGTGCAGGCACTGCGCCCTTGGACCTCACTGCTGCACCCTTGCCTGCAGCGGTCTAGGGAGAAAGAATTTTTGGGCAAGAAAATTAATTCCATTCTTAAAAATAAATGTAGTTTTGGAAACTATAATGGACAATCTTTCCAATGATCTATCATGGAGCTCATTTGGACACTGGGTAGGCCTCCAAATCTCAGCTACAAAACATGCAATTTTTCCCAGTGTAGGCACTACGGTTTTTATTGAGGCATCCATTGGAGGCACACTTTATATTTTTGGATTCCTTAGACCAAGGGAATCATGCACACAAAATTTCAGTTCATTTGGAGCAGATTTGGTCCTCCAAAAGGGTCAAACACATGCAAACATTCACCATATTGCTCAATTTTCAGGGCTGGCAATGCGCCCTGAGAAATCCTCAGAGATTTGGTTTTTGGATAGGAAAATGGACACCAAATGGAAAATTAAAGGCATTTTTGGAAATTAGACTCAATAAAATTTCCAACGAGCTATCACGGAGCTCATTCTGACACCGGGAATGCATTCAAAATTCAGCTGCAAGATGACTCATTTTCCCCCTGCAAGCACTACACCCTTGGACATCACTACTGCACCCTTATCTGCAAAAGTCAACAAAAGACACTAATTTATGGAAAATATATATTTTATGGTTTTTTTGGGCAAATAAATCCAAATTTAGGTGTTATAAGTTATTTTTCATTTATTTCATTAGATATTTTATGCCTTGGGCCTTGCATGGTCTTAATGGACAAAAATGGAATTTATGGTTCATTTGTGATCTTTTGGAAACCCTAGTTAGGGTTTTTGTCCTTGTTTCTTGTTAAATACAACATTGAGGCCTCATTTTAGATGTTCATTGATGTTGGTTTTCACTTGTTGAACTGAGCATAGGCTTTGAGTTGTAAAGAGTTTTTTTGGCTTTGGAGCCTTGTAATCCTTTTGGACTAAATAACAATGGAGCCAAGTACTTTGCAGGATTCATGAACATAGCTAATGGTGATTCTTTTCTTTCTTTTTTCTCATTTTATTATGTTTTACATATTGTTTCATCCTTCTCTTGCATTAGAACAGAAGTTTTAGCTTAAGGTATGTTGCCAAAAGTTCATTAAGTCTATCTGCTTCTCTTGCTTTCATGTTTTCCTCTACTAGGTTAGTTTAGAGAATTCTTAGTTGCTCTCTAAATCTACTCAGCTTATTTATCTCATGAATGATTCAATGTAGTTAGTTTCAAAGAGGTTTATGGTTAGCCCTACCCTTTTAAATCACTTTAAACATTGTTTTTGAGGTCTTTACTTCAAAGTATTGCTGGTTAGGGTTTAGCTAAATAAGTCTATGGTTTTCCCTGCACTTTTGCTTATCCTAAATCGTTGCTTTGAATATTATTTGTAGTTTTATTAAGGAATCTTAGGATTTCCCTGTTTCTTGATCATTACTATATGTCATCTTTCATGTTTTATTTCTCTGAAGGTAGATAGCTGGAGAGGTTAGGAGTTCCCTCCTTTCTAGGGTTTACTGGATTGTTTCCTTGATGTTTTCTTGCTAGGGTTTGGTCAAAGAAGTATGGTATTCCCTGTCTTTGGTTTTGTCCTCATGCATAGTATTCTTAGAGGCCTTTCTTGTTTTAGTATTTGACAAAGGATTCTTAACTACCCTTTGCACCTACTTTGTTCACAATTTAATGTTCACTCCATTCACCTAAGCCTTGAAGATCTGTTTGGCCCTATTAAATTTCCCTCTGAGGCATCCTTGACCTATTGTTGTACCTTTCTAGACTTATTGCAAAATCCATAGCCCAATGGTCTATACCTCTCCTACTCTATCTGTTTTCCTTGATAACCTACTCAACCAATAAAAACAAACAAACAAACCTTAAACCTAATAACTAGCCTAAAATCAAAACCCTAAAGCTATCAAGCTACATCCTTTACACAAATATAGAGAGAGCCCTCTCTGAGTCTAGGAAGGCTAGGTCCTAGGAATCCAAAGACTGTTTTGATGTTACCCTTGTACATTTTCCCTTTCCAATCTGAAAAATTATGGGGACCTAACACAAAAGAGAGATTACAATCAGCAAATGCAAAGCGTATTTCATCATTCACTCATCAATATGGTTGTCATGCATAAGCTCCAGCAGAAAAACATTTTATGGGATACCTTCATTGCCAATGAGGTTTTCACTACACCACCTGGCCATCATGAGCAAGATGTTCCTTCATCATCTCATCCTACAGAATCCATTTCTCCATCACATCCCACTGTTCATACAACACCACACACTCACATCCATTCACCTCATGTTGATCCTACCTCATCACCTTTCCACAATCCTTCACCATCAAATCATGATACCAGAGCATCAAGCAGTGATACAGACATTGTGGCAGCTAGCACTAAAATGATTGACATTGGGCCATTTCCTTTGACATATTAGAGAGGCCACAGGCATGTGTTTGCTTCACTTGATGTGAAAGGGGCCATGCCTTCTTCAACAACAAAACAGGTAGACAAGGGCAAGGAAAAGTCTATAGAGTCTATCACTGTTGAGAAGGAGGAAAAACATGAAACTGAGCAGGATTTTCACTTGATTGACCTTGATGATGAGGATGAGGTTAAAATCACAAATGCATCAATCAGAGGTAACGATGCCAAGATTAGTGAGCTTCAAGCTAATCTTGGTAGAGCAAAGAATGTCAGTAACTTTATTGAGCTAGAGAATCAGTAGTTGAAGACAAAACAGACCATAAGTGAGGTCAGGGAAATCATAACTCATAGAGAGGAAAGAAAGGCCAAGGCTTTTCTAGATGAGACCTTGGGTATTTTTGATGATAGTGATGATGAGGAAGATCAAATTCCTAGACAGAGACCGAGACCATTGGACTGAAGAGGGCTTTAGCCCGGGAAAGGGAGAAAGAGGAAGAATTGACGTAGCAGCTTACTCAAAGTGAGTTGCTTGCCATAGAGATTGACGGAGATAGATAACCTTGGCTTGACAGAGCCAATTTTCATTTGGAGAGCCTGTTAGAGAAGGAAAATAGAGACACTGATATTCAGAGGAAGATTGCAAAGCACTATGCCATGAGAAATAGGATTGCAAGGGCCAAGCTCAAACGTGCCTATGCAAATATTTGGGCTTTGACTGAGTCAAAGGACAAAGAAAAGTTGAATATTCTTGCTGAGGTGTCCCTCCAGGCCTCCAAACCTTGATCAGCAAAGAAAATTCCATTTTGGCACTTTTGTGCAAATTTGATTTTTTGTGACAGTTTAGTCTGCTGAAAATGTACTAAACATGTAGCGCCACTGGCGATGCGCTCTTTTTTGGGCCATCCAAATGGTAAAATTTCATCATATTCATGTTCCTAATGATAATTAAATCAACCTCAGAAAGTTTCAGGAGATTTGGAGCAAAACTGGTCCTTCAAAAAGGCCAAAAACTATCAAAAAATCATGTTTCTACCCTCTTTTTGGCCTTGGCGCTGCGCGTTTACCAGTCTTGAGAAAATAGGATTTTGACAGGGAAAATGTGTTAGGGTCCCGTGATTTGGCAGATTGGTAGAACAAATGACAGGGTAACATGGAACCAGTCTTTGGAGTCCTAGGACCTAGCCTTCCTGGACTCAGAGAGGGCTCTCTCAATTGGATGCATAGGATGTGTTATTGTTTGCTTTAGATGGTTGATTTTAGGCTAGTTATTAAGTGTAGGGTTTGTTGATTTTGTTGGTTGGGCAAGATGAACAGGTAGAATAGGTAGAGTGAGAGGTCTTTAAATCATTGGGCTATGGAGTCAACAAAATTCATGCATATCTCAATAATGAAACAGAGTGTGTTGCAGGGCCAATCTAGTGTGGTTAATGGATCCTTAAGGTCATGAGTGAAATGAAGTGGACATTAAGTTTGGGAAAAACAAGGTAAGGAAAAGGGCAGTGAAGTATCCTTTTTCATATACCCATAAAAAATAAGGTCTTAAATATGATAAGCAAAAGATATTAATCATGAGATAGGGAAAATCGTTTACTCAATGACAATACTTTAAACAAATAAATATCCAAGATAAACATTCCAGTGAAACATAGAAAGCATAAGAGCTTATCTAAATTTTAGTAAATTCACCTTCATAATTAGGAAAACATATAAGATATCACAATAACTTTAATCAAGCAAAGAGGGAACTCCTAAACACTTTTGATCAAGCTATAAATAACTCTGAGGAAAACTAATAGGCATGGGAAAGGGCAAGATCAGAACAAGACCCCTTTGACTTAACCTAGCTAGCAGTACTTCAAAGAGAGTTTTCAAGATAGAGTTTAGATAGTTTCAAACAAGAAGGGCTTACCAAGAATCATATTTTTAAACTAGCATATTAATCTATACATGAAACAAACAAGCTTAAGGAGGCTTGAAGAGCAACTAAGAATTCTTCAAACACACCCAACAGAGGAAAACATCAAGGCCATAAAAGACAGGAGGACTAAGGTGCTGCAAGGAGCATTTATAAACCTATAATTTTCTATTCAATAGCAACAAAGAAGAATGAAAAATAATGATAACAAGAAACATGAACAAGTTAAGAAGACATCAAGATTAACCAAGATTAGGAATCCTGCAAACAAGCTTCTCCATTATCAATCCAAGCAAGCCATTCATCAACTTCACAACACCAATTTCTTCTCCAAGCTCATAAAAACCATGTATTTATCTCAAAGCTCATCAAATTCCAACCTTTACAATGAAGCCCTCATGCTCTATTTAAATCAGAAAAGGAGGGAAAAAACCCTAGATAGGGTTGGAAAAAGTCAAAATCACCCATAAATGTCATTTATGCCTAAGAGACCATGCAAGGCCCAAGGCACAAAATATTTCATGAAATAAATGCTAAAATAACTTCTTGCACCTAATTCTAGAGTGATTTTCTTCAAAAAACACTAAAAAATTATTTTTCAATAAATGAGTGTGTTTTGTTGACTTTTGGTCCAAAACACATTAAATAGTTCATTTGCGCAACGCCAACTTTAGCAGAAATTGGGTCTTTTGCAACCAAGGTTTGGATCCCTTCCTAATGTTGGATTTGGCTCCGTGATGGCTCGTTGGAAAGCCTTATGACTATAATTTCAAAAAATACTTGTAGCTTCCTGATACAACTATTGTATCCCAGTCAAAATGTCAAAAACTCCAAGACTGTCATTTGCGCAGCGCCAGGTCTAAAACAGTGGCTAAAAGGTGGAAAAAAGGGGTTTGTTGACCTTTTGAGGGGTAAAACCTATTCCAAATCATCTGAAATTTGGTGAGAAAAGTTTGCTAGGTGTGAGAATTCCAAAAATGTTTAGTTTTGATCCTTAGGATGCTCCATGTATTAGCGTAACGCCAGTGGCGCTGCGCTAATGTGCCTTAAAAATCTCAAAAAACAAAAATTGCTCCAAATTTTCTGAAAATTGGTGGAGATCTCCCTCATGGGGTCTTGGAAAACTGTTGAGAAGCCTCAGCCAAAACTCCAAGGCTCTCATTCTCTTTTTCCTCCTTTAGGGTTTGGACTTCAAGTAGGGTTTCCTTCAATTTGGCACAAACAAGATTGTGCTTCTTTGCATAATACTTCGTCATATTTTTCTAGAGGGCCAGACCCCTTTTTATCTTCTTGAAGTTCTTGTGCTCATTTTTATAATACTGAATGATGTATTGGGCATACCAAAATCCCTCTCCCACTCCTTGATTTGAGCATCCTTGCTTTGGAGTAGCAGTCTAGTGGCCATCTCCTTATCTTCAGTGTCACTGTCTAGGTAAATGAATTAAGGCTTTTGATTAGATATCTTGCCTTTCTTACCTTTCTTGAATTGGTCCATCTTCTCTTTGCCCTTTTCAAGCCTTGGAATTGATGTAGCTGGAAAGGTCCCTTGCCTTTTGAAGGCATCAAACATTTGCCTTAGCCCTCTGTGGTATGTGCATGCAAGAGGAGTGAGGGTGGTTTTAGTAGTGTCTTCATCATGGCTAAGATCCTTGGTTTTGTCACTAGCTCCTCCACCTTCATTATGATTCCCATCAGTAATCTCATTTTCTATTTGATCACTGCCTTCTTTACCTTCAAAACCATCATCATCACTACTTTCTTTACTGCCTTCAGTGTTGTTACCTTGGTCTTTGATTTGATCATCAGCCTCTACACTTTCTTCACTTTGGTCTTGTCCATGATTAGGGTCATTTTATTCATCATATCCTGCATTGCTGTCATTTTCTTGTTCACTAGGAGGCTGATTAGTGTCATGACTTTCTCCCTTGCTGTCCTTTTCCTCACTGCCTGTCTTATTAGTGTCATTTTCTTTGTCATTGTCCTCTTCATCAAACTCTATTTCTGCCTCATCATCTTCTTTCATATTTTCACTCTCTTCATCATTTGTTTCCATTGACTTTGCCTCATCATAATCTTATTGGTTTCCAACATTGTCGTCAAACTCATCTTCACAGTGATTTTCTTGCTCTGTTTCTTCTCCATTTCCTCCAGCATCCTCTTCCATGGTGGCAGAGTTTTTTTCACTGTCTTTTTTGTTGCCAGCCTCCTCATTTTCATCAATATCTTCTTGGTCATCACTTTTTTCACCTGCATCATCCTTTTCTTCACTTTGGTTTGACTCATTGGTATCATTACCATCACTGCCTCCCTCCAAATTCTCACTGTCTTTGTCTTCATCACTGCCATGTTCATCTCCCTCCTCTTCAACATAATTTCCCTCTTGCTCTTCTTCCTTAATTTCTATTTCTACCTCACTAATTTCATCACCTTCACCCTGATCTTCATGTGATTCTTCATTTCCACTTCCTGCTTCACCTGATGCACCAAGAGAAGGAGAGGAAGGGAGATTTGCCTGTGGTGAGGGTACTTGTGCAGATGAGGAAGGCAGATTTGGTTGATGAGGAGGCTGTGGGTTTGTAAAGACTTCATGGGTTATGAAAACATCCCAAGGTAACCCTGCTGCTCCAACTGATGTAATACCACCATTTTGATCAAGGAATGGTGGAACAAGCTATGCATTTGTTGTGGGTAATTCCTCCTCTAGAAAACAGATGACATTGTCTCAATGCTCCTATAGAGATAGTAAGGAAATTTTATCACCTTAGCCCCTGTGAAATGCATGAGGAGTCTGACATGATAGGTATAGATCCTGGAGTACCTCCCCTCACAGGTGAAGTATTTCATGATAAACAACATCAAGGAGGAAAATCTGTGCTTGAGGTGTGAGAAAGGAAAAACTGTTTTGTTACCCCCTCTATATCTTGTTTTGATAAATAGCTCTAAAAATTCTTTATCCAAATTTCCCTTTTTAAACCATTTTTCACCCACAGCTGGGATACCTGTGGCCTCAAAAATGGCACCTGTTGAGATCTCAAAATCCACACCTGCAAGGCTTGAGTGCTTGTAGTGTAAATTGAGAATGAGGAGCCTTGTGGGCTTAGGGTGGTTGTTCACTTGCTTGACCCTCTCACAAAATTTAAAACATCTTGCATTCTGAAAACATGACAGGATCCTAGGAGAGGAAGTAATGGCCACTGTGTTTTGAGGCTCGAATCTATTCACTTTTCCTCCCTTATGTTTTGGTCTTAAAGGCCTTCGACCTTTGTCACTGATACTGCTTTTCTCAATTCCTGACATGGTGATGGGAGATACTGGTTTACAATTTTTGGCTTAATGAAATAAGGTGAAGATGATGATGGAGTCAACTTTAGAGAATGGGTGGTGTGGAGGCTAGGGTTCTTAGCGTTTAGTTGCCTTCCAGCTTAAGGAGGCCCTCTCAAAGGTGTATTGCAATCACCTTAACTCATTTACCCTCACATGACATCAAAACTAGCTTTAAGGATGTTTTTAAACACAAAGGCTTAATTTCATGCCAGACCTAGGGTTTACTTGTCTAGGGTTTGAAATTTAAAGCCATAAAATACTAAAAATTAACTTCAAAATTTTCTTTGGGGACAAGGCAAAGAGGCAACTTACCAATTTTTGGTCCCTTTGTATACTTTGGAGGTGAATGGAGGACGAAAAATTAGATTAGGGCAAGAGATTTTTCCTTTTGAAGGCTCTCTGCATTTGTGCAATGCCCTACCCGAGCTGTCGAGTCGGGATGTTTGCGCAGTGCTAGGCAGGAGGCAGTGTCTACCAGTCTCCTAGGCGAGTCAGGTGGAATTTGCATAGCACCCGAGCAATCGTGCAGGGTGGTGTCAGGTAAGGAGGCTGGGTTTGCCGGTCTTCGGGCGAGTTGGGCCTGTGTTTGAGCAGTGCATGATATTTGCGTAGCGCCGAGACAAATTTTCACAGCGCAGTGTGATCTTGAATGGGTAGAGGGTCGGTTAGCATAGCGCCGAATGTATTTGCATAGCGTCGGTGCTATGCGCAGCACCAGAACACTTGCCCAGAAAACAGCCAGAAAACCCTGTTTTTTCTCCTTAAGCCTTCTTTCTCTCCACAAAGTGCTAAATGAGTTTGAAATGAAACAAAAACACCTTTATACCTCTTGAGAAAAATAAATTATACTCATAAACCCATTTTACTAAGTTTCTTCAATCTTTTTGTTTTGACTAATACCTTTTTATCTTTTGCAGGGGTTTCTTGAAGGCCTTTTCCAAGGCATCTTTTCTTCTTCTTTGGTGGTGATAGCTATCTGAAAATATATAGAATTTATTTTTATCTCTTTTACCTTTTAAAGTTTGGGCACTTACTCAAACTGTCTTTGGCATATATTGATCAAATTGAAAACCCTGTTTTTATCTCCTCGGGCATTTTTTATTCTAGGTGACTTGAAAAATTCCTTTTACTTTTTGCAGATTTAACAGTGATATGTCTTTTTGAAAAAGAGGTGTGCATCATGTTTACCATGTTTTTCCCTTGGCCACTTCTGATTTTTGCAAGTGCCACAACATAGGGTTTTTTGGTCTGATTTTCATTGTTTGTACTTTGACACCTCATCCTCTCAATAGTGAACTTATGCTCAGCCTGATTTTTTGCTTTGGCACTTTACCTTATGTTTTCTTGGTCTTGACCATTTTGAAGACCTTTGACTGTACCTTTGAAAAATAGGCTTCATCACACTAATATTCTCTACCATTTCTCCCTTTGATGCAGGTGAAGCAACGCTGTCTTTGAAAAACCCTAAAAGCCACCTTGAGAATCCTTTGAATGCCTTCTACTATTATGAAGGAGGATTTATCATCTTCTTTTGACCTGTTCTGTCCATTTTTTCAAACTCTTAGGTTTTAGGGCTATTAGAGAAAAATAAGCAGTGTTGTCTTCTAAGTTCTCTATAACCCTTCCAAGTTTATTTATTATTTCTAAAAATCTTCAATGTGTCCTTGGTTGTGTTTCTTTTCCTTCTGCCTTGGTGGTATTTGTGATGGTTCTTTTCTTGGCGACATTGTCTTGTCAATCAATCACAAAACCCTGATTCTATTTAAACATAGGTCTCCTGCCTTCTTCTTTATTACAGAAGTCTTCTTGTGATTATTTCATCCCATTACCTTACCTATTCTTATGCTGATGGCAACCTTGATCATTTTTGCAGAAATGTTAACAAGGGAAGTTGTCCCTTGCAAAATTTGTGCTTTGGCCAAGGAGGCCTCCCTTGAAGGGTTTTCTTTTTTTAATCAGTTTTGGATAAGGTGACTTAACCTTCTTCTTCTTTGAATGCAACCCTTTTACACAGGAAAATAGAGGTTTTTAGAACACCAAATCAACCCTATGAATTATGAAACCCAAGGTGACCTAGTGGTAGGTTCCTTGGACTTGGCCTTTGACTGAAAAACTTGGCTTTGGTATCCTTAGGTGTAAAACAGAGTTTTTGATAGACTGATGTAAGAAGATCCAAAATCCAAAGATCTTGATTTATCTAAAGAGCCTACAGAGAAAGTTTTTATACCATCAATGCTTGAGGCATTTCTGGAGATGTAAGAGAGATAGCTGATTGGTGGCCTTAGGTAGTAGTGGAGGGGTTTAGGCTAAAACAAAAACAGAGTATTGAGGCCAAAGGTTACACAACAAAGACAAAATGAGTGACATGAGCCCATGATGGGTCTTCTGGGATGGGTGAGATGAGCTTGACATGATGGGATGATGAAAATAGTGAAAAAAAATATCCTATGTATGATGAAGGCAGTGATATTTCTAGAACTCACAATGTTCATGAACTTTGTTTCTAGAAATCTAGGATAAGAATTTAGTCATATACAAAAGAAAAAATTACTTATTACTAACAATATGGACACCATTTTGGAAAGTAAAAGAATATCTCGAAAGTAGACATGATAGGCTTTCCAATGAGCTATCATGAGCTCAATTTGGACAAGGGGAATGCCTCAAAAAATGGCTCACAAAACAGGTCAAATTTTCTGTCTTGGTGTTGCTCGTTTACCAAGAAATTCACAATTTAGCTAGTTTCAGTAAATTTTGAAATTTCACCTATGATGTAATTTTCACTTCGGTAAATGACAAGTTACCACTGTAAAAAATCATGTTTTAATTTTACCGAAGGTAGATACATTAGGTAAATCAGTAGTTTGAGGTCAAATGTATATGTTCTAAAAGTTAGGAATGAGTCACTCTCCTCATCCTAGTCTTTAGAAGTCAGTTCAGTTTTTGGTGCAATGACTCCCTCACCTCATGGATTCGACCCTTGAGGATGATAGGAAGTGGTTTTGAGTCTATAAGTTGTACTTTTTCAGTCTTTGTAATGGTTGACATCAGTGGAAGAGATTGTATTGCTCAAGTAACATTCTGGCTTAGACATTAATGGAAATTTACAGCTATTTTTTTTGGGATCCCTGTGGTACGAGTTTTAAACATTGTTTCTTCTCTATGATTGATTTGTTAGAATGTATTTTTGATTCATAATCCATTTCACATCTATTATATACTTGATTTCAAGTTTTAAAAACATAATTCATATTTAGTTATGCTTTGTTTTGGGAAATTAAGTATAATGTGTTCAATTTCTTCAGTTTAAGGAAAATACATTTATATGCTTTCCTTAGCTCCTCACCAGTATTTCCATCTCATTTAATACTATTTGAATTTTTAAACCTTTTACCTACCTTTCCCCATAAATAAGACTGAAATTTCATCCTTCTAGCCCTGTTTTATCCTCTTGACCTAATTCTAGTTCAGTGAGCCCAACACTAAAATCAAAATCAAATCCCCTTGTTTTCTTTAGCTAGCCTAAAATCCTTTCAATATAGCCCTCTTGGCTGTGATTCTATTGAGATACTCCTCTCTGACTTGGTATGGCTAGATACCGAGTCCAAAGTTTGGTTTGAGGTTACCTTAGGATTGCCTACTTCAACCTTAGGATCAATTCAAGAGTTGACATTTTGGTAGCTCCACTGGGGAAGAAAAGAGTAAGATAAGATCAACCCCAGTAATAATCTTTCATTGAAATTATTTAACTTGTGGATGATAAGTTTTAGAGTTTATTCAAAGGCTGAATTGAAATTTTTTTGAAGTGCACATTGGTTTTTGAAATTGGACATACTGGCTTCCCGAAGATACACCAGATCCATTCTCGATCTGAATCCTCCTAATATTGTTAGTGAGCCTCAGAGAATTGGAAGAAAAGGTAAATTTGTACTTGATACATCTAGTACAGTCGGAAATCAAGGAGAAAGTAGTTCCATTCCCAAAGCTCATTTATTTCCCGAAGGGTTAGAAAATTTGCAAGACATTGAATTTGATGTAAATTTTGAGCATAGTTTATTTCGGAGTAAATATTTGAGTTGGATTAACAAGAAATTTGTTGATTCCTCCATTTATTTCCATGGTCCTGTCGAATATCAGTTTTCACACTCTTAATTAGGGTTTCAATCAAGATCTCAATCATCAACACAATTTTTACAATATCTTAAAGATTTGTAGAACTACTCTTCCCAAGTACTTGGCTGGAAAGTAGACCTCAGATTTCACCTTCTTCTTCCATTAATTCATTTACTATTACTCAGAATATCCCTCTTCCCCCTCCTTCTTCATCATCCTCTATTCATACTACTCACTCAGGGACAAGTCTTCCTTTGATCACATTAGGCATCCAAATCCCTGTTATCCCTGTTATTCGTATTGTTCATCCTCCACCTCCACCTCTAGTCATGGCTGCAAGATATGCTCCCCTTTTTCTCCCTTAGAATCTGGGTCAGATTCCCACAGATTATCAAACCAAAATCCCTCTGTTTGATGATACTCATCCTATAACATCTCAAAAGCACGTTGATAAGATGAATGAATTTTTTTATCTGCATGAAGCTGATATAAAGGATGTGAAGATGAGGTTGTTTGCACAAAGCTTGGGAGGAGAATTAAGAAAATGGTTCAGAGCTCTACCCCCAGCTACTATTGATACCCTAGCAGTTTTACATAATTAGTTTGTATAAAGATGGGAACAAAAGAAGAATCCTCTTCAAATCCTCTCTGAATACGAGAACATGCAAAGGAATGTTGGTGAGTCTGTTCAAGATTATTGCGTGAGATTTAATGTAGTGCACAATTCCCTTCCAGCACATATGAAACCACCGGAGGGTATGGTTTTGGTCAAATTCCCGAATGGATTTGATGCTGATATGTCATATCAGTTGCGTGAACGTAATCCTACAACTTTAGAAGAAATGTAGAAGAATGTTGTAAGTGTGGAATCGAATTTGTTGGCTAAGAGAGAAAGGATGAGATCAGAAAAGAGACTGACTATTAAAGAGGAGACATATAATTCTGATGGAAAAATGGATTCATAACTCTATACTATGGAGAATATGGTTGACCGATTGTCTATTTCAGAGAGACCTAAACCTTAGATCCAGAATCCAAATTTCAGAGGACAATAGAAACAGTTGAGAATAAAAAAAAGAGAGCAGAAAGCACCTGACCAAATAGCACAACAACAACATCAGATAAGGACCCCATTGCAGCAGAATTATGTCAAAGGAGAGGAAGTGGAAGAAGATGAAGATCTGGTGATTTAAACAAATCATTTCTTTACAGCAGATGGGTTACACATGTACTTGACTAAAGATGAGGAGTATACCGAAAATATGCATTCTCCAACAGATGAAGACTATATCCTGTCAAATGATGATGATTTAGAGACTAAATCAAATTAATATCAGCGTGGATATTTGAATTATTCGAGTGCACAGCAGAAATAATATTCTTTGAGGAGCAGAGATGTACCTGTCAATCCTATTCATAAAAGGAAATAAGTCAAATCAAAGAATGATCTTCAGAAGAAAGGTAAAGAGCCTGCAGATCAAATTGTTAGCAACATCAATTAAGCATCAACAATTTCAGCTACTAAAGAGAAAGATACTCAAAATAAATAAATTGTGAAAAGGGATCTAAATCTTAGAAGAGATACTACTGTTAGAGAGGTAGATAAAGTCACAACCTTTAATTTAGGAAATGAAATAGCTAAATTGAAAGTTTCCATTCATTTGACAGAGTTAGTAAAGAATAATCATTACAGAGATCAAATATCTAAAATGCTGTTGGTTGATCCTTTGTCCGATATGGTTAATGTTGAAGATGACCATCCCGAGCTCATTTTTGGTCCAACTATAGATGGTAAATTAGGATAGAGTGAAGTTCCCCCTTTTTATTTGAGCCTTATATTGCATGAGTACATCCTTCACAATACTATGCTTGATTCTGGTGCCTCTCACAATTTGATGCCTAAGGCTATTATGGAAAAGTTAGGCATGGATATCACCCAACCTTATCATGATTTGTACTCATTTGATTCTGGTATAGTTCATTGCACTGGTCTCATTAAGTATTTAGTGGTTTCCTTAGATGATATTCTAGATAAGAGTATTTTGATGGATGTGGTGGTGGTTGATATACCACCTCGGTTTGGAATGCTACTTTCTAGATCATGGGGAGCCCAACTCAAAGGTACTTTACAACTTGATTTTTCTTATGCTACTATTCCTGTTTTCGAGCAATTGAGGAAATTATATCGGCAAAAGAAAATGAAGTATATGATTACTAGTAAGGAGAAGCCTATTAATCATCTGATACAGGTTGTACATAAAGATCTTGAGACTTTTATTTTTTATAATGATGGTTATTTGAATAATGTAAATAATCAATTAGTAATAGCAGAAGATATTCCAGAAGTTCCAAAAAGTTTTAGAGAAGTTTTGGATAAAGAAAAAGAAGTGGTGACTTCAGAAGTGATGACCTCTGAAGTGGTGATTTCTTCCGAGAAACCCCCTGAAGAACAAAAAATCAGTATAGAACAGAAAAATGAGCAGAAAAATGAGTTGATTGTCCCAAGTAAAACAAAACCAAAAGTTGAGTTTCAACATCTAGAAGATGAAAAGGGTTTATGGAGCATGGACTTTGATGGTGCATTGGTTAAGGAATGTGTAGGTATTGGTATTTGGATTCGAAGTCCAGTTGGTAAGTCAGGTGGAATTCCAGTTAGTGTTAGAGAATGCTCTTACAAATTAGATTTGACTATTCTAATAACGAAGCGGAGTGTGAAGCCTTGATTACAGGTCTTAAAATTTTGAAGAAACTAGGTGCAAAGTGAATTTCTGTTTATGGTGATTATAAGCTTGTCATAAAGAAGGTGAAAGGATAGTATCAAGAAAACCATCCCCAGATGAGAGCTTATAGAAATTAAATTTTGGATGTCCTAATTTTTTTTTGTAATGTCCCAAATCAGGAAATGCTCATGAATCCGGCAAATGAAAATCCTTTTTCAAGAAAGCATTAACAATAAACAATTGGATCTATTCCAGAGATTGAATACAGGGGAATTTACTGGATATCTCACCTTTGAAAAGATGGTGAGATCCAGAGGCTATCTAGCCCTCTAGCAGACTTTGTTCATAGAACTATGTCGAACGCTAATATTTCCTTTTCAGGACTATTGACAAGTAGCTCAAGGAAAGCGTTGTATAAGAAAAAACATGCAACAGAAACGTAGGTTAATTCTTGTTTCCTCTCATATCGGCTATATGTGACTTATTTATGGAATTTCAGCTGAAAATAATGAACTTAGAGACCTTAAACAGATCTCCCACAAATTAGACTAGCTGAAAACTTTCGAAAGAGGAAAGTTGCAGCAAAAGGAAAATCCTTCTGCAAAATTGCATAATTTCTTATAAAATCAATAGGATTCAGTAAATTATCCGATAATAGGTTATATTAGATGCATATCTCATTATTTGGCAAAATCTACAGCAAACATTCATTTCGAAAAACACCCCAGTGGGGAAAAGCACCACTAGTGACCCAGAAACGTTGTTTTTCCGAGTATTAAGCTACAACGGTATAAAATAATGGGTTTTTCCCTTATATTATACAATATAGGAGCTGTATGGAAGATAATATCAGAAAAAATTACCAACAGCAATGTTAAACAGGCCTCCCATGCTCAAATAGATGAAAATGGACAAAACCCCAAAACATGCAAATGCCGGAGCTGCTGCAAAAGAAACTGTGCAGTATATTGATATTCATATTATATTATTCAATGAGGCAAAGGAACAGAGATCTAATCTCCTTACAATGACATTATGATCACCCGGCAAGGGTTTTCCCACATGCAATGAAAATACAAGGAAGCAGCTGCAGATATAAACTGAAATAATGTAGTATGGCTATAGCTCTACATGAAATGACTGAATATACATGATAAATGGCTGCAATACTATTATTCAGCTCTTGGAAGAATAATTGAGCTTCCCCTTCGGAAATTAGCTCAAAAACAATGGGGTTTTAACCCCTTCCACTCCACCTCTGAAAAATAACGTAGTATCCTCAAGGGACTGCGCAGATATGGATTCCAAGTGCTTGGCCTAACACCTGAAAGTGGAAATTGCATATCAAAATCCTCCCTTAGATCTCTTGCTACAAGATCTCCAAGAAAAAGCAGGGCATTCCCGCATGAGAAAACCCTTGCACTAAGAAGTGCATCAACTTAGCTAAACAACTAAGTATGCAGAATTATAAGCAGACCTCATGAAAGTATAATCTTCCATCCAAACCCAAAGGGCTTCCCTTCCTTCATTATATAGAAAATGAGCTTCTCCTCCAAGGGCCCCACTCCACCAAGGTTTGCTTCCTTGCCAAGCTTTCCCTCTCTAGGGTTATGTTGTCCCATTAAGTGGAGGACAACTAGATGTTGCGTGGTTTGATTTAGTCAATGTGACTAAATGCATATTCTAAGAATATTCCTTGATTGAGTCTCTTTTCCTTGCCCCTTTTCACATTTAAGGAGTCTTCAAATTGTTTTGCTGAATTTGCCTCCATTCACATTGAGCTGCTTTATTCATGGATCGATTATTTTAAAGACAATTTGAGTTGACTTGGTAAAATTAACCTTGTTCACACATGTGGATGCTTGATCTAGTTATTTCATGGCCCCTTTTCACATTGTGATGGGTTTTTATTCATGCTTGAGTAGTTTTATTGAGCCTCCTTTCTCAATTATTCATGCACTTGAATTTATTGGCAAGAATTAATGTTCCACTTAGCTATGAGCTAAGTTGGGTACATTACAGTCTCCCCCTCCCAAATTTTGCTTGTCCTCAAGCAACTGCAAGTGTGCTACAAAATTTTCCCTCCTCCTTGTGGCCTTGTTATCCATAGTCTCCTTCTTTGCTTCAGATTTTTTGCAAAAGTGTTGGCTTGTGGTGAATAAGCCCAATAGCTCTTGTCATGGAAGAATGGAAGGCTAACATGGGAAATTTCTTGCTGATCCAAGGCCTCCTCAAGATAGGAGTGGTGACAATCATGGAGAAATTCATCATCAATGAAATACTCTCCTCCCCATGCTATCATCCAAGCAAAATTTGTTGCCTCCCAAGATGGCAACTCATAATAAATCTTCTCCACCTTGAGCTCTTGCAAATAAGGTGGGCTGAATGGATGAATATGTTAGGAAAAATAGCCTATCCCACGCTGTCTCCCTTTCCACTCATAGCAATAGTAGAGCACATACTGATTTTGGGCTGAAGTAAGGGTGCCCTTTGATGGCAAAACTAAGGTTGGATCTCCAAAGATCCTTCCTCCAAAGTCATGGATCCTGCTGGCCCAAATCATTCCATTCAAAGTGAATGGCACATCACCACCATATGTCATCCAAATCAGAAATTTTCTGAAGTTTATGTGCAAGTGAAGATGATACATATGGCCTCCATGGTGGGCATAATGCAGCTTCCCCAACCGTTGATTTAAAACATCAAGTGGCAAGTTGCCTCCCAAATAATTTTCAGCTATGCATGTCAACTCATCTACTAGAAAGTAGTGAGCAGAAATATATATCAGCTGCAGACAATCAAAACAACAAGGCACTTTCTCCAATTCATGTAGATATGGGTTATCATCATTACAAAATGTGGCCCTAAAGTGACCATAATACCCATGAATACTCTTGCTCTCTTGCAGAGCAATGCATTTCTTACAATTGGTGAGAAGATACAAATTCTTAATAGAATGATTAATAAGCACATATATGTATTTCTTACCATGCCTCATGTGTGAGCTGAAGATGTGATCCATGAGTGAGCCCTCCCATAACAATCCCCTTATAAATTTATGCAAAATGAAAGGATACACATTTCTTTGGAAATACTCCATCATTAGAAACTTGCTCTTAGAGGACAGTGTTGCAGGCTTAAGTAGAAATGCTCTTAGCACTCCATGACTCTTCTTCTTGATATTCCACATGTAAAACCCATTCACCCTTGTGCTGCTATGTGAGAGGACCTTCCTCCCTTCCATTGTTGCTGAAAGGTAGCCTTCTTGCACTTTGGATGTGCCATGCATTCCTCCTGGAATGTTGTGTTAAGTATGGAGAGTTTTCAGCCCATACTCTCCCAAAAGTAGCCATAGCAACAAGGGCTCTTGTTGCTTCCTTACATTATCCATGTGTGGATCATGAAGCAATGGTGCAATGATGGACATGTGGGGTGCTCCATCAACATAGTGCAATCTAGCTCTCCCATTACACACCATGTGGGAGTTGTTTCTCCTCCCAACCCAAGATTCATACTTGAAATACATCTCAACCCAAAATACATGTGAATGCATGAGACATACTTCAAACAAGGGAAAATATTTGGACATAAGATTCAACATATAATGTCCAAACCCTCCTTGTGACAGCCATAACAACCATGCCTTCCCATTATGCAACCTTCTCTTGGAGAATGAGGCATGAGTCATGAGAATCAGAAATTTTGGGGAGTACCCACACTCACCCAACAGAAACCAGCGCAGGTTTCCTTCTCCCTGCTTCATATCAGGATATGGTAAGTGGTTTGCATGCCACTTACTTTCTGCTCTTATCACTTCACCATGACTGAAGATGAAATGTATATTTGGGGCTTTAGTGAAGCACCCATCATAGTGCATCACCTCCCCCAACTCATCAAGGAGGTGGCCATACCTGAAAACAATCTTGGCCCATAGTTGGCCATGAAGCTTATAAGGTAGAACACTCCCCTTGGGAGTTATGGCCTGCACATATAAGGTAAGAGAGCACATTAAATCATAAAATAAAATGTTACTTCCATAAATATGATTCTTACCCACAACCTCCAGCGCTGTGATGGTGTCTCCTCTGACCTCTGGTGTCTTCATTGTATCATGTTGAGGGAACACTTTGTTTTTCTTCTCATCAGGGGATTTCCCTAATGGCCCCTCTTCAAATAAGGAGGCATAAAGGCATATATCATCATGTAGATATGGATGAACTGATGTTCATGGTTCTTCCTGCCTTGTGCAACATTCTTCAGAAACATAGAGGGGTAGATATTGCCTACCCCATGAAACTCTGTAATATTCCAGGTCTCACCATTTGATAATGATGGCACATACTGCACATGGATTGTGCCACAATCTATATATGTGAGATTCTTTGAAACTCCTTGCAAAGGTGCAAGAGCTTCTCTCCTTGGTGCAACTGTCCTCACCACTTCTTCTTCTTGAGATGCTAGAGGTGCCTCTGTTATGACTGCGCTGTCAACCCTAACTCTTTCTCTAAATGTAGGAAATGTCCCATCCTCAATAGGAAACCCTAGATCTTGGTCTTCCCTTGATGGAGGAATTCCCATGTCTTCTTTTTCTTCTTCTTCAAACCTCATAAAGGTTTCACTGCATTCCTCTTCTCCTTGAAACCCTCTTGGAGTTTCACTACATCTTTCTGCTTCCAACTGTTCAACCCCCTTTGAGAGGCTCTTCTTGGATCTGAATATTGATGAGAGTAATCTCATCCTCTCCATATTGTCTACTTTATGATTGTGCTTCTCCTCAGTACTTCTCTGATAGATTGATCTCACAGGATGGGCCAGATATCAGGCTCTGATACCACTGTAATGTCCCAAATCAGTAAATGCTCATGAATCCGGCAAATGAAAATCCTTTTTCAAGAAAGCATTAACAATCAACAACTGGATTTATTCAAAAGATTGACTACAGGGGAATTTACTGGATATGTCACCTCTGAAAATAGGGTGAGATCCAGAGGCTAGCTGGCCCTCTAGCAGACTCTTTCCATAGAACTATGTCAAAGGCTAATATTTCCTTTTCAGGACTATTGACAAGCAGCTCAAGGAAAACGTTGTATAAGAAAAACCATGCAACAAAAACGTAGGTTAATGCTTGTTTCCTCTCATATGGGCTTTATGTGACTTATATATGAAATTTAAGATGAAAAAAATGAACTTAGAGACCTTAAATAGATCTCCCACAAATTAGACTAACTGAAAACTGCCGAAAGAGGAAGGTTGCAGCAAAGGGAAAATCCTTCTGCAGAATTGCATAATTTCTTCAGAAACTCAAGAGGATTCAGAAAATTATCAGATCATAGGTTATATCAGATTCATAGCTCATTATTTTTCAAAAGCTATAGCAAAAATTCCTTCCGAAAAACACCCCAGTGGGGAAAAGCACCACTAGTGACCCAGAAACGCTATTTTTCTGAGTATTAAACTACAAAAGTATAAAATAACGGTTTTTTCCCTTATATTAGACAATATAGGAGCTATATTCAAGAGGATATCAGAAACAAATACCAACAGAAAATTTAAACAGGCCTCCCATGCTCAAATAGCTAAAAATGGACAAAAACTCCAAAACATGCAAATGTCGGAGCTGCTGCAAAAGACACTGCGCAGTATATTGAATTAAATAATCATTAAATGGAGAAATAAATATTATATTACTCAATGAGTCAAAGGAACAGGATCTAATCTCCTTACAATGACATTATGATCACCCGGCAAGGGTTTTCCCACATGCAATGAAAATACAAGGAAGCAACTGCAGATATAAACTAAAATAATGTATTATGGCTATAGATCTACATGAAATGACTATATATACATTATAAATGCCTGAAATACTATTAATCAGCTCCCGGAAGAAGAATTGAGCTTCCCCTTGGGAAACTAGCTCAAAAACAATGGGGTTTTAACCCCTTCCACTGCACCTCTGAACAATAACGCAGTATCCTCAAGGGACTGCAAAAATATGGATTCCAAGTGCTTGGCCTAACACCTGAAAGTGGAAATTTCAGATCATAAGCCTCCCATAGATCTCTTGCTACAAGATCTCCAAGAAAAAGCAGGGCATTCCCGCATGAGAAAACCCTTGCACTAATAAGTGTAGCAACTTAGCTAAAAAACTAAGTATGCAGAAGTCTAAGTAGACCTCATGAAAGTATAATATTCCATCCAAACCCAAATGGCTTCCCTTCCTTCATTACATAGAAAATGAGCTTCTCCTCCAAGGGTCCCACTCCACTAGGGTTTGCTTCCTTGCAAAGCTTTCCCTCTCTAGGGTTACGCTGTCCCATTAAGTGAAGGACAACTAGATGCTGTGTGTTTTGATTTATTCAATGTGACTAAATGCATCTTCTAATAATCTTCCTTGATTGAGTCTCTTTGCCTTGCCCCTTTTCACATTTAAGGAGTCTTCAAATTGTTTTGCTGAATTTGCCTCCATTCACATTGAGCTACTTTATTCATGGATCCATTATTTTAAAGACAAGTTGAGTTGAATTGGTCAACTTAACCTTTTTCACACATGTGGATGCTTGATCTGGTTATTTCATGGCCCCTTTTCACATTGTGAGGGGTTTTTTTCATGCTTGAGTAGTTTTATTGAGCCTCCTTGCTCAATTATTCATGCACTTGAATTTATTGGCAAAAATTAATGTTCCACTTAGCTATGAGCTAAGTTGGGGACATTAAATTTTTACTGAGTATACATTAACAATAGTACCAAGAGCTTAGAACATTATTGCATATTCTCTTGCTACAATATCAAGTAATATTAAAATCCCGATGAACTCCAGTAATAAATTTGAAATTCATATCAAACATAGACCTATTTTTCTGGATAATTTAAGGTATTGGCAAGTTTTTTGGGATGAAAAAGAAATAAATATTTTTTGCAGCATGAAGGCAAATTCAAAGATTATTTTATTGATGATGTTTGTGATGTTGATGATCAAGAGATAGAAGCCCATCAGATGAATATTTTGTAGCTGAAAAATAATGTTATTCCTAGAGGTCTGATACCTTTATAAGATCCGTTCGATCAGGATGATGTGGCCAGGAAACCAACATTGAATCCTATAGAAAAGGGAGTGGAATATGTGAACATTGGAACAACAGAAAAGCCCAAGATGGTTAAGTTATCCAAGACATTGTCTCCCGAGGCAAAAAATAAGTACATTAAGTTGTTGTCTGAATTTTCTGATATTTTTGCATGGGATTATGCAAATTTGAAGGTTTGTGATAAAAATATTATTTAGCACACTATTCCCATAAAACCTGATCATAAACCCTTTAGGCAGAAGTTAAGAAGGATAAACCCAAGATTGTTTCCATCCATTGAAAAAGAGGTAAACCGATTGTACAAATCAGGTATCATTGTACCAATTAGGTTTTCTGATTGGATTTAAAATTTGGTGCCGGTAAGGAAAAATACTGGAGAGATAAGGTTATGAATATATTTTTGGAATTTGAATAAAGTATTGAAGTATATTTAAAGGATAATTACCCCCTTCCAAAGATGGACCATGTTTTGCAAAAGGTAGTTGGAGCATCACGGATGTCACTACTTGACAGTTATTCAGGTTATAATTAGATTTTGGTACATGAAGAAGACCAAGGTAAGACTGCTTTCACAACACCTTGGGGAACTTTTCAATATGTTAAAATGCCATTCAGACTCAAGAATGTAGGGGATACTTTTTAGCAGGCGATGGATATAGCCTTTTCTAATGAAAAGGATTTTTTATTGGTAGTGTATCTTGATGATTTGACAGTGTTTTCTGGTTCTGATGATCATCATTTGTATCATTTGAGATTTTTTTTCAGAAATGCAGAGTGTTCGGAATTTCTTTAAATCCGAAGAAGAGTCTTTTTTCCTTGGAGGAAGGAAAATTGCTTGGTCATATAAATTCCAAATATGGTATTCGCATTGATCCTTCCAGAGTAGAAGCCATTCAGAAGATAGAATTTCCACAGAACAAAAAGGAGATATAGGCCTTCAATGGTAAGATGATGTTAGGTCCCTATATTACTAGTATAGTCCCTTATTGTTGTTAGTGTAACCCCCTTATTATTATTATTGTTCCCTTAAATTATTATTTTTAGGTCAGCTAGGATTACATTGTGGCCCCATGGACTCCTATATATAGAAAGGAGGTTTTGTAATTTGTATCATCCAAGAATTGTTCATTCATGTAATATATTGGAGGTTTCCCCCTCGAAGTGGCTTATTTATAAGGCGTTGGTATCTCTTTTCTTCTATGTTTGGAGCTGGTTTCCCAAAATTTGGTATCAGAGCTTTGGATTCTAGGGTTTCACTGCACCAAATAGGTCATCATGACATTTTCGCTATAATTTTTTTTCTACGAAGGTTCAGAAGCTGAAATTTTTAGTGTGTGAAGCCAAAATCCTGAGGAAGCTTACCACTCACTTCTATAAAGAGGGAAGTGTTGCCACTCCTAGATTTTCACAACCTACAAGGTTGACACCACAACAATTGGAAGAAAAAAGAGAAAAAAGGCTTTGCTACAGTTGTGATAGAAAATACACTAAAGGTCATAAGTGTGCTGAGAAGAAATTATTTTACATAGATTGTGAAGAGGAAGAAATGAGTCTGACCATATCGTGTAATGCATTGGCAGGAATTACCACTCCTCAAACTCTCAAGATAGAAGGACATATTAAGAAGAAAAAGGTAATAGTGTTGATTGATTCAGGTAGTACCCATAATTTTATTCATTGTAAGGTAGCCAAGGAATTGAATTGTTTCCTATACCCAGCACCAGAATGTCAAGTGATGGTTGCAAATGGAGGAACTATAAATTGCTCTGTGAAATGCCATAATATCAAGCTAACCATGGGGGAATATGTACCGAATAGTCCAATGCTTTCCATTCCTATGGGAGGTGTTGATGTTGTACTAGGAGTACAATGGTTACAATCTTTGGGGATGGTAGATTTTAATTTTCAAGAACTTTTCTTGAAAAAATTTTCAGAAGGAAAGGATGTCAAATTACAGGGTATTGCAGGGAAGACAAGAAAGATAATAAGCTCTAATGTCATGACAAAGCTTCTAAATAAAGAACAACGAGGCGTAATTGCACAATTATGCCACTAGAACTTCCAACATCAAAATCATGTATTTCTTCAGATCTCCAAAGAGTCTTGGACAATCATTCCAAGGTGTTTGAAACTCCCAAAGGACTCCCACCTATTCGTGATCATGATCATGCTATTAATTTTATTCTAGGAAGTGTTCCTCTAAACATCAGGCCTTATAGATATCCTTATGTCCAAAAGAGTGAAATTGAACACATGATTGCAGAAATGTTAGAGGTTGGTATAATTCAACCTAGTCAAAGTTCTTTCTCTGCTCCTGTAGTATTGATACACAAGAAGAATGGATCATGGCGCATGTGTCCGAATTATAGGGAGCTCAATAAGCTCACCATTAAAGATAAATTTCCCATTCCTCTGATTGATGAATTATTGGATGAATTACATGGAGAATTTTATTTTACCAAGTTGGATCTTCATTCAGGATATCATCAAATTAGAATGAAGACTGAAGATATTCCAAAAAAAATATTTCGAACTCATGAGGGTCATTATGAATTTTTGGTCATGCCTTTTGGCCTTACCAATGCACGTTCTACATTTCAAGGGTTGATGAATTCCATTTTCAAACCCTTTCTTAGAAAATTTTTGCTAGTATTTTTTGATGATATAATAATCTATAGCAGGTCTTGGAAGGATCATGTTCAACATGTTGACAGGGTGCTCAAACTATTGCAGGAGAAACAATTATATGCAAAACATCCAAATGTTTCTTTGGAGTACAAGAGGTGCAATATCTGGGTCATATTGTATCTCATGAGGGTGTTAAGGTAGACCTTAACAAAATTAAAGCCATTAAGGAATGGAAAGTCCCCACAACCATAAAGCAGTTGCGAGGATTTCTCGGGTTAACAGGGTATTAGCGTAAGTTTGTTAAGAATTATGGGAGAATAGCAGCACCTCTAACAAAATTATTGAAGAAAGATGCATTTTCATGGACTCCTAAAGCAACTAAGGCCTTTGAACATCTTAAATAAACAATGTTCCTAGCACCGGTCTTAGCTACACCAGATTTCACAAAAACCTTTATTGTGGAATGTGATGCCTCAGGAAATGGAATTGGTGTTGTTTTAATGCAAGAAGGAAGACCCATTGCTTTTGAAAGTCATCCAATCAAAGGAAAGTATTTACATAAATTTATTTATGACAAGGAAATGTTAGCAATATTGCATTCACTAAAGAAATGGTGAAATTACCTAATGGGAAGACACTTCAAGGTAAAAACTGATCATGATAGTCTTAAACATTTTTTGGAACAAATACTATCTTCATAAGAGCAGCAAAAATGGGTCACAAATATGTTGGGTTATGACTTTGAAATAATCTACAAAAAAGGGAAGCTAAATTTTGTTGCAGATGCACTCTCAAGAAAGAATGAAGAGGTGGAAGCATTTCTTTGAGCCTTATATATTATCCAAATAGATTGGATAGCTGAAGCAAGGGATGAATGGAAGAAGAACGAAGAAGTGTGGACACTCATTCAAAAGCTGCAGAAAGATCCTAGTAAATCTGATACATTTAGTTGGAAAAATGATTCCTTATGGTACAAAGATCGCTTATATCTTTGTAAGAATTCCCAACTAAAACACAAAGATTCTTTTGGAATTTCACACTTGTCCTTTAGGAGGACACTTCAGGATTTTTAAAAACTTACCACAGGGTGAAGAAAGAATTTTTTTGGGATGGCCTTAAATCTGATATTCAAAATTTTGTGGCGGAATTTTTGGTTTGCCAGCAGAATACAGTTGAGAAAATTAAGGCCCTGTGTCTTCTACAACCTTTATCCATTCCAAGTCAACGTTGGGAGGATATTTCAATGGATTTATTCACGAGTTTACCTAAGTCCAAAGGAAAGAGTGTCATCATGGTGGTAGTTGATAGACTTACCAAGTATGCAAACTTTTGTGCATTATCTCATCCATTTAAAGCAAGTACAGTTGCTACTACATTTATGGACACAATTCAAAAGCTACATGGAAACCCAAGGGTTATTATGAGCGACAGAGATCCCATTTTTAATTTTTACTGCAAATTTTTGGACGGAGTTAATTTCTTGTTTTGGTACTTAATTAGCTCATAGATCATCTTATCATCCTCAATCTGATGGTCAAACTGAGATAGTAAATAAATTTCTGGAAGGATATATTTGCTGTTTTGTATCTGATAAACAAACACAATGGGTCAAGTGGTTACCTCTTGTTGAATGGTGGTATAACACTTCCTTCCATACCGCAACAAAAATGACCCCATTTATGGCACTTTATGGATATCATCCACTGTCCATCACATAATCTTTAAGAGAAAATTTGAAGGTTCAAGAAGTGGAAGATCACATCGAACATCAACAAGAAGTTCTCCAACTCCTAAAGGATAACCTGAATTTGGCACAAAATCGAATGAAACAACAAGCAGATCAACATCGCAGTGAAAGAAGTTTTGATGTAGGAGACTGGGTATTTTTACGGCTACAACCGTACAAACAAATGTCCCTCAAGCAATCTAAGAAGGATAATAAATTATCGCCAAATTAGTCTGGTCCTTAAAAGGTGTTGCAGAAGATTGGTACTATGGCATACAAATTGGAGCTTCCTGCTTCTTCACGAGCGCATCCAGTTTTCCATGTTTCATGCTTAAATAAGGTTATAGGTGAAAATCTTCCAGTTCAAACAATTTTTCCAAAACTTGATGAGGAAGGAAAAATAATATTGGAACCTAAAGCAATCACGGAAACAAGAAATCAACAGCTACGAAATCGATCAATTTCAGAGTATCTCATCAAGTGGAAGAACTTACCCTCTGAAGATTCTACATGGGAGGATGAGAATTTTATACAGAAGCACCCAGAGCTACTCAAGTGTTGAGGACAACACTTTTTTGAAGGAGAGGGGCATGTTAGGTCCCTATATTACTAGTATAGTCCCTTATTGTTGTTAGTGTAACCCTCTTATTGTTATTATTGTACCCCTGTAACCCCCATATTGTTATTATTGTGCCCTTAAATTATTATTGTTAGGTCGGCTAGGATTACATTGTGGCCCCACTAGGATTACATTATGGCCCCATGGACTCCTATATATAGAAAGGAGTTTTTGTAATTTGTATCATCCAATAATTGTTCATTCATTTCATGTATTAGAGGTTTCCCCCTCGAAGTGGCTTATTTCTAAGGCATTGATATCTCTTTTCTTCTATTTTTGGAGTTGGTTACCCAATAGATGAATTTCTTATGCAGATTTGTCCAAAATTTAGCTGAGCATTTGGGAGAAATAACTAATATGTTGAAGAAGGACAGTAGTGTAAAATAGAACTATTGTACTTCTATTCAAAGGGAAATGGAAACATCTTCCCCTTTGACAGAGAAAGAGACAGATCAAACTATTTATAAACAGTCAGTCTCTGAAACTTTTTGCAAAACAAACACTCTTGCCCATTCACATAGAGAACTTTGTTGTAGAGATTTAGAAAGTTCTTTTGTGGATCAGAATGAAGAAGGACCTACTGATATCCCAATATGTTTGACTGATGAAAATGTTTATTCTAATAAATTTTCAAACTTCAATCAGTATTATGATGATGATGATTTCCAAGAAGAAACTAATCATGCAGGGCAACCAGCATTTGATTGGTGTTATGAGTTTCACCATCATCAACTTGAAAGCTGCAATCATCCTTTTCGATCCATCATAAAAATCTTTCACTTAATTGGGAATCAGCAGCCTTTCAACTCAGAAGGTGAAGAGAAGAGTAATGAAGAAATTTTTGAGCAAGAGGAAACCATTGAATACACCCCCACTGAAGAATATAATAACCTCTTCATAGAGTTCAGCCCACTGAATCCAAGCATACCAGGGCTACAAGAGGACGACACTGCCAAATATGATGAGTCCTCCAGTTCAGATGATGATAAAGAAGAGGGAGAGAAACATATAGAAGACTATCCTACTATGGATATACCCTCTTTTCAAGAAGAAACTTCTCCTATCATTGATATCAATCTGCCATTCAAAGAACCTGAATTTATATAAGAAGAAAAGAAGGCAGCCCAATGGATGAGGCATTGATCAGCCTCCCAAAGAAATGCAAATATGAAGTTCTTGATGCCTTCAAGAAGGCACCATCCCCAAGTGGAGCCACTGTTGGCCACCTATAAAAATTTTTCTATCAAAAGGTGGCCAAAACATTTTTCAGCCTTCAAGAGATAGTTTCATTGCCAAAATGTTATCTCTTGAAGCCTCTAGAAGATCTCATGCCCATGTTTAAAAATCTTCACCGCAGTTTCCCTTCAGAACTCACAAATTCTGTTGAAAATTCTACGAGAAATACTACTACAAAATCCCCTTTATCCCCTTCCTCCATTCAGAAACTAACCTTCATTTTTATTCTCCTTTTCCGCATCATTTTCCTTTGATTTCCATTTTTCCTCATTTCCCCTTCATATAATCTGCCTTGTATAGTTTAAAACTCCTTTTTAAACTATATCGAAACCCTCCGAAGCCTTGAAAACCATTGAAAATCTATCAAAAAACCCATTTACCCAAAGTATTGGTCTAAATATTCCGAAGTTATGTTTTTTAAATGAAATGGTTAGATCAAAAAGACTCGATGCGCAATCGCATCGGAGAAATCCAAATGGGTTGATTTGAAGACCGCATCAAAAGTTCCGATGTGATTGAGTACCATATATATAAGCCCTGGACCTTTATCGTTTCATATAATCAAAGGCCCCGCAATCGAGCACCAGCCATTTCATATATATATTTTTCCCTGATCCACCAAGACTTTTTTTTATTAAAAACTTTGGGTTTGATAAAGTGTTAAAAGGTTTTTCCGCTGGTGCATAATCCACCGTTGATCTTAAACCGATCGAATAGCCCGCGAAAAATCGCATCAGAGTTTCAATCGCATGTATTTGATTTGTCCCCCCGATCGGCCACCCCTCCGATTCACTCTCCGCCGTTGATCTGATCTGCAGATCGAACGGCCAGCACTCAATCGCATCACAAAGTTTCATCACACACATTTTTTTGGTTCCCACGATCGGTCATCCCTCCGATTCACTCCTCGCCGTTGATTTGATCTGCAGATCGAACAACCAGCGCTCAATCGCATCGCAAAGTTTCATCACATGCGTTTTGTTGGTTCCCCCGATCAGTCATCCCTCCGATTTTCTCCCCGCCATTGATCTAATCCTTAGATCAACGGTCATCGCTCAATCGCATCGGCCCTCCCGATCGCGCAATCTCATCGACAATTTCCATCAGACCCTTTTTCTCTCCCCGCTGATTGCGATCCTCCGATTGGATCTCGACCGTCCATGTGTCTAGATCGGACGGCCCAGATCTTTCCCGCCTGCTTTCATTGCCTTTCGCCCTTCCATTTTATGTTTTTGATTAATTCCCACCGTCGATCTCCGCGCAATCAACGGATCTGATTTGTTCCTTTCCTCCACTCTCTTCTGATCGCTTCTAAATGAATCCTGACCATTGGATGATGCCATCCAACGGCCCTGCTCTCTTCCCATGCCTCTGAAGCAGTTTAACCAAAAACGCGGGATTTTATAATGTAGTTCTGTATTTTGCAGGTTTGAAATGGTTTTCCGTTATAATGAAGAAAGACTGAAGGCCGGGAATGACAATTCTCGTGCCTTTGATTCATCAAAGAGAACCCTTCACTCGGCTCAAAATCAGTGTCTCGTCAATGTTTCATGAGGCATTGTTGCCGCATGAGCCCTGCGCGGCCTGCACATCAACAAGACACAACAATACATAAAAGAAACAAAGAGTATCAGTGTCGAAGACAAAACATATCAGAACAGAAGACCGAAGACACAGACCGAGCGTGATCTATCCTAAAACATAGATCTCAAGTAACTTAAAGGTGTTTTAGGAAAATACGAAGACAACTGTCGATTCGAGAAATCATCTGCCGACTAAAAGCAGAGGCCAATCGAACCCTCTCCAGTTCCTAAAGGCACCTGCAGCCTCACGAAAATCAAAGACAACCGAAAAATTAATACTAATCAAGGATCTTATCTCTAAATTGTCGGAAAAACTATTTTAAAGATTAAAGAACAGCCCAGAAGCTAATATTTTTTATCATTGGACCTCAGGGAGCAGCAACAGAGTTACTTCAATGTGACACCGAGCATCCAAAGTCAACAAAATATCCCACCGAGTTTAATCCTAAGTGTAAATCAATTAATGCAGATAAACACCTGTGAATTTCTTCATTGAGGCCCTCAAAGGCCGAAGAGTCATAAATCTGTATTAATTGATCCAGGAGATCTTTTATCAAATCCCACCTCCTCATTCTTCTATAAATACTTCTGTAGAAGATGAGAAAATGTTGGTCTATGGACATCTGAATGTATGTAATAGTTATTCTGAAGCTACTGATGCCCTGTTTGCAACTTAAAGATACATAAGCTGATATGAGAAGTTTGAAGTTGTAGAGACCCACCGGGCTTGCTGATTGTAACTGGTTTGAACATCAAATACAAGCTGCTGATTTATGAGATCCTGATTTGTGTCAATGGTGATGTGTTCCTCACTGTCAATTGTTATTTTCTTTAATTTTTTCACTCTGTCCATTTCCTCTAATAGAGAGCAGCAAACGTAGAGCTAGGATTTACTCTGAACAGTACCCTACTCTTACTGAAAGCTTTATTTTCTATGTTTTCTCCATTCAAACGTTCTCTTTGAAGAGTATATTAATGCAGGTCAGTTTAAAATTACTTTCCTGATATAGATTTCTCTTTAAAACGAGTCTTTTTTTTGGGTTTTCCTTAGAGTGTATTAAAGCAGGTTGGTTTAAAATAACTTGCCTAATCTAAATCGCTCTTTGTGATTGTTATCGGTGGTTTTCTTATTGAATATGCTGAAATCAGGGTAGTTTATAAGCACTTACCTGATCTTAAGCTATTCCAACTGTTTTTACAAAATGTTTTCTAACTGAAAGTACTTCAATGCAGGCTATTCTAAAAGCACTAATCTGATCTCAGAATACTTTTATGTTTTTCCTTAAGTACATGCTAAAGCAAGATACCTTAAAAGAACTTACTTGATCTTAGGCTATTCACTGTTCTTCATTTGATTGTTTTCCATTTTCTATCTGTTTCATTCCATAGAATCACTTTAAGAGATCCTTTGACATAAGTGAATTGCCCCATTGATCCTTCTTGAACCTTCTTGTCCAATTAAAATCCTCCTATGACTCCATAGCCAAATGGATTAAAACTGTTTTCTATCTTTTCTGTCAGCCAAATCATTCGTTCACTTGCAGACATCTTCACCCTTTATTTTGAACTACCTTCACCTTCATCATGTCTTCGCCCAACCAAAAACAAACAAACAAAACTCATGCTCTTCATAACTAGCCTAATATCACATTCCAGCTTTTAAATATCACATCTTTAAACTCATTTATAGAGAGATCCCTCTCTGGATTCAGGAGGGCTATATCCTTGAATCCCAAAGCGGTTCCCCTGCAGTTGGAATTTTGGCAATCTTTCTAATTACAGGGTGCTAACATAATGGCGACTCCACTAGGGAATTTTTGAGTTCATAGTTGCTTGGAAATATTTTATAGACTCTTTAGTTTTCCATACAACCACAGAAATTCAGAAAAACCAAAAAATATTTTAGATTGGAATCTAATAAACATGGTGGTGGACCATAAAACCTTTTACTTTTGAAAAGAGCTAAAAACTTCCACTTGGTGACTCCACATTCTGAAACTCCCAGAAGACCAAATGACTTCGCTGGTAGAAGACCCTGAACTGATTGACCTGACATAGTGACCTATTTCTTCATTTACAAATATGATTCCAACAATACAACGAAGATATGCCCCAATGAGTAGAGATCATATCCCTGGGTTTCCACATAAGATGCCCCGGGTGAATTGGGATGACAACCTGCCTGTTTTTCAAGGTGAAAAGTTTGATGACCCTCTGTTACATCTCATCAAATTTCATATACATGTATGGAGGTTGAAATTTTAATGGCATGAAGACTGCCTAATGAAAATGTTCATGTTAACATTAGAAGGAAAAGCTAAGGATTGGTATGAATAATTAAGATCTAGTAGTTTGTTTTCTTTAAGAGACCTTGAATATGTGTTCTATGAGAACTATAAAGAAAACACTACATCGTTATCATTGGGTGCAATATATTATGATCCATCACAAAACATCACCCAACACATTATAGATAATGAGGAAGCTTTGGAAGAGATGCATCCTGAAGATATTTTAACATCCATTCATGAGTTTAATCTCCTATTGAAAAATTTTAAGAACATAGATGAATCAGTTGAGGAAGTGATGACCCAAGAAATAAAGAACATCCCTCAAGATATCCTTGGAAACTCAGATATTGATTCATCATCGATTATAGTTGAGGCTCAAGAAGACATTCAACCTCAAAATCAGTCTTAACAAGAGACAGAGAACTGTTGTACTTCTGTTCAAAGGGACATGGAAACATATTCCCCTTTGACAGAGAAAGAGACAGATCAGACTATTTATAAACAGTCAGTCTCTGAAATTTTTTGCAAAACAAACACTCTTGCCCATTCACATAGAGAAATTTTTTGTAAAGATTTAGAAACTTCTTTTGTGGATCAGAATGAAGAAGGACCTAATGATATCCCAATATGTTTGACTGATGAAAATGTTTATTCTAATAAATTTTCAAACTTCAATCAGTCTTATGATGATGATGATTTCCAAGCAGAAACTAATCATGCAGGGAAACCAGCTTTTGATTGGTGTTATGAGTTTCACCATCATCAACTTGAAAGCCGCAATCATCCTTTTCGATCCATCATAAAAAGCTTTCACTTAATTAGGAATCAGCAGCCTTTCAACTCAGAAGGTGAAGAGAAGAGTAATGAAGAAATTTTTGAGCAAGAGGAAACCATTGAATACACCCCCACTCAAGAATATAATAACCTCTTCACAGAGTTTAGCCCACTGAATCCAAGCATACCAGGGCTACAAGAGGACAACACTGCCAAATATGATGAGTCCTCCAGTTCAGATGACGATAAAGAAGAGGGAGAGAAACAGATAGAAGACTATCCTACTATGGATATACCCTCTTTTCAAGAAGAAACATCTCCTATCATTGATATCAATCTGCCATTAAAAGAACCTGAATTTATATAAGAAGAAAAGAAGGTAGCCCAATGGATGAGGCATTGATCAGCCTCCCAGAGAAATGCATATCTGAAATTCTTGATGCCTTCAAGAAGGCACCATCCCCAAGTGGAGCCACTGTTGGCCACCTATAAAATTTGTTCTATCAAAAGGTGGCCAAAACATTTTTCAGCCTTCAAGAGATAGTTTCATTGCCAAAATGTTATCTCTTGAAGCCTCTGGAAGATCTCATGCCCATGTTTAAAAATCTTCACCGCAGTTTCCCTTCAGAACTCACAAATTCTGCTGAAAATTCTACAAGAAAGACTGCTACAAAATCCCCTTTATCCCCTTCCTCCATTCAGAAACTGACCTTCATTTTTATTCTCTTTTTCCCCATCATTTTCCTCTGATTTCTATTTTTCCTCATTTCCCCTTAATATAATCCGCTTTGTATAGTTTAAAACTCCTTTTTAAACTATATCGAAACCCTCCGAACCCTTGAAAACCATTGAAAATCTATCAAAAAACCCATTTACCCAAAGTTTTGGTCTAAATATGCCGAGTTATGTTTTTTAAATGAAATGTTTAGATAAAAAAGACCCGATGTGCAATCACATCGGAGAAATCCAAATGGGTTGATTGAAAGACCGCATCAAAATTTTCGATGCGATTGAGTCCCATATATATAAGCCCTGGACCTTTATTGTTTCATATAATAAAAGGCCCCGCAATCGGGCGCCAGCCATTTCATAAATATATATTCCGCCCCGATCCACCAAAACTTTGTTTTATTAAAAAATTTGGGTTTGATAAAGTGTTAAAAGGTTTTTCCGTTGGTGCATAATCCACCGTTGATCTTAAACCGATCAAACGGCTCGCGCAAAATCGCATTGGAGTTTCAACCACATGTATTTGATTTGTCCCCTCGATCGTCCACCCCTCCGATTCACTCTCCTCCATCGATCTGATCTGTAGATCGAATGGGCAACGCTCAATCGCATCGCAAAGTTTCATCACACGCGTTTTGTTGGTTCCCCAGATCGGTCATCCCTTCGATTCGCTCCCCGCAGTTGATCTGATCTGCAAATCGAATGGCCAGCGCTCAATCACATTGCAAAGTTTCATCACACGCATTTTGTTGGTTCCCCCGATTGTTCATCCCTTCGATTCGCTTCCCGTCGTTGATCTGATCCTCAGATCAACGGTCATCACTCAATCACATCGGCCCTCCCGATCGTGCAATCACATCGGCAATTTCCATCGCACCCTTTTTCTCTCCCTGCCGATTGCGATCCTCCGATTGGATCTAGACCGTCCATGTGTCTAGATCGGACGGCCCAGATCTTTCCCGCCTACTTTCATTGCCTTTCGCCCTTCCATTTTATGTTTTTGATTCATTCCCACCGTCGATCTCTGTGCAATCAACAGATCTGATTTGTTCCTTTCCTACACTCTCTTCTGATCGCCTCTAAATGAATCCCGACCATTGGATGATGCCATCCAACAGCCCTGCTCTCTTCCCACACCTATGAAGCAATTTATCCCAAAACGCAGGATTTTATAATGTGGTTCTGTATTTTGCAGGTTTGAAATGGTTTTCCGTTATAATGAAGAAAGACTGAAGGCCGGGAATGATGATTCCCGTGCCTTTGATTCATCAAAGAGAACCCTTCGCTCGGCTCAAAATTAGCATCTCGTCAATGTTTCATGAGGCATCGATGCCACATGAGCCCTGCGCAGCCTGCACATCAACAAGACACAGCAATACATAAAAGAAACAAAGAGTATCAGTGTCGAATACAAAACATATCAGAACAGAAGACCGAAGACACAAACCGAGCGTGATTAGTCCTAAAACACAGATCTCAAGTAACTTAAAGGTGTTTTAGGAAAAGACGAAGACAACTGTCGATTCGAGAAAGCCTCCGTCGACCGAAAGCAGAGGCCAATCAAACCCTCTCCAGTTCCTAAAGGCACCTGCAGCCTCACAGAAATCAAAGACAGCCGAACAATTAATAATAATCAAGGATCTTATCTATAAATTGTCGGCAAAACTATTTTAAAGATTAAAGAACAACCCAGAAGCTAATATTTTCTATCATTGGACCTCGGGGAGCAGCAACAGAGTTACTTCAATGTGACACCGAGCCTCCAAAGTAAACAAAAGCTCCCACCGAGCTTAATCCTAAGTGTAAATCAATTAATTCAGATAAACACCTGTGAATTTCTTCATTGAGGCCCTCAAAGGCCGAAGAGTCATCAATCTTTATTAATTGATCCAGGAGATCTTTTATCAAATCCCACCTCCTCATTCTTCTATAAATACTTCTGTAGAAGATGAGAAAATGTTGGTCTCTGGACATCTGAATGTATGTAATAGTTATTCTGAAGCTACTGATGCCTTGTTTGCAACTTAAAGGTACATAAGCTGATATGAGAAGTTTGAAGTTGTAGAGACCCACCGAGCTTGCTGATTGTAACTGGTTTGAACATCAAATACAAGATGTTGATTTATGGGATCCTGATTTGTGTCAACGGTGATGTGTTCCTCACTGTCAATTTTTATTTTCTTTAATGTTTTCACTCTGTCCATTTCCTCTAATAGAGAGCAACAAACGTAGAGCTAGGATTTACTCTGAACATTACCCTGCTCTTACTGAAAGCTTTATTTTCTATGTTTTCTCCATTCGAACGTTCTCTTTGAAGAGTATATTAATGCAGGTCGGTTTAAAATTACTTGCCTGATCTAGATTTCTCTTTAAAATGAATATTTTTTTTTGGTTTTTCCATAGAGTGTATTAAAGCAGGTTGGTTTAAAAGCACTTGCCTGATCTAAATCGCTCTTTGTGATTGTTATCCGTGGTTTTCTTATTGAATATGCTGAAAGCAGGGTAGTTTAGAAGCACTTACCTGATCTTAATCTATTCCAACTTTTTTTACAAAAAAAATTCTAACTGAAAGTACTTCAATGCAGGCTACTTTAAAAGCACTAACTTGATCTCAGAATAATTTTATGTTTTTCCTTAAGTACATGCTGAAGCAAGATAGTTTAAAAGAACTTACTTGATCTTAGGATGTTCACTATTCTTCATTTGATTGTTTTCCATTTTCTATCTGTTTCATTCCATAGAATCACTTTAAGAGATCCTTTGACATAAGTGACTTGCCCCATTGATCCTTCTTGAACCTTGCTATCCAATTAAAATCCTCCTATGACTCCGTAGCCCAATGGGTTAAAACTGTTTTCTATCTTTTCTGTCAGCCAAATCATTCCTTCACTGGCAGACATCTTCACCCTTTATTTTGAACTACCTTCACCTTCATGATGTCTTCGCCCAACCAAAAACAAACAAACAAAAATCATGCTCTTCATAACTAGCCTAATATCACATTCCAGCTTTTAAAGATCACATCTTTAAACTCATTTATAGAGAGATCCCTCTTTGGATTCAGGAGGGATAGATCCTTGAATCCCAAAGCGGTTTGATGTTCTCCTGCAGTTGGAATTTTGCCAATCTTGCTAATTACAGGGTGCTAACATAATGGCGACTCCACTGGGGAATTTTTGAGTTCATAGTTGCTTGGCCAACTTTTATAGACTCTTTAGTTTTCCATACAACCACAGAAACTCAAAAAAACCCAAAAATATTTCAGATTGGAATCTAATAAACATGGTGGTGGACCATAAAACCTTTTACCTCTAAAAAGAGCTAAAAACTTCCACTTGGCGACTCCACATTTTGAAACTCCCAGAAGACCGAATGACTCCGCTAGTAGAAGACCCTGAACTGATTGACCAGAAACAATGACCTCTTTCTTGATTTACAAATATGATTCCAAGAATACAACGAAGATATGCCCCAATGAGTAGAGATCATATCCCTGGTTTTCCACATAAGATGCCCTAGGTGAATTGGGATGACAACCTGCCTGTTTTTCAAGGTGAAAAGTTTGATGACCCTCTGTTACATCTCATCAAATTTCATATACATGTATGGAGGTTGAAAGCTGAATGGCATGAAGACTGCCTAATGAAAATTTTCATGTTAACATTAGAAGGAAAAGCTAGGGATTGGTATGAATGCTTAAGATCTAGTAGTTTGTTTTCTTTAAGAGACCTTGAATATGTGTTCTATGAGAACTATAAAGAAAACACTACATCATTATCATTAGGGGTAATATATTATGATCCACCACAAAACATCACCCAACACATTATAGATAATGAGGAAGCTTTGGAAGAGATGCATCCTGAAGATCTTTTAACAACCATTCATGAGTTTAATCTCCTATTGAAAAATTTTAAGAACATAGATGAATCAGTTGAGGAAGAGATGATCCAAGAAATAAACAACATCCCTCAAGATATTCCTGGAAACTCAGATATTGATTCATCATCCCTTATAGCCGAGGCTCAAGAAGACATCCAGCCTCAAAATCAGTCTTTGCAAGAGATAGAGAACTGTTGTATTCCTGTTCAAAGGAACATAGAAACATCTTCCCCTTGGACAGAAGAAGAGATAGATCAGACTATTAATAAACAGCCAGTCTCTGAAAATTTTTGCAAAACAAACACTCTTGCCCATTCACATAGAGAACTTTGTTGTACAGATTTAGGAAGTTCTTTTGAGGATCAGAATGAAGAAAGACCTATTGATATCCCAATATGTTTGACTAATGAAAATGTTTATTCTAATAAATTTTCAAGCTTCAATCAGTCTTATGATGATGATTATTTCCAAGCAGAAACTAATCATGCAGGGCAACCAACATTTGATTGGGGTTATGAGTTTCACCATCATTAGCTTGAGAGCCGCAATAATCCTTTTCTATCCATCATAAAAAGCTTTCACTTAATTGGGAATCAGCAGCCTTTCAACTCAGAAGGTGAAGAGAAGAGTAATGAAGAAATTTTTGAGCAAGAGGAAACCATTGAATACACCCCCACTCAAGAATATAATAACCTCTTCACAGAGTTTAGCTCACTGAATCCAAGCATACCAGGGCTACAAGAGGACAACACTGCCAAATATGATGAGTCCTCCAGTTCAGATGATGATAAAGAAGAGGGAGAGAAACAGATAGAAGACTATCCTACTATGGATATACCCTCTTTTCAAGAAGAAACTTCTCCTATCATTGATATCAATCTGCCATTCAAAGAACCTGAATTTATATAAGAAGCAAAGAAGGCAGCCCAATGGATGAGGCATTGATCAGCCTCCCAGAGAAATGCATATCTGAAGTTCTTGATGCCTTCAAGAAGGCACCATCCCCAAGTGGAGCCACTATTGGCCACCTATAAAATTTTTTCTATCAAAAGGTGGCCAAAACATTTTTTAGCCTTCAAGAGATAGTTTCATTGCCAAAATGTTATCTCTTGAAGCCTCTGGAAGATCTCATGCCCATGTTTAAAAATCTTCACCACAGTTTCCCTTCAAAACTCACAAATTCTGCTGAAAATTCTACAAGAAAGACTGCTGCAAAATCCCATTTATCCCCTTCCTCCATTCAGAAACTAACCTTCATTTTTATTCTCTTTTTCCCCATCATTTTCCTCTAATTTCTGTTTTTCCTCATTTCCCCTTCATATACTCCGCTTTGTATAGTTTAAAACTCCTTTTTAAACTATATCGAAACCCTCCGAACCCTTTAAAACCATTGAAAATCTATCAAAAAACCCATTTACCCAAAGTTTTGGTCTAAATATGTCGAGTTATGTTTTTTAAATGAAATGTTTAGATCAAAAAGACCCGATGTGCAATCACATCGGAGAAATCCAAATGGGTTGATTGAAAGACCGCATCAAAATTTTCGATGCGATTGAGTCCCATATATATAAGTCCTGGACCTTTATCGTTTCATATAATCAAAGGCCCCGCAATCGGGCGCCAGCCATTTCATATATATATTCTGCCCCGATCCACCAAAAATTTGTTTTATTAAAAACTTTGGGTTTGATAAAGTGTTAAAAGGTTTTTCTGCTGGTGCCTAATCCACCGTTGATCTTAAACCGATCGAACGGCCAGCGCAAAATCGCATTGGAGTTTCAATCGCATGTATTTGATTTGTCCCCCCGATTAGCCACCCCTCTGATTCACTATCTGCCGTCGATCTGATCTGCAGATCGAATGGCCAGCACTCAATCGCATCGCAAAGTTTCATCACACGCATTTTTTTGGTTCCCTCGATTGGTCATCCCTCCGATTCGCTCCCCGCCATTGATCTGATCTGCAGATCGAACGGCCAGTGCTCAATCGCATCGCAAAGTTTCATCACACGCATTTTTTTGGTTCCCCCAATTGGTCATCCCTCCGATTCGCTCCCCACCATTGATCTGATCCTAAGATCAACGGTAATCGCTCAATCACATCGGCTCTCTCGACCGCACAATCGCATCAGCAATTTCCATCGCACCCTTTTTCTCTCCCCACCAATTGCGATCCTCCAATTGGATCTGGACTGTCCATGTGTCTAGATCGGACAACCCAGATCTTTCCCTCCTACTTTTATTGCCTTTCGCCCTTCCATTTTATGTTTTTGATTAAATACCACCGTCGATCTCCGCGCAATCAACTGATCCGATTTGTTCCTTTCCTCCACTCTCTTCTGATTGCTTCTAAATGAATCCTGACCATTGGATGATGCCATCCAACGGCCCTGCTCTGTTCCCATGCCTCTAAAGCAGTTTAACCCAAAACATAGGATTTGATAATGTAGTTTTGTATTTTGCAGGTTTGAAATGGTTTTCTGTTATAATGAAGAAAGACTGAAGGCTGGGAATGACGATTCCCGTGCCTTTGATTCATCAAAGAGAACCCTTCGCTCAGCTCAAAATCAACGTCTCGTCAATGTTTCATGAGGCATCGATGCCACATGAGCCCTGCGCGGCCTGCACATCAACAAGACACAACAATACATAAAATAAACAAAGAGTATCAGTGTCGAAGACAAAACATATCAGAACAGAAGACCGAAGACACAAACCGAGCGTGATTTGTATTAAAACACAGATCTCAAGTAACTTAAAGGTGTTTTAGGAAAAGACAAAGACAACTGTCGATTCGAGAAAGCCTCCGCCGACTGAAAGTAGAGGCCAATCGAACCCTCTCCAGTTCCTAAAGGCACCTACAGCCTCACAGAAATCAAAGACAGTCGAACAATTAATACTAATCAAGGATCTTATCTCTAAATTGTCGGCAAAACTATTTTAAAGATTAAAGAACAACCCAGAAGCTAATGTTTTCAATCATTGGACCTCAGGGAGCAACAACAAAGTTATTTCAATGTGACACCGAGCCTCCAAAGTCAAAAAAAGCTCCCACCGAGCTTAATCCTAAGTGTAAATCAATTAATGCAGATAAACACCTGTGAATTTCTTCATCGAGGCCCTCAAATGCCGAAGAGTCATCAATCTGTATTAATTGATCCAAGAGATCTTTTATCAAATCCCACCTCCTCATTCTTCTATAAATACTTCTATAGAAGAAGAGCAAATTTTGGTCTCTGGACATCTTAATGTATGTAATAGTTATTCTGAAGCTACTGATGCCCTGTTTGCAACTTAAAGATACATAAGCTGATATGAGAAGTTTGAAGTTGTAGAGACCCACCGGGCTTGCTGATTGTAACTAGTTTGAACATCAAATACAAGCTGCTGATTTATGGGATCCTGATTTGTGTCAATGGTGATGTGTTCCTCACTATCAATTGTTATTTTCTTTAATTTTTTCACTCCGTCCATTTCCTCTAATAGAGAGAAAAAAACGTAGAGCTAGGATTTACTCTGAACAGTACCTTGCTCTTACTGAAAGCTTTATTTTCTTTGTTTTCTCCATTCAAACGTTCTCTTTGAAGAGTATATTAATGCAGGTCGGTTTAAAAGTACTTTCCTGATCTAGATTTCTCTTTAAAACGAGTTTTTTTTTTGGGTTTTCCTTAGAGTGTATTAAAGCAGGTTGGTTTAAAAGCACTTGCCTGATCTAAATCGCTCTTTGTGATTGTTATCTATGGTTTTATTATTAAATATGCTAAAATCAGGGTAGTTTAGAAGCACTTACCTGATCTTAAGCTATTCCAACTGTTTTTACAAAAAAAATTCTAACTAAAATTACTTCAATGCAGGCTAGTTTAAAAGCACTAACCTGATCTCAGAATACTTTTATGTTTTTCCTTAATTACATGCTGAAGCAAGATAGTTTAAAAGCACTTACTTGATCTTAGGCTGTTCACTATTCTTCATTTGATTGTTTTCCATTTTCTATCTGTTTCATTCCATAGAATCACTTTAAGAGATCCTTTGACATAAGTAACCTGCCCCATTGATCCTTCTGAACCTTGCTATCCAATTAAAATCCTCCTATGAATCCATAACCCAATGGGTTAAAACTATTTTCTGTCTTTTCTGTCAGCCAAATCATTCCTTCACTAGCAAACATCTTCACCCTTTATTTTGAACTACCTTCACCTTCATCATGTCTTTGCCCAACCAAAAACAAACAAACAAAACTCATGCTCTTCATAACTAGCCTAATATCACATTCCAGCTTTTAAAGATCACATATTTAAACTCATTTATAGAGAGATCCCTCTCTGGATTTAGGAGGGCTAGATCCTTGAATCCCAAAGCGGTTTGATGTTCCCATGCAGTTGGAATTTTTCCAATCTTGCTAATTACAGGGTGTTAACATAATGGCAACTCCATTGGGGAATTTTTGAGTTCATAGTTGCTTGGCCAGCTTTTATAGACTCTTTAGTTTTCCATACAACAACAGAAACTCAGAAAAACCCAAAAATATTTCAGATTGGAATCTAATAAACATGGTGGTGGACCATAAAACCTTTTACCTCTCAAAAGAGCTAGAAAAATTCCACTTAGCGACTCCACATTCTGAAACTCCCAGAAGACCAAATGACTCCGCTGGTAGAAGACCCTGAACTGGTTGACCAGAAAAAGTGACCTCTTTCTTGATTTATAAATATGATTCCAAGAATACAACGAAGATATGCCCCAATGAGTAGAGATCATATCCCTGGGTTTCCACATAAGATGCCCCAGGTGAATTGGGATGAAAACCTGCCTGTTTTTCAAGGTGAAAATTTTGGTGATCCTCTATTACATCTCATCAAATTTCATATACATGTATGGAATTTGAAAGTTGAATGGCATGAAGACTGCCTAATGAAAATGTTCATGTTAACATTAGAAGGAAAAGCTAGGGATTGGTATGAATGCTTAAGATCTAGTAGTTTGTTTTCTTTAAGAGACCTTGAATATGTGTTCTATGAGAACTATAAAGAAAACACTACATCATTATCATTGGGTGATATATATTATGATCCATCACAAAACATCATGCAACACATTATAGATAATGAGGAAGATTTGGAAGAGATTCATCCTGAAGATCTTTTAACAGTCATTCATGAGTTTAATCTCCTATTGAAAATTTTTAAGAACATAGATGAATCAGTTGAGGAAGAGATGACCCAAGAAATAAATAACATCCCTCAAGATATCCCTAGAAACTTAGATATTGATTCATCATCCCTTATAGCTGAGGCTCAAGAAGACATTCAGCCTCAAAATCAGTCTTCACAAGAGACAAAGAACTGATGTACTTCTTTTCAAAGGTACATGGAAACATCTTCCCCTTTGAAAGAAAAAGAGACAGATCAAAATATTTATAAACAGTCAGTCTCTGAAACTTTTTGCAAAACAAACACTCTTGCCCATTCACATAGAGAAATTTTTTGTACAGATTTAGAAATTTCTTTCGTGGATCAGAATGAAGAAGGACCTACTGATATCCCAATATGTTTGACTGATGAAAATGTTTATTCTAATAAATTTTCAAACTTCAATCAGTCTTATGATGATGATGATTTCCAAGCAAAAAATAATCATGCAGGGAAACCAGCATTTGATTGGTGTTATGAGTTTCACCATCATCAGCTTGAAAGCTACAATTATCCTTTTCGATCCATCATAAAAAGCTTTCACTTAATTTGGAATCAGAAGCCTTTCAACTCAGAAGGTGAAGAGAAGAGTAATGAAGAAATTTTTGAGCAAGAGGAAACCATTGAATACACCCCCACTCAAGAATATAATAACCTCTTCACAGAGTTCAGCCCACTGAATCCAAGCATACCAGGGCTACAAGAGGACAACACTACCAAATATGATGAGTCCTCTAGTTCAGATGATGATAAAGAAGAGGGAGAGAAATAGATAGAAGACTATCCTACTATGGATATACCCTCTTTTCAAGAAGAAACTTCTCCTATCATTGATATCAATTTTCCATTCAAAGAACCTGAATTTATATAAAAAGAAAAGAAGGCAGCCCAATGGATGAGGCATTGATCATCCTCCCAGAGAAATGCATATCTGAAGTTTTTGATGCCTTCAAGAAGGCACCATCCCCAAGTGGAGCCACTGTTGGCCACCTATAAAATTTGTTCTATCAAAAGGTGGCCAAAACATTTTTCAGCCTTCAAGAGATAGTTTCATTGCCAAAATTTTATCTCTTGAAGCCTCCGGAAGATCTCATGCCCATGTTTAAAATCTTCACCGCAGTTTCCCTTCAGAACTCACAAATTCTGCTGAAAATTCTACAAGAAAGACTGCTGCAAAATCCCCCTTATCCCCTTCCTCCATTCAGAAACTAACCTTCATTTTTATTCTCTTTTTCCCCATCATTTTCCTCTTATTTCTGTTTTTCCTCTTTTCCCCTTCATATAATCTGCCTTGTATAGTTTAAAACTCCTTTTTAAACTATATCGAAACCCTCTGAACCCTTGAAAACCATTGAAAATCTATCAAAAAACCCATTTACCCAAAGTTTTGGTCTAAATATGTTGATTTATGTTTTTTAAATGAAATGGTTAGATCCAAAAGACTCGATGCGCAATCGCATCGGAGAAATCCAAATGGGTTGATTGAAAGACCGCATAAAAAGTTTCGATGCGATTGAGTCCCATATATATAAGCCCTAGACCTTTATCATTTCATATAATCAAAGGCCCCGCAATCGGGCGCCAGCCATTTCATATATATATTCCGCCCCGATCCACCAAAACTTTGTTTTATTAAAAACTTTGGGTTTGATAAAGTGTTAAAAGGTTTTTCCGCTAGTGCATAATCCACCGTTGATCTTAAACCGATCGAACAACCCACGCAAAATCGCATCGGACTTTCAATCGCATGTATTTGATTTGTCCCCTCGATCGGCCACCCCTCCGATTCACTCTCCGCCATCAATATGATCTGCAGATCGAACGGCCAGCTCTCAATCGCATCACAAAGTTTCATCACATGCATTTTGTTGGTTCCCTCGATCAGTCATCCCTCCGATTCGCTCCCCGTCGTTGATCTGATCTGCAGATTGAATGACCAGCGCTCAATCGCATCACAAAGTTTCATCACGCGCATTTTTTTGGTTCCCCCAATCGGTCATCCCTCCGATTCGCTCCCCACCATTGATCTGATCCTCAGATCAACGGTCATCGCTAAATCACATCGGACCTCCTGATCGCGCATTCGCATTGGCAATTTCCATCACACCCTTTTTCTCTCCCCGCCGATTGTGATCCTCCAATTGGATCTAGACCGTCCATGTGTCTAGATCGGAGGACCCAAATCTTTCCTGCCTACTTTCATCGCCTTTCGCCCTTCCATTTTATGTTTTTGATTAATTCCCACCGTCGATCTCCGCGCAATCAAAAGATCTAATTTGTTCCTTTCCTCCACTCTCTTATGATCGCTTGTAAATGAATCCCTACTGTTGGATGATGCCATCCAACGGCCCTGCTCTCTTCCCATGCCTCTAAAGCAGTTTAACCCAAAACGCAGGATTTTATAATGTAGTTCTGTATTTTTCAGGTTTGAAATGGTTGTCCATTATAATGAAGAAATACTAAAGGCCAGGAATGACGATTCCCGTGCCTTTGATTCATCAAAGAGAACCCTTCACTCGGCTCAAACTCAGCGTCTCGTCAATGTTTCATGAGGCATCGATGCCACATGAGCCCTACGTGGCCTGCACATCAACAAGACACAACAATACATAAAAGAAACAAAGAGTATCAATGTCGAAGACAAAACATATCAGAACAGAAGACCAAAGACACAGACCCAGCGTGATCTGTCCTAAAATATAGATCTCAAGTAACTTAAAGGTTTTTTAGGAAAAGACGAAGAAAACTGTAAATTCGAGAAAGCCTCCGCCGACTGAAAACATAGGCCAATCGAACCCTCTCCAGTTCCTAAAGGCACCTGCAGCCTCACAGAAATCAAAGACAGCCGAACAATTAATACTAATCAAGGATCTTATCTCTAAATTGTCGGCAAAGATATTTTAAAGATTAAAGAACAACCCAGAAGCTAATCTTTTCGATCATTGGACCTCGAGGAGCAGCAACAGAGTTACTTCAATGTGACACCGAGCCTCCAAAGTCAAAAAAAGCTCCCATCGAGCTTGATCCTAAGTGTAAATCAATTAATGCAGATAAACACCTGTGAATTTCTTCATTGAGGCCCTCAAAGGTCGAAGAGTCATCAATCTATATTAATTAATCCAAGAAATCTTTTATCAAATCTAACCTCCTCATTCTTCTATAAATACTTCTGTAGAAGATGAGAAAATGTTGGTCTCTGGACATCTACATTTATGTAATAGTTATTCTGAAGCTACTGATGCCTTGTTTGCAACTTAAAGATACATAAGCTGATATGAGAAGTTTAAAGTTGTAGAGACCCACCGGGCTTGCTGATTGTAACTGGTTTGAACATCAAATACAAGCTGCTGATTTATGGGATTCTGATTTGTGTCAATGGTGATGTGTTCCTCACTGTCAATTGTTATTTTATTTAATGTTTTCACTCTGTCCATTTCCTCTAATAGAGAGCAGCAAACATAGAGATAGGAATTACTCTGAATAGTACCCTGCTCTTACTGAAAGATTTATTTTCTATGTTTTCTCCATTCAAACGGTCTCTTTGAAGAGTATATTAATGCAGGTCGGTTTAAAAGTACTTGCCTGATCTAAACACTAGTACATTTGGCGGAAATTACGACACTTGGTTCTGACACTTTTGACCAAATGTCGAAAATTTCCCCAAATTTTTTCAATCCCCCCCGAAACCGTCGCTATACCGACGTCTAGATAAATGTGTCGCAATAACGACACTTAGACAAAGTGTCGCAATTGCGATGTTTGAAGGAAGACATCAAAATTGTGACACTATGCCCCAAAGCGTCACTATTGCGACGGCTACTTCCAAACGTCGCAATTGTGACACAATGTCTAAGTGCTCGCAATTGCGACGTTTGGAGGCAGCCATCGCAATAGCAACGCTTTGTTTGCGACACAATGTCTAAGTGTCGCAATTACGACATTTAGAGGGATCCGTCGCAATAGCGACACTCTGGCCCCCGTCGGTATAACGACACTTATATGCAATAAACGACAGTTATATGCCTTTGCAAAAATGGTCGGCTTACAGAGCAGTGCGAGGAGTAGTTAATGGAGGCACCTTTGCGATTGCGCATAATTTGGAGAGAAAATAGTAATAATGAGAGAGGCTCCTTTAATTGTGTCTTTGATTTGTGAAGGTATGGATTTTCCAGCCTACAATTCTATGTTGTCGAGAAAGACTCGTAATCCTCTGGAAACAAGACTGTTGTGAAGATGCCTGGCGAAGAAACGGACATCGGGTTCACAACTGTTGATGAACACATCGTAGTCCGGCGAAGAAGGCACCAAGGAGGGTATTCTCAGTGAATGAGGGATGTTGATATATTAATTTCAACTACCCTGTCCTCTGGCCGCTTTCTAAATCTGTTTGAATGGCTCTGTCAAACAGCTGCTTTCTAAAACTGATGAACAGTCAATTTTGGTTTTCAAATCATAGTCCCTGCACACTTAAAAACAGAGCACTGTATTGTTTTGGAAACAGAGCAATTTAATAGTAAACGTGGGAGATTTTAATTTAGAAGAACGTGGTCCCACAGACCACAAACCAAATCAGCCATCCACGTGGAAGCAGGCGATTCGATCGCGTTATTTTTTGGCCCGTCTGCGTTGTGGAATTCCGGACCCGAAACATTATAGGGCAGAATTAATTTTATTTTCGCGTCACAGTTTTCCTCCGTACGAAAAGCCAAAAAACGGACCCGAATTTTTATATGGCGTATTCTATGAAGTTTTCGCGTCACAAATTAGGGTGACATCAGCAGGCTATTTTGGAACGCGAATTTGTGATTGAAATCGGCTTTATTTTTTTTGAAGTCCGGACGTATGATATAGTTTTATTAATATTTTGTTATAAGTTTTGTTTCACCGCCTAATAGTTATTTAACCAATTGGCTCATATATAACATATGCGCAAATATTTCACTTTGGGCATTTGTAATGTGGGCCCCGAATACTTTAAATAGGTACATATACATTAGACAGTTTAAAATTTTTGAGGATTGCACCCTCGGTGCAATTGTTTGTTTATAAGATTATATGATACATGTGAGATAAAGGTTTATTATTTATCATATATAAATAAATTTTATCAATATTGGACATTTACACTTTTATGAGGTGATGTTATAAGTAAATTCATAAATATCTCTTTTTAATCCTCATTTTACTCCATGAATATGTTTGGAAATGAAATTTCAATAGATTAATTTTATCCTAACCTATGTATCATCAATATTGTACATTCACATTCTTAATTATTAGGTGATGTTATAGGTAAATCCATGAATATCTCCTTTTAATCTTCATTTTACTCCATGAATATGTTTGGAAATGAAATTTCAATAGATTAATTTTCTTGCTATTATATGTTTTACGAAGATATGGTAAGGAATTCTCTCTTGTTCTTCTTAGAAATAATTATATATAATTTTTTTTTTTTCAAAATAGCTTAAAAAAATTATATGAGAAAAATTATTAATTCATCAATATGTGTGTGTGTGTGTTGTGAGGAATAATTTCGTAGTTCAACTTAATGGTTCATTATATAATCATGTGATCATCACCAATCATATATCTTAAAAAGCAACTGAAAAGCCATGTGTACAAAATCGATGTATACTCTAGAGAGTGGTTCTCATATCACTATGTAAATTTTTGTATGCTACTTCAACAAAATTATAAGATAAACTGTAATACACATCATATATGCACCATAACAATTGGTGCAGGGTAAAACCCACCTGCCACACCTTTGTACTCAATCCAATTTTCTCTGTCAACTCTTCTAGTTGTGGGAGTTTCCTCCAAGGATCATAATACCCCCAAGGCCTGTTATCACCCTAGTAATTCTCAGGTTGTGGGATAGGGATTTTTGTAGTTAAGAACACCAGGGGTAACTAAGAACCACTTTGGGAATTCAAGATCTAGCCTTCTTGAACTCTAGAGAGGGATATCTCCGTATGATTTAGCTTTGTTTTAGTAACAGATATTAGGCTAGCTATGATTGTGTATTTGGGTTTGATTTTAAAAGATTGGTGGGAATAAAGAGATTTCAAGGTAAACCAGAAGGATCTACTAGAATATTGGGCAATGGAGTCAACTCTCTAGGCAAGCAGAACTAAGAAATAAGGCTCAGAGATGAAAATGTGCTAAGGGCAAGATAGGTGACCTTCTAAGGCTATGTATAAGCTTGATTTGATGGAGTGGATGGAATCTGAGCAAAAGGGCACTTAAGAATCCTTAAGCTACAGATAAGAAGATTTAATAAGGGGATCTAACTGGGAACTGTAGAACTGCCCGTAAGGTTTTACGAACAGGCTATTACTGGCCTACCATCTTTAAGGATGCCAAAAAATTCGTGCAGGCTTGTGATAGTTGCCAAAGGGCAGGACGCCCTGGGCAGTTTGATGAAATTCCTTTGAACCCTCAACTAGTGATTGAACCATTTGAACGCTGGGCACTTGATTTTTTTGGCCCTATTAGTCCTCCCTCAAACCAAAAAACATACATCCTAGTTGCAACCGAATATGTCACTAAGTGGGTTGAAGCAGAGGCAGTTTCAAAAGCTACAGAGGACTCTGTAGTACAGTTTCTTTTCCAAATATTTGTGCGCTATGGTCTCCCAAGGGACATAATCACAGATGGAGGACCACAATTTGTAGGTAATAAATTAGCTGAAACATTGCAAAACTACCACATTCGGCACAAGATTACAACTCCATATCACCCACAGGCCAATGGCCAAGTAGAGAGCACGAACAAAGTAGAAAACATTAAAATGCCAAGTAGAGAGCACGAACTATAGTTGTCTTGAGAAATTTTATTCACACTGAATACTTCGAATTGTGAAGTATTTATACAAAAAATGTTTACAAAATATCTCAGGAATTGAGATAATGTTTTAATAAAAAATAGGAAAGAAAACTTAAAAAGAGGGACAGTTGCAAAACAGTTTGCAAGCTGTTACCTTTTTACAAGCAAAAATAGAACTGATTATTCTAATTTGAACTGATTGTTGTTGTGCGCTTTAACCCTGTATTTTTACCATTTGAGGTAACAGTAAAAAATGAATTTCCAAGTGAATTTCCTGTTTTTTATCCATTAAATTCACAACAGATCTGTGAATTCTTGCCACTTTTCTGCAGAGGGGATCTTCATAGTCTTCAATTTTCTGTAACTTTCATCTACCTCTATATACTTGGCAAAGTTAGGCTTTATAGTGAACATATGCCTGATCTCATTATCTAAAAAGAACATATTTTCAAAATACTGAAGAAGTATTTTGCCTGTTGGGGATCCTTGAGGCAGTTGTTGTCTGGCTTGCTCTTTTGCATGATTTCTGATTTTTAGATCATAATCTTTCTGAGGCATTAACTTGTCATTCAATGCGTGAATATCAGGCAAACCTGCTTATGACAATGTTTTTTATTTTGCTAAAAATTTTGAGATGGATAAATTCATGTCTTTACACCGGTCCTCTAGATTACTCATTATGTTTCTTTTGTTCAGGACCTTTTTGATTTGAAGAATGGTTTCTGTTCTATCAACAATTTTCAATTCTTCCAACTCTTCCCTGGTTTTACTGTTTAAAAAATCTATGAGTTGGATTTCTTGGGCTGGTTTTTTGTCAATTTCCCTCTTAGTCTTGTCAATCTCTGCACTAGCAACTTGAAGTAACTCCCTCTGTTCATAAATTATTCGAATTGAAGGCCATTGAGAATGAATGCCATCAATAATTTTGGTCCATAAATGATTTTTTATAAAGGCCACTTGATCTGTAAGATTTACTTGTGCTTGCAAAATCTTTACCTGTTCTTGTAGTCGATCATCCCTTTGCTCATGTCCTCTAGAAGTAATCAAGGCATCATTTTTTTATTTTTCTAAATTTTTAATAGTGCCTTTCAAACTAAGAATCTCTTTATCTTGGTCTTGTAGTGTGCTCCTCTGTGAGGATGAAGAAGAAGAGGTAGAGATTAGAGAAGTAATTGGCACTGCAGTTGGCAGTACTCCTTTTGGTGCCAAGTGTTCTGCCAAAGTAGATGGTATAGCAGTGTTTACAGTGGGGATCACTGTAGGAATTGCCATTGGTTGTGCGTTTCTTAGTTCTTCATTCTCTTTCATTAGAGCTTCTATTTGACTTTCCATTTTTTTTATCTGATCTGTCATTTGATGTACAAGCTGCTTTAAATCATCATTCTCTGTTTTTTGCTGTAGAATTTCTTTTGCTTGAGAGTTTTCACTCTGAGGCAACTTCAACTGTTTTCTAAGAGCAGCTATATCCTCATTTTTCTATTTAATTAAGACTTTTTCCCCTTCAATGTTGGTTGGGTCACCCCCTGCTTCAATCACTATATCTTCTAGTGATTTTATTCCTAAATTATTAGCATGCAGTGAGGCTTTGTCCAACCTCATTTGATTTTGGAGGTTGAGCACTGTTTTCTCAAGCCTAATTGATTTCATAGTTTTACTGACAATTTTGGAATATAGAATTTCAGTATTGCTCCTATGAAATTCAATTTGATCTAATTCATGAATGGCATTTGCATCCAGTTCAAGATCTGTTTTGGAATAATCTGCCACTGATTTTGGCTCAGCCACTGGAGGCTTCAAGAATGAAATTACCAATTTATTGGATGAATAATCAAATGCTGAAAGAAGCATGTCTTTGTTTCTAGGCTTTTCCTTAAGAAATCTAGAATGAGCTTGATTCTTGAGCTCTTCATTCTTCTCTTTAATCTTTCTGAATTTGATCTGAATCTCTAGCTCTGTATTGTCAATTTCCTGAGAAGAAGGAGGCAAATCAACAGTAGCCTGGTTTTCCTTCATGACTGTATATTTTTGTTGTGTTCCAATTTTTACATTTTGAAGCTCTTTTAATGTTTGAGTGACTATTCTTGTTGCTTCATCATCTATATCAATATTTACAACCTTATCCTTTTCTTCTTCTGTTGACTTGCTTCTTTTACTATAAGGAGTTCTGAATTTTATGTCCTCAATAGTCTCAGCTATGAAACTATCTCCTTCTCTGTATCTTTTATGTACATTATCAGTATCTTTGCTTGTAGAAGCCACCGTACTATCTGTTCAATCTGTTTGCCTTTGCCACTGTCTACATGTATTACATGTACTGCCTGTGAATCATCATCGGATAGGGTGTTTGGCTCCCATTCAATTTTATTTACATATCTTTCAATATGGGGCTTAGGATCATGCAAGTAAACAGGAAACTTACATTTTACCCTTGCTGCACTCAAAATACCTTGTGGGTCATACTTCCATGTAAAACTACATGGGAACTTATACTATTTAAGTTTGACATTTATCTCATTGGCAGCTTCTCTGTTATTCACAATGAATGGCCCAATTTGATTTTTCAGCTTAAATTGGGTCTTTTTCTTGAAAGCTATGAAGTTGATTTCATCTACATTCAATAGTTGTCTCAAATATTCTAAAGCAAATATTCTTGTAGTAAAAAATCTGGGTAACTTATATGGAGCCAGGGATGAGCCCTACACTCTGATTTCTGTATGATTTTTATATAAATACCAATATCCAGTTTTGTAGCTCTCTGATAACTGCAGAATTCTTCTTGTCTCATCATTGATCCTAGGGATCTCCTCTTTTTCCAAGAGATACATAGCAGGGGCTATAAATGAGTCATTGAAATCTGCAAAACTATACTTTCTGTTCCATTTCCTTAGAATAGATGACCAAAATACTATTGATAGAACTTTTCCTTCTGCATCCACTTTCTCACATTCAATTGGAAACTTATCTGTTTGATAATATATGAAGAGGTGGAGTAGATAAGAGGAGTATCTGAAAACTCCTTCTTCTGGTAATCTGGATAACTGATAATGCATACTTTCAGCAATAAGTCTAGCAAAATTGAACTGAATGGATGGTGATTGACCAGGGCTTAGATTTGACAGAAAACCTAGGATAGCCACATCAGTGAATTCATCACTGGTGTATCCTAGTATGAAGGAGAGCATTGAGACAATTTGTCTAGTTTCATCTGGGAAATCAACAATGTCGAAAGGAGGATTTAACTTAGGAATATCAACTTGATTTGGAAAAAATTCTGGTATATTTTGAATCTAGTATTGAACTCCAAGTCAAGATATAGTTGGGTTAAATCTTCTATTGATAGGGAAGCAGAATTGGGTTCATGATTCATTTGCAGAATGGAATTTATCGACTCTTCAGTGATGTAAAACAGGATATATTTTTCTTTGTTTACAATACATCTTTGTTCTGGCATATAATAGGCTTGGCATAATTTGATAAAGTCAGGAACAAAATGAGTGAGAGGGACAATATATCTAGGTAGATTGGATTCCCAAATTGGAATATCTTTGTCACTCTTTTCCACTGATTTTCCATAGCACCAATTATAGACATCAAACAGGTTAAATTCTACATTAGGGTCTAGTATTCTATAGTCCATATCAACTAAAGGGTTGTTCTCTGGAGAAATCACTGGAGGCTGGACTGGTCTGACCACTTCTGTAGAATCAACCATGAGTATAGGAGTTGGTTTGTCGATTTTGAAGGACATAGGCTGAGGAATCTTTGCAAAAGACTTCTTTTGAGATTTTGGGCCTCCATTCTTGGGGGTTACCTGTTTCTTGGTCATTTTTCATAATGAACGAAGCAAGCTTAAACGGTTTGCCTTTATGAGAAACAGGGGTTTCTTGGTGAATTTCTACTGAAAATGGGGTTTCTGAGCAAGTTTTTTAGGAAATACAATGAATTTAAAGCTCAGAACGTGTATTTAAAATCGATTTCAACAGCAAAATAGACCAGGGTATGGAAAAAACTGAGAGAAAGGGAAATTAGGGATTCCAGGGAAATTTTGACAGAGTTTCCCCTGAAAAATGGACACTTTTTTGCAGTAACTTTGGTAATTATTTGAAATCGACAAAAATTTTGAAATCTTAGAGGGAAACTTCGAAGAAAAGTACCTGGAGAATGAGCGAAATTCGGTTGAAGACGTTGCAGAGGTGCTCAGTCTTCAATTTTTTGAAAATGGCTTCGCAGAGGACAATGTAGTACTTTGTAATGGAAATTCAGGGCAAAGGACGTCGAAAAATGGTACTGGTAGGTTGAAAATGGCTCTGCAAATTTTCTCAGGGTTCAAACGACGTGATTTTGAGGAAAAACAGTTCTGCAATGTTTTTACAGGTTTAAAGCGAAAAGGTGAAAATTTGAATGAAAAATATAATTTTAATGTATTAAACGATGGTATAACCATAGTTAAATGACATTAAACTCGGGTTAAACGGGTGAGGTTTAGGGAATACCACCAGTGGTATTCGCGAGGGTAAATGGTGGTAAGCGGAAACTAGATTTTTGAAGGCGATACAACGTGGTGGCGACACGTAAGCGCGGGTGGTTTGGAAAAACCACCCATTTCGCACGGCTTTGCCAAAACATCAAACAATTACTTCATGAATGCGAAAATGTATTATCGCCATCGGATCTGGATTCAACGAGCGAACGACCACGATCAAAAGGAAAGGTGTGAGGAAAAGGTAAGTTATCAGATTCACTTTGGGCCATTGATCTTGGGAAACCGTCGCTATACCGACATTTAGAGAAAAGTGTCGCAATACCGACACTTAGAAAAAGTGTCGTAATTGCGACACTATGCCCCAAAGCGTCGCTAGACGGTTGCCTCCAAACGTCACAATTGCCTCCAAACATCGCTATTATATGTTTTACGAAGATATGGTAAGGAACTCTCTCTTGTTATTCTTAGAAATAATTATATATAATTTTTTTCTTTTTTTTTCAAAATAGATTAAAAAAATTATATGAGAAAAATTATTAATTCATCAATATGTGTGTGTTGTGAGGAATAATTTCATAGTTCAACTTAATGGTTCATTATATAATCATGTGAGCATCACCAATGATATATCTTAAAAAGCAACTGAAAAGCCATGTGTACAAAATTGATGTATACTCTAGAGAGTGGTTCTCATATCACTATGTAAATTTTTGTATGCTACTTCAACAAAATTATAAGATAAACTATAATACACATCATATATGCACCATAACAATTGCCATACAACTAATTTGTTTTAGGATACATGTGGCATTCTAGGGGTAAATTCTATATGATGTGTATATCAATCTATTAGATGTTGGTAAGTTGTGAGTATCTAAGAAATGATAAGGAATATCCATACATCATGACATTGTAATGTGATTATAAATTGTGTCTATAATTTCCATAAAATGTATAAATGATTTGTTTAAAAAAAATCAACACAATCAACCCTAAACAATGCTCATGATGTGGAATGTCATTCGCGAAACCAAAATGATGGTCACATGTCCCATTTCTATGGTAATGGTGATCATATATATGTTGTAGCTACACTTGATGAGTAATTAAATAAATCTCAGAGTGTGACTCATTGTGCCATATTTTTTTAAAGCATGATTTGTTTTCCTAGTTTTTACTAATTTTTTAACATATTTTATTCATTTGGAAAGCTAATTAATGATGCTTTAAGTAATTAGGACCTAATGAGAGATCATCTTCACATCTTCACTGAAATATATTTGGTAATTGTAGTCACTATATGGGCCGCACATGCATGCTACTTAAGAAAAATTGAAATATAAACTATAATACACATCTTATATCTGCCATAAAAATTGTCATACAACTTATTTACTTCTAGATACATATGAAATACTTCAGGTAAATGCCATATTATGTGTATACCAATATATTAGGTGTTGGTAAGTTATGAGGATCTAAGAAATGATAGGGTATCCACACATTAGTAGTGCCCTGGTGAATTCAGAACTATGATTTCACAATAATAAATTATCGAGCTCCCACAGGGCAATGAACTTGGTCGGATGTGACCCTTCTGCAGCAGCTCCTGAATCTGCCTCTTGATTTCATCGTTCTATAGAACAGAGCATCGATAGATCGGTCCGTTGGGTAGCGGCGCACCTGGGGTCAGATCAATCGGGTGCTTGACTTGACAGTGTAGAGGAACCCCTGTGGGTGAGGTGAAAATGTCCCCGTACTCCTCCACAACCTTATCCGTTTGTTGTTGTCGTGCAGAGGAGCCTTTTCTGGAGGTCGTGGCCATAGTCTTCTTCTTGCTGAGGAAAACCAGATCATCGAGAAAACGAATTTCTAGTTTGGGAAATGAGCTTCTGCATGTGTTTTGCGGTAACGAAGATAGTAGCGAGGAGGTGGTACCTCTGGTATCCTTTACAACTTATTTCCCAAAATAACAATAATAGCGAGATGTTGAGACTCATACACAGCATGATGCTTCCACAATTATGGTTGTCCTAATAATACATCAGAAATATCAATAGGAGCAATGTCACATAATACCTCATCCGTGAAGGGATTGATGCTATAGGGAAGGCAGCACTGCTGGCTAACGCGGCGATCTCGTCCTTGGTGAAGCCACCCGATGGTGTATGGATGTGGGTGATTTGTGGCCAGCAAGCCCAACCACTTCACAGCATCTGCCGAAATGAGGTTCTTTTGGCTCCCATTGTCGACAATGAACTGTACCGGGGAGCCCTTTACCCACATCTGGGAGTGGAAGAGATGTTCCTCCTCCTCCAGATCTTCTAGTTCCTCCTTCTGGATCTTTGTAGTGGCAACAGTGGCATTGGGCTCCGCATCAATAATCTGTTTCCCTTTTTCATTCCCCTTGTCAAGTTCTAATTCAGAGTCAGAGCATGTATCTGACTTAGAAGCCCGCATCTCGGCCACCAGCGACTGCTTGGCCCGACACTCACTTGTGTTGCGAGTGGAGCTCTTATGGAACTCACACCACTTTCCCGTGTCCTTCTTTGGCTTTGCGGTGTTTTTCTTTGCTTGTGGCTTTGACAGGTTGTCTTGAGTCACCGTGCCTTAGCTCTTTCCTTTGTTCTGTGGTTTGGGAGCACCTTTCCCTTTCTTTTGATTCGCAGATCCAAAGTCTCGCTTCTTCTGTTTTAATTTTTGCTCAATCTTGGCAGCATACCGGTATGTCGTACCAAGCGAGGAGATGTCGAGGAACTCCATTACCTCCTGAATGTATCTCTGCAGACAACTGAGATACTTTAGCACCAAATTTTTCTCTGAATCTTTGATACCCAACTTGGTGCGCAGGGTATGGAATAGATTCGTCAGCTTATGCACATCTTGATCCCTTTGTTGCCGCAACGTGGTCCATTGTATGTACTTGTCCTCATAGCTCCCCACGGGATAGTATTGTTCCTTGATGGCATCTCGGAAATCATTCCAAGTGGGTACGACCGAGAATAGAGAGGGTTTTGTCTCGTCCTTTTTCTCACAGTGGCTTTCCCGCTAGTCCTTGACATGGGGGGCAGCTTTGAGGAGTGCAAAAATAATCTTCTCCCTATCGGAAAAGTCATGAACCGAGAAATATCCTTCTAATAGATTCAACCATCTATCTACAGCATCTGCATCTATTTGACCCTCAAATATGGGAATGTCAGAATTTACTTATACCTTAAAAGGAGTCGCACCTCCAAAGTGGCTGCTGGATGCAGATGCGCCATCAGTGGGCAGCCGTTGAAGGATCTGGGAAAAGTTATCCATCATCGCGTTCCTTTGTTTTTCGAGGGCCTCCTTGAGAAATATTTTGATAGGATCTCCTGCTCCCTCATCTTTCTTTTCATCCCCCATGGGCGTCCGCTGGGGTTTGCGAGGCTGATCTTGCAAAGGTTCCACCAGATCGAGCCCTAACTCCTTATACCCCGACCTCGTTGGGGACATGCAAAGAAGGATCGAGAAAAAGCAGACCGCTATGATACCACTAATCTGGATTTATGCAGGAACGCAACAGAATAAACACATAACCATAAATATAGAGATGCAGCGGAAATAACACTTCATTTTATTAATATCAAAGAACTGAAATTTTCTTATAGACATAATGGAAATAAAACTAGCTAGGGCGCTTGTAGCTATCTCTGAGGAGAGATGTAGCGGCTACAGGCCTCTGAACTGATTTATAATGAGGCTCGAGGGCCTATTTATTATTTAGAAACAATGGAGAACCCTAAACATCCAAAAACCTAACCCTAGGAGATGAAGCGCCAAAACTATGGGCCCCGTTTGGGTAAATTGGTGTTTCAACTTCGCAGGGACGTAACTTTGGCATACTATCTTTGTTTGACGCACATGATACATCATTAGAAAGATCTATCTGAGGACTAAAAATTTGGCCACGAATATAATTCCAAAATGGAATGATACAAAATGTTATTCCCTGGAGGCGCGATGCCAAAAAAACGTCGTTTAGGGCCTCAAAACGGCTCTGGAAGTTCAGGACCCGAAAAACTGCTAAAAATAGTAAGTTGTGCCGAAACTGAAAAACTGGAAGAGACAATGGTGAGGCCCCAAGTGGAATAGGTGGGTGGCCACCAGTATCCACATGGATCATTGAGTGAGCCAAAAAATTAACTTTCCTTACTTTTTGGGTACAACCTTGCAATTGCGAAGAGGACTAGTGTTGCAAAATTATTGGTAAGTGGAAATTAAAGGGTGTAAGAACGTTTTTGAAAAAATTTCAAACGTCAAAATTAAGTCTTCTATCCTTCCTAGCACCTCATGGAAAACGGGAATCCACAAATTCTAGTCGTCAAATATGTGAAAAATGCCTTATGAAGGGCAAAATGGAGGACTGGTCCTATGCTGCTACATGAGTTAGGGTTTCATGTGGCAACACGGAACTTTGTATAGTTTTTCAAGGATAGGAAAGGAGAATATTGTCAGTTAATCATCACATGAAACTTCATCACCATTTGAAAATTGTGTCCTAATTTGAAACAATAAGACTACCCAACTATTTCATTATTTAATTTTGATTGTGTAATACAAAAAAATATCCTAGATAACTTAAATAATGTAAGCACTTTTGCAAAAATTTAGTGGATAGAACCTTCAATTACATTTATTTTGAAGTTCCACTTGCATTTTAAGCCATTTTAATTAGTCTTTCATGGCTATCTAGTAAAAATTTTAACCTCTTGTAGAAATTTGTTTGTCACTTGTATTAGAAACGCAAAAATAAAATGTAAATAAAAATGATTTGAAATGCTAAAATTCAAATGCGCGCTACATAAAAATATTTTTTTTTAAAACTACATTAACGTCTGATATCATGCGCGCATTCACCCTCAGCTCTTGTAGAACAGCATTCGCCCTCAGCATTCGCCCTCAGCTCTTGCAGAACAGCATTCGCCCTCAGTTCTTGCAAAATGGTAAGTTCTTACTGCAAGCCCTTCCTCTTGTAGTAGGGTTGACCCTGTTTGGGTTTTTTTGGAGCCTCTGAGAATACAAAGGTTGTGATTGATAATGGAGCACTGCCTATATTTGTGGAAATTCTTACCTCTGGGAATGATAATGTTCGAGAATAGGTAGCACGTTCATTTTAGAGGCATAAAATTATTCTTCCCAACTATCTTTATACGTCTGTAATTTTGGAATTTGATTTAAAAACTACTACCCAACTTTGAGTTCAACTGGTGTTCGTGTAAGGCTTTTTGGGCTTTGGGAAATATTACTGGAGACTCTGCATCATTTAGGGATCTTGCCCTCATTCATGGAGCTCTGAGGCAGGTGCTTGCCCAGTTGAATGATACTGCCAGAATTTCAATGATACGAAATACTACATGGGCTCTGTCAAATTTTTGTCGTGGTAAACCCCAACCACTATTCGAACAGGTAAGCATAATACATTTTCTGCCTCTTCTTCTTAGTTCACAGATATTGTGGATTTTTTTTTATAGATCTTGTTGCTTGGTATATTTGGAGGTAATATGGACCTAGGCGCTTGTTCATTACAATTACTCCGTCATCAGGTTTTAGAAAATGCCCAAAAATTTGGGTTTCATAAGGGGACTACCCTTGCTTGCAATTATCGATTATCAATCACATTCAAAAAAATTATTTCGTAGCATTGATGAGCTCTTTTTAGGTGAATTTCCGAGGCAATTTCACAATATCTGAACTAAATTTTTCTGTCCTTTTCAATACTCTGCGCTTGTAATAGAACTAAACAAACAATCTAGTGGCCAATGCAACAACAACAACACCTCCTGTTGCAATGCCTGCAATTCACCCTCTCTGCACGCATGAATGACTATGGCACCCTCTTTTGTGAACAGGTACTGGGGATGGATGAGCAGATGATCAACCAACTTCCACAGCAAAATAGTAGTAGATTAGATGATGTTGCACCAATACAAGAGAATATTGCAACAAATATTAGTATTGGAAATGATGTTGTACAAGGTGAAGAACATGAAGTGAATGATGAAGGTAATTTTAATGATCCCATGGAGGTAGATCATGATGACAGTAATGAGACAGTTCACATTAATGATGGGACAAATCAAATGCTCCAAGACTTGTATGGTGAGTCATATGATGATGGTGGAGATAGCAGTGACGGTATTTATGATGTACCTCTGATTGAAAGGTCAAGTGAACGACTTTTTGAACACTCAAATGCAACTCTTCTCTCTGCTACATTGTTGCTGGTGAACTTAAAGGCTATGAATAATTTTTCGAACAGATGTATGACACAACTCCTAAGGTATGAAATATGTATATATGATCACATATATGTAAATGTTGATTATTTTCCTTTTTTTTAGATGTAATAAATGTGTAAAATAATAACTTATATATATAAGTTATTATTTTACACATTTATTACATCTAAAAAAAGGGAAAATAATCAACATTTACATATATGTGATCATATATACATATTTCATACCTTAGGATTTGTGTCATACATCTGTTCGAAAAATTATTCATAACCTTTAAGTTCACCAGCTCTCTGCTATTGTTGTTGGTGAACTTAAAGGTTATAAATAATTTGTCGAATAGATGTATGACACAACTCCTAAGGTATGCAATATGTATATATGATCACATATATGTAAATGTTGATTATTTTCCCTTTTTTTAGTTGTACTAAATGTGTAAAATAATAACTTATATATATATATATATATATATATATATATATATATATATATATATATATATATATATATATATATATATATATATATATATATATATATATATCATAGTTATCAAAACCGGCCGGTCAGGACGGCTGCCGGTTGGAACTGGCCTTGCAACCCGGTCAATAGCCTATTCTCACCTGTTTTGGCCGGTTAACCAGACCTAACCGGCCGGTTAAGTACGGAACTAGCCGTTTTATGCATAAACTGACCAGTTTCGTACTTAACCGGCCGGTTAGGTGCTCCTCCATGAGTTGCAAATTCCTCAGTGTCTCCTCCATGAGCTGCAAATTCCTCTATTATAATAGAAAAAAACTTGTCTAATAACTCATACTCAACACCTTATAGTAGCAACAATACACATGATGATTGATAAATACAAGGCTGGCTAACATAAAATCCCTGGCAACATGCAACTTATCAAGTGTACTTGATGACAATTTCTGTTCTCAAAACAATCAGCAACAACCTTATTTCACACTCAGCTAGGAACTGTCAGACCCTCTCTCTCTGCTCACACATAGCAGCAGCATAAATACAAAACCTTTCACACAACATACAAGCAATTTGATCATGGCATCAAGACTGATGCAAATGGTCTGACGCCACTCAAGGGACAAAAACATACAACCTAATGAAAATGTGACTAGCAATAATAAATTGACCACTAGAAAATTCCTGATTGGAAATGCACTAAACTGGCTACTGAGTTTTCTGGGTTTTAATGAATCTTTTCAGTGATAAATTTTGTCAAACACATTTTGAGTAGACTGTTGAAGTTGTAATGCTCTCTCAACTTGTTACAAATAGCACTAATAGTGGGTTTCATAAACCAATTCAATACCTCTAAGTGTTGTAGATGTTTTTCTAGAAATTTATTGGCAAGCAAACATAGATAATGAAGAATACAAGATCTTCAAAATGATAGTATGATATATATATATATATATATATATATATATATATATACTGAACCTAGAATTATCTTTAAGGCTGATACAATGAATTGACAACAGATCTGAGCAGGGACAGATTGTATATTATAATATTAACTCAGCAATAAAACACAGTGAATAATATAAGAGAAACTTGATACATTACTTCAACAAGTTTGCTTATGTATTTTTCGATGATATGTATTGCATTTGGTGCCATTTTGATATATTCACCTTTGCATGGTATATAAATGAGCAAAATTTTCATATTTTGTCTCTATTGGCTTGGAATCATGGTTGCAAATCTTAAAAATAGTTTTTTTTTTTCATTTTATTAAAAAATAATTATTTAATGTATTTTTTTTAAAACCGGTTCATTGAGATCTGACCACTACCGGTTAGACCGGTTCCGGTTCGAAACCCGGTTCATTAGCTCCATCGGTCCGGTCACCGGTTCCAGTTTTAATAACTATGATATATATATATATATATATATGATTAATAATCTTTACAAGACACTACTTTTTGTTTCTGTTGTAGATTGCTAAGTGAATATTTGTTACCTTCGCCAAATACTTTACCTCGAACATATCGAGATCTACGTGCTATTATGAAACACTTTGGAATGGAGTATAACACTATAGATGCATGTCCTAAAGATCATATTACATATTATGGAGAACATGCGTTGAAAATATAATGCCCGAAATGTGGTACCAGTAGATATCGAACAGATCAACTAACCAAAAAGGTGCCTCAAAAGGTTCTTCGTCATATTCCCATAATTCCACGTTTGCAGCGAATGTTCAGGTGTAACATCATAGCATAGTTTATGGATTACCATTCAAAGAATAGAAGTGGAGATGGTGTTCTTCGAATGCTTGCAGATGGTTCTGCATTTAGAGAAATCGAGGAAAATATGTATATTTTAAAAATGAACCTCGTAATGTCAGGCTTTCATTGGCAACTGATGGTGTTAATCCATTCGGAGAGCTTAGATCTACTTACTCAATGTGGCCTATTTGCGTTATCAACAATAACATTCCTCCTTGGATGTCAATAAAGAGGGAGCACATAATGTTGACTATGATTATTCCAGGTATTTGATACATTATTTCTTTGAATGTAACATTTTCATTTCTCTTGTTGTTTGCATAAATATATATTTTATTTATTTACTTACTTATATATACATATATCATGGGAGTAATTATTATGTACCGTAATTTTGAACAATTAGGTAAGTACCAGGTCAAAGATATGAATGTATATATTGAGCCTCTTATCGATGAGCTAATACAGTTATGGCGTGGCATCACTATGTATGACATCACTAAACCAATCAAGCAGAAGAGATTTCAATGTCGTGGAATGCTTGTATGGACAATTCATGATGCCCCAGGACTAACGCATGTTTGTGGTATGTAATATTTCATTGCACTTTAATATAATACATAATTATCTAAATTAGATATACCATATTGCATGTTTTAAAAATGATCTCATAGTATATTAATTGTTATTGATCCATCTATTGCAGGTCTTCAAACAACGGGTAGATTTGCATGTCCAGTTTGTGGCCCTAAGATGAAGTATCGTCATTCGCCAGACTTAAGAAAGATGGTGTTTGATGAGTTTAGGCACTTCCTCCCTAGGAACCATAAGTATCGTACTACTGAAAAAAATATTTTCAATGATAAAGAAGAAACTGGATTAAAACCACGAAGAATGACACCTCAGTTGTGGATGTTGGAATATAACAGAATTAATAATCGTCAAGCAGCTGGTACGTAATTTGTGTATATATATATATTATTTGTTTATGTAATGTTTGGAATTTTTTTTTTAACTAATGAATTTATTTTATTGTATTTTATAATTAATATTGTTCTGATTTATTTTATTCTTTGATATCAACGTCATCGTCGCCGTGAAGGTACTAATATTGTACTTCCACCTGGAATGAAATGTTATCTTCTCAATTCGCGAGGTTGCCCTACTATGAGGACCTAAAAATAGCTCATTTGTTTGATACAATTCATGTCGGGAAGAATGTGACAGAAATGTTATGGTGAACCATAGATGGTGCACATGATAGAGATAAAATTGACAAAATTTGTGCTGACATTGAGAAATCGAATCATGCAATGAAAAGTGTGATCGGCGGATCAAATAACAATGGAGGTCGAAATTATAATAATATTCCATGGTTAGTAACAGAACAACAAAGCAATGATGTAAAATAGGTCGTTAGAAGAATTAAATTTCCAACAGGTTTTGCTTCAAACATAAATAATATCTTAACGAAGAAAGGTGACTTCAGTGGGGTGAAAACACATGATTGGCATACCTTTGTTAAGGTAATTTTTTTGGTATACGTTTTGTATGTTATTGCTTGAATACATATTTTAAATTTTCCTTTTTTCTGTTTAATTTAGAAACCAATAACGATTCATTTTTTATTGTTATAGTATGTTCTACTTGTATCTCTCCCAAACGACTTCGACAACAATGTCAAACAAGTTATATATGGTCTTAGTAAATACATGAGGTAAGTAGTTTTGATTTATATGCAAAATATAATTGCTACAATTTCTTTTCGTACTTGATGAAATGATGTATTAATTTACTGATAATGAAATATATATTATGTTTCATTGAAATAACCTTGCGTAATGATTTGCAGATGGTTGTCATTGAAAGAAATCCATCAAGATTAAATAAAGTATTGGAAGAGAGAAATTCCTCGGCTAATGTGTGAAATGCAAAAGTATCTACCTCCAACATTTTTCAATGCACAAGAACACTACTTGATACACCAAGTTGAGGAGATTGAAATGTGTGGACCAGTACACAAGAGGTCAATGTGGATGGTCGAGAGGCACCTGAAATCCTTGAAGGCTTTGGTTAAACAAAGAGCACGACCCGAGGGTTCTATGGTGGAGGGATATGTGGTATATCAATCCATGGTGTATATTAGTCATTATCTTCCTAAATTAGCTGCGCCAGCCATGAAGGCGGTGGATTGCATTTGGGATGTGAACTCCATCAAAAAATTTGAAGTGGAGCACCTGTTGGGAAAAGGTAGAATGAAGAAAGTGAGAGGTAAAATATTTATTATGTATAATACATATAATGTCTCATTTTTTTACATCATGTATATGATCATTATATTCATTTAGGTCTTATTCTTTCATAGTTTATTAATTAATATAATTTACCATGGTTATAAGTAATATTTATTAATATTGGTGAATTATTGTTTTTTTATTCAGGTGCTCAATATTATGAGGCACTACTTTTATGCATTGCAAACAATCTTGAGTGGATGAGTGAATGGATTGAAACATGTAAAGCACGTAACGACGGTATGTTATCATGGAAACTACTGTCTGAATTGATTAGAGAAGTGTATCGTAGTGGACATGGGAACGTTATGGACATGTAAATCGATTTAGCATATGGTTTGAAAGATAGAAAGGTAAGCAATTAATTCACCTATTTTATTCATTACTTATTTTATACTATATTTATAATGTGACAAGAAGTTTGATTTTTCAGTTAATTTTCATGCTGTGTAAATTATATTTTTAATTATTAATTGAGAATGCATCTTTTTCATGTTTGGCATATTGCAGTTGAAACACCACAAGGCTATGTGGTGCAATGGTTGTCAATTTCGCGTTAAACAGTTGGATAATAACAGGAAAAATTCTGATAGTGGGATAACTGCAGTATTCCAGGTCACTAATGTTTCCTCCAGGAGTGACAGACATCCTTGAGAATCTGAAAATAGATATTATGGGTTCTTAGATGATATAGTTGAGTGTGACTTTAATTCCTTCAAAATAGTTTCGTTCGACGTCAAATGGTATAGGCTACAAATGAATGTACGTGATGATGATAGAACACTTATTGAACATGACAATGGAATTCCAATGGTTAAAACATCGCAGTTTGAAGCAGGAAAAGATCGCGATGTTTTTCCAAGCCAATGCGAACAAGTCTTTTACTCAGAGGTTCCAGGTGAGAATGAATGGTAATTTGCTATTAGATATGATCCAAGAGGAAGGCCAGTAGAGTATACTGTAGAGGAAGAAGATGATATTGATCAAGAAGAAGATGATGCAGTGGCAGATGAGCAGGAAGATGCATTGACAGACGAAGAAGATATCTTAGAAGATGAACTAGGCATAGGAGGTGAGGCAACAATTATTGATGATGATGTCGATGAGGATATTATTGAAAATGACATAATTGATGATGATGATGACATGGTCGATCATTTCAACACCGTTTTTGAATCAGATGTTGATATAGATGTCGATCAGTTGGATGAAGATCAAGAAGATACAGAAGAAGAATATTGATACAGATGTTATGTTCGAGTATGAGCTGGTATGTTATAACTTTATATTTTAATATGTAGGAATTATTGTTTGTTGGAAAAAATACTGAGAGGGGGGGTGAATCAGTATTTAGGGTTGACTAAAAACTTTTCACCAGAGATCTTATTATGCTGTTAATTCTTTACTTAGATTATTGCATCATTCTTTTAGTAAACATGTGAAAAGAAATAACAGAATAAGCCATTACACAAAAGGAACACATATTAACACCAGTATTTAAGGTGGAAACCCAATTTGGGAGAAAACCACCGCTGCTGTCATCTCAGTCTTCAATATTTATTATCAATAAAACATCTTACAATTTTGTGCTGGCGAAGACTCATACCAGCATGCAGGCACCAACCTGCAGAAGGCTTCAACCTTATCTCATTCTCCAGCCTCTCCTGGAAGGGAGCTTTGACCCCCTGATTTAACACCAGCTTGAACTGGCAGAAAGCTTCCACTTCTATGCAGAAGACTTCAACCCTCAAATCCACCGAATTTCTTCAATTTCTTCGTCAGGCTTGCATCAGATCTTTATTATTTCTTCAGATCTTTATTATTTCTTTTCTGATCTTCCTAGAGATTTTTCATTTCCTCGATCAACTCCATAGGTGCATCATGGATTCAGCGTTATCAGACAACAGAGTTCGATCATGCAGATCTCATAAAGAGATTTTTATTTACAATGCCTCTGCATGCACACCTTGTACTATGATTCTCATCACCTTATATAGTTTTCGCCTTTATTGAAACCATGGGTCAAAACCATTCAATTTCTAATGGTATTATTAAAAGTCGAACCGATCCAAATTGAAATCCCGATCTTTGTTCTTCCATGCTCGAATTGTCCCAAAGGTAATCTCTATCTCTGCCAAATAATACTATAGCGAAGGTAAAGTACCAATAACGTGCCGCTGATGGTTTTCTTTCTTTTATTTATCAAATTCGTAGAATTTGATAAATAAAAATTATTTACAACCTTTGGTAATTAAATATATAATAGAACTTTATAGTAATAACCAACGCTTTTATCAAAAGGCTTTTAAATAGACCTTTGGTTCCGGCCCCACATACATAATCGACGGCCCAATCAATATAATTTAAAAAACTGGGGCCCATCGCTTATGATCGTTTCCATCCGATGACGGAGAACACATCGCTCGGCATCATATGATCCAATGGATATCGTTCGTTGATGATGCACGGATGATAACGCGCGATGGCGTGCCATACCTTGGGTAACTTTCGCGCATGTATAGCAAATGAACACCGTCTGATGACCCCTTCCCAGATCAACGGTGCTTATCAATATCGATGGGCATCCTGGGTCGAGCAATAATGCGCGATGGCACGCAGTGACAAGCGGTTTTGTGGAGTCGTACAAGGACGCGTGTCGTGCATTCTATGGAATCGCTCCCAACCTCTTGAAAACTGCTTGCCCGTCGAAGGTGGTGCGATAGAAACCACAAACCACCTTTACTGTTTACTCGGTCACGGTTCTGCTCTTCCACGCAGGGTTCCGTCGCGCTTCCGTTTGTTATGTTCCACCTCTTTCCTTCCAGGTTCCGTTCATGATTCCAAAGGGTTAGTCCGTGTTCCACCGAAAGTTCAATGCCAAATACTCTGTTTTAGTTCTTTCGCGTTATAACTGGTTTGCTCTCGCTCCTCGTTCCTTTCTCCATGAAATCCAGTCAGCTCCTTACTAATAGCATAGACCCTTCCATCATATATTTAACGAATATATATAACTCCACTGTCTACCAGTTTGGATACACTGTCAACCGTATTAACATCGGTTCCTCGATCAACATACATAGCACAGGGTTTCTTACGGATGTCAATTATCCTTCATCAGGATGCATACATATGTTCACACATGAATTAACTCGTCCTTATTTATATCGATTCTCTATTAAATACAGAGCTTGCCATCAACGAAAATCATATAATAGGATACAGGAAACATATTGCCAACATTGTCTTTAAATAATTTACTAATTATGCGGGTTTGTTGGATGTTGTTTATTATTTCAAACCAATAAGTAATGGCCTTACTATTGTTTATTATTTCGTAGGATTCATTTGATTCTATGGTCAGGTCTCTGAAAAAACCAATTAAACACTAAAATAGTCAAGATCTGGAAGACAGGCTTTACCCCCACCATAAATTGCTGAAAAAACGGCCTTCAGTTCAGCTTGTTGTGCTGAAGACGAGGGTGGATTTGCATGATCATTTGAATGAAAATGAATCAGATATTCGGGATGCTTTTGAGGGCAGATCCATAAGCCCCATAGATGAAGATCCCATTGTTGCAGAATTTCTGTCTGCGTTGAAGCACAAGTATAGTGTTGTATCGGAATACAAATTAGAGGACAACTATACCAAGTCTAAATCAACTGAATCTAGTTCTAGTGCTCTTGAACTCACCGAATTAAAGCCAGAAGCAGGATTTACAATCTCTAATGGGAACGAGTATGGTAGTTCCAATATTGGATTGGATTTCCGGAGCTCTGCAATAGGCACTGGACCTGATCGTAATGAACCCCAACTAATTCAATGTGATGAAAATATGGACTTTGATGATGATCAGGAAAACAAGCCAGAGCATTTTGGCAATATTGAAGAAACTAAAGAGGTTTCCTATGATCGATTGAATCAACTCAGCCATAAGACATCTACTGCAGGCTGGTTTGTATCAGAAGGAGAATCGGTTTTTCTTTCCCATGATGATGGATGCTTCTCTTTTCACGATATAGCAAATTCAGAGGTGTGGAGGTTTTAATTATTGTACTTAATTTTGGGGTTTATGGGTGTTATAATTTATACATTTTGGGATTTTTTATTAGAAATAGGGAAAAGCCTAGGGGTTAGATTATTCTCATGGTTTAAATTTCTATATTTGAAATAAAATTCACAAATTTCTATTTAAAAAAATGATTTGCCTAAATATTTGATGTATTTTAAATAGGATGTAGTTCATTTCAAAGACTGTTGAAATTTTCTAGAAACTATGATTGGGATTTCAAGAATATTTATGCACTCTTTAAATTTTCCCTTAACATAAAGGGAAGTTGATGTATGAGTAATACTCAGTATTTTTTTTTTCCAATCTCTAGGAGAAGGCTGAATATAAAGCTCCATATGGGCTTACCCCAAACATGTGGGGTGATTGCTGGTTGATCAGAGCAGCTGGTTCAGATGGTCGCTCTAGTAAATATGTTGTGGCGGCATCTGCAGGTTGTACATTGGACTCAGGTTTCTGTTCATGGGAATTTTATAATAAAGACATTATGGCATTCCATACTAAATCAGAGGCCTTCACTTCAACGTCCAGTACCATCTCTCCAGTTTTGGCAGAGAGGGATGTCTCGGGGAGAAATTTTGGCTTTGCAAATGTTGTGCCAGACAATCAACATTGGTGGTACAGGCCATGTGGGCCTCTTATGGTATCTACTTCCAGTGCCCAAAAGACAGTTAATATTTATGATATTCGTGATGGAGATCCTGTGATTTCAATGTGTTTGTTTTGAAAGTTTAGGTTTCATAGTAAATCATCAATGGGCTCTGAAATAAGGCCACATTGAAATCTTGGATACATGTTTCATGCCAAAATTAGTTGTATCTTCCATAAATACACAATCTTTGACCACTCTGTATAAATCTGCTTCTCAGACAATATTACATCTCCCTCATTATACAGGTGGTGTTCTTACATGCATAGCAAAGGCATTGTTTTGGCAATCATTTTTTAAGTCACTAGATAATGTGGGTACAAGGATCTAGGGTCTCCACATGAAACTGTGTTGCTCGGAGACTCACTCTGCCTGTCCTTAAATTTTTAAACATAGTAGTATGCTAATGCTTCTTTCATTTTGTATGCATAAGACGATTTTTTGTCAAAGTCCATAATTGTTTTTAAGTTTTATCCATCCCAGTTTTGTTGTGAATGCACAGGTTTTTGGCTCAACACATATATGTTATATCTTTGTACTTTTCCTTTACTAACTACTTGAAATTTCTAGTTATATTTAGAGGTGTCTTTTAAGGGATGAGGGGAATTACTTGGATTTAGTGCTGCCAGGATTATCATTTATTCTCCAAATGAAGCCCTGTAATCTGTAACACTATATGGGAATGCAACTCACTTGTTAAAATATAGTTGATACAATATGTTGTACATGAAGCCTAGAATTGTGTACATTCCTGGAATATATTAATTTGCAGGCATGCTTAAAAGAGAGATAGGGTTTGATAAAATCAAAAACCCTGAACATGAAGAAAAAAAAGAGGCAATTATTTTATACAGATAGAACCAAGACACTATCTCCTCATTAATAACAAAACCTCAGTCCAACAATCATATGTACAAATTCTAGAAGTCGAAAGTTGAAAATTTCTGAAATGGAACCAAGCCCTTTTCAAAAGAATAAATTTAGTAAAAATGAGGGTGAAGAAAGTTATCTTATCAAAATTTCCACATACCGTGTTAGTAAGGAATGACTCCGAGTCCTGAGCAGTGAGACTGAGGAGTTGCTCTTTTGATGCAGGTTGTAGTTCTCTTCTCCAACACGATGAAAAGAAAATTCTTAGCTCTGGAGTCTGAAGCCTGAGTCACAACTTGGAAGTTGGTAAGGAAAATTATCAGGGTTGTTGCCAGTTGGCTTGGAGTTCGTAGCCTCATTAATTTTCTTTAATGCATTTCCTTCAATGGTGCAGTTGTCACTGGCCAGCGACCTTTACAATAAAATTTATTTGACCCGTCATGCTACGAGGAAAATTTTATGTGATCACTGATCATTGATTTCTTATTGTGATAACAAATATTGGAGATTTACTATCTTGTTTTAAAGTTTCATTTTTTTTTTAAAATTGAAACCGCCATCGGTATACCGACGCCTTGTAAGCGTCACTCTTCTGACGTTTTGAACGATTTCCATTTTCGTCGGTCTTCTGACGTTCATCGATATTGCGACAGCTCTAGAAACGTCGGAAGAGCAACAGCACAAAGACATCGGAAGGGCAACGTTCAAAATTTCGGACCACATTTCGTCGAAATTGCGACAGTTCTTCCTGGCGTCGATATTGCGACACTTCTGGAAAGCGTTGGTCTTGTGACACTTTTGCAATACGTCGGTCTTCTGACACTTTTGTACGGCGTCGGAATTGCGACAGTTTAGACACGTCGGAAGAGCGACAGTATAAAGACGTCGGAAGAGTGACATTCAAAATGTCAGACGACATTTCGTTGGAATGGCGACACTTTACAAACGTCGGAAGAGCGACGTTAAAAACGTCGAACCAAATTTCGTCAGAATGGCAACACTTTACAAACGTTGGTTTGGGAAACGTCGGAAGAGCGACGCGTGTTTGGAAGCGACGGAAAAAGTGTCGATAGTGCGACACTTTGTAAATGCGTCGGAATTGCGACGACATGAAAAACCACATTTTTCTCGTCCTCGAACTGTCACTCTTGCGACGACTATGTGTCGCAATAGTGACGATTTGGCCGTCAGAAATTGCGACAAATTTTCTAGTGAGATTTCTCTTTAAAACGAGTATTTTTTTTTTGGGTTTTCCTTAGAGTGTATTAAAGAAGGTTGGTTTAAAATCACTTGCCTGATCTAAATCACTCTTTGTGATTGTTATCTGTGATTTTTTTATTGAATATGCTGAAAGCAGGGTAGTTTAAAAGCATTTACCTAATCTTCAGCTATTCCAACTGTTTTTACAAAATGTTTTCTAACTGAAAGTACTTCAATGTTGGCTATTTTAAAAGCACTAACCTGATCTCAGAATACTTTTATTTTTTTCCTTAAGTACATGCTGAAGCAAGATAGTTTAAAAGCACTTACTTGATCTTAGGTTGTTCACTGTTCTTCATTTGATTGTTTTCTATTTTCTATCTGTTTCATTCCATAGAATCACTTTAAGAGAACCTTTGACATAAGTGACTTGCCCCATTGATCCTTCTTGAACCTTGTTGTCCAATTAAAATCCTCCTATTACTCCATAGCCCAATGGGTTAAAACTGTTTTCTGTCTTTTCTGTCAGCCAAATCATTCCTTCACTTGCAAACATCTTCACTCTTTATTTTGAACTACCTTCACCTTCATCATGTCTTCGCCCAACCAAAAATAAACAAACAAAACTCATGCTCTTCATAACTAGCCTAATATCACATTCCAGCTTTTAAATATCACATCTTTAAACTCATTTATAGAGAGATCCCTCTCTGGATTTAGGAGGGCTAGATCCTTGAATCCCAAAGCGGTTTGATGTTCCCCTGCAGTTGGACTTTTTCCAATATTTCTAATTATAGGGTGCTAACATAAGGATATACATGGTTGTTAGAGACATTTTAGTCAAGTTTATTTCATATTTTTCTATTTAAGCCAAGAACATTGAAGGCATGAACATGTAGAAAATGTATGATTTCACTTTGAAGTTTAAGAGTTAATTGAAGAACCAAATCTATATTATTTCTATTGTTCTATATTTTGAATGTTTTATTGAGTTCCAGTAGCTGAGAAGTAATTTCAGTGTGCGAGGCAAGGGTGGAGGGCCCCCACACCGAGCTAAGTGCACATTCTGGTTAATTTAGTTGAAATTTCATGAACTAGTTTTTCTTCATATTTAAATCAGTTAATTAGATGTATGATGATATGTTATTCTTTCTAATGAATCTTAATCTAAATTATAATATTCATATGAAGGGTCAAACCAATGTTTAGGTTAAACTCTCTTTCTATCTGATCAGAGAATAGAAACTAGAATTCATCAATCTTGCTTTTGTTTAAAGTTATTTTCTGAATTTCCTGTTTTCATACAATGGAATTATGATGAATGAATTTATAAAGAAGGAAAGAAAGGACGTCCTTAGTTAGGAGCCTCTTCTATTATTCTTTTATGCATATTAAGATATTTTTCATTAGTGATTTTTTATTTCTGTTCATGAAGTGGTATTGAAGAGAAGCTCAATCTAGTTCTCCTAATTTTGGAGCTTCTTCTTCTGCTTATTACATATTTAATTAGAAATTGTTTAGTTAATTTTTATATTTGTAATATGCATTTCCTTCAAATTCAATAATTCATCTTCTAAAATTTACTATAGTTGAAATCCATATATTTTGGACATGCTTCCAAGTTTTACAAACTCATATTGATAATTAAATACGTGTGTTAGTTTACCCAATTAATTGACCCAACATTTTTGGCGTCATTTCTGGGGAAGCATATTTCAAAGTAGTCAAATAAAAAGATTAAAAAAAAACAAAAACAAAAAAGAAAACAAAAATACATCAAAAACAATAAAAACATAGTTTTAATTTTAAGTTATGTTTCTTTATGCCCAGAGATATAGATCAGAAAGGTAGATTCATTAAGTAAAAACCCCCAACAATCCAATCATCCATAGGGGCAGGACCATCAGGAATAATAAAACTAGTTGCTGGGAGACCTAATCTAGAGGAGTTAGAGGAAAAACAAAGATCAGGACAAAGATTAAATGTAATTGAAAGACAGACCTTGTTGGCCTTGGAAGTGAAAAGAAAGCAATCAAAAAAAGAAACTCCTTTCATAGGAAGACAAAAGGAAACAAGAAATCCAATTTTTGAACAATTAGAACAACCTGTCCTTGAAAAAATTAAGAGATTTGACAAAACACCAAATCAACCTCATATTGAAACATTAAAAATTTATGAACAGGAAATGAATCAAGAAGGAGAAGGATCTAATATGCCACTTATGACTCCTGAACGGAGACTTGAATATGAGAGACAACAGAAGGAATGGAAAATAAAAAGAGAGGAAGAAAGGAGATTAGAAGCACAAGAAGAAGAGAGGAAGAAGAAAAAAGAGAAAATGATAACAAAAGACCACATGATAACGAATAAGAAAATGATAATGATCAGGAAGCTACTTTTGGCTTCCTAATATTAGATATAAGATAAATACTAGGAGAAGAAGTGAAAATGAAAAACATTCCACCTTTTGTATTGCCCAACTTTTATGGAATGTCAACAGAAGATCTTGATTCATTTATGTTCGAATTTGATATCTTATGTAGAACTTATGGATACACAGATGACACACACAAGCTTCATCTCTTTCCTTATACTTTGAAAGCAGTAGCATTAAAATGTTTTATGGGTTTAGGAGAACATACCATTTCTTCTTGGGATGATATGAAGATAATTTTTCTTAAAAAGTATCAAGCCTACTTTTTAGAATGAAGATATTTTTTAGAATGACACAACAAGAAGATGAAAGTTTGGAGGAGTACTTAGAAATATTTCTTTACAATCTAAAAAAATCCAAACAGAATTCTCTAAATCCCGATACCATCCACACAATTTTTTTTAAGGGTATCAGAGATGAATACTTATATATTCTCAATGTGATGGGCAAAGGATATATCTCAAACCTACCATTTGATGAGATTGTTGAACTTTGTCAAAAGTATTCTTGGGGAAGATCAAAAAGTGGAAAAAGGGATGTCACATCAAGAGCTTCCAAATATCCAACAAGTGGAGTAATAAGAGCATAAATAGGAAGTTTACTAGAAAATTTTAAAATTGATCTTTTAAACACTTTGGGAACACAAGTTGATGTCTTAAAGGCAAAGAAGAAGAAAGAATAACAAGATCAAATCTTAGGAATCTTTTGTCCAAAGTGTAGGAATAAACATCCACTTTGATAATTTCCTTTGGAAGGTATACAAGTGTGTGGAATTTGTACAGAGAATCATGCAACTAAAAACTATCCAAAATTGAAATAATTTCAAATCGAAGAAGTACAAGGGATAGATTCTCTTTACTATATGGCACCAAGGAGACCTTAGCAACCAAGGATGCCTCAACAATTCCCTCAATAAAATCCTTAGAATTATCAATATCCTTTTCAGAAATCATGGAATACGTCAATGCCATGGAAGGCTTGGCCTCCACAATAATATCAAAATGTTATGAAACTAGCTCCAAAAATAGAAGAAAAGAGAGATTAACGTCTTAGAAATCAACCACTTTGAGGGGACAACCTCCAATACATTACATAAATGAAAAAAATTTGGATGATACAAATGACCAAAACCTCCTTCTATATATAGGAGTCCATGGACCCACAATATAATCCTAGCCGACCTAACAATAAAAATGTAAGGGCACAATAATAACAATATTGGGGTTACAGGGGTACAACAATAACAATAAGGGGGCTACACTAATAACAATAAGGGACTAAAATAGTAATATAGGGACCTAACATGCCCCTCTCCTTCAAAAAAGTATTGCCCTCAATGCTTGAGTAGCTCTGGGTGCTTCTGCATAAAATTTTCATCCTCCCATGTAGAATCTTCAGTGGGTAAGTTCTTCCGCTTGATGAGATACTTTGAAACTAATCGATTTCGTAGCTGTACAGTTCTTGTTTCCGTGACCGCTTCAAGTTCCAATATGATTTTTCCTTCCTCATCAAGTTCTGTCAATATTGTTTGAACTGGAATATTTTCACCTATAACCTTCTTCAAGCATGAAACATGGAAAACTGGATGCTCTCGCGAAGAAGCAGGAAGCTCCAATTTGTATGGCATGGTACCAATCTTTTGCAACACCTTGTAAGGACCAAATTACTTTGGCAATAATTTATTCTCCTTCTTAGCTTGCTTGGGGTACATTTGTCTGTATGGTTGTAGCCGTAAAAATACCCAGTCTCCTACATCAAAACTTCTCTCGCTGCAATGTTGATCTTCCTATTGTTTCATTAAATTTTATGCCAAATTTAGGTGATCCTTTAAGAGTTTGAGAACTTCTTGTTGATGCTCGATGTGATCTTCCACCACTTGAACCTTAGAATTTTCTCTTAAAGATGATGTGATGGGCGGTGGATGATATCCATAAAGTTCGATAAATGGGGTCATTTTTGCTACAATATGGAAGGAATTTTTATACCACCATTCAGCGAGAGGTAGCCACTTGACTCATTGTGTTTGTTTATCATATACAAAACAACGAAGATATTCTTCCAAAAATTTATTCACTATCTTAGTTTGACCATCGGATTGAGGATGATAAGATGAGCTATGAGCTAATTGAGTACCCAAACAAGAAAATAACTCTGTCCAAAAATTTCCCATAAAAATGGGATCTCTGTCGCTCACAATAACCTTTGGGTTTCCGTGTAGCTTTTGAATTGTGTCCATAAATGTAGTAGCAACTGTGCTTGATTTAAATGGATGAGATAATGCACAAAAGTGTGTATATTTGGTAAGTCTATCAACTACCACCATGATGACACTCTTTCCTTTGGACTTAGGTAAACCTCTTATAAAATTCATTGAAATATCCTCCCAATGTTGACTTGGAATGGATAAAGGTTGTAGAAAACTCGGGGTCTTAATTGTCTCAAATTTATTTTGTTGGCAAAACAAACATTCCGCCATAAAATTTTGAATATCAGATTTAAGGCCATCCCAAAAAAAACTTTCTTCACCTTGTGGTAATTTTTTTTAAATCTTGAGTGTCCTCCTAAAGGAGAAGTGTGCAATTCCAAAAGAATATTTTGTTTTAGTTGGGAATTCTTACAAATATATAAGCTATCTTTGTACCATAAGGAATAATTTTTCCAACTAAATGTATCAGATGTACTAGGATCTTGCTGCAACTTTTGAATGTGTGTCCACACTTCTTCGTCCTTCTTCCATTCATCCATTACTTCAGTTATCCAATCTAGTTGGATAATAGTGTTGGCAATATGATGTAATGTGTTGTCCTTGTTGGCAACCTACTTCATAAAGTTTTCCTTGATGGAAACCTACTTGATGAGTTTCCTATAATAAGCAACCTATGTGTTAACAATGTAAGAATGATGTATCTACAATTCAGTTCATATGTGATAGAGAAAATAATTCCAGTATGTGCCAGAGAAATGTTATTTTTAATATGTCACAATGTATATGCGGGTTTGTAAAGGCCAAGTCACGTATGCACACGGATACTTACGTCCCAAGTTGCGTATGCCTATTTGTGCTCCAAATTTATAATACCAGGAGACTTTACCATGGTATTAGCCCACAATATTGAGCGTTGTATTATCTATTTGATTCTGTCCAGGATTACCATCAGCAGTTGAGTGGTTTTGACTCATGGTATTGGTAAAAGATAAATCTATATAAGGAGAAGAAGATCATACTGCTAGGTGTGCATGTGTCTGGGTATTGAATGGATACTTCACTCTGAAGTATATCTACATGGAATGGGTTACAGTTTATTGATAGATCTGAATTAATAATGCACCTATGAATAAAATGATGGATCAGGATCTCTAGACCTGAAATAACTATATATCTTCTAGATCTGTTTATGGAATGTTTAGATCTGAGATGTGGCAAATTTTTTCTGAAGTGAAGGGTAATATCTGAGTTGTTTATCTGTTCTGAAGATTTGCGCAGCCCTGCAATGTTTGCAGATCTATACGCAGGTTCGTTGTAGCAAAAATGCGTATATACGCGGGTTGGTTTCAGCAAAATCCCATATGGAATCTAAGGTCAGACCTAAATTTTTTGCAGATATATACGCAGGTTGGTCTCTGTGAAAGTGCGTATATACACGGTTTCAGTGAAGTAAAAGCCCGTATGGAATCTAGGGTTTTTCTGAAGTATGCTAAAGGAAATCTCTGATCTGTTTTGTTGTATTATTGTTGTCTGTCAATGATGTCTTCATACAGATCTGAGTTGTATGAATACTGATTATGCTGCTAGTTGATTATAATTAAATATCAGTGGTTGGTTGGTTTATTGGTTGATGATTAAATGAATGAATTGAATGGGTTATAAGTTTCAGTTTGGTGTATGAGCTTAAATGTATGGAGTGGGTCTAGTCTGAAAATCTGATGAAAAGAGGCCTATAAGGTGTGTTGTGTGGAGGCTGTTGGATCTAGTATGAAAATTGATGAAACGTGGTCCATGGTGGTGCTGAGGATCGAAGCCTTTAGTGAGGGGGTTGTAGCTCCCTTCCAGTAGTAGCTGGTAAACGAGATCAGGGGGTAGTAGCTCCCTTCCAGGAGTGGCTGGTAAACGAGATCAGGGAGTTGAAGCTCCCTTCCAGTAGTAGCTAGAGAACGAGAGAAGGTTGCAGCCTTCTACAGGTGGGTGCCTGCGTGCTGGTATGAGTCTGCACCAGTACATGATTGTAAGAATTTTTCTTTATAATAAATATTGAAGATAGAGATGATAGTAGTGGTGGTTTTCTCCCAAATTGGGTTTCCACCTTAAATCTTGGTGTTCATGTGTTTTTCTTATGTGTGATGATTTATTCTGTTCTTACTATACATGCTTCCTACTTACTAAACATATGATGAATGAATGATGCACTGGTCTAAGTAAATAATTATATGCATAATAAGATCTCTGGTAATACACAAGTTTTCTTAAGGATATCCCTATGTATACGCGAGTTGGGTTCATTAAAGTCGCGTACGAAATTTAGTAAGGAAAAAGTAAAATTTTTGAGTAATCTCTAAATACTGATTCACCTTCCCTCTTAGTATTTTTCCCAACAATTGGTATCAAAGCAGGTCCTTCTGAAGAAGCTTAGCCACTAGAAGGAAGATCAGCCAAGATGAGCAATCAAGATGGGACAACATCTATCAGGCCTCCACTCTTCAACGGAAATAATTTAATCTTCTGGAAAATAAGGATAAGATCCTATATTCAATATCTTGGAGCAGATGTATGGGCTGTTGTTGAAGGAGGTTATCAATATCCAGCCTCAGTTCCAACAGATGCAACGACAAGAAAGAACTATGAAACAAATGCAAAGGTGGTCAATGCACTATTGGGGAGTCTAACAATCAGAATTTGTCAAGGTCATGCAGTTGAATACATAAAAGGAAATATGGTACAAAATCATTCTAAGCTATGAAGGTGATACAAAGGTAAAAAGTGGTAAACTCCAAACTCTCATAATTCAATATGAAAATCTAAGGATGCATAATGAGGAGATAATTGCCAGTTTCATTTTACGTCTAGATGATATTGTAAATTGTATGAGAAATTTGGGCGAAACCATAACTGACACTACTCTGGTTGAAAAAGTTTTAAGATCTCTAACTTCAAAATTTGAGTCAAAAGTGTCTGCTATTGAAGAGAACCAGGATCTTCAAAGTCTTACTATTGTTCAACTTCATGGCATTCTAATTGCATGTGAAATGAGAAAAGGAGGATCATCTAAAGTCAAAGAAGTCATCTATATAGCTTCTACAAAAGGAAAAGAAGTACAAGAAACAAAAGGATCAGGGTATGTTTTAGAAGAAGATGAGGTAAATTTTGTAAAGAAGCTCCAACTTGGCATTGGAAGATCCAAAGGTAAGCTTCCTTTCAAATGTTTTTCTTGTGGAAGAGTTGGTCATTATGCTGCTAAGTGTCCTCATAAAGAAACACATGAAAAAAGAAAGGAAGTAGAAAGAAAAAATAAGAATCAGTTTAACACTAGAAAAAATTATTATACTCATGAAGATAGTGATGGGTTATCAGACAGTGAGGAAGAATCTGATCAAGATCTTAGACTTCTCATGGTATTTTAAAAAGAGTCTAGAGAAGAAAATGATACTTTTATGGATGCTCTAGAAGACAATGATTTTCTTGAAGAAATCAATCATCTAAAAATATGTTTGGAAGAAAACAAAATATCCATAGAAACTCTAAAAAAATCATCTTGAATAAAAGGAGAAACACAATGAGAAATTAGAATGTGAAATAGTAAGTCTAAGAAAAGAAATCGTGAAAGTAAAGACTTTGAATCTTAGATTTGCTAAAGGATCTAAAACCTTAGATAAAATTATCAAGGTACAACGTTCTTCTCTTATCAAGACAGGTCTTGGATATATCGGAGAATCTTCTCAGTCTTCAGCACCAAACTATCTAAAAGCAACTACAGCCAGCCTACAACATTCTGCCACTCAGCAAGGAAACAAAGAAACTTTACAGGTAAAGCATGACCACCTCAATACAAATAACACTAACAGGAATACCTTTCAGAGAAATACCAACCAACGAGTAAACACAAATAGAATGTTCCATGATCGCAAAAATTTATTCTTAAATGGACAATGTTTCTCATGTCATAATTTTGTTCATAAAGATGTTCAATATGTTGCATACAAAACCATCATGACGAGAGAAGAAAGAAAGAAAAGAATTGATACTAGAATAAAGAAGAATACATATAACAACTTTTATCCTCTTCAAAATTAAATTGAATGTGCTTATTGCAATAACTTTGGTCATGAAGAATCTGAAGGCAGGAGCAAACTTCAGCCAAAAGAGCATATGCCTTCAACTTCCAAAATATGAAGAAAGAAGTAATTACAAGTTGAGAATTGTGGCATAGTTTTATTTGCAGAAGGAGAAGAAAATAAATGGTACATTGATAGTGGATGCTCAAAACACATGACAGGTGACAGAAATAAACTTCTTGCATACAATGCTCTAGAAAGAGAAAAGAATGTTACTTTTGGAAATGATACTCTTGCTGTCATTAAGGGAAAAGGTTCTGTTTTTCTAAAGGAAAATGTGAAAGATAACAATGATATGTATGTGGATGGATTAAAGTGTAACCTGTTAAGTGTAAGTCAAATGTGTGATCAACGAACTGAAGTTGTCTTTAGCTCAAAAGAATGTGTGGTACGTGATCTTGATACAGTAAAAACAATCATAAAAGGAAATAGAACACCAAGCAATTTGTATGTATTGAAAAGCTGTAAAGAACAATGTTACTTGGGTAAATCTTTAGAAAATTGGTTATGGCATAGAAGATTAGGGCATTTGAGCTTCTCTCAAATCAACAAATCTAGCAGACTCAAAGTTGTTCGTGATATTCCCATTATTACTCTGCCTGAGAGTACCATATGCAAATCTTGCCAATTCGGTAAGTAAACCAGAGTGAAATTTAATGCCAAAGAAGGATCAACAAGTAAGCCTCTTGAACTCATTCATACTGATATCTGTGGACCTATGAGAAAAGATTCACCCCATGGAGAACAATACTATATTCTGTTTATTGATGATTTCTCTAGAATGTGTTGGATTGGGTTGCTAAAACACAAATATGAAGCATTCGAAAAATTTCATATCTTCAAAGCACTGGTTGAAAATGAATTAGATCTAAAAATCAAGTTTCTTAGATCTGATCGAGGAGGTGAATATATATCAGATGAATTCTTTGATTTTTGTGAACAACATGGCATAAAAAGATAGTTTTCTGTAGTTGGTACCCCACAACAAAATGGTTTAGCGGAAAGAATGAATAGAACAATTCAACAGATGGCTCAGGCTATGCTTGATGATTCAGGAACACCTGACACATTTTAGGGAGAAGCAGCACATACTGCGGTCAATATTCTTAACAAATCACATGTTCATGTAAATAGTGATAAAAATCCATATGAGCTCTAGTATGGTAATCTTCCCACTATAAATCATTTTAAAGTTTTTGGAAGCAAATGTTTTATCAAGAACAATGATGAAAAACTTAGCAAGTTTGAATCTAGAGCAGATGAAGGAATATTTCTTGGTTACTCTTCTAGAAGTAAAGCATATAAATGCTACAATAAAATACTTCGGAAGATTGTTGAATGCATTGACATTGTAATTGATGAATCTCTCTCAGATCCAAAAGAGGAAATACAAACAACAAATGAAGATGATGATGATGTATATCTTCCTGCATCTAATAGAGATAATATAGAAGGTGAACCCAATGAAGCAGCAGAAGAATATCTATCTGAAAAGGCTCCATGCAGGTATGTTCAAAAGAATCATCCAGAATCCCAAATTCTGGGAGAAAAGGGATCAGGTATCCAAACAAGAAGAACTCTTGTAGGGTCTACTAGCTATCTAGATTTTTTATCCACCATTGAACCAAAGAATGTCAATCAAGCTAGCAAAGATGAATGTTGGATTCAATCCATGAATGAAGAACTTAATCAAATTGAAAAGAATCATACTTGGGAACTAGTTCCAAGACCTCATGATAAAAATGTTATTGGAACAAAATGGATATTCAAGAACAAGTTAAATGAAAATGGAGATGTTATTAGAAACAAGGTTAGACTTGTTTGTAAAGGGTATGCTCAACAAGAAGGTATAGACTTTTAAGAAACATTTGCTCCTATAGCTAGACTTGAATCCATCAAGAGGTTTCTTGCTTTTTCAAGCTTTCAAAAAATCAAAGTTTATCAAATGGATGTTAAATCTGCTTTCCTCAATGGTGATATAGAAGAAGAAGTTTACATAGAACAACCAGAAGGATTCATTTTGGGCAACGATGAAAATTTTGTAACTTAAAAAGGCTTTATATGGTCTCAAACAAGCTCCAAGGGCATGGTATTATTGTCTTGACAAATATCTTCATCAACAAGTATTTTCAAAGGGTTCTGTTGATAACAACTTATACACAAAAACTGAAAATGATAAACTATTGATTGTGGTTGTATATGTTGATGATATCATTTTTGGAAGTAATGAAGAGTCCATGAGTCAGAAATTTTCTTATGTTATGCAGCAAGAATTTGAAATTTCTTTACTTGGGGAACTAACATTTTTTCTTGGCTTACAAGTGCAACAAGCAACCGATGGCATATTTTTATCTCAAGCAAAATACCTCAAGAAAAGTTTGAAGAAGTATGGGATGTAAGACTGCAAACTTGTAAGTACACCAATGATAACTAAGTGTAACCTCGGTTCTCATAATGATTCTCCCACAATGAATCAACCAGAATACAGATCCATGATTGGAAGTCTACTTTATCTAACCGGGACAAGACCAGACATTATGCATGTAGTTGGGATTGCTGGACGATTCCAAGCTAATCCAAAAGAGTCTCACCTTCAGGTTGTCAAAAGAATATTCAAATATCTTCAAGGAACTCAAGACTTTGGACTATGGTATCCAAAGAATGTTGATCTCACTCTTCATGCTTACACAGATGCAGATTGGGCTAGAAATTTTGATGATAGGAAGATCACTAGTGGTGGTGCATTCTATATGGGGCCCCGATTAGTATCTTGGTTCAGCAAGAAGCAAAGCTCTATTGCCTTATCTATAGTAGAAGCAGAATATGTGGTTGTCCCATCATGTTTCACACAACTTCTTTAGATGATGCAGACCTTACAAGACATTCAAATCACATGTTCACCTCCCATATCCATTATGTGTGATAATACAAGTGCCATCAGTATCTCAAAGAATCCTGTTATGCATTCCAAGACCAAGCACATTCCTATCAAGTATCACTTCTTCCGTGAATAAGTGCTTGAACAAAAGGTGAAATTGGAGTATGTTCCCTCCAAAGAACAAGTTGCTGATATATTTACTAAACCTCTTCCCAGGGAAGCATCTGAATATCTCAGACAAAAGCTGGGAGTTGTCTCTTCCGCTCGGGAAATCAGACCTGCTTAAATTCAGAATATTAAATTGGATACGTGGATTTCATAAAGGACAGTTGCGTATATACGCGATTTTATATACATAAAATTGTGTATGGGTTTTTGCTGGCACAATTTTCTAGGTCAACATTTTCAAAGTAGTTGCGGTGTTGTTGGGTATCTCTGGTGATGTTCCAGTTCTCACATTTATGTTTCATTCTCTAATATTTGTTTTGATGAATATGCCTTGATGATTTACTGTTGAAAGTGTTCAGGGTGCACAAGCTAAGGGGGAGCACTTGTCATGTGGGAAAGGATGCATTGTTGACATTTTAAGTGTTTGTTGTGGTCTGATCTCATGATTGATATTCATTGGAATTGTTTATAAAAAGTCATTTGATGAAAAGGTCATGTTGAGATCTATGATGTAAATTGTTATATTCAGTCATGTAAGGACTTGGTCAAATTTGTAAACCCACTTGGTTGGGTTGTTGAGTCAAAATTTGTAAACCCACTTCGTTGAGTAGTTCAGTCAAATATGTAATTCCACTTGGTTGGATCATTATTGTAAGTTTAATTCCTTGGTGATAGGAATGGTAATACTTGGTTGAGTTATAGAGTCATGTAATTCGATGAAAAATATGTCTAAAGATTCAGCATGAACTCATGGGGATCATGGAAAATTCAGTGCACTTCAGATCTACAGAGCTCATCTTTCTACAAGGGAAGAGAAACCTTGTTTTGGTTTTGATCTTCCCTTTGCCCTTGATGTCAAAGGGGGAGAGTATCATGGTGTTTTAATAATGGCTATGATTAATGTATCTATCTATTGTGGTGATCAAACACCATCGTGGTTGCCATCAAGTCCAAAGGGGGAGATTGTTGGCAATATGATGTAATGTGTTGTCCTTGATGGAAACCTACTTGATGAAGTTGTCCCTAATGGAAACCTACTTGATGAGTTGCCTATAATAAGAAACCTATGTGTTAACAATGTAAGAATAATGTATCTACAGTTCAGTTCATATGTGACAGAGAAAAGAATTCTAGTATGTGCCAAACAAATGTTATTTTTAATATGTCACAATGTATATGCGGGTTAGTAAAGGCCAAGTCGCGTATGCACGTGGATATGTATGTCCCAAGTCACGTATGCCTATTTGTGCTCCAAATTTATAATACAAGGAGGCTTTACCATGGTATTAGCCCACAGTATTGAGCACTGTATTATCTATTTGATTCCGTCCAGGATTAGCATCAGTAGTTGAGTGGTTTTGACTCATTGTATTGGTAAAAGCTAAATCTATATAAGAAGAAGAAGATCATACTACTAGGTGTGCATGTGTCTGGGTATTGAATGGATACTTCACTCTGAAGTATATCTTCATGGAATGGGTTACATTTTATTGATAGATCTGAATTAATAATGCACATATGACTAAAATGATGGATCATGATCTCTAGACCTAAAATAAATATATATCTTCTAGATCTATTTATGGAATGTTTAGATCTGAGATGTGGCGAATGTTTTCTGAAGTGAAGGGTAAGATCTGAGCTATTTATCTATTCTGAAGAGTTGTGTAGCCCTGCAATGTTTGCAAATCTATACGCAGGTTCGTCGTAGCGAATGCATGTATATACGTGGGTTGGTTTCAGCAAAAGCGTGTATGGAATCTAAGGTCAGTCCTGAAATGTTTGCAGATATATACACAGGTTTGTCTCCATGAAAGCGCATATATACACGGGTTCAGTGAAGTAAAACCGCATATGGAATCTAGGGTTTTGAGAAGTATGCTAAAGGAAATCTCTGATCTATTTTTTTGTATTACTGTTGTCTTTCAATGATGTCTTCATACATATCAGAGTTGTTTGAATACTGATTATGCTGCTAGTTGATTATAATTAAAGATTAGTGGTTGGTTGGTTGATTGATTGATGATTCAATGAATGAATTTAATGGGTTATAAGTTTCAGTTTGATGTATGAGCTTAAATGTATGGAGTGGGTCCAGTCTAAGAATATGATAAAAAGAGGCCTACAAGGTGTGTTGTGTGGAGGCTGTTGGATTTAGTATGAAAATTGATGAAACGTGGTCCATGGTGGTGGTGTTGAGGGTCGAAGCCTTCAGTGAGGGGGTTGTAGCTCCCTTCCAGTAGTAGATGGTAAACAAGATCAGGGGGTAGTAGCTCCCTTCCAGGAGTGGCTGGTAAATGAGATCAGGGGGTTGAAGCTCCCTTCTAGTAGTAGCTGGAGAACGAGAGAAGGATACAGCCTTCTGCAAGTGGGTGCCTGCGTGCTATTATGATTCTATGCTAGTACATGATTGTAATCAGTTTTCTTTATAATAAATATTGAAGACAGAGATGATAACAACGGTGGTTTTCTCCCGAATTAGGTTTCCACCTTAAATCTTGGTGTTAATGTGTGTTGCTTATGTGTGATGATTTATTCTGTTCTTACTGCACATGCTTACTGCTTACTAAACATCTGGTGAATGAATTATGCACTGATCTAAGTAAAGAATATGCATAATAAGATCTCTGGTAATACGCAATTTTTCTTAACGATATCCGTGTGTATACGTGAGTTGGGTTCAATAAAGTCGCGTATGGAATTTAGTAAGGAAAAAGTAAAATTTTTGACTAAGCTCTAAATACTGATTCACCCCCCCCCCCCCCCCCCCTCTCAGTATTTTTCCCAACAAATATAAATGGAACAAAGCAATGCTTCCACCTCTTCATTCTTTCTTGAGAGTGCATCTGCAACAACATTTAGCTTCCATTTTTTGTATATTATTTCAAATTCGTAACCCAACATATTTGTGACCCATTTTTGCTGCTCTTCTGAAGATATTCTTTGTTACAAAAAAATTTTAAGACTATCATGATCAGTTTTTACCTTGAAGTGTCTTCCCATTAGGTAAGGTCGCCATTTCTTTAGTGCATGTAGTATTGCTAACATTTCCTTCTCATAAATAGCTTTCTATAAATACTTTACTTTGATTGGACGGCTTTCAAAAGCAATGGGTCTTCCTTCTTGCATTAAAACAACACCAATTCCATTTCCCGAGGCATCACATTCCACAATAAAGGTTTTTGTTAAGTCTGGCGTAGCTAAGACCGGTGCTAGGCTCATTTCCTCTTTAAGATGTTCAAAGCCCTTAGTTGCTTCAGGAATCCATGAAAATGCATCTTTCTTCAATAATGTTGTTAGAGGTGTTGTTATTCTCCCATCATTCTTAACAAACTTGCGATAATACCTTGTTAACCTGAGAAATCCTCGCAACTGCCTTTTGGTTGTGGGGACTCTCCATTCCTTAATGGATTTAATTTTGTTAGGGTATACCTTAACACCCTCGTGAGATACAATATGACCCAAATATTCCACCTCTTGTATTCCAAAGGAACATTTGGATGTTTTTTCATATAATTGTTTCTCCTGCAATAGTTTGAGCACCCTGTCAACATGTTGAACATGATCCTTCCAAGACCTATTGTAGATTAGTATATCATCAAAAAATACTAGCACCAATTTTCTAAGGAAGGGTTTAAAAATGGAATTCATCAACCCTTGAAATGTAGAAGATGCATTGGTAAGGCAACAAGGCATGACCAAAGATTCATAATGACCCTCATGAGTTCGAAATGTTTTTTTTGGAATATATTCAGTTTTTGGAATATCTTCATTCTTCATTCCAACTTGGTAAAATAAATTTCTCCATGTAATTCATCCAATAATTCATCAATCACATGAATGGGAAATTTATATTTAATGGTGAGATTATTGAGCTCCATATAATCTTGATGCATGCGCCATGATCCATCCTTCTTGTGCACTAATACTACTAGAGTAGAGAAAGAAATTTGACTAGGTTGAATTATACCAACCTCTAACATTTCTGCAATCATACGTTCAATTTCACTCTTTTGGACATAAGGATATCTATAAGGCCTGATGTTTGGAGGAACACTTCTTGGAATCAAATGAATAGCCTGATCATGATCACAAATAGGTGGGAGTCCTTTGGGAGTTTCAAACACCTTGGAATGATTGTCCAAGACTTTTTAGAGATCTACAGAAATAGATGATTTTGATGTTGGAACTTCTAGTGAGCATAATTGTTCAATTACCCCTCATTGTTCTTTCTTCAGAAGCTTTATCATGACAATAGAGCTTACTATATTTCTCGGCTTAACTTCGATACCCCACAATTTGACTTCCTTTCCTTCCGAAAAAATATTTCAAGAAAAGTTCTTGAAAATTAAAAGCTACCGTCCTCAAAGATTGTAACCATTGTACTCCTAGTACAACATCAGCACCTCCCATAGGAATGGAAAGCATTGGACTATTAAATACATATTACCCCATTGTTGGCTTGATATTATAGCATTTTCCAGAGCAATTTATAGTTCCTCCATTTGCAATCATCACTTGACATTCTGGTGTTGGGTATAGGAAACAATTCAATTCCTTGGCTACCTTACAATGAATAAAATTATGGGTATTGTTATCACTCTAATAATTATTAAGTTGTGAGATTTTGATTTAAAGTTAAAATAACATTAGAGATAACCACAAACCAACTTTTAAACTCTAGGATCTAGCCTTCCTAGGGTTCATAGAGGGCTCTCTCTATAAGTTTTAACTTTGTTTTAATTATATGATATTAGGCTAGTTATGATGTGAAAATTGGTTTTGGTTTGGTTTGGTTTGGTTTGATTTGGTGAGAAAAATCACTTAATGAGATGGATAGTGATAGATTTTTTTGTCCATTGGGCTAAGGAGTCAAATGTCAAGCAGACAGGACTAGGATCAAGGTCAAAAAGTTAAATTTTTTTAGGGCAAGATAGACAAGTCATTGAAGATCTTGGAAGGCTGATTGGTGAAGTGGTTTGATCGGGATAAAGAGAAATTAAGGATTCTTTGATATGGATAAGGAAGGAGAAGACAAGGGTCATTCGAAAGAGGGATAAATTAAGGGTACCCTACTCTGGAAATCAGCAGAAAACATAGAAATGATAACTAGTTAAAGACAGGGTGCTTTTAACAAATCCTGTAATAATATTCCTAATTTGGAACACATATATGTATGCATGTAAAACATAAGAAGATAAACAATGACAGTAGAAAGTACTTCACTTCAATGGATCATCACATCAATCCTGAAATATGATGCTTGATGATTTGATCCAGTCTGCTACTTGAACTTGCTACAAAAATCCTTCAGGTACAGAAATATTGACTATAGAAATCTTCAACAATTTATTCCACGCTAATATTTCAAAAAATGAAGTACTTACACAAAAAAATTTACAAAATATCCTAGAATACTCATAGGAATTTTCTAAGGAAAATAAAATATCTTTTACAACAAAATAGTGACAGATGCTTAACAACTTAGCAAGCTGTCCTATTTATCCAAATAAAATAGAAATGTTGTTTTGGATTTGGTGTAGCTGGCTGCCTTGTTGTCTCTAACACTGGAAAAATATATTTCAAATATGTTTTGAAATATTATCTTGTTATATGATACTCTTTCATCTGAGACTCTTTACCTCTGATACACTTTAATCACTTTTTCAACTACCTTACTGCTGTAAATTATTTTTTCACTATGTAAAAACAACAAACTATTTTTTTCCTCTTCTCTGCAATTTTGATTTTTACAGTAAGTCACTGAGTGTTTCCCAAAAATTTTCATCATGAATTTTGATCTTTTTTAACTTCCTAAACTTCTCATCTTCCTCTGTGTATCTAGAAAATGTTGGTTTGATCACAAATAGGTGTTTTATCTCATGATGTAGATAAAACAAGTCTTCAAAGTTTTTATGTAGAACCTTTCCTGTAGGAATTCCTTGTCCTTCTGTTTTATTTACCTTCTCTTTTGCATGATCTCTTATCTTCTTGTTGTAGTCTTCTTGTGGCATAAGTTTTTCATTAAGAACAAGGATGTCTAGCAAACCTCTTTGCCTCAAGATCTCAAATTTAACCAGAAATTTAGTTATGGCTATGTTCATGTTTTCACACTTTTCTTCTAGGTACTTCATCAAATTTCTCTTTGAAATTACTTTTTCTTATTTCAAGTATTGTCTATGTTCTATCAGTAATTTCTATCTACTCTAATTCTTGCTTGATCTTACTGTTGAGAAATTTGATTATTTCTAGGGTCTGTTCAGGTTTGGCACCTAATTCATCCTTTGTTTTCTGAATTTCCTCTTGCACTACCTTTAGTAAATCCTTTTTCTCATAAATTACCTGTATTGATGGAAAAACATCATTGATGGATTCAATGATTTTAGTCCACATTTGATTCTTCACATAGGACATAGGTTCTTTCAAGGTTAAATCCTTTTGTAGATTCTTCAACTCAACATTTAACCTATTAGCCCTTTATTCCTGAGTTTTGGCATTAATTTGGGCTAGCTTCTTAGTGTCTTCCAGATTTTCAATCATTTTCTTCAACCTATTGATTTCATTGGTTTGAAGTGACATTTTCTCCATGGCTTTGATAAGCTTGCTGGCTTCATCTGTTGGTTGCACTATTGATGTAGATGATTATGTAGTTGAGGTAGTAGAAGATGTCACTGGCACTGTTGTGGCTAGTGGTAATTTTGGTGCCAACTCTTATGCCAATGTTGAAGGGACAACTGTTGTTTCCATAGGGATAATTGTGGGAACTTCTTGTGATTTTGCAGTTTCTCTTTAATGGGCAAGCTTGTCCATTTGGATTTCCATCTCTTTAATCTGTGATGTCAATTGTAAAATCAATTTCATCATATCATCTTTTTGGCTTGCCTCTTGCACAATTTCCCTGGCTTGTGGATGTTCTGTTGGTGGAAGTTTGAGTTGTTTTCTAAGTGCTGCAATGTCAGCATTCTTTTTCTTCACCAATTATTCTGCAACTTTTACATTTGCTGGATCATAATCCACTTCAATTACCAATTATTCTAAGGACTTGATTCTAGTGTCCTTGATAAGAGAAGAAGCTTTCTCAAACCTGATTTGATCTCTCAAATTGGTTATAGTGTTCTGAAGTTTATAGGAACTCATTGCCTTGTTAGTCATAGTAGAATAAATCATTTCATAACTCTACTTATGATTCAACTCAATTTGATCTAATAGATGAATTCTATCAACTGGTATTTCAAGATCAACCTTCTTATAGTCTGCTACTGTTGTAGGCTTAGGCACTGTTGGTTGGAGCATTGTCATAAGAAATTTATTGTTGGTGTAATCAAAGGCTGATAATAATATGTTCTAACTTCCTGGAGTTTTCTTTAGATACTGTGAGTAGATTTCATTCTTTAACTCTTCATTATTAGCTTTGATTTCCTTGTATTTCTCTTTGATATCCAAACCTATACTTTCTGCTTGTTGTGATGATGATGCCTCCATGTTTTTTTGTCTTTCAACCATCTGTGTATCTGAAGTATCATTTGCCTGCTCGTTTATAATGACTGTAGCAGCATCTGTGTTTGTCTCTGGAACATCTATATCTTCCAATTCTATGGTATCTTTTTATTTATTCACTAGATTGAGCTTATGATTTTTATTATATCTGATTTTAAACCTAGTCTCAGTTGTTGTTTCAGCAGTGTAGGTACCTTCTTCTCTGACTATTTTAGTGTTGAGAAAAATACTGAGAGGGGGGTGAATCAGAATTTTAGGCTGAACAATTTTTCTTTCTTTTATTTCAAAACAACCATATGTTACAGTACTGCATTCAACATGTATGTCCAGATATCTTATTATGCTTTTACTTAGAGAAATGCATCAGATAAGCATTAAGCATGAACATAAACAATAGAACAAACCATTAACCATGAACAATACATATGGACACTAGGATTTAAGGTGGAAACCCAATTCGGAAGAAAACCACCACTGCTGTAATCTTAGTCTTCAATATTTTATTATAGAGAAAACCTTTTACAATTTATGCTGGTGCAGACTCATACCAGCACGCAGGCACCCACCTGCAGAAGGCTACAACCTTCTCTCGTTTACCAGCCTCTCCTGGAAGGGAGCTACAACCCCCTGACTGAAAGCTTCGACCTTCAGCACCACTGTGGACCTCGTTTCATCAATTTTCAGACTGGATCACACAGCCGCAACCCCAGACTTTAGAAAAATGTATGCATTCGACATCCCGTTTGACTTTCTGGATACAAATTCTTCAACAAACATGCGTTATCTCTTCATTGATTCTTCTATTTAATGAATCCCAGATTCATTCTTTCGATGGGTGCTACATGGACTCAGAATTATCAGTTAAGCATGTCGTCTGTCCATACAGATATTCCTTAGAAGAATTCGCTCTTCTTCCGCGCTTGGCTCACTCCCCACCGTCGCTTTCGAATAATGATCTTTGCCCTTTATATAGTTCTCGCCTTTCTTAATACCATGAGTCTAAGACCACTCAACCGCTAATGGTATTCCTTTGTCAATATTCCCTTTAGTTTATCCCCAGGGCTCTTCAAATTATTTTTAATTTATTTCATTTAAACGAGGAAATTCAAATTATCTATGTGAGACAAGCCTTTAACCCAAATTTTAACCCTTCGGATTTTATAAACACTATCCAATGCATTTCCATATGCAAGTGTCTTGTTGATGTGGTGAGTTCCGCAAGCGGAACATCCATACATCTCAATCGCTTTGTATTAATAATTGTGCCAAACCAATTTGAAACCCCAATCTTTGTCTCCACCATATAATATTATAAACATTAACGAGCCACTGACTCATCAGTAATATATATCCATATAAATTTTTGGGCTCTTCAAATAATATTCAATCTTCAATTCTGGGCCCACATTGCAACTTACAACCGGCGGAAATAACATATGGTGGAAATGCGATATTGCGATCGTATGATGTTGCGATCGTGCGATGGCGCGATGATTGCATATCGCAAACAACGGAACTTGCGATGGCAGAGGGCGATGATTATAATATGTGCTTTTGTGATTTTGCGCTGATCACACATTGCAAATAATCCATATCAACAAGACACTTGAAACTTCAAAACTGCGCTTTGCAATTTGCACTCAAGTGGTAGGGACCACTTTTCCTGCCACATTCAAAGATTTAAAGTATTTCCGCTGTTTAATCATACTTTCATAAATTTTCTTCATGCTTGGTTGTTGAAGGCTTAAATTCCCAAATTGACTGTCTTGAATAAATCTACTCCTCCGTAAATTAGATTTACGGGAATAACTTCGTTCCATTGTAAAGATGACTCTACTGCGCCTTTGTACTCTTCCCATTCTGTCTCTGCCCCTTCTTTTCGTCCTTTGTTCTTTTCTACTGACCTTTGCCAAATCATTTGCCATCAATGACAATATTTCCAACAATCTCCCCCTTTGGCATTGATGGCAATACTCTTCCTTTATAATACTCTTCTATTCGTCTTGTAGAAGCCCTTCTTTGCGTGTCCTCCCCCTTTGACATCAATGGAAAAGGGTCGATCAAGATCTTTTGTACTACCATGCTCCCCCTGAGATCATGCTGCATTATTGAACATAGTATTGGCAGATTGCATCCTTCAACAGGAGCGTACCCCATTGAATCTTCTGAATTTTAAGCAAGTCTGATCTTCTGCATAGCAGAGACTACTCCCAGCTTTTCTCTGAGATATTCGAACGCTTCCCTGGGTAAAGTTTTGGTAAATATATCAGCAACTTGTTCTTTGGAGGGAACATACTCCAACTTCACCTTTTGTTCAAGCACTTGTTCACGTAAGAAGTGATATTTGATGGGAATATGCTTGGTCTTGGAATGCATAACAGGATTCTTTGAGATACTGATGGCACTTGTGTTATCACACATAATGGATATAGGAGATGTGCATTTGATTTAAAAGTCTTGTAGTGTTTGCATCATCCAAAGAAGTTGAGTGCAACATGATGCGGCAACCACATATTTTGCTTCTGTTGTAGATAAGGCAATAGAGCTTTGCTTCTTACTGAACCAAGATACTAACCGGGGCCCCATAAAGAATGCACCACCACTAGTGCTTTTTCGATCATCAACACTTCCAGCCCAATCTACATCAGTGTATGCATGAAGAGTGAGATCAGCATTCTTTGGATACCATAGTCCTAAGTCTTGAGTTCCCTGTAGATATTTGAATATTCTTTTCACAACCTGAAGATGAGATTCTTTTGGATTGGCTTGAAATCGTCCAACAATCCCAACTGCATGCATGATGTCTGGTCTTGTCCCAGTGAGATAAAGTAGACTTCCTATCATAGATCTATATTCTGGTTGATTTACGGTGGGGGAATCATCATTAGAACTGAGATTGCATCCGGTTATCATTGGTGTACTTACAGGTTTGCAATCTTCCATGCCATACTTCTTCAAGATTTGCTTGAGATACTTTACTTGTGATAAGAATATACCATCTGTTGCTTGTTGCACTTGCAGGCCAAGAAAAAATGTTAGTTCCCCAAGCAAATACATTTCAAATTATTGCTTCATATCAGAAGCAAATTTCTGACTCATAGACTCTTTATTACTTCCAAAAATGATATCATCGACATATACAACCACAATCAACAGTTTGTCATTTTCAGTTTTTGTGTACAAGTTGCTATCAGCAGACCCCTTTGAAAATTCTTGTTGATGAAGATATTTGTCAAGACGATAATACCATGCCCTTGGAGCTTGTTTGAGACCATATAGAGCCTTTTTAAGTTTACACACAAGTTTTTCATCATTTCCAAAAATGAATCCTTCTGGTTGTTCTATATAAACTTCTTCTTCTAAATCACCATTGAGAAAATCAGATTTAACATCCATTTGATAAACTTTGATTTGTTGGAAGCTTGAAAATGCAAGAAACATTCTTATGGCTTCAAGTCTGGCTACAGGAGCAAAGGTTTCTTCAAAGTCTATACCTTCTTGTTGAGCATACCCTTTGCACACAAGTCTAGCTTTATTTCTTATAATATCCCCATTCTCATTTAACTTTTTTTTTAATATCCATTTAGTTCCAATGACATTTTTGTCATGAGGCCTTGGTACTAACTCCCAAGTGTGATTCTTTTCAATTTGGTCAAGCTCTTCATTCATGGCTTGAATCCAACATTCATCTTTGCTTGCTTGACTGACATTGTGAGGTTCAACCGTGGACAGAAATGCCAGATTGCTAGAAGATTCCACAAGAGTCCTTCTTGTTTGTACTCCTGATTCCTTTTCTCCCAAAATTTGAGATTTTGGATGATTCTTTTGAACATATCTAGATGGAGCCTTTTCAAACAGCTCTTCTTCAGGTTCTTCGTTGGGTGTACTGTTTGTATCATTACTGTTTGATGTAGGAGGATATGTGTCTTCATCATCTTCGTCTGTTGTTTGCTTTTCTTCTTTTGGGGCTGCAGTAGACTCATCAACAACAACATCAATACATTCAACAATCTTTCGAAGTCTTTTATTGTAACATTTATATGCCTTACTCCTAGAGGAGTAACCAAGAAATATTCCCTCATCAGCTCTGGGTTCAAACTTTCTAAGTTTTTCATCATTATTTTTGATAAAGCATTTGCTCCCAAAAATTCTAAAATGCTTTATAGTGGGAGTATTACCATACCAGAGTTCATATGGAGTTTTATCACTATTTACACGAACATGTGCTTTGTTGAGAATGTTTGCTGCGGTATGTGCTGCTTCTCCCCAAAATGTGCAAGTGTTCCATAATCATCAAGCATAGCTCTAGCCATTTGTTGAATTGTTCTGTTCATTCTCTCTGCAACACCATTCTGTTGTGGAGTGCCGGCTACAGAGAACTGTCTTTTTATGCCGTGTTGTTCACAGAATTCAAGAAATTCTTTGGATGTATATTCTCCTCCTCAATCAGATCTAAGACACTTGATTTTTAATTCTAATTCATTCTCCACTAGTGCTTTGAAAATCTGAAATTTCTCAAATGCTTCATCTTTGTGTTTAAGCAGCCCAATCCAACACATTCTAGAGAAATCATCAATGAATAAGATATAGTATTCTTCATCACGGGGTGAATTTTTCCTCATAGGTCCACATATATCAGTATGAATACGTTCAAGAGGCTTACTTGATGATCCTTCCTTGGCATTAAATTGTACCCTGGTTTGCTTACCAAATTGGCAAGATTTGCATATGATATTTTCAGGTAGAGTAATATTGGGAAGATCACGAACAGCTTTAAGTCTACTTGATTTGTTGATTTGAGAGAAGCTCAGATGCCCCAACCTTCTATGCCATAGCCAATTTTTTGAAGATTTACTCAAATAACATTGTTCTTTGGGGTTCTTCAATATATACAGGTTGTTTGGAGTTCTTTTTCCTTTTATAATTGCTTTACCTGTATCAAGATCACGTACCACACATTCTTTTGAACTAAAGACAACTTCAGTTCCTTGATCACACATTTGACTTACACTTAACAAGTTATTCTTTAATCCATCCACATACATGACTTCATTAGCTTTCACCTTATCCTTTAGGAAGACAGACCCTTTTCCTTTAATTACCGCAGGAGTATCATTTCCAAATGTAACATTCTTCTCCTTTTCTAGAGCACTATATGCAAGAATTTTGTCTTTATCACCTGTCATGTGTCTTGAGCATCCACTATCAATGTACCATTGGTTCTCTTAATCTTCTGCAAATAATGCTCTGCCACAATTTTCAACCTGTAACTCCTTCTTTTTCCATACTTTGGATCTTGAAGAAACATGTTCTTTTGGCTGAACTTTTCTCCTGCATTCAGATTCTTCATGGCCAAAGTTATTGCAATAAGTGCATTGAACTTCATTTTGAAGAGGAGAAAATTTGTTATAAGTATTCTTCTTTGCTTCAATATCAGTCCTTTTCTTTCTTGCTTCTCTTGTCATAATAGTTTTATATGCTACACATTGACTAGATTTATGACCAAAATTGTGACATGAGAAACATTGTCCATTGAAGAAGAAATTTCTGCGATCAGAAGATCTTCTAAATGAATTCATCTGTTGATTAGTGTTTCTTTGAAGGACATTTCTATTAGTGTTTCTTGAATTGAAATGATCATTCTTTACCTGTAAATATTCTTTATTCCCTTGCTGAGTGGCAGCATGTTGTAAACCAGTTGTAACTGCTTTTAGATAATTTGGTGCTGATGCCTGAGAGGACTCTCCAATATATCCAAGACCTGTCTTTATAAGAGGAGAACGCTGTACCTTGATAATCTCATCTAAGGTTTCAGACCCTTTAGCAAATCTAAGATTCAGAGTCTTTACTTTCCCAAGTTATTTTCTTAGATCTACTACTTCACATTCTAATTTCTCATTGTGTTTCTCTTTATCTTCAAGCTGATTTTTCAGAGTTTCTATGATTATTTTGCTCTCTTCTAAGCAAATTTTTAGTTTATTGTTTTCATTAAGAAAATCACTGTCTTCTAGAGCATCCACAAAAGTATCCTCTTCTTCTCGAGATTCATTTTCAAATGCCATGAGAAGTCTCGGATCTTGTTCTCCTTCTTCCTCACTATCAGATAACCCATCACTATCTTCATGAGTATAGTAACTCCTTTTAGAGCTAAAATGATTCTTAATCCTTCTTGATACTTCCTTCCCCTTTTTATGTGTTTATTTATAAGGACACTTAGTAGCATAATGACCAACTCTTCCACAATCAAAACATTTGAAAGGAAGCTTACCTCTGAATCGTCTTGTGCCAAGTTGAAGTTTCTTTACGAATTTTATCTCATCTTCTTCTGAGATATATCCTGATCCTTCTGTTATTTGTACTTCCTTTCCTTTTGTAGAAGTTCTAAATACTGCTTCTTTGACTTCAGATGGTCCTCCTCTTCTCATTTCATATGCAGTTAGTATGCCATGAAGTTGTACCACAGTAAGATTTTGAAGATCCTACTTTTCTTCAAGAGCTGAAACTTTTGACTCAAATTTCGTTGTTAGAGATCTTAAAATTTTCTCAACCAAAGTGGACTCAGTAATTGTTTCTCCCAGATTTCTCATGCGATTTACAATATCATCCAGACGTAGAAAGAAATTTACAATGCTTTCTTCATTAAGCATTTTAAGATTCTCATATTGGATTCTGAGAGTTTGAAGTTTAGCACTTTTTACCTTTGCATCACCTTCATAGCTCAGAATGATTTTGTCCCATATTGCCTTCGCTGTATTCAGCTGCATGACTTTGACAAATTCTGATTCAGTTAGACTTCCTAATAAAGCATTGACCGCCTTTGCATTTGTTTCATAATTCTTTCTTTCCGTTAGATCCGTTGGTACTGCAGCTGGATATTGATATCCTTGTTCAACAACCGCCCATACCTCTGCTCCCAGAGACTGAAGATAGGATCTCATCCTTGTTTTCTATAAAATTAAATTGTTTCCATTAAATAGTGGAGGCCTAATAGATGCTATTCCATCTTGATTGCTCATCTTGCTTGATCTTCCTTCTAGCAGCTAAGCTTTTTCAGAAGAACCTACTCTGATACCAATTGTTGAGAAAAATACTGAGAGGGGGGTGAATCAGTATTTTAGGCTGAACAATTTTTCTTTCCTTTTCTTTCAAAACAACCATATGTTACAGTACTGCATTCAACGTGTATGTCCAGATATCTTATTATGCTTTTACTTAGAGAAATGCATCAGATAAGCATTAAGCATGAACATAAACAATAGAACAAACCATTAACCATGAAAAATACATATGGACACCAGGATTTAAGGTGGAAACCCAATTCGGGAGAAAACCACCGCTGCTGTAATCTTAGTCTTCAATATTTTATTATAGAGAAAACCTTTTACAATTTATGCTGGTGTAGACTCATACTAGCACGCAGGCACCCACCTGCAGAAGGCTACAACCTTCTCTCGTTTACCAGCCTCTCCTGGAAGGGAGCTACAACCCCCTGACTGAAAGCTTCGACCTTCAACACCACTGTGGACCTCGTTTCATCAATTTTCAGACTGGATCACACAGCTGCAACCCCAGAATTTAGAAAAATGTATGCATTCGACATCCCGTTTGACTTTCTGGATAAAAATTCTTCAACAGACATGCGTTAGCTCTTCATTGATTCTTCTATTTAATGAATCCCAGATTCATTCTTTCTATGGGTGCTACATGGACTCAGAATTATCAGTTAAGCACGTCGTTTGTCCATACAGATATTCCTTAGAATAATTCGCTCTTCTTCCGCGCATGGCTCACTCCCCACCATCGTTTTCGAATACTGATCTTTGCCCTTTATATAGTTCTCGTCTTTCTCAATACCATGAGTCTAAGACCACTCAACCGCTAATGGTATTCCTTTGTCAATATTCCCTTTAGTTTATCCCCAGGGCTCTTCAAATTATTTTTAATTTATTTCATTTAAACGAGGAAATTCAAATTATCTATGTGCGCCAAGCCTTTAACCCAAATTTTAACCCTTCGGATTTTATAAACACTATCCAATGCATTTCCATATGCAAGTGTCTTTTTGATGTGGTGAGTTCCGCAAGCGGAACAGCCATACATCTCAATCACTTTGTATTAATAATTGTGCCAAACCAATTTGAAACCCCAATCTTTATCTCCGCCATATAATATTATAAACATTAACGAGCCACTGACTCATCAGTAATATATATCCATATAAATTTTTGGGTTCTTCAAATAATATTCAATCTTCGATTCCGGGCCCACATTGCAACTTACAACCGGCGGAAATAACATATGGCGAAAATGCGATATTGCGATCGTATGATGTTGCGATCGTGCGATGGCGCAATGATCGCATATCGCAAACAACGGAACTTGCGATGGCGGAGGGCGATGATTATAATATGCGCTTTTGTGATTTTGCGCTGATCGCACATCGCAAATGGGAATTTTGCGATGGGCAATTTCTGAATCTGTAAACTTGCGCTCTTGCGTTTTTGCACTGATCGCAAATTGCAAATAATCCATATCAACAAGACACTTGAAACTTCAAAACTGCGATTTGCAATTTGCGCTCAAGTGGTAGGGACCACTTGTCCTGCCACATTCGAAAATTTAAAGTAATTCCGCTGTTTAATCATACTTTCATAAATTTTCTTCATGCTTGGTTGTTGAAGGCTTAAATTCCCAAATTGAATGTCTTGAATAACTCTGCTCCTCCGTAAATTAGATTTACGGGAATAACTTCGTTCCATTGTAAAGATGACTCTGCTGTGCCTTTGTACTCTTCCCATTCTGTCTCTGCTCCTTCTGTTCGTCCTCTGTTCTTTTCTACTGACCTTTGCCAAATCCTTTGCCATCAATGACAATATTTCCAACATTTAGTAGCTTTATCTTCTTGATTTATAGTTTTCAAGGTGTGACTAGTATCACCCTGTTTAATTGCTTCTGTCAAGGTATTTTCCAACCACTATACTTGATTAGAAAATTTTACAATCTCTGGCCTTTTATCATGTATATAAGGGGTCAATTTGCATTTTACCCTCATTTTACTTAGAATTCCATGAGGATCATAATTCCATAAGAAACTTTCTTCAAATTTGTATTTCAACAACTGTTTTTCTACCTCTGTTCCTACATCCCTGTGATTGAAAATGAAGGGTCCTACCTAATTCTTCAACTTAAATTGAGTCTTCTTCTTGGCAGCTAAGAAGTTGATAGAATATGAATTTAGTATTTTCCTGATGTACTCCAAAGAAAACACTCTCATTAGCACATACTTAGGTAGTTTATAGGGTCAAATATTTGACCCAAAAACTCTGATCTCTGTATGGTTCTTATATAAGTACCAATATCTAGTTTTACTTTGTTCTGATAGTTGTAATATTTTCTTTATCTCATCATTGATTCTTGGTTGTACACTAGTTGTCAACATTTTTATCAATGGATGAATAAAAGAGTCAATAAAATCTACATAGCCAAATTATGTGGACTCTTTTCTGATCAAAGATGTCCAAAAGATGACTGACAATGGATTTCCCTCTACATTGAATTTCTGAAGGTTTATAGGGAATTTATCTGCTTGAAAGTAAAGAAACATGTGAAAAAGGAAGGATGAATATCTAAAGACTCCTTCAGTGGGTAATTGCACAAGCTGATCATGGATATTATCAGCTATGTATTCAACATAATTGTAGATAACAGAAGGAGGTTGACTTGGTACAAAAGTAGATAGAAAACCTAGAATTGACTCATCTGTATGCTCATCAGTAAAATAACCTAAGATAAAGGATAGCATAGAAATGACATACCTTGAACCTTCAGGAAATTTGGAAGTAGAATAAGGAGGGTTTAGTTTTGGGATTTCAACATAGGAAGGCATGAAATTTTGGAATATCTAAAACCTTCTAGGAAAATCCAGACTAATGTAAAGCTTTGTGAGTGCTTCTATAGATAAGGGAACTGCATTGGATTTGGTTTGAGCTGAAGCATTAGGTTAATATACTTTGCAGTAATGGTAAACAATATTTCTTTATTAGCATTAACCATGACTCTTTGTTCAGGTAAATAATAGGATTGACACAACCTGATGACTTCTGGACAATAATCAGTATGTGGGACTACATACTTGGGTAGATTTGACTCCCAAATTTGGACTCCATCTCCTTGATCTAATGATTTTTCAAGACTCCAGCAGTGGAGTTCTAAAAGATTAAATTCTATCACTGGATCAGCTATTTTGTAATCCATATCAGCTAAGGGTGTATGTTCCACATCTACAAGAGGAGGTTGTAGAGGGTTTACAACAATAGTGGTTTTTGAAGACATTGTTGGGTTTGATTTTAACATTTTTAGACTTTTATGGATGCTTGAAACTCTGTATTTTGGTTTTTTGTATCCTTCTGTAAGCTTCAACTATTTACAAAAGGTATTTCTGGTTTTAACAGAGGTTTCTTGAAATAGAAAAACTATAAATTTTCTTTCTTTGTATTTTCAACTTTCAAATTTAGCTTTAAACTAATATTCAAACTCTTTTCAGGTTCACGAAATGGTATAACAAGGGTTTCTCTGCTTCTTTGGATAAATTAGACTAAAATGGTTCAATTCAGGTACAGAAGGATTATGAGATTATTTATAAAGGGTTTATTTAATCAAAGGAGTCTTTAATGTCCATGAAAGGCTAAAACTACTCCAATTTTGATTTTGAAACATATTACAGTATCAAAATCGGGGCTTTATCGGAGTTTAGCATCAAATTCATTCTTTGCAGGTAAAAATAAGGGTCTTTCTATGGGAAAATAGCTTTATAAGGTTCAATTTCTCATCAAACTCTTTTTCAAAAGACAGGAAAGTTGTTTTTATTCGAAGAATACCTGTTTATGCAGGTATTTGGTTTTTTAATGGTTTCTGAGACGTTGGAAAGGCTCTATGATGGCTGTAGAAGACTTTTGGAAGTCGATTGGATGCTTCTACTGATATTGGCAGCAAATTCAATGGATTTCTAGTTCTTTGAGCGTGAAAACAGGGCTATGGTGTTTTTTTCCTCATTTAGAGATGGATAAAACGCACAGATAATGCAAAAATGTGTTTAAATGCGTGCATAGGAAGTTTTATAACGTTTTAGGTTTAAAGCGGAACAACATTGAATGACATTCATATCAGAGTGGAGGGTGGTCTTGGCACGTGAAGGAGAAAACCAGAAGTGGTTATCGTACGGGCTCAGGGTGGTAAGCAGTTTCTTTGGATTGAAGGCAACCCAGTAGTAAAGTGCAGCGTGGAGGAGAGATAAAGGCACAAAACTTCCCATTTCGCAAATCTTGAAATGAGTAACGTTCGCACTTTTAGATTTGCGATATTGTGTTTGGGTCGTCAGATATGGTAATATGTGTGCGAACGGCGGAGATCAGTTCATGAAATTTCTTGGTATGTGGGGCATGGGGCCCAGGAATTCATACATGGCGGGTTAAGTTTTAACGTTTAAAACATATGTTTTAACGTAAAACCAATGTGTTTTTATGCTAGGTGGGTTTATTTACATAGCAAATAAGATATTTGCATATGTTTTAAAACCATTGGGGCAGGTTTTGTAATATGATATGTTTTTAACCAATGGGGATATGGGCGGCGTTTTATTTTGACACATGAGTATTTAGAACCATAGGTTAAAATTAAAATAATCGGTTTTGGATATTTATAATAAAGAAATTAATAAATATGCGGGAAGGGATAGTTTAAAAGGATTTACTACAATATGTTAAAAATTAATATGAAATGAATGAGAATGAATGAAAATACATAAAGTAAACTAAGTGTAACATAACTTTTTTAAGCACAATGATTGTACCATTAAATATTTACACTTAAACTTAGGATAAATTGTATTTTATGGGTTTTTTGAGTGTTTATGGATGAAATGAAATTAATTAAGAGGGGATTTTACTTTTTCTAAGAAAAAAAGGTGTTTTACTTAGAAAAAGGGATTATGTTTTTGGAAAAGGGTGAATATGTTAAGGAAATGGGCTTTTATGAAGGGAATCCAGTATTTTTACCAATCAGTCACTAGGCCTTAGGTCTGATCCCAACAGAAGCCAGAGAAATGCTTTGAGCCTCTTTAACTAAAGGTTTTGAATATTGGAACACTGTGGGGGAGAGGGAAATTAGTAATTTTTCCAGATGATGTTTTATTACATGCCTTACACAACTGCTTTCTACCTACCCATCATTATTCTAACATTTTTTTACTTCATTTGCATGGGTGCATTTAAGCTTGCAACCCTAACTCCATTTTTATTTTAAAGCATAAAAAATATTTAATTCTAACCTATTGAGCTCCTCATTTATTCTCTAACTATCTACTGATTTGTCAAGTTTCAACTGTTTGACATATATTTATTCTCTATCTATAAACATGAAATTTAAAGCATGAAAAAAAAATTAAGATTAAACTATTTAACTAATTATGGATTATGGAATTTTGGACAAGCTGCCCATAATCATTATTTTTGCAGTTAAAGTAAATATTAGTGGCATTTTGACTTTCTCACTTTCATGTCTTATCCTTATCTGTTTTTTCTTTTGGGGTCCATTTTTATTCTTTTTTGATCTTTTCTTTTCAAGTCCTTTGATCTTTCTTTTAGGACTTTTACCATATTTTCATTTTTTATTATTTTCAAAATATGGGAAAACAACTTGCAGAAAGCAAGGTATGTACATATTTACAAGACTAATCATAGTCAATTCAAAAATTATGAACCCTATTATTATAGGACCCTAACAGGTACTACCTGAGTCAATCACACTTTTACCTTTTTCTTCTTGATATTTCCTTCTATCTTGAGAGTTTGAGGAGTGGTAATTCCTGCCAATGCATTATACGATATATTCAGACTCATTTCTTCCTCTTCTAGGGTTGCGTCCTAGTGTATATCCTCTTCTTTTGAAGATTCTTGTTCATTTTCTTCTTCCTCTTCACAATCTATGTAAAATAATTTCTATCCACCACACTTATGACCTTTAGTGTATTTTCTATCACAACTGTAACAAAGTCCTTTTTCTCTTTTTTCTTCCAATTGTTGTGGTGTTAACCTTGTAGGTTGTGGAAGTCTAGGAGTAGCAACACTTCCATCTTTATACATGTGAGTGGTAGGCTTCCTTGTCACCATAATTTTACATTCAATTTTTCTTGCCAACCTGAATGCCTTTTCCAATGAATCGGGTTCTCAAACGTGAACTTCATGTTGGATGTTATCTTTTAAATTCCCTATGAAGACATCAATCACGTTTTCCTCTAGAATATTCATTACCCTTATATTCAATTTTTGGAATTCCTCAATGTGCTCCAACACTGAACCCTTTTGTTTGAGATTTATCAATTGGCTAAAGAAGGTGTCACTTTTTGTATCCTCATAATGTGCTATCATTTCCTGCATAAAAAATGACCAAGTGACAATTTTACTACGGGAGCAAAGCCATCAATACCATACAAATGTATTTTGTTCTAAATGTAAAGTTGCAATGCATTCCCTTTATGTGTTTTGCACATTATTGAGTTCAAAATATTGCTCCATCTGTAGTATCCATGTTACGGGATCCTTTCCATCAAACTTACTCATATCCATATTTGGAATATGATGGTTCTTCCATCCAAAATTAGAGTTTATGAAATCACAATTAACATTTATTTTGTTCTCATCATGAGTTTCCTCTACTTTCTCCATCGGGAAACATTTCTTGTATCAACTTTTCCAAACCTTTGATGTCTACTTTTAGATCATTCTTCATGTTTTCCATGTTGTCTTTCATTTTTTCATCGATCTTAGCTTCCATGTCATCCATCTTAGCTTACATGCCATCCATCTTAGCTTCCATGCCCACTTCCATGCCATCCATATTAGCTTCCAAACCATTCAACTTAGCTTCCATGCCTTTATTCAAGCCATCCATCTTAGTTTCCATGTCTTTCTTCAAAAATTCCATTTCATTTTTTGTTGCTCTTTGCGATAGCGAAATTTGGTGTACTTTCTCTTGTAATTTTGATATCTCATGTTGTGTTTTTTCATATTCATGAGTCATAGTAGAGCCTTCTAAAGGCTTAATAGGTTTTGAATTCTTTTTAGGGGGGCATTTTAGAACCCAATACTGATATCTATTCTTCAATATGCCTTTGGAATAAATTCAAACTATTTTTTTTCAAAAGAGACTTATGTAATTTGAAAAATACACACACCTTTTTCTTGCTTTTGAGGAGATCGATATTGAAACTGAATTATCTTTGTGATTTCGGATCTTCAATATCTGAAATTTGGCCCTAAAGTAGCCCTCTAAATCTTCTTTTGGATTCCATAGGTCTAACCTGATTTGGATTCTTCAAGAAAAAGTTATGCCCAATATCCAACGATGACCTAATTATGGACGGGTTCAGTAGAGCAAACTTGTATGACTTGCCACATATCACTATTTCCTCCTTCAGCTCTGAAATTGATATAATGAAAACTAAAGTCTGTTTACTTGCGGCCACTTTATACAGAATTTGAATCCGACGCTCAGAGAGAGAGTTATGATGTTTTTCCCACGGTCACCTCTTTGAGATGAAATTCAGGAGCCTGGAAAAATCCTAACTTCCACAAGTCATATCTCCAAATATATTGTGAACCAAGCTCTGAAATGTTTACAGGAGGTTCCTCAGAATTTTGGATTTGCACTGTAAAAAATTCAGCTTTTGAAACTTTGTATACGAAAAGTTATAGTGAACATGCCACGATAACATGTTTTAGTTGAAATTCGGGAGCCTGGAAAAACCCTAAATTCCCCAAATCATATCTCTGAAAATGTTGTGAACCAAGATCTAATTTTTACAGGAAGTTCCTCAAGATTTCGGCTTCGCGTTGTACAAATTTTAGCTTCTGAACCTTCGTAGAAAATAATTTATTGTGAAAAATCCATGATGACCTATTTGGAGCAGCGAAACCCTAGAATCCAAAGCCCTGATACCAAATGCTATGAAACCAGCTCCAAAAATAGAAGAAAAGAGAGATCAACGCCCTAGAAACCAGCCACTTCAAGGGTTAAAACTCCAATACATTACATAAATGAACAATTCTTGGATGATACAAATGACTAAAACCTCCTTCTATATATAGGAGTCCATGGGCCCACAATATAATCCTAGCCTACCTAGAAATAACAATGTAAGGGCACAATAATAACAATATTTGGGTTACAGGGGTACAAAAATAACAATAAGGGGGCTACATCAATAACAATAAGGGACTAAACTAGTAATATCGAGACCTAACACAAAACCAACCTATATAAGGTTGGAGAGGATATAGTTATGGAAACCAACCACCTCAACAAATGTACCCTCAAAAATATCAATATCAACAACCATACTAACAAACATACCCTAAAAAACCATTCCAGTACCAGCAATTCTAGCAACATTGTCAACCAATTCCATTTCCACCACAAAATCCTGCACCAATGCTAACTCAACCTCAACAACTTCAGTTTCCTTCTAACCAACCACCTCCTAGACCAACACAATTGCTAGCTCAGCCAGTAGCTAATCCAAGTAGCAAAGTGGATAAACCAACATACAATGTGGAAGAAGCAACATACTTACCTCCATACTCTATCCTTCCCATACAAGATGTCCACTTAAGGTTTGGGAAAGTGTTACACAAGTATTCTCAAACAATCATAGAAGAAAAAATTGAACAAGGAGAACAAACTCAAAAATCTCATCCAAAAAATCAAATTCAAAAAGGAAAATCTGTTATGACTCAAAAACCACCCTATCCAAAGAGATTAGTACAAAATAACATTCCAATGTCTCTACAGGAATTTGATATTTTGGATGAATTGAAGAATTGTCATGTCAAAATTCCTTTGTTACAGGCAATAAAATATATTAAAAATTTATGAAAAAATAATAAAGGAGTTATGTATCAAGAAAACTGGCAGAAGGAAAAGAGATCCACCCACAATCTAGGTCATTGGTAGATTAGCTAGTCTCATGTCTACAAAAACAACAATTGAAAAATATATTGACCCTGGGATCCCTATGGTTACCATCTCGATCAATAGTTTTTCAATTCCAAACACTTTAATAGATTTGGGATTAGTTATAAATTTTATGACTACAGAGACTATGAAACATTTGAATTTGAAGAATATTAGACCTACTACTACAATTTTAGAGCTTGCAGACAGATCTAAAGTTGTACTGGAAGGAATATTAGATGATAGCATTGTCTCTCTAGATTCATTGGAGTATCATGTAGAATTTCTCATTTTGCAGCTAAAAACAAATTTAGGAGGCCATCCTTTAATTCTAGGCAAACCATGATTAGCCACAGTAGATGCCTTCATTAGATGCATATCAGGAAGTATGATTATTGTATATGGGGATGTAAGGAAACATGTTACATTATATCCTACATCATAATCTCCTTCTTTATTATCATGTCTTGATGAACAAAAACTACAAGAAACTCAATATGTTCTCAGTATTAATCAAGTCAATAATTTTAGAGAAGAGGAAGAAAATGAGGATCTATTAGAATTTTTCATCTCAGAACCTGATATTTTGGAGCGCCCTAGAATAACACAATATGGAGCTGCAATTCATCTTTTAAATCAGTGTTTCCAGGAAAACTGTACTATTCAATCACTACAAAATTCATTTGAAAGTTTTTTTCCTATTAACTCAATTACCAATTCACAGAGTAAAATCATTGAAATCAGCCCTGGAAGGAATTTGAATATTGGTAATAATTTAGAATCATCACAAGAACAATAGGTAATAGCACTGTTACAGAAATACTCAAAATATTTTGCCTGGGATTACACAGACATGTGAGGGATTCATCCAAATACATGTATTCACCACATTTACACTGATGATCATATCAAACCATTGAGACAACCAAAAATATGAATGGATCCTATGATGAAGGAAATAGTGAAAAAGGAATTGCAGAAATTGCTACAATTTGGATTCATCTATCCTATTTCTGATAGTCAATGGGTTTCTTCCATAGTTGTGGTGCTTAAGAAAAATCGAAAGTGGAGAATATGTGTAGAATATAGGGATCTCAATAAACCCACATTAAAATATCATTTCCCTTCACCATTTATTGATCAAGTACTAGATTCATTAGCTGGGAAAAATTTATTTTTGTTTCTTGATGGATTTAGTGGATACAATTAGATTAAGATAGAATTGGAAGACCAGGATAAAACATAATTTACTTGTCCATGGGGAACCTATGCATATAATTTTTTTCCCTTTGGATTATGTAATGCACCTGCTACTTTTCAGATAGCAACCCTTGCAATATTTGTTGATCTAATCCATGAATGTGTAGAGGTCTACATGGATGATTTCACTATATATGGAAAAACATTTGATGATTGTTTGAAAAATCTTTAAAAAGCTTTGAAAAGGTGCATAGAGACAAATCTATCCCTTAGTAATGAAACATTATTTGCGATGTTAACTGAGGGGATAGTGTTGGGACGCCATATTTCTTCTTTAGGAATCAAGGTGTACCCAACAAAAATACAAGTCATTGTTAATTTAATGCCACCCACAACATAAAAGGAAGTAAGAAGCTTCTTGGGATATGCAGGCTATTATAGGAGATTCATTGAAAATTTCAGTAAAATAGCTTTACCTCTATTCAAGTTACTTGCAAAAGATTTTGAATTCCAATGGAAAAATAATTGACAAAATGCATTTCAAATATTAAAAGAAAAATTATCAGTTGCACCCATTCTTCAAGGACAAAATTGGTCATTTCCATTTCATACATCAATTAATGCATCTGACACAACTATAGGAGCATCAATTGGAAAGAAAGAGAACCATTTTAAGTATGCCATATACTTTATAAGAAAAATATTAACACTGACATAATTGAACTATACTGTTACAGAAAAAGAAATGTTAGTTGTAGTGCATGCAATTAATAAGTTTAGGCATTACATAACAAGTTATCAAGTATTCATTCACACATATCATTTAGCCATAAGATACTTGATGCACAAAGCAATCACAAATGGGAGAATTACTATATGGATGTTATTGATGCAAGAATTTAACATCACTGTACAAGATTGACCAGGTAAGGATGATCAAGTAGCAGACTTTCTATCAAGGCTTCATTCACCTGGTGATCCAAATCTCGTTTCAGATAATTTCCTAGATGAACATATATTTGCTATAACTGTTTAAACTCCATGGTCTGCAGATGTAGCCAACTATTTATCATCTAGAATACTACCATCCCATTAGACAAATAAACATAAAAGAAAGATAATTAGAGAAAGTGTTAGATATAGTTGGGTGAATGGTGACCTCTTTTATACTAGTTCTGATTTATTAATAATAAAATGTGTTAGATAAGACGAGATTATAGATATTTTGAAAGCATGTCATGACGATCCATGTGGTGGTCATTTGCAGACAAGCAGTGATCAGGTGATCATGTCCAAGAGGAAAAAAATTCTCAAAATTGGAACTACTCATAATTGGTTACAAACTGAACGACCGAATAGGCCTTGTTGTTGGAATTATGGTGCCATGAATGGGACCCAAATCCAATATCGTATGAGGAATATATTGAAGTATTAAAACGCCCAATAACCTTCAAAAGATGACCTTTGAACTCATAAATTTTTTCATCTTCAGAAAAAAGAAAGAAAAGAAAATAATAATAATAATAATAATAATTATGGAAAAATATTTCATTTTTATGGTTTTATGGTGGCCTATCAGAGGAGCCACGTGGCCTGCCTAGAGGCTGTCACGTGTCCCCAGGCCAAAGGTTCAAAACTGTTAGAAAATTTGTGTTGAGGGTAGAATGACCCGAGCTTAACGCATTCGGGTCAGTCGGGCACGACCTGACCTGAACGTTCATGGGTCAGCAGTTGGGTCGTCATGTGGAGATGAATGTGCAATCAGGCAGTGTTTAAACATGCATTCGGGTCGTATGTGTGAACGGGCGAAGAAAGTTGGGTTAAGCCCCTATGGAGCCGGCCCCTATCCATGCGACCTCCAATGAAGAACTGGGTGCTAAAAATATTGATCCAGCAGAGTTTTGTTAAGCCCTCAGGGCTAAGGGTTCTAGCCCCCGCGACCTCGCACCAGGACCAAGGGCAAAAACATTAACCACCAGCGCAAATGGTTGCCAAATATTCTGCATGTGACCACGCTTCCAACTAGCAGTTAAATCTATTACAGCCCCTAGATTAGCGCACGGTTCCACCTGTTAGACTGATTCAACTATTTTGGTGGGACTAACTGGAGTTAGCCAATTTTAGTGGAGGATTTCTAGTGCCACCGGGAAAAATATAGTTGGGATCATAACTTTCACCATATTCAACCAAATTAGACAAAATTTTAGTCAATTTTGAGTATTCTAAGCATTCTAGAGCCATTGGAATAGGTTTCAAAGCCAACAGAGGTGTTTTTTAGCCATTTTTGCTTCAAGGAAGCTTGGAGAGCCATTAGGGCCATGAGGGAAATGGAGCTGCATTGGGCTACAATTCACTATTTTAGGTGAAATAAAAGCCATAATTAGCTTATTTTTGTCTTCTAAATTCATTTTCACAGCTATTTCAGCCTGTTTAGGCTTATTTCTCACTGTAAAACCAATTTGAGCATCATAATATATCAAGGACATGCCCATTGGGAGCCTTGGACTCGGAAGATGTAGCCCAGGAGGGGTGAACTGCCACATCATGTTGATGTGTGTTTATGGTAAAGTTATTTTGTTGTGTATTTCAGATTCAAGATGTTAAACAGTAATTTTAATTAACATTCCCTCACACTTAAACTCATAAACAGTTACCAAAAACACTTTGTTTTACTTGCAAGACATTACAAACACTTTGCACACTTAATTTAATGGAAATGAATACTTTGAAAAACAGTACAAATACTTTCATTTTCAGATCAGATGGTATCGGAACTAAGGATTTGAGCCTTGTGAGCTATATTTTTACTCTGCATTTGTTTTGTGCAAAGATATAGTTAATTGGTTGCAAGTTTTGATGCTTACTAGGCTTAAACTCAAGAGAGGTGAAGGACATTTGGTTAGTGTACAAAGTAATCCACAAGAAAGAAGGGTCAGAGAGCCACCTCCAAGAGCAATAGAAGCAGCTTCAAGCATGTCTTCAAGAGAGGGAGAAGCTCCTGAAGATATGGATCCCAAGGAAGAATAACGGGTATTCCGGAAAGCTTTCTTGGATATCACTGAGATGGTGAGGATACTCTACCAAGAAAGGAATGATAGGCTTGTTGGAGAAGGGTCTAAAAACCAGAAAGAAGGAGAGGGTTCTTAAGGAGGAAAGAAAAGTGATGACAATTCAAAGAAAGGGCACGTAGGAAATGGTGATCCACCATCCCCATCTTCATCCTCTTCCTCTACATCCTCATCCTAAACTTCGGTGAATCAATATCACAAGTCTAAAACCACTGGTAAAGTCCATTTTTAAAGCTTGATGTCAAATTTGAGTTGCCTATTTTTAATAGTGAAGTCAATGCAGAGAAACTTGACAATTGGATCAGGCAGTTGGAAGTTTACTTGAGGATACAGGACCTTCATGATGACGACACCAAGATACAGTTAGCCTCGTTGAGAATGGATGGAGCAGCATTGGTATAGTGGGAAGCCAGATGAAATTAAAAAACATGGTAAGATCACTTTATCATGGGATGAATTTATTACTGAAATTAAAAAGCAATTTTATCCCTTAGCCCATTTACAAAAGGCTATCATGAACTAGAAAAACATCAGACAACTTAAGGGACAAAATGTACAAGACTACACCCAAGAGTTTAGGAGAAGAGCACTCTTATTAGGGGTATAATTACAAAGTGTTGAAGCCCCGAAAATCGGGTCTACAACAAGGGGGATACCCACCCAGTCCGAACCTTGGTTAGCAGCTCCTTTTCCGTTTGGTGTAGTGGGTCCGATTGGGGATAATGGGACCAGTTTCCCAATTTGTGTGTGTGTGTTGAGAATAGATATTTCCTTTCTAAAAATGTTCCTAAGTCAAATTCTTTTTATTCTATTTCTAATCTAATCATATGCAAATTGTATTCTAATTTAAAACAGAAATATCTAATTCTAAACTAAACCCGGGATAAAATCTTGTTTATGCGATCTAAAATAATTTCAAATAAAAACTGATAATAAAGATTATTCAACTGCTATAAGAAAAGAATTCAATAAAGATAAACCACTTCATATAAAAATTTAGATGAAACAGTTGTGGAAAACATATCGCATAATAAGCTATTCATACATTAAGCATAAACAAATAGTCATCACCGTACAAAAGTGCCAAATGATAACTGAAGCATTCAAGCATCAATATATAAATAACTGAACATAGATATCACTTTTAACACAGAAGCAGAAAAAGTTAAGAGATAAAAGTACCATTTATAGCTGGTTCTACTCATGATCTAGAAGCAATAATGATTTATATCTTCTAAATCCAACATCTACTAAGAGTATAGAAATGCAACATCAGTAGCAGATACTAGACACAGATATCAATAAATCTCGTTCCATTCATTCAACAAAACCTCCTCTGAGGGTGCAGAAGTGCATGTTCTGAGGATAATTTTTTGACAAATTTCAGGACCCTTCTCTAAATGCATGAAAAAGGTTTAAATACTACTAACTAAATCTAATTATAGTTTATTGCAAAAAATTTAGGATTCGGTTTAAATGACCGTCCTTTTTCTAGGAAAAAATAAAGTAAAACTAACACTAAATCTAAAACTAAAATTAACAACTAACTACTTATGAATTTGGTCTTTGAATTTGCAAGCATCCAGCATCGATTTGAGAAGAGGGGGCTGGCCGACTTCAGATTTCAATTGTCCTGAAAATACGGAATCAGCAAGTGTGGGCGTGATCTTCTCAGCAGAATTAATGATGCAATTAAGAGTACTGCATTGACTATGTGGTTTTACTAGACACGTCCAGTAAGAATCCCAGATTAATTTTTTCAATCCTTGAATTGATTTTGCCTTATCTTCCGCTTTCTATTTCCACTCTGTTTGCAATTGTTGTGCTTGTGGTAGGTATCCCGGAATGGTTTCTGAAATTAAATTAACTTTGTGCAAATTTTCATTTACACAATCAGTAATGTGGTTTGTTGTTGTAGCTACTTCCTCTGCTGCTTTTTCTGCCTCTCTGATCTGTGCATCCCATTTATTGAACAATATTTCTTTATGGCTATCATTGATAATTGGTGCTCCTACTTTTTTTCCTTCTTCTGTCTTTTGTCATGCCAAATAATTAGTAACTCTTTCATTTGTTAAATCATAATCATGTCGTAATTCTACGACATGATTAGTGATTTTATCACTTTCTTGACAAAAAGAGTTCCACTGTGAAATATTTTGGCATAATATATCTTGTTATTGCAGCAGTTGATTATTCAAAGAAATAGACTCTGAGATAAACTCTGTAAGCTTGGGGTCGTCTTTATGCGTTTCTTGCATAGTCTGTATTTGTTTTTCTTTTTCGGCCAAGCTTTTCTGATACCCGATCTTCATTTGCTGAAACTCTTGCTGTAACTTTTCAAATTTCACCTGTGCTTCACTGTTGGCATGTGCTTGTTGCAATTGTTGTTGCAGAACTTGTATCTGATCCTCTTTTTCATTTAATAACAACCTTACCTCAAATTCTTTGTCAATAGTCGCGGAGGCATAAGCTCCTATTATCTGAGATAATTTAGTAAGATTTTCAGTGGGATCTGTAGTAGGATCTTTCCATAAAACATCCAATTGTTCTGCATCAGTAGAGAGTGCACTTTCTAATTTTCTCTTCTTTATTTGCTTCCTTACTACTGCTTTATGTTGCGGGCTGTAGAATGTATCAAGAGGAGGAATTTCCTCTATTTTAAGTACAAGCTCGGCAGAGGGAGTAATGGGTATATGTTCTTTTTCTGTGACATTGCCACTTATTTCTGTAACCAAACCTTTTGTTGTCTGTACAAGAGTTTGTATGTTCTGTCCTTCAACATTAATCAAATCATTAAATGATTCCCATTATTTATCTAACTAAGTGCTGATGGATGGTTGTTGTACATTTAGAGGTGGAAGATTCAACTATGGGGTAGTTGAAGTCTGTTGTTGTGAAAGCTGTTTTGATTGAGTTGTATCCTTGACTGAGCCTTCACTTTTTTCCTAATCAAATTTTCTAGAATGTTCAGAAATTTCTTTGTCAGACTTTGACTTAGACCTTTCTGAATCTGAGCTGCCACTGAGACTGACACTAGGAGTTGGTTCCCTTGCTGGTTCCAAGCGCAAATTATCTAAAGGAATAGTGGTCAATCTTCTTTCTCTATATACTTTAAACTCTTGAAATTCTTCTGGGGAGAACCGTGTTCGAGCTAAATTCAAAATGCCTTTAAATGAACATTTTTCTTGAAACATATCATCAAAAAGATCTTCTTCTCCAGAAAATACTCTTACTTTGACAACAGTGGTGAAATCTTTGACAATACCATATGGATCAAATAGCCTTCTCGAAAACTTAAACAATTTTAAACATGTAACATTGCTTACTTCCTTAAACGCGTGACCAACATCAAATAATGAAAATGCTCCGCAGGATACAGGAAATTGGGGCCAAATGGATTTCTTTTTATCCTTTAATTATTTTTTCAAACCTCCGTCTCCACAGGTTTGATATGCAATTTCCCGGGCTATGAGTTTATCCGGAACATATAAGGGCAAAACATGAGGAGAAGCAAAGCTTCCAAAAACTCTCACATAAGTAAACAATTCTTCTCCAAACCATCTTGCGACTGGGAGAATGTCTACTTCTACTTCAAGGGACAACCTTGGGGCATCCTTATTATACAACACTCTGTACAGAGGCAACATTATGCCATGGCAAATTTTATAAAAATGAGGAATGAATTTTGATTCCCACAACTCTTTGTGATAGACATGAATGGGCAAGGGATCCTGAATTGTCCATTGCCAACCCATTAAAGGGAACTTAGAAACAAAGCAGATTGAATCCATAACATAAGCAGATAGATAAAAAGGACGATAAATCCTCTTGGACACAGTCTGTTTAGACCGGTAATTGAAAATAGTCGTGGCTAAGTTATCAGACAATATTTTGGCCCAGTCTACAATGGTGGCGTTTACAGCATCATTCAATAAAGGAAGCCATTCAGGAAAAATCTAATTAATGTCAGGCTTTCCAAAAAGCCTACATAACATAGCAGTAGCAAAACAATATGGAGAGGTGAGTTAACTGGTACTGTACATACCGTGTTTATCTTTCTTCAGTGGTTCATCTCTTTTGGTCCATTCTTTAGTGCATTCTACCAAATTTGCATTTTTCTTTGCAAATTTCTCCATAAATTGTTTGTTGTAAGTTGTCTGAGGCTCCGGAAAATGATACATAAGCCTCAAATCTTCTGGAGTAAACGACCCGATGAGCTCTTGACCTGGAGTTTTGAACTGTCTGTCTGTGATATCGGTGCTATCCAGCACCCATTTGACCATATCTGTATACAGAAGAATTCTAGGTCTTGCTGCTATCCGGTGCAAAAACAAACAAGCTAGCTCTGTAAGAGATGCTTCAGAGGAATTACTTGAGCCCGTGGTAGCTGAAACATCCATTACCCTTGGGTTCTCTTCTTCAAGAAAACTAAACATACCCTCCCAAGTGGTGATGTCAGCGTCTTTATTGCAAACAGTGTCTGCGTACAAGGATGCCATCTCTTTGTTTTCAGAATTCGAAGCTTTCTCTTTCTTTCGAGAACCAGGAGCTTTCTCTTTCTTTCCCATAATGCTCTGAATGTTGCTTTGTATACTCTCCTGTTCTTCGCGCCTGTATTTTTATGAATTAAGTGAGAATAATGATATGAGAAAGCTGACGAGATAGTTCTAAATGCTGAAGGCATATGCAATATATTATTTAATTGTGAAATAACCTTTCGATCAAAACAAAATCCTTTTCCATTAATAATTGACAATCCATTCATTAACTTGACATTAAGGCGCATAATGGGTCTCGATTTACGAAAATATTTTCTTCGTACAACGAGCTTTTTTAAGAATCTGCGATAGTGCGATCTGTGATTTGCTTTGCAATATCGCAAAATTGCAAAATCGCAAATCGCAACTTTCGTAAATTGAAATCATCGCAAATCGCAACTTTCAAATTATCGCAAATCGCAATTTTCGTAACTCGCAATCAGTAACATCAAGAAATTGTAATATCGCGACATCGCAATATCACGAAATCACAATATCGCAAAATATAACATATGAAAAAATATCCGTTAATATATTTTCTGCGATATGCGATTTGCGATAAATATTTTTCTGCATAGTTTTTTGGATCGTGTGCGATGGATGTGATATTCAAAGAAAGGTTTTATTCTAATTTTTCATAAACTTAAGTTTAATGATTTTAGAAAGAAATTTTTTTAAGTCAATGACAATAAGTTTTATTGAAAATGAAAACAAACACCAATAAATTTTTTGGATTTTAAACTAAGGGTCCCCATTTATTTAGTATTATTACTAATACTAAATAAAAAGGGGGGGTTGTTGCTGGCCACAACAATTGGCGATTCACTTGGAAGAACCAGTTATCTCTGCTTTTCTTCTAAACTTTTCAAAACAGAAAATTTTCCAGAAAATCAAACTTTATTATAAAAAGACAAAGTACATTATGCTTCAATCTATGAATGATATTTCATTTCTTCTACGATAAACTTTGACTATTCACCTCCTCAAGCTAGTCATTGTATCTACATCAGTCATGACTTGGTTTTAAAGATAAAAACAAAAGGCTTCTCTGTAAATCAGTTTTTAAATATGCTCATTTGTCGCAGGTAGAGCCATTGCTGCCAGCAAGCGTCTATAGCCTCGACATGGTTACCTGTTACCCAGCAATGATCCTGTGTTCTACTTAGAAAAATATACAATTTTCAAAGAGAAATCCATATTCACACTTATTGTTTTTATTTTGTTTTTATCCTTAAAGAACAATGTCTTGGTTTGGTAGCCAATTTATGACAGTGCCATTCACTTGATTTATAACTTTGTTGACCAAGCTGGCTCGTGATGAGACCCCTTTCCTTTTGATTACAATAATATTAAGTCATTACCTTGTTGTGGTATGCGGTATTGGCAAATTCAACAAGCTATAATATCTATGATCATGATAAGTCGGCTCGTGATGAGACCTCTTACTCTTTAAGTTAGAAGTGTATCATTGGATTATTCCCTGAACTTTGTAATTTTCTAGGTGGGGAGGAAGTCATTGTTTCCTTAAGATAGCTCTGGGCGACAATAATAGATTTTTTTTTTTTGGAAAAGAAATTTTCTAGAGAGAATCTTCGTTTTGTTATTGATACCTTTCATTGAAATGATATAAAACAATCTTTCACCAAAAGTTGCTTTTCATCAAAATTTTCAAAGTTGAAATTAATATCATTTCTAGATTAAAAAATTTTAACTGTATCTTTGGATAATAATGGTCAATATTCTGAAAAGAATTCTATTTATATAAGTGAAGAAATAAAATCTAAAAAGAGAACTAGTATCTTTTTGCTGTATTCCAAATGTAACCATTAACAACTGGTTTTATTATAACAAACAAAGAAAACTAATCTACAAAATAGAAGAATGATCTCCTATGGAAAATATTTTTTAAGGATCTGTCCATTAACAAGTAAAGACTCTCTTTTCCCTGTTAAATCCTGTAATATAAAAGTTGATGGACCTATGATCTCTGCAATTTGGAAAGGACCAAGCCACATTTGTTGAAATTTCGTATGTTTTCCTTTTTCCTTATGAGTCTTGTCCCATTTTAGAACTAAATCTCCTATCTGAAAATCCTTCTTAGTTATCATGTTTGAATCAAAAGAAGCTTTAACTAATGCTTGATGATGAGCATGAGTTACTTTGGCCTTTTCTCGTTGTTCTTCTAACTTAATTATTTCCATCTGCCTTAGTTGTAAAGAGGAAGTTGGTTCTTCATCAATATATTGGACTAAGGCTAGAGAAGGAATTGCTAGATGAGTTGGAAGAACCACTTCTCTCCCATAAACTAAATTAAAGGGAGAAGTGACAATAGAAGCCTTCTGCGTTATTTGATCTGCCCATAAAGCATATATTAAAGATTTATGCCAATTTTTATGATTTTGATCAATGGTTCGCTTAATGATTCTGATTAAATTTTTATTTGTGGATTCAGCTAACCCATTTCCTTGTGGATAATAATTGGAAGAATATTTAAGTTTGAAACCTCTTTTGAGTTCAAATTCAGTCATAGCATTACCAGAAAAATATGATGCATTATCAAACATTAAAGCAGAAGGTAAACCAAACCTGGTGATTATGAACTGATCTATAAACTCGATGATATGTTCAGCATTAGCAGTCTTGAGAGGGACTGCTTCTACCCATTTCATAAAATAATAAGTTATTTTAATGATATACCTATGTTGTTTAGAAGAGTGAGGAACGATATCACCTATTATGTTGAATCCCCATTGATCAAAAGGCTGCTCAATGTTGAGTGGTTGTCATGGTAATGAAGGTTTCTTTTGTCTTCCGGCTGCAGTTTGACAAATTTTACATTTCCTTGCATAGTTATGTGAATCTTTGAATAATTTGGGCCAGTAATAGCCTGCACGGAGGATCTTATGTGAAGTAGCATCTCCAACATAATGTCCACCTGCTGGCCCATCATGAAGTTCCTCATATGTTTGTATTTCTTCAGATGGCTTTTCATAAATAAGTGATGCTCCAGCGAGTATTTTGAAAAAACCTTGACCTCTTACAATATTTGCTGGTTTGATTTCCACATCATATTCTTGTAAGGCAGTAACCCAATTGGCTCTTTTCTCACCCACATCTTTTTGAACTAAAATATTTCTTACCGCTAGAAATGGTACTATGATTTTTGTATGGGTTTTGAGTAGAAAGGGTCTGAAATATTTAATTGCTTTGAAAACAGCATAAGCTTGTTTCTCCACATCTGAATAATTCAATTCAGCTCCCTGTAAATTTGAACTGAAAAAGGAAATTGGAGCTTCTGCTTTGTTTTGATTTGCTTGAGTGAGTATTGCAGCATAAGATTTGTCAGAGGCAAATGTGTACAAAATAAAAAGATCGGAAAAATTTGGAGTTGCTAAAGATGGAGCATTGATAATTGCTTGTTTGATCAGATTGAATGCCTCATATTCATCTTTACCCCATTTGAAGTTTGAATTCTTTTTAATAATTGTTTGCAAGGGTGATACAATTCTCAAAAAATCAGGCACAAATCTTTTTACAAAATTAATCTGGTCAAGAAAAGATTGCATAGCTTTTTTGTTGTGAGGTAAAGATATTTCAGAAATTTCCTTGATTCTATCAGGATCAATATGAATTCCAGATTTTGATACTATGAATCCAAGAATTTTTCCTTCACTTAATGCAAAAAAGGACTTTTTCGGATTAAGTGAAATTTCATACCTTTGACAGCGTTGGAAGATCTGCTTCAGATCTCAAAGATGATTGCTTCGTTTTTTAGAATATACAGTTATATCATCCAAGTAAATTACCACTGATTTGTTAACTAATCCCTTGAAAGCAATGTCCATAGCTCTCTGAAATGTGGCACCAGCGTTGATCAGACCAAAAGGCATCTTTTGATATGTGTAAGTGCCCCATTTGGTTCTGAATGTAGTTTTCAATTGATCATCAGGATGGACCAACACTTGATTGTATCCAGAGAAACCATCTAAGAAAGACATTAATTCTGATCCTGCAACTGCCTGTAATATTTGCTCCATAGGAGGCAAAGGAAAATTATCTTTTTGGCAGGCTTTATTAAGATTTCGAAATTCAATGCAAATTTTAATATCTCCATTCTTCTTTCTAACAGGAACCATATTGGAAACCCATTTAGAATGTCGAATGGGAAAAATAATCTTGGCTTTCAATAACTTGTTAAGTTCAGATTTGATTTGGTTTTCTAGATTAGGGTGGATCTTTCTCAACTTCTGTTGGATAGGTTTTTCATCATTAATCATTGGAATAGTATGTTGGATGATAGAAGTGTCATAAGTTTTGAGTTCATCGTAGTTCCAAGCAAAGACACGTTTATATTGTTTCAAAAGACGAACGTATGCTAACTTTTCTTCAGGAGCTAGGCCAAGGCTTAGGTTGATATTCTGTGGTTTGGCATCAGTTCCTAGATTTACTAATTCATAATTCAAAGTTGAACTTTGCAGTTTTGAATTGGTAGATCTTTTAAATCGATCTTTCAAATCATAAAGGTCTTCTAACTTGACTACTGATTTCGGCATAGCATTATTGGTGCTATCTTGGAGCAATTGTTTGTCATGTTGGTCTTCATCAATTATCTGATTGGTGTAAGATCCTTCAGATGTGAGAAATCTTACAATATCAAGATCATCATTGAAAATCCTCCAATTGGTAATGTTATCAGGAATTGAGGGTCTAAAGATTAATTCGATTGAAAATCGATCAGGACTAAAGTCTTCTGCAGGAATGAGCTTGGAAGCTACATTAACTAGGAGGTCTGAACTAGCATTCTGAATTCTGGGAATTGATGAAATATTAAATGCTATAAAATGTTCAGTCAGATCTTGGACTAAAGATTGATAATGCTTTAAATGACCTGATAAACAATGTATAGTATTGCGTACCTGTTTGATTACAATTTCCGAATCTCCGAAAACTTGTAGATATTTGATGTCTAATCCGATTTCTTTGTATAATCCTTGGACTAAAGCCTCGTATTCTGCGGTGTTATTAGTGCAATCGAATTCGAGTCTGCAAGTCAGCATAATTTTGTTTCCCTCTGGACTAACTAAAATGCATCCTGCTCCTGCTCCTTCATTAGACTTAGAACCATCAAAAAATAATTTCCAAAATAAAGATTTATTTACAGGAGTATCTACAAAATTAATACATTTAGAACTATCTATTTGAGAAAAAATTTCTATTTGAGACAAAACAGAATGTTCTAAATAAGGTGAAGTATGAGCATTGAAATTTCCTAAGAAAGAATCAACTGAATAATTGCCAATGATATTACTGTTGTATGCAACTGGTTCATTCTCTCCTTCCAATTCTGTTACTATGTATTTCTGATGTTTTTCGCGTTCAACCTTTATCTGATTTGGTTTACCATTGTAAGGAAGCCACATATGCAACCAATCAGTTGCGAAATATCCATGAAGTTTTTCTGACCAATCTCTGCTAAGAATTAAGCCATAAAATTATGGAATATCTGCAACTAAAATATCAATGACTTGACATACCTTTGGATTTGATGAAAATCTTATGGTAACCTAATTTAATTCGCCAATTACTTCAACTTGCGATCGATCTAACTGAACTATGCGCACAACAAATTTTTGTGGTTGAATGTTTAATTTTTCACATATTGATTTTGGTAAAATGGTAGATGAAGCTCCAGAATCCACTAAACAATTATGCAAATTTTTATTGAAAACTTCATAAGTAAGAAGAAATGGAGGAGTATGAGATCTCGACCTTCCTCCAATTAAAGAGATATTTTCTAGGTCAACTTTACTGATCACATTAGTTGGAGGTCTTCCCATCTCGTTGGAAGCTTGAGAAATCACAGGATCAGGCAAAGGTTTTTCTAGTACAGCATGTAATTCTTTCAAAAGTACCTTTTTTTGGTGTTTTAACTTGCTCAATTCATAAAAAGTGATGTTAGCCCTAGTCTTCTTCATGTCTTCTATGATATTATACTCCATTTCATCTGGGACAATCAGTTTTCTTGATGGAGTTGATGAATCTGTCTGGACTGGGCTAGTTTGAATTGCTTTAGATGTCATTTTCTTGGGTGCAACTTTATCCTTATTTAATGAGCTTGTACTCTTTGACTTAGGAGTAGGTTGAGGAGGATCAAGTTGATTTTTACTTCGAGTGCTAACCGGGGATGCTTCTTGATCTTCCTCATCTGGAAGGATGAAATCCCACATACCTTGTACTTATACAACTTCTTCTTCATCAGTAGTTTCCTCAGTAGCAGTTTCCTCTTCTTCTTCTTCCGATTCAGCATTAGTAATGGCATTTGGTGGTTTTGAATCAGTTGAAGGGTTTCTTCTAAAAGGCTTAAAATATTTTTTAGAAGATGTTTCTGCCACTTGTTTCTTAATGTCAACCATTTCGTTAGACATGGTTTTCAAAACTTTTTGCAGTCCTTCTAAATTAAATGGATCTTTTGATTTATTTTTCTTGGGGTCTTCCTTAAAAGTAACTTTCTTGGATTTTCATTCTTCTATTGCATTTTTCTTGTCTAAAGAAATGATACGTTTTTCTACCGCTATTTCCTCCTTCATGTTATCTGCTAAAGTTGTTTTGTTAGCCATATCAATGAATATTGCTATGTTTGATGGTAGAGCAGAAATGTACCATTCACTTCGCACTTCTTCACAAGGCTTGGAGGCAGTCTGAATTTTGTTTAACAATTTATTGAAACGTGAATTAAAATCCTTGAAAATTTCTCTTGAGTCAGCTCTAAGATTAGATAGATCATTGATTAGTGTTGCTATAGACCTGTCATCACCAAATTTAGTCAAAAATTGATCTTGAAAGATATCCCAACTAGTGATGGATCCAGATGGTAACGAAAAATACCATGATCCAGCTGCTCCTTGTAGAGTATAAGGGAAAAGTCAGACAACAACATCTTCGTTAATAACTCCATTGAGATTTATAGACAGCATAAAATTGTTTATATGTTCTTCTGCTAGCATGCCTGCTTCAGGATTAAACTTAGGCAGCCATTTTTCAGGATGAGCTGGTAATTGACTCAAGGGAGAAGGCATTAAGACTGCCCCTGGATTATTCCATGGAATTTGGGCCATCGCTGAACTACTAACAGAGGAAAGTGTAGAAGATGATTTCTGTGATTGGGAAGATGAAGATATTATAATTATAGATGATTGAGAAGGTGATGTGGAAGTTCTAGTGGAATGAGGGACAATAGTCTGAAGTGGAGGGGTGGATGGTTGACTTCATGGTGAAGAGGTTGAGATGGATGATGATGAGGAAAGAGTCTCACTGTCAGACCCTTTAGGTGATTTCCTTGCTCTTTTCCTTGTAGGTAAAGGTAACTCGGTTGGCTGAATGCCAAGCTTTTCACTCTGTAATCTGGTAAGAGGATGAGCAGGATTATATTATGAAGTTACATTGCCTTGAGATTTATCAGATATTTGAGGTGATATTGAGAATCGCTGAAGTTTATGAATCAAATATTCAACTTCAGGAGGTTCAACAGCAGATTCTTCTGAAAAGTCAGGGTTTGTAGCAGTGTTTGTTGCTCTTGTGACTTCTGGCTCTAGATTTACAATTTCTCAGTGCGATGGAGAAGTCGGGGGAGATGGTGAGGATGTTTTACTCTCAGAATGGTATTTAGATTTATATTTACTTGCCATTCATAGTTCGTGGCCCTCCTTCTAGCGCCAAATATGTTGAAGCCCCGAAAATCGGGTCTACAACAAGGGGGATACCCACCCGATCCAGACCTTGGTTAGCAGCTTCTTTTCTGTTTAGTGTAGTGGGTCTGACTGGGGATAATGGGACCAGTATCCCAATTTGTGTGTGTGTGTTGAGAATAGATATTTCCTTTCTAAAAAGGTTCCTAAGTGAAATTCTTTTATTCTATTTCTAATCTAATCATATGTAAATTGTATTCCAATTTAAAACAGAAATATCTAATTCTAAACTAAACCCGGGATAAAATCTTGTTTATGCAATCTAAAATAATTTCAAATAACAATTGATAATAAAGATTATTCAACTACTATAAGAAAAGAATTCAATAAAGATAAACCACTTCATATAAAAAGTTAGATGAAACAGTTGTGGAAAACATATCACATAATAAGCTATTCATACATGAAGCATAAACAAATAGTCATCACCGTACAAAAGTGCCAAATGATAACTGAAGCATTCAAGCATCAATATATAAATAACTAAACGTAAATATCACTTTTAACACAAGCAGAAAAAGTTAAGAGATAAAAGTACCATTTATAGCTGGTTCTACTCATGAGCTAGAAGCAATAATGATTTATATCTTCTAAATCCAACATCTACTAAGAGTACAGAAATGCAACATCAGTAGCAGATACTAGACATAGATATCAATAAATCTCATTCCATTCATTCATAAAAACCTCCTCTGAGGGTGCAGAAGTGCATGTTCTGAGGATAAGTTTTTGACAAATTTCAGGACCCTTCTCTAAATGCATGAGAAGGTTTTAAATACTACTAACTAAATCTAATTATAGTTTATTACAAAAATTTTAGGATTTGGTTTAAATGACCATCCTTTTTCTAGGCAAAAATAAAGTAAAACTAACACTAAATCTAAAACTAAAATTAACAACCAACTACTTATGAATTTGGTCTTTGAATTTGCAAGCATCCAGCATCGATTTGAGAAGAGGGGGCTGGCCGACTTCAGATTTCAATTGTCCTGAAAAGACGGAATCAGCAAGTGTGGGTGCGATCTTCTCAGCAGAATTAATGATGCAATTAAGAGTACTGCATTGACTATGTGGTTTTACTAGACACGTCCAGTAAGAATCCCAGTTTAATTTTGTCAATCCTTGAATTTATTTTTCCTTCTCTTCTGCTTTCTGTTTCCACTCTGTTTGCAATTGTTGTGCTTGTGGTAGGCATCCTAGAATGGTTTCTGAAATTAAATTAATTTTGTGCAAATTTTCAGTTACACAATCAATAATGTGGTTTGCTACTGTAGCTGCTTCCTCTGCTGCTTTTTATGCCTCTCTGATCTGTGCATCCCATTTATTGAAGAGTATTTCTTTATGGCTATCATTGATAATTGGTCCTCCTACTTTTTTTCCTTCTTCTGTATTTTGCCATGCCAAATAATTAGTAACTCTTTCATTTGTTAAATCATAATCATGTCGTAATTCTACGACATGATTAGTGATTTTATCACTTTCTTGACAAAAAGAGTTCCACTGTGAAATCTTTTGGCATAATATATCTTGTTGTTGCAGCAATTGATTATTCAAAGAAATAGACTCTGAGATAAACTCTGTAAGCTTGGGGTCATATTTATGCGTTTCTTGCATAGTCTGTATTTGTTTTTCTTTTTCGGCCAAGCTTTTCTGATACCCGATCTTCATTTGCTGAAACTCTTGCTGTAACTTTTCAAATTTCACCTGTGCTTCACTGTTGGCATGTGCTTGTTGCAATTGTTGTTGCAGAACTTGTATCTGATCCTCTTTTTCATTTAATAACAGCCTTACCTCAGATGCTTTGTCAATATTCGCGGAGGCATAAGCTCCTGTTATCTGAGATAATTTAGTAATATTTTCAGTGGGATCTGTAGTAGGATCTTTCCATAAAACATCCAATTGTTCTACATCAGTAGAGAGTGCACTTTCTAATTTTCTCTTCTTTATTTACTTCCTTACTACTGCTTTATGTTGCGGGCTGTAGAATATATCCAGAGGAGGAATTTCCTCTATTTTAAGTACAAGCTCGGCAGAGGGAGTAATGGGTATATGTTCTTTTTCTGTGACATTGCCACTTATTTCTGTAACCAAACCTTTTGCTGTCTCTACAGGAGTTTGTATGTTCTGTCCTTCAACATTAATCAAATCATTAAATGATTCCCATTCTTTATCTAATTGAGTGTTGATGGATGGTTGTTGTACATTAAGAGGTGGAAGATTCAACTGTGGGGTAGTTGAAGTCTGTTGTTGTGAAAGCTCTTTTGATTGAGCTGTATCCTTGACTGAGCCTTCACTTTTGTCCTGATCAGATTTTTTAGAATGTTCAGAAATTTATTTGTCAGACTTTGACTTAGACCTTTCTGAATCTAAGCTGCCACTGAGACTGATGCTAGGAGTTGGTTCCCTTGCGGGTTCCAAGCGCAAATTATCTAAAGGAATAGTGGTCAATCTTCTTTCTTTGTATACTTTAAACTCTTGAAATTCTTCTGGGGAGAACCGTGTTCGAGCTAAATTCAAAATGTCTTTAAATGAACATTTTTCTTGAAACATATCATCAAAAAGATCTTCTTCTCCAGAAAATACTCTTACTTTGACAACAGTGGTGAAATCTTTGACAATACCATATGGATCAAATAGCCTTCTCGGAAACTTAAACAATTTTAAACATGTAACATTGCTTACTTCCTTAAACGCGTGACCAACATCAAATAATGAAAATGCTCCGTAGGATACAAGAAATTGGGACCAAATGGATTTCTTTTTATCCTTTAATTCTTTTGTCAAACCTCCGTCTCCACAGGTTTGATATGAAATTTCCCGGGCTATGAGTTTATCCGGAACATATAAGGGAAAAATATGAGGAGAAGCAAAGCTTCCAAAAACTCTCACATAAGTAAACAATTATTCTCCAAACCATCTTGCGACAGGGAGAATGTCTACTTCTGCTCTAGGGGACAACCTTGGGGCATGCTTATTATACAACACTCTATATAGAGGCAACATTATGCCAAGGAAAATTTTATAAAAATGAGGAATGAATTTTGATTCCCACAACTCTTTGTGATAGACATGAATGGGCAAGGGATCCTGAATTGCCCATTGCCAACCCATTAAAGGGAACTTAGAAACAAAGCAGATTGAATCCATAACATAAGAAGATAGATAAAAAGGAGGATAAATACTCTGGGACATAGTCCGTTTAGACCGGTAATTGAAAATAGCCGTGGCTAAGTTATCAGACAATATTTTGGCCCAGTCTACAATGGTGGCATTTACAGCAGCATTCAATGAGGGAAGCCATTTAGGCAAAATCTTATTAATGTCAGGCTTTCCAAAAAGCCTGCATAACATAGCAGTAGAAAAACAATATGGAGAGGTGAGTGAACTGGTACTGTACATACCGTGTTTATCTTTCTTCAGTGGTTCATCTCTTTTGGTCCATTCTTTAGTGCATTCTGCAAAATTTGCATTTTCCTTTGCAAATTTCTCCATAAATTGTTTGTTGTAAGTTGCATGAGGCTCCAGAAAATGATACATAAGCCTCAAATATTTTGGAGTAAACGACCCAATGAGCTCTTGACCTGGAGTTTTGAACTGTCTGTCTGTGATATCGGTGCTATCCAGCACCCATTTGGCCATATCTGTATATGGAAGAATTCTATTTCTTGCTGCTATCCGGTGCAAAAACGAACAAGCCAGCTCTGTAAGAGATGCTTCAGAGGAATTACTTGAGCCCGCGGTAGCTGAAACATCCATTACCCTTGGGTTCTCTTCTTCAAGCAAACTAAACATACCCTCCCAAGTGGTGATGCCAGCGTCTTTGTTGCAAGCAGTGTCTGCATACAAGGATGCCATCTCTTTGTTTTCAGAATTCGAAGCTTTCTCTTTCTTTCCAGAACTAGGAGCTTTCTCTTTCTTTCCCATAATTCTCTGAATGTTGCTTTGTATACTCTCATGTTCTTCACGCCTGCAGTTTTACGAATTAAGTGAGAATAATGATATGAGAAAGGTGACGGGATAGTTTTAAATGCTGAAGGCATATGAAATATATTATTTAATCGTGAAATAACCTTTCGATCAAAACAAAATCCTTTTCCATTAATAATTGACAATCCATTCATTAACTTGACATTAAGGCGCATAACGGGTCTCGATTTACGAAAATATTTTCTTCGTACAACGAGCTTTTTTAAGAATCAGCGATAGTGCGATCTGTGATTTGCTTTGCAATATCGCAAAATCGCAATATCGCAAATCGCAGCTTTCGTAAATTGAAATCATTGCAAATCGCAACTTTCAAATTATCGCAAATCGCAATTTTCGTAACTCGCAATCAGTAACATCGCGAAATTGTAATATCGCGACATCGCAATATCACGAAATCGCAATATCGCAAAATATAACATATGAAAAAATATCCGTTAATATATTTTCTGCGATATGCGATTTGTGATAAATATTTTTCTGCATAGTTTTTTGGATCGCGTGCGATGGATGTGATATTCAAAGAAAGGTTTTATTCTAATTTATCATAAACTTAAGTTTAAAGATTTTCCAAAGAAATTTCTTTAAGTCAATGACAGTAAGTTTTATTGAAAATGAAAACAAACACCAATAAATTTTTTGGATTTTAAACTAAGGGTCCCCATTTATTTAGTATTATTACTAATACTAAATAAAAAGGGGGGGTTGTTGATGGCCACAACACAAAGTCAAGATACTTTGCTGCAATATATAGGTGGTTTGCATAGCTACCTTAAACATACTATCCTTATATTCAATCCTACTAGTCTAGACGAAGTTTGTGTACAAGCTACGCATTTAGAGGCTAGAGGAAAAAACACTTTTGATGAGGGTAGAAACAAGCCTTTTAAGGGGAAGAACAAAGATAAAACCTTTAAGGGAAAAGGAAAAAAGAATGCATCTGTCTAACAAGAGGGTGAGAAAGTGGTATGTAAACACTGTTTAAGAGAAGGCCATGAAGAGAAAAACCGTTGGAAATTACATCCTGAAAAAAAAAAAGAACTCAGTTTAACAAAAACAAAGGAAAGAAGAAAAATGCAGCTACTACAACTACACCACAAGACTTAGGTGATGATTCAGGTGACGAAACCAAAATTGCAGCCATGGGTTTGAAAAGTATGAAGGGAAGGGAAACTGAAACTAATCCAAGCACTAGTACTTCAAACTGTCATGTACAAACTCAAAATGAGGAAGAAAGAATTGAATTGTTCCATGTGAGGGTAGTCTCAAAACATACAAAAATAGACACACTGTTTGATAGTGGGTCACAAGCAAATCTCATATCATAAGACTTGGCCAAACAGCTTAAACTTGAGACCATTCCACATCCAAAGCCTTATCCACTTGGGTGGATATGCAAGGATGCAAACTTACAAGTCTCAAGAAAGTGCATATTGTGATTCGCAATTACTGCACACTTTATTGACACAGTTGAACTTGATGTAGTACCGCTTGATATATCAGGAACTGTTTTGGGAAGTCCTTAATTATTTGACAGGAAATCGATCTTCCATTTCCACGAAAATAAGTATCATCTCTTTAAATATGGCAAGGAGTTCATTTTCAAAGAACATCGCAAGAAGGCAAATATAGCGATGGTAAATACGGGACAGCTAAAAAGGCTAGTGAATTCTAGTAAGAGTTTTGTACTTCTTATGGTTAAGCCCAAGGTTGATGTGAATCATGAGTCATTTGAAAATTTTGATTCCAAGCTTAAATCAGATTTATATGATGTAGTTGATGCACATCATGAGATGTTTCAGGAACCGACAAGTTGACCTCCTAAAAGGGAGATTCAACATGAAATCCATTTACATAAATATTGTCCTCTTCCTAACATAGGCATGTACCGCATGTCTATCATGGAGAATGCTGAAATTAAGAGGCAAATTAAAGACTTGTTGGACAAAATATTCATAATACCAAGCACTTCTCCATGTGGGTCACCGGTAGTGTTGATTCCAAAGAAAGATGGAACTTGGTGCATATGTGTGGACTTCAGGGCATTGAACAAGATAACGGTAAAGAATCGTTACCCACTCCCAGGGATAGATGATTTTTTAGATCAAATGAAAGATGCTAAATATTTCACTAAGTTAGACTTACGTAGTGGTTATCATCAAGTTAGAATTGTAGAAAGTGACATTTGGAAGACAACATTTAAAACCAAACAGGGACTCTTTGAGTGGCTTGTTATGCCATTTGGTTTATGAAATGCACCTGCAACTTTCATGCAGGTAATGGATGATGTCTTACGTCCTTTTCTTGATGATTTATTTATCTTCTACTTAGATTACATCTTAATTTTTAGCAAGACTAGAGAAGAGCATGTCATGCATGTTAAGAAAGTACTTGATATTTTGAAGAAAAATCAGTTGTTTCTTAAAATGTCAAAGTGTGAATTTGGAAAGACTTCTTTGGTTTATTTGGGACACATAGTAGGAGGAGGTGCTTTGAGAATTGATCCTTCTAAGGTAGAATCCATTGTGAATTGGCCTACTCCCAAATCCATTACAGAGGTAAGAATTTTTTTGGGTGCAGCTCAGTATTCGAGGAATTTTATTTCTAACTTCTCTGTCATAGCAGCTCCTACGCATGCAGTGATGAGTGTGAAGCATGATTTCCAATGGGGAGGCAAGCAACAACTTTTGAGTCTTTTAAAGAGAAGATAAGCTCAGCTCCATTCCTTGCATTACCAGACTTGAGATAGCCATTTGAGATTCAGACCGATGCTAGTGATTACGCCATGGGTGCAGTTCTCTTACAGCATGGTAAGCCTATCGCATTTCATTCTGAGACATTTAATGGTGCTTTTGTAAATTATCCTACATATGATAAGGAGTTGTATGCATTGTTACAAAGCATCAAAAAGTGGAAACATTATTTGATGGGAAAAGAAACGGTTGTTCATACCGACCATCAGCCTTTACAGTACTTGTAGTCGCAAAGTAAATTGTAGCAGTCACGACATTTCAGATGGATGGGTTTCCTACAACAATTTCACTTGGTAATAAGGTAAAAGAAATGTATTTACAATAAATTTGTTGATATGCTTTCAAGGCCTATTATTATTGCTACTACTTTACTTAAGAATGATTCTATTGTACATGAGAGCTACATAGAATAATATGCATCAGATGTTGATTTTAAGGATGTGTATGCTAACTTGAGTGAAGGGAATCATGTTGAGGAGAATGATTATCATTTGCATAATAATTGGTTGTTTCATATGGGCAAGTTATGTATACCACAGGGGGAGGGACTAAGCATCATGAGAGAAGCTCATTCTTCTCTTATTGCTGTACATTTCGGGGTAAGAAAAACAGTGGCACATTTACAGAGGTATTGTTATTGGCCTCGTATGGTAGATAGTGTTTCACGTTTCATTAGAGGTTGTTCATTATGTGCTACAAGCAAGCCTAGAAATAGGAAGCTTGGTCTATATACGCCATTTCTAGTACCTTTTAGACCATGGGAAAGTGTTTCTATGGATTTTTTTGGAGGTCTACCATTATCTAGAAAGCAGCATGATTATCTTTATGTAGTAGTTGATAGATTCAACAAGATGTGTATTCTTATGCCATGTAAGAAATCTATAACTTTTGAACAAATTTTTTATTTATATTTTCAACATGTATGGATTCATTATGGTTTTCCTACTTCTATTGTTAGTGACAGGGATTCCCGATTTGTTAGGAATTTTCGGTCCAATCTATGGAATATGATGGACACCAAGTTGAAGAAGAGCACTTCTTTCCATCCACAAACAGAGGTAGTGAACATAACCATTATACATCTTTTGAGAGGTTATTTCAACAAGCATCCCAAGCTTTGGGATGAGCACTTGCATTACATTCAACATGCTTATAACTGGGCCAAGCACTCTTCTACAAATACTTCACCTTTTGAAGCTTGCTTTGGGTATTTTCCTAAGTCACCTTTAGATTTCATTCTTGAGAAGGATGTGGCCATTGAAGGGCACAGTGACATTGAAAAATCTCACATGTTCATTGAAAGAGTTCAGCTCATACATTAGCAGGTTTAAGAACAACTTGAAAAAATTCATGGCTAGTACAAGGAGAGGCATGATAAACACAAAGTTGATCATAAGTTTCAAGAAGGAGATGAGGTATGGCTGCATATTAGTAAGGAAAGAATGCAAGGATAAGGTAAGAAGCTGAAGCCTATTCGTTATGGTCCATTCAAGATCCTTAAACAAGTTGGAAATAATGCTTTTCAACTAGATTTTCCTTCATATATGCAAATTTATTCCGTTGTGAATGTGGAAAATTTACGTTTGTATGAAACTCCTTTAATCGTTGATTATGAAAGTGACATTCAGCTACCATCCATAGAGGATTTCTCGCTAGAAATTTTGGATGAGCTGAAAGAGGATGCTATCCTTGACAGAAGGACATGCACTTCGAGGAGGGGAAATGTTGATTATGGTCAGGTTGGTCTTAAAGGCAGAAAATTGATTAAGGAAAAGTGGATTGAGGTGGAAAAGGTGAGGGATTTGTACCCTCATCTTCTTAACAGGTAATTGAAGGCTTTTGGGGTCCAAAATATTCCCAATGGGGTGGTGTGATCAAGTGATCATGTCCAAGAGGAAAAAAATGCTCAAAATTGGAACTGCTTATAATTGGTTACAAACTAAACGACCTGATAGGCCTCGTCACTGCGATTCTAGTGCCATGAACGGGACCCAAATAAGATGTTGTATAAGGAAGATATTGAAGTTTTAAAATGCCCAATAACCTTCAAAACACGACCTTTGACCTCAGAAAATTTGTCATCTTCAGAAGAAAAAAAAAATTGGCAAAAAATTTCATTTTTTATGGTTTTATGGTGGCCTATCAGAGGGTGCCATGTGGCCTACCCGAAGGCTGCCACGTGGCCCCAGGCCAAAGGTTCAAAACTATTTGAAAATTTGTGCTAAGGGCAGACCGACCTGAGCTGAACGCATTCGGGTCAGTTGGGCACGACCCGACCCGAACGTTCATGGGTTAGTAGTTAGGTCGTCGTGTAGAGATGAATGTGCAGTCGGGCGGTGTTTAAACGTGCAGTTGGGTCGTATGTGTGAATGGGCGGACAAAGTTGGGTTAAGCCCCTATGGAGTTGGCCCCTATCCATGCGGCCTCCAACGAAGAACTGGGTGCTAAAAAGATTGATCCGGAAGAGTTTTGTTAAGCCCTCAGGGCTAAGGGTTGTAGACCCTGCGACCTTGCGCTAGGACCAAGCGCAAAAGCCTTAACCGCCAGTGCAAACGGTTGCCGGAGATTCTGCATGTGACCGTGCTTCCAACTGGCAGTTAAATTTATTACAGCCCCTGAATTAGTGCACGGTTCTGCCTGTTAGACCGATCCAACTATTTTGGTGGGACTAACTGGAGTTAGCCAATTTTAGTGGAGGATTTTTAGTGCCATTGGGAAAAATACAGTTGGGATCATAACTTTCACCATATTTGACCAAATTAGACAAAATTTAGTCAATTTTGAGTATTCTGAGCATTTTGGAGCCATTGGAACAAGTTTCAGAGCCAACAAAGGTGTTTTTCAGCCATTTTGGCTTCAAGGGAGCTTGGAGAGCCATCAGGGCCATGAGGGAAATGGAGCTGCATTGGGCTACACTTCACTGTTTGAGGTGAAATAAATGCCATACTTAGCTTATTTTTGTCTTCTAAATTCATTTCCACAGTTTTTTCAGCATTTTTAGGCTTCTATCTCACTGTAAAACCAATTTTAGCATCATAATATATCAAGGACATGCCCATTGGGAGCCTTGGACCCGACAGATGTAGCCCAGGAGGGGTGAACTGCCTCATCATGTTGTTGTGTGTTTATGGTGAAGTTATTCTGTTGTGTATTTCAGATTCAAGATGTTAAACAATAATTTTAATTAACATTCCCTCACACTTAAAATCATAAATAGTTACCAGAAACACTTTGTTTTACTTGCAAGACATTACAAACACTTTGCACACTTAGTTTAACGGAAATGAATACTTTGAACAGCAGTATAAATACTTTCATTTTCAGATCAAGTGGACATCATACAAAGTGCTCAAACTTGGCTACTACTGGCCATCAATATTTAAGGATTCAAAAGCCTATTTTAAGAGATGTGACAGCTACCAAAGAACTGGAAGACCAGTGGTATCAGATGAAATGCCATTAAAGCCACAAGTATTCATAGAACCATTTGATAAATGGGCTCTAGACTTTGTGGGACCAATAAAACCACCTTCAAATGGAAATAAGTACATTATAGTATGTACATATTATGTTACTAAGAGGGTGGAGGCAAAGGCAGTGGCAAGAGAAATAGAAGAAACAGTGGTTTCTTTTCTATTTGAGGACATATTTGTAAGGTTTGGAGTTTCGAGATAAAATTTTACAGACCAGGGAGCACAATTCACCTCCAAGCTTGTACGGGATCTTACAGAATAATAAAATATCAAACACAGAAAATCTACTCTGTACCATCCCCAAGAAAATGGACAAGTGGAGTTGACTAACAAAGTTTTGGAGAATATCATGTCAAAAACTGTGTAGATGAATAGAAAATACTGGTCAGAAAAGTTAAGAGATGAACTATGGGCATACAGGATCACATGGAAGAACACAACTGGATTCAGTCCATACCAGTTGGTATATGGTAAGGAAGTCCTGTTACCCATAGAATTTCAAATACATACATATAAACTTGCAGCAGAATTGGGAATGGAACTATCTGAAGCAAAACAACAATAAGTGATGAAATTAAATGAACTATATGAAATGACACAACAAGCAGTGGATCATATATATCTAGTGCAAGAGCAGAGAATAAAATGGCATGATCGATTCATCAAGAATAATTTTTTTCAAAAAGGACACTGGGCACTATTGTTTGACTCCAAGTTTATATATTTCAAAGAAAAGTTTATGACCTCATTGGATTGGGTCATATGAGATAGAAGAGATATTTGACAATGGAGAAGTCAAAATAAAATCAATAGATGAAGCGTCAATTTCATTTTTAGTTAAAGGACATAGGATTAAATTATACAATAAGCCTATAAATAAAGAGGATTTTCTAAAAATAATTTCAACAAAAAATGATATGGAAATAATGGAACAACATAATGATATGCCTTCCTTACATCCATAAGAATAAATAAATAAATAATAAAAGAGTTTGGTTGTGAAAATCCAGGAGACTAGCACAATATAAACTCGAATTCATATTGGAAACCCAACTTGTTTGGCCAACATGAATTCTTTATTTTGTTTTGTTTTTACTTTAGTGTGATTTTGTAGAATTAATCCTCGAAGACATGCAAGACATGAGAAAAAGTCTTAATATCAGCAAGCGGGAAGTTTTTAATAAAACTATGCAAACAGTTTGAGCAGTTGTATTGTAGAAGGAACCTGAATTACATGATAGAAGGGACATGAGACATCATTGAAAATATTATGCAAAAGGGACCTGAATTACATGACAGAAGCAATCTGAAACATTGTTGAAAATTACATGTCAGAAGGGACCTAAAACATCAATTACAAATTGTAGAAGGGACTTGAACAACATCAACATTCAAAGATCCTGAAACAATATCAGATGCAAAAACATGAAAGAAAAAATAAGTCTCTATATTTCAATATATATTTGAAGAACAGTAATTATGATAATGAAGACATCGTCAACCATCAACCAGTATTTTGACCATAGGACATCATCAAATATTACAAGTATTTTATGGGAGTACAAGTATAGTAAGTGAAAATTTTAGCTCTTAAAATCTCAAATTAAAAAAAAAAAATCTAAGAAATTGTTAAGACTAATTTAGCTTGATATGAATTCCATTACATTTTACCTATATCCTACCTACATTTCAAAACACTACCTTCATTATCCTACCCATCATAATCATATTCATTATAATCATATCCCTATTCATTTCCCCTTTTCTACATTAATCCTCTACATTAACCATCATTCCATATACCATCACATTAATCCCAATCATTTTTTTAAGCATTTGGATAAAAAATTAAAGGCTCAATATTCTAATTCTTATTGACCTACAAAAACAAAAAAAATTAGTGTCATAATAGAAAATTTAATTTTAAAAATGACCATTCTGGGGTCATTTAAAATTAAATTAAGCAATAAAAAGTTGAAACCTAAGCTATAAAGCACAATATGTAAGTATATATCGTATGATAAAAAGCTAAGGTATGGAACAGGTGCACAATGCAAATGAAAAAACCTAAGTATGAAATGCAAAGACAATGCAATGAAGGACATGAATTATGATGCATATAAGTAAAGGTGTGGGCATGTAAAGAAATGAAGGTGGCTATGAATAAAAAACAAAATGAAAAAGAACGTGGGAAGTGGTGACAAGATGTATGCAGACACCGTGGAGAAAGGAAGTCATGCAAAACAGAGAAACGAAGCCACGAAGGCATCCGAGTCAAGGGTTGGCATGAGAAAAAGTCAGCGTATATTTAAAAAAAAAACAGTGTTGTACCACAAATAAAACGTTGTGCAACTACTGAAAGCCTCCACCATTATAACAATTAGACCTCTATGTTTAATTCTCTTTCATCATCATGACCATTACCAAGATCAAAGAAAGGAATTCGACATTTTGAAAACCATAGGCATGCATTCAAACACCTTGTGAAGGACGAAATTGTTGAAAACATAGAAGAGGATGTGAAGAAAACGGAGAAACTTAAGCCATGAAGGAACAACATAAGAAGTAGAAAAGGAGGTGTGGAGAAATAAGAAGAGAGCACATTGATTTTAACGGAGATTATAGGTTGAGATATCTGCCAGTTGTGTTGATCAAACACTCCAAAAAACTGCAGAAATCTCGTGGAAAGAATAGATAAGAAATGACTACGTATTTTCCTCATTGATGAACAAATCTTAGGAATAAATGAAACTCGGGATTTTGTGTTGAACAAGAGCTAAAACTTCAAGTTATAAGTTCGAGTTTCTACCACCGTTTAGCCCAACTCTTCCACCTATTAAACATGAGGATCCTCAGATGTCAAAGAGGAGTTTTAACAGAAGTGGTATTGTGAAAACACAGGAACACGAGATTGAACTCAGAGAAATATCTGGGATTGTTCCAAAACAAGGAAAACGAAATCAAATTCCTCTATAGACAACCACAAAATTGTCAAATATTTTAAAAACAAAGTTTTACACAGTGGGTGAATTTTAAAAACACAGTGAGCCATTTGTTGTTGTTTTATACAAACAATGAACCTAAATTGTTTCATTTTGAATGCACAATGAGAATTTTTCTTTGTAAAAGAAGGATTAAGAATGAATTCGAAGAGAAAAAATACACTGTAGGATGAATTTTTTATAATTTTTACACAGTAAATTTCATCTTAGAGGTAGAGAATTCTACACCAAAATAGAGGAGATTTTTTTTTTAAATTGATAAAACAAAGAATATAAAATGAGAGATAGAGTAATAAAAACATTTTTACAATGTTTTTATGATCTTTATACATTTTTTTTTTAATCAATTTTTGGAAGCAGTGGGCTCATTCTTACAGAAGAACAAAGGATGAAGAAGATTAATTTCATTTCTTTTTTAGGAGCATCAAAGAAGAGGTAAGCATTATCATCATGAATAAAATGCATAAATAGGTCAACAGATATATGTGTGTGTGTGTGTGTGTGTGTGTGTGTGTGTGTGTGTGTGTGTGCATAAATTTTTTATTTAAGATGAGAATGTTGATAGTGCAAGGATATATAAATTGGTTTTCCAAGCATATGACTACCAGAATACAACCAAATGAATTTCCAGATAGAGAATTTGGAAAATAAGACCACATAGAAAAACTATATCAGGATCGACTAATAGGCTTCCTCCAAAAATTTAATGGGCACAATGAAAGTATCACCAAGGAGTTCATAAAAAATTATGCACAGGAACAAACCATGGTGGGGAACCTAGTTATTCCATGAAGCCCAAAATTCATTTCCCAGGCTTTAGATCTTCCACTGTCAGGAGAACTGTATCATAAGGGCTTACACTTGAAATACAAAGGGTGGACTTTATCTCTGGAAAAAAATAGGAAATGATCATTTGATAGGACAAAGGGCATCTTGAGGAGTGTTTTAATGAACCATGGGAAGAATTAGTGTTAATTATTTAGATATTTTCACATGTGACATCAGGCACAATGTAGTGCATATTTACCATATAAGACTACTCCAAAATATAAAGGGGGAAGTGAAATTCAATTTACCATACTTCTCCAAAAACTTGGTTAAAATGATGGAGAATGTGAGGAATGGAACTAAAACCAAGGAAGCATAAATATACCACCAGGGACTTATCAAAATTCTTGTAGAATATCAAATTAAAACCAAGGGTGTAGTGTGGAAAGAGTTCTTATCCCAACATATTTTGAGGAACAAATAATAGAGGAGAAGTTGAAACCAGTTCATGAGACAAGAAAGATAATGAACTCTCCTCTCTATCCTTGGACAAGGTCCAAGAAACAACAAACTACTATCATGGTTGAAAGAGAAGCATATTTTATATATTTTCCCAGGAGACATAGGATAAAAGCTCCAGAAGAAACAAGTAGTAAAGAGAAATATGATGAAGTACAAGTTGTTGAAACACCTCCCACAACAAAACAAGTTGATGAAATCATTGAGAGATTGCAAAAAGAAGCTTATGAAAATACATTGGAGAAAGATTCAATACCGTTAAACACCATGTTGAAGCACACACATGGTGTATGAGGAGAAGAATGCACACACACAAGAGACAACACACAATGAAAGATAAGTGTGAGGCTTTCTTATTTTCCATTATACAAATATGTACATTTATAGTACAATGGTGTGACTCTTGGTTTCATATTCCAAGGTCACTTGGACTCCATTGTGACTTTTCGCATTCCACACCTACCCATGTAGGATTAGGTGTTCCAACATCCCCCTTAATCCGAAGGGGTATGTGTGAGTCCAAGAAAAGAGTTGTAATACAAATCTGCAAAGTATACATGGCAGCACTTGGGCTGAATCAACTCTCTGAAATGTTGGAAAAAAGAGGTGGTTTTAGGATGACCACAAACACTGGAACGCAATACATGTTGCAGTTCCCGGAACTCTTCCAAAACTGGCAAGAAGCTGAAGGCTTCTGCTAGAGGAATTGTCCCTCATAAAAAAAGGAGACCTTCAACCTAAAAGAAGGGAGGTCTACTACCTGTGATGGTTTTAGGATTACCAACAACTCTGGAATGCTTTGAAGCATTTCCTGGAACTCAACCAATGCTGGCAAGAAGCTGAAGGTTGCTAAGCTGAAGGCTTCTGCTAGAGGAAGTGTTCCTCGCTTGTGGTGGTTTTAGGTTGTCCACCAACCAAAGATGATGGTTTTAGGTTATCCACCAACCGAAAATGATGGTTTTAGGTTGTCCACCAACCGAAGGTATGCTCATGAGCATCCGTGTCTCTGGCTACATCTCTGAATCCGGAATGACGAATTGTGGCTCAGGCTCGCTTGAACTGCTGGCTACAACTCTGAACATGGAATGAGAGATTGTGGCTCAGGCTCGCTTGATCTGTCGTCGAAGCTTGTACATGACCACCATTTCCCCCCTGACAGGGACAAGGTGAGATGATGGAGAAAACTCAACTGCAAGTTTTTTCAATATCCGTGAACAAGTTCTAACATGTGTCGTAAACATCTTCTTGGCTGCTGATGCCCATTGCCAAGAAGCGATCCATCCAAGATGAATCTTGGTTCTTGCAGGAGGCTTGTGTCTGAAGCATCTGTCTGAAGAATGAGTGTGCCGACCACAGTGCTTGCATGGATGAAGATCAAAACAGTGATCTTTCATATGGCCAACTCGATCACAATGTTGGCATTTCTCAATCTGTTGTTGTTGTGGAACAGGATCTGGAACAGCTGCAGGTGAACTGTCATACATGAATCCGGCACTCTGAAATATGATGGGCTTGGTGTAGTCCGGAATATGAAAGGACACATCCTTGTCATATCCAAGACCAGTTCGGTGCTTGTTGTGGACAAGCTCTTCCCAAGGTCTGATGATGGGCTTAGGAAGTGCAAGCTGAGTGGCTGCATCTGCATGTAAATCTGCTCTAGTACAAGGAACTGAATGGGAATCAACTGGAACTTTGCTGACTTGCTGCTGATGGGAGTCTTTCACAATGTTCTGAACAAAAACAGGTTCAGAATGGTGACTCTTCTGCTGAAGTTCTTCTTGTTGGAGCTGAGATTCCAACTGCAAAAACTCGATCTTTTCATGTGCATCTAGCAAACAACTGTGAATGTTACATAGAGCATCCTTGCTCATTTTTATCATATCATCAACATTTTAATGAATGAGGTCATTCAACAACTCTAATGCCTCATTGATTTTGGCCATTTCAACAACTTAGGCTCAAAAATGAAAGGGTGTCGGCTACAACCGAAAATGCACCCTTTTACAATGTGGTGCAACAAGAAATACAAATGACTCAAAGTACAAAATGTGCTCCTCAAATGATGGAGGGCAATCTACAATCCAACAACTCAAATACTGATTCCAACTATGAATGAAAAGGCAAATTCACTCACAATGTGAGTTCAATACAAAATGTCTGCAAAATATTTGTAAATCTGTAGCTGAAAACACGTGCAAGAAGCCTTTAAGGTAGCTGAATTTTCCTCCAAATAGCTGTTTTGAATGATGGCAAACTCGTCTTTAAATGTGAAATTCTTCAAAAAATCAACCTTATGCCACAAATCACACAATGTCAAATCTGCTCGTTTCTCTATGTATTCAGTCCATCTTCTTCATATGTCAATTCCTCTTTTTCTGCTGTTCAAATTTTCTCTTTGTTCTTCCTCTCTTCCTCTCTCTCTGCTGTTTTTTTTTTTTTTTAAATTAAATTAATTAAAAAATGGAGATAATAAAAAATGGAAGGGAAGGGGATTAATTAGAAGAGAGAGAATTAATGGTATTAAAAAGGGATTAATAAAATATGGGAGGGATATTTATATGGGAAGGGGAGTATTAAAAAATTAAAAAGGGGAAATATTAAAATGAGAGGGGGGTATTAAAAAATTAAAAGGGGAAATATTAAAATAGGAGGGGGGTATATTAAAAAAGGGAAAGGGATTAATTTTAAAAATGGAAGTAATTAAACAAAGGGATAAGGGAATTTAATAAATTAAAAAAGAGAAGGGTTATTATAATGGGGAGGAGGGATATTATAAAATATATGTGAGGGGGTAAAAATGACTTTAAAGATGGGGAGTGGGACGTATTATATGAAGGGAGGGGAGTTAATTAAAATAAATTTAAAATGGGAATGTATATATGTAAATAAAGGATAATTTAAAATTTTAAAAGGGGATATGGGGAGTCGTATTGTAATGGAGAGGGGGAGGGGAATCTAGGTGTGGAGTATGTGAGGGGGGACCCGTGAGGTTGGAGTGACAAGGGGGAGGGGAATCGAGGTGTGGAGCGGGGTTTGAGAAATCGATGCAAAGGGTGGCTGCCGTGAGCGTGGGAGGGAATGGCGTTGAAGTGAGGGCGTAAGGGATTTGTGGGAGGCGTAAGAAGAGTGCGCAGGAAAGAAAGGAAGATATGGCGCAGGTTTGGGGAGGGGTAAAGGGTATAAGAAATGTGAGTGCAGACAGGGGAATGGGGCCGGCTGTTATGCCGTGAGGGTAGAGCGTACGCTGTGAGGAGAGGGTGATTCAAAGGTGAGGTGTAGGCCGTGAGGCGTGGTAGATGCAGCAGGAGTGGCGTGGAGTTTGGAGAAGGCCGTGGGTTTGGCTCAGAATTTTTATTTTTATTTTTTATTTTTTATTTTTTTTTTATTTTAAATCAAAACAGCAGAGTAGAGCAGGAATTTCACTTGAAAACAACAGTAGATTTTTCTAAATACACAGCAAAATAAATTGCAGGAATTTGTAGACTTGCAAAAATGAATTTTCCAGCAGCAGAGAAACACAGTCCAAAAACTGAGAAATTTTCCAATAGCCCAGCAACAGGGAAATGCAGAATTGCAGAACCTTAGAAATCTTCCAATGAAAACTCAGAAATATTTTCAGTGAAAACCTAGAAACTTCTTCAGAACCAACTTTAAATAATTATTCTAGCAGCTCTTGAAAATGCAGATTTTTAATGGGCAAAAATTGCAGAAAGAAATGAGAATGAAAACCTTCAGATGGGCAGTTCTTCTCTTTTTCAACAAATTCTGAATGCTTCTTCTTCTTCAAAGCAGATTTCTGAATGCTGCAGAATCATTGAATGCTGCTCCTCTTCAAAACACCTCTGAATGTGGAAAAAAGACTGCTACAAACACTTGAGTGCTGCAAAAAAACCAACAATTTTTGCAGATATGCATAGGCCATAAACACAAATGGCTCACTCAAAGTGGAGCAGGGCCAGAAATCGCCCGCTCTGATACCATGTTAAACACCATGTTGAAGCACACACATGGTGTATGAGAAGAAGAATGCACACACACAAGAGACTAAACACACAATGAAAGATAAGCGTGAGGCTTTCTTATTTTCCATTATACAAATATGTACATTTATAGTACAATGGTGTGACTCTTGGTTTCATATTCCAAGGTCACTTGGACTCCATTGTGACTTTTCGCATTCCACACCTACCCATGAGGATTAGGTGTTCCAAGGAGAAAGATTCATACGTTGACAATTTTGAAGTAGAAGCCACCTCATTTTCCAAAGAAACAAGAGAAGAAGAGAAAGAGTTGCACCTTAACAAAATAAAAGAGTTAACAAATCAACTGGAGGTCAGCAGAATTCTAGAAAATAATTTGAAAAAGGAAAATAAGAGATATATGGAAAAAAATTCAAAATTGATCAAGGAAAATGAAAACTTGAATAAGAAAGTTGGAAAACTAGAAACAAAGAATACTCTTCTTTCCAAGCAATCTTACATGTGGCTTAATGAGAAAAACACATGGAAATACAAGTATGAGAGACAAAAGGTCATGGCTTCAATCTACAAGGGAGAACAGTAGAAAGGGATTGATTGTATTCTACAAGAAGCATAGCAAGATGCATCATGATCAAGTAGATTGTCTACATCAGAGCTTTGAAGGTCCAAGGGAAGGAAGCAAGCATGAGGACATGCTTGCAAATCAGTAAGGGGGAGATGTTGGCCCTCGTTTTTTATCCAATTTTTCTTAATACACTTATTTTCCATGCTATCCATCCATATACCATCCATATACACCTTATTTTTACCAATTTATGAATATTCAGGTATATAAATTATGTTTTTGAATTTTTAGATGTTTTTACAAAAATTGGATTTTAAGTGCATTTTTGGACAAGACTAAAAATTCCCATAATGGCTTCATTAAAGTCGTACTTGAAGGACACCTGGGCACGAGCCGAGCACATATTTAGAAATATTGTAACCAAGGATGGATGTGTACCTATTGGTTTGGTCAAACTGAGCTAAAACAGGTCCGGTCAAAGCTGGTCAAATAGAACCCGTCATTAAGGAAATCCCTAGGAAATAGGCCAAATTTAGTATTTTTTGGGATTTTCCAGATTTTGAGTGATTGGATGGATGAGATCGACCAAGATAGATGGGATAAGGATAGACATTTATGTTAGAGACATTTTAGTCAAGTTTTTTTCATATTTTTCTATTTAAGCAAAAAACATTGAAGGCATGAACATGTAGAATTTGTATAATTTCACTTTGATATTTCTGAACTTCGTGAGTTAATTGAAGAAATAGTTCTATCTTATTTATTATTTTCTATATGGTGAATGATTGATTGATTTCCACTAGCTAAGAAATATTTTTAGTGTGCAAGGCAAGGGTGGAGGGCCCCCAGATCGAGCTAAGTGCACTTTCTGGTTAATTTAGTTGAAATTTCATGAACTAGTTTATCTTCATATTTAAATCAGTTAATTAGATGTATGATGATATGTTACGCTTGTTGATGAATCTTAATATAAATTATAATCTGCATATGAAGGGTCAAACCAGTGTTTAAGTTAAACTCTCCTTCTATCTAATAAGAGAATAGAAGCTAGAATTCATCTTTCTTGCTTTGGTTTAAAGTGATTTTCTGAATTTCCAGTTTTCATATAATGGCATCAATGATGAATGAATTTGTAAAGAAGGAAATCAAGGACATCCTTAGTTAGGAGCCTCTTCTGTTATTCTTTTATGCATCTCAAGCTATTTTTCATTAGTGATTTTTAATTTATGTTCATGAAGTAGTATTGTAGAGAAGGTCAATCTCGTTCTCCTACGTAAGGAGCTTATTCTTATACTTATTACATATTGAATTAGAAATTATTTAGTTAAGTTTTACATTTGTAATATAAATTTACTTCAAATTCAATAATTCATCATCTAAAATTGAATTTGGTTGAAATACATATATTTTGGACATGCTTCCAAGTTTTACAAACCCGAATTGATAATTAAATACTTGTGTTAGTTTACCTAGTAAATTGACCCAAGACCGGCCATAAGGAAAAGTAGACTAGTTCAAAAATTCTATCTCAGTGCTTGATGCATTTGAGGACGGTAACATGTTAAATATCTCACCTACCATTAAGGTTTATATTTCAATAAACCCTAGAACTATTGAAGAGATATCGTTGGGGGAAACATGCTTCCCAGAAGAGGTAGCCTCCTACAAAGACCTATCTCCATAATATAGAGACATTTCCGCGTGGCCATATTCTAAGATTCATGGTATCAACCCTGCGATCATAGAGCCCCACACTGACGCATGGCCTAATTCTTACTCAGTTGGAAAAAAGCAACGTCAGCTTCACGCGATCAGAGAACCCATCAAGTTCGCCTTCTAGTTTTTTTGGTACATCCTTCTTTCAATTTTGCATATTTTGATAGATGGTTGTTTTCACTTGGGGTATTGGATTTTGAAGTTGTAAGATATCAACACCTTCACAAAAATCTCACTCCCTCTATGGAAATCAACAAAAAAGGTATCATTCTCCACTCAACATGATAGGTTTCCTCCAACACCTTGCATATCCTTCCATCATGTCTATGACATTAACCATAGGTTTCACCATCTCTACCATGCTTATCATCACCTTCTACCTACACATGGTAAGCCCCCACATCAGTCGATAGAACCCCACTTTTATTGATCATCCCAATTCATAGTTCCCTTCACACTATTGGTATCCATGTTCATCCCCCCGGGCCCGAGTGTCATTTTCCACGAATGTATTGAAGATCAACCTCATACTTCTCTTGTTTGCACCTTGTTATCCTCCCCTACTCTTAGGAAACCATCCTTGATTACGAATGGATTGAACGGAATGCACCACTGCATGCTACACTGGGCCTACCATCCACCCATATTACCATATCCCATCTGTGACATTTCATCCGCCTCATCACCCTTGCACCAAGACCAACCAATGGGGCCCCCACCCTCAACAAAACAAACTCCTTGCATCATCATGTAGAATCAGATATGTTAATGGGGCACTCATATTCGTGCATGTACATCCAATCCACTTTCATATTATTTTGGTAAGTGTACAAATATTTTTTATGAGAAAAATTCCACCCATATATTTAAATTTATTCCTGGCAGCAGTCCCTAATCAACCTTGGTTAGATTTGCACATCTTTTACCACACCCAATCATGTCAGTTATAGCAAACATACACCCACCCTAGATGTCCTACTAACACCAGGTACATCCACATCATAAGTCATTATTACTGACGCCACTTTCATTTACAACTTTTACCTCAGCACCATCCACCATCATCATAAGTTTCAACCATATCTCACCATAATGTCTCTTCAAACCATCACATCAAGCCATGTTTTCATCATAAACACTAGTCCTTTGTACCAGTACTTATTTTTGATCAGTTGATGCTTCCTTCCTATCGACTCCAACAACCATTTTCAAGGAAGGACGTATTACCTTGGGTGAGCCCCCACCATTAAAGGGGCATCCTCGGGTGGCATAGTGGGAATTAACATCACCCATTGATGTCATCGATCCTATTGAGATTGGAGATCAGCAAATTTTTCACGTCAATATGGTATCGTACTTAATAACCATTTCACTTTGTTAGAATTAATCGAAGACCCGTAATTAGTAAGCATCTCTTTCAACAATGCTTACATGTGAAGGTCCCCAACAGTCGAAGACTCATGTTATTACTAAGCACTTCCTTCGGAGATGCTTTACCTAAACAATGTATGGGTGTGCCATATTCAAATTTTTTCTATTCAAATAAAAAACTCCCTTGATGACGTCAGCAATCGTCATCATCAACCAACAACAGGTCACCTACCACAATGTGACTTGACAGAACCAATATCTGTTAGATTTTGTTAACTAGTCATTATCACGAGCATGGGAAATGCCCTCCTCGTAGAATTATTTTTTCATTTTTATCACTTGCAAGTTTCCCATGGAGCATGGTGCCTTACTTACTTTCAACAAGGGGTTCCCCTACTTATTTCCATATCAAGTTACTCTCTCTCTTTCTCTCAAAAGGATCACATATAAAAGAAAACGTAATGTATTTCGGCTATACGATTCCTCCTATACCTCATACATTAGGGGGAAACTGTTAACACCAGAAAATTTACATGCAAAAGACATTAGAGAATGTAAAGAAAAAATTACAAATGAACATTTTCAAGGAGAAATACATTATGAAGGACAAAAAATTAATTATTTCCTAAGGCTCAACCAGAAATTGGCGGATAGCACACTAGAAGCAAAGACTTTTTGCACACAATGCATTTTATCCTTTGATAGCCATGCAGTCCTGGGGATGGCGAAAAGTCACCATCCAGGACCACTTGACACACTTAGTAAATATGATTCTCTATCAATTGCAATCAAGGACTGCCAAATTCGAGCCAGCTTGAGGAGGCAAGCAACCCACAAAGGAATCTCTTGTCATACTCTTGGGTCATTATCAATCTTGGGCCAAGAGAGGGAGGAGAGTTCAAAAAAAATCTAGATAAACTGGCCATGGGAAGAGAAAAAGGAGACACATTTTTATGCTAGTCGAATTGCTGCTAGCAAACCAGCATTCAAGTGTGTTGAATCAAAAGGATTGAAGAGTCTATCTTGTTGGTCGTCCAACATCCTAGAGAATAAGAGAGCTTCACCATTAGTGAGTGATCACAATATTTTTTAGATAGGGGAGAAGAACTTGAAAGGAAACTAGGGAAAGGGACCTCCTTATAGAGAGTGTTTGAGCTTCATAGCTCAAGGCACTCACTACAGGTGTGTTAGAATTGTATTCTTCTTACCACCAACAACCATTAAAGGGAGATTTTTCCATCTTGTGTATTGGTGTTGCTCTGTTTGAGCATGTTTTGTCTTGTGTTTTCTTGTTTTAGTTTATGTTCTTAGTATGCACCTCTTACCTTATGAGTTATGTTTACTGTGTTTAAAGTCTGTCCATTAACAACATCATCTTATTGTTTGTGATCTATGCATGAAGAAACCATACTACTAGAACGATGTCTTTGGTACACTCTTTTGACAAAAACACCACTACAATATTGATTTGAATATTTTTGGATAAATTATGCTAGTTTATAGTAACAAAGTTATTAAGCATTTTTTCCATAATTGTAGAGAGAACTTTTAAATTTCTTTACAAAATGTTATATATGTGTTTGTGTGTGTGTGTGTGTCTTTGTTGGGTATTAGTGATGAGATTCTTTGTTTAAATCCCCTAACTATCCAACCCACGTGTTGTCCTAAAGGGAAAGGTAAACACACCTAGAGGTTAAAGTGGTAGCAGCCAAAATTGACCTTGTGTCATGCAAGTATGAGCCCAACCTAGTTTCTCATCCCTCTAACATTGTGTATATATATATATATATATATATATATATATATATATATATATGAAAATTCATATATACCCACAACCAAATCAAATTGAAAATGAGGTCTAAATCCATTTAAAATGACTATATGTAGCATGATATATATAATCATAAATCCATTAGTAGAACTTACATATGCAAACGACTTTGAGCAAATAAATCATTTAAACAAACAAATTCATCATAAAATGTAGTAGCTAGATACAACATTAAAATAGTAAACAACCACAATAATTAGAACATTTATCTTTATAAATGATTACACCACTAGATATAGATGTCAAACATTCCACCCAACTACAAGCAATGTTGCATAAATTATTTGTACAACTAGCCACCCTTAAGCTTGGGCTATGAGTCCACAAGCATGAACAAAACCTATGATTGACTATAATCCCCACAAATAGTCCAATACTCAATAATTCCATAGTGTTATAAATCTTACGGTAATTTCAACTATTGAGATCTCTGCCCTTTCAATTTGCATAAACCAATGGATGAGATTTCCTTCGTTGCATTGTACACCACTGACAATATCCATCCCCTTTAGGGCTCTAGCTAAAAATAGTTAGGAATCTATCAACAAGGGGCTCTAGAAAACACACCTATAAATGGAGTCCTGATAGAAACCTTTACATATGTTCTTGGGAAAGTTCTAAACAAAATAAACATAGCCAACATGACAATTGTACTCTCAACCTAAATTTGAGATTTAGAAGCTAGTTTTTATACATAATATGACTACCTATTCTTTCCTAGCAAAATTTATTCTTACGGTAATTTCAACTATCGAGATCTCTGCCCTTTCAATTTGCATAAACCAATGGATGAGATTTCCTTCTTTGCATTGTACACCACTGAAAATATCCATCCCCTTTAGGGCTCTAGCTAAAAATAGTTAGGAATCTATCAACAGGGGGCTCTAGAAAACACACCTATAAATGGAGTCCTGATAGAAACCTTTACACATGTTCTTGGGAAAGTTCTAAACAAAATAACCATAGCCAACATGACAATTGTACTCTCAACCTAAATTTGAGATTTAGAAGCTAGTTTTTATACATAATATGACTACCTATTCTTTCCTAGCAAAATTTATTTTGAGTCTCTTCTCCCTAGCTAGAAAATATACTACTCTTCCACTTGAATTTAATTTTCCTTTTTCTTCCACACATGTTGGACTCTCACAATTCTCCAAGTTTATTGTATTGAGTCCATACTTTAATAACTAAGTGAGATGACTCATTCGCCCACCTCTCATATGCCTTCAAAATTACAATTCCCATCATAAGTATATGTGGATTATGCTTCCATAACTATATGAAGTGACTTCCCCTCCAACCTGATATATGCATTCAATAGCCCATGTTTCCATAACTAGGTGAAATTACTTCTCCACAAACCTCTTATGTACATTTGATGATTGGTTTTAATAAGTCAAAAAAAGATTATATGGTAAAACATAAAATGATTTAGGAAAAATAACATAGAATTCTTAAGAATGTAGAATCTCTTTTATCCCTTGGGACCACTCTTGTTATATCATAGCTCCCACAATTATGTCCTTATTCATTTATAATTGATTATAAATTTCATTTTTATTAATTTTAATTTACAATATTTACATATTATATCACTCATCATATATAAATACTTATTAATAATTTAAGGATAAAATTGGGAGTGTTATAATTTACTATATACCAATAAAACAATATTATTCTATATTTTAAGTAAGTATCTTATCAAAACATAAATATTATATATAAACCATTTTTATAAGTTTACGATAAAGTTCACATTATAAATTCCAAAAGAAAAGGGGGAAATAAAAACTAATTGGAAAATTTACCTTGTTTTGACGAACACTATAAGTTTATGATAGTCAAAAATAAATTCACGTTGTACATTTTTAAAGAAATTCCAAACGAATATTTAAAAAATAAATAAAAACAACTAATTGGAAAATCAACACTCCGATAGAAAGACATCACATGTATATAACCTTTTGGGGCATCCATTGCCCGTTTGGATAAGCTATCCATACGTTGAATTCCCTAAATCTAGTATAGTTTTCTAATAAGATGTTTTATTTTCAGGATATGGTTTTTTCCTCTTAAGTTTTTCAAAGGATTTCGTTACTTTATTAAGTTTTGAATCACGACTATCTCCACATGGAGGACACTTTTTTAAAGTGAAATATTGATATACATAACATTCAAGCATATTTCTTTTGTTCTTTCCCAAATACACGTCTAAGGATATTTAATTGTCCTCATACAAGTATATAATTCTTCTTGCACTAATTAAGCGTTGAAATTTTAAAAAGAACCCTCTAGTCTCTTTTGAAGCTTTATAAAAGAAATTATATAAATATTTTTGGTTAATGAATATAATTTTCATTTAGTTTAATAATTAATCTATATTTTAAATATTATACAAAGTTTAGAGTGAAGTGGAAATTTTAGTTTTGAAATGTTTTATTATATATATATATATATATATATATATATATATATATATATATATATATAGTGAATTAATAATTTGTTGGAGTAATATGAGCAAGGCTGAAGATCAAATCTAATAGTTGCCACTATAACACCAAGAGTATATCCAATAACATGTAAACCATATATATGAAGAAGTTATGACTTAGCAAGAGCCAAGACTCCACAAGAGTGGGGGATCCTACTCCTTAATCTTGATCACAACGAGTCAAATATGTCCCCCTATGGGAATTGAAATCAGATGGAGGGGGTCACATCCTATTTTTCCAACCACTTAGTCAACCCATGAGAAGACATGAATATTAATAATAATAAATAATCTAATTGTAATCATAGCCAAGCTAGACACTAAATTGGTGTATGAGATCCTTTCTGTTTGTGGGATAAAGGAACCGCCTCCACCCATTGAGATCAAATTGGTGTATGAGACTCTTTTTTGTGGGATAAGTGACCCACCTTCGTAGAACAATTTTACTACTAAAATCTACAAAGTTGTACATACTATAGGCTGGGCTTTGGATTTGAAACCATGACATTTTAGGAGGAAACACATTCTGGGCAAAGGCTCTAATCCATCAAATCTTCCACAATGCAATCTTGGACCTTACATTTTTGAACAATAGCAAAAAGTGTCAGCCATGGAAGTAAATTTGATAGAGGTAAATTGGATTTTTTTGTCCTTCAATCCAGGGCAGTGATTTGTAGATTCAATTTTTTTGGCTGAGATTCAATGCTTTGCATAAGTGGGTTCTCACAACCTAGACCAAAAACTATTACATGTACATTTCCTCAAAATGTTTCTTTATTGTTCAGTTCAATACCCAAGAATATGTAGAGAGAGCATTGAAAAAAGGGCCTTGTTTTCGAGGAAATGCAGGGCTCTTCATTACCTCTTGGTTCCAAGATGTTGATGCCACAACAATGGTGGTCTTAATAATGCTCTAGTATGGGTGAGGCTACCAAATCTTCCCATTACTTTTTGGCACCACAAGGTTCTAGAGGAAATTGGGAGCACCATGGGGTCATTAAAAAAGATGGACCTTGAAAGAATGGAGAAATGATTATTTACCTTCGCTAGAATCTATGTGGAAATATACCTAAGTAAAGGTATACCTGGTCCCATTCAACTGAAACATAAAAACTTCCTGTGGACCCAACTTCTGGATTGTGAAAATATTACATTAAGATGTCCATCATATTACCAAACAGGATACTTGCGGAACACATGCCCACAGGGAAAAAAAAAACCTAAAAAAGAAAAAGGGGCAAGCTCGCAAAAGAAAATGATGATAGCCTTCTAATCCCTACTTCATAGAGGAGGAAGAAGAAGAAATCACAGAGAACCCTCCAAACCAAGAAGAAGGGGATGCTTCGATCCATAATGGAAATGCAATCAATAACCATAATGGTACAAAATCATAAGATATCCATAAACCAAAACAACAGAAAAATATGGGACATAAAGAGAATGGGACAACGGGCACAAAGAGAGTTCATGTTTTTGAAAGTTCAAATTCAAGCATAGAACTCCCACTGAAGATAACCGAAAGCGATTTGGAAAAGGTTTTAGTCGACCCCAACACAGGGGATAACAGAAGGTCGAGAAAAAGAAAGGAAAGAAAGAGAATTTAAGTGATTACTACCACACTTAATTTCATAGGTTTACATTATTTTTTTCAGTTTTTTCTTCTGCACATAAGCTGAGAGGTTGTGCTCACTAAATGTGGTTCTCATCTACAAAATGTATTTTTCTTCTTTTTTAAAAATTGAATAAAATTATTGGATTTTTCCCTTTGGAAAAATAAAAGAAGGAAAAAAATTCTCTTAACCATTAGAGTCACTCAAATTGTTTAAAAAGTTAAAAAAATATACTATTTTAAAAAGTAAAAGAAAAAAAGACTTATATTTATGAAATTATTTTTCTATTTTTCAAAATGTTTAAATAGAGGCTAATTTGATTATTAAAAAAGAGGTTTATTATCCATTAATATTTAATAGAAATCAATTTTCAATCAAATTACAGGTTCTAAAGACTATAAAGTGAAATGCATCGACAAAAGCTAGTCTTTTCAAATCAATTGAGATAATCCATTGTCTATATTTTTTTTCTCCTAGAAAAATTTCTTGTGAACACTTCATCTTCCATAAAACATTTAGGAGAGAAACTTAGTAGCCAACTACATTAGTAATTGATAATTTCAAAAAACTCAACTAGATATCAATCTATGATCTATGACTCGTATTGACAATATGACTTAGATATATGGATAAACCTATTATGATAACATCCTATTAGAGACATTTTAAATTGAAAGACATAAAGGTAAGCTTTGATCAACTTCAATGTGTATGATTCATGAGATCATATATTATAATCTATCTAGATAACAATACACATTTAATCATTCTTACAAGGTAGCCCCATTTCTCTAGTGAAATCCCCCATAAAAATTGAGTCCTACTCAATGTTGAAAAAAATAGTGCTCATCACAAATGGATCTAACCCCTTTCAACTCCAAGTAAACAAAGAATTATAAGTGATTTTTTATCTATTTATATGTGCATAATCAGCATAATCATTAATATAATCATTTTCTATACCAACGCCACTTCAAAATATCCCATAACAAAAAAACCAATTTTAAAGATGAAAACATTCTTAAATTTTACCATTAAAATAACCTTTTATTAAACGTTATATATAATTACACCGAAGGTGTTCCTATTATGAGCTTTGCTGGGATGAACAGTGCTCCCAGCCAATCTCTATGCTCCACCTATCGCCCTTCCACCCTCTCAAATTTCGACACTTGGCGGTTGCTCCACCCTCCTGCTGTCATCTCCGTCCCGCGTGCGTCAGCTTTCGAGTTTCGTATCCTGAAGCGCTCCTCGGGATCCGGCGTCGTGTACTGTGCTAACTTCAGGTGAAGGTAAGGTCTTTATTGCTCCGTCCATGCCTTTCTTTTACGACAAGGCTACGCAAACATATACAGCTTCCTTCAAACCCTAGTCGGTTTCGAACCCTAGACGTTTTCAATCGACTGATCTAGCGGATGCTCAGTGTGGCGAAGGAATTTTGGGACACGTGAGGTCAGAGCAGTAGGGAAAATGCGGTAGGAAACTGGGGATTTTTTTCTGCATGCGGTGTTCATATTTTCCAGGCCAGGAGGGTTTGTTTGTCCGGGTTTTTTAATTTCGCGGCGAAAAAAGTGTGGAAGCAGGGCACGCCGGGGTTTGGCGTGGGGGTTCTTTAGCGGGAATCAGTGCGTAGGACTTAGACGAGACGATTTTTCTCTCTTGGTTGGCGAGCTTTGCAGTTTTTGTGCATTCTGAGGGTGAAAATTGCTTTTGAAAATGGAAATTTTGGTACAAGAAATTTACGGCTGACAGACGCGGGTTTACTTAGTAGCCCGTTGCTGCGCCGGACTGGCCATCTTTTTGGTTTGGTGGCATGAATTTGACAGGTGGAGGGTGATTTATTGTACTCGTGTAATTTCGCGTTCTAAGTGGTGTCGCTTAAGGGAAGGTCAGCGCTTCATAACTTTTCGCGTTTGTTTGGAATTGTTCAGCTTTAGGGGAGCTCATGCGAACATGGCGAAATTAGATTTCTGGAAGCTAGGAGTTTCTGAAACTTCCGAGGTTTAACAAAATTCAAGCTGATTGAAACCTGTTCTGGCATGGGCGGTATTATTTAGGAGGATTCAATGGGAGGAACAAGGTATGTTGTTTCTCAGAGTGCCCGATTTGTTGGATAGTTGTATCGGCAAACTGCTGCAACGTTTTTATTTTTATTTTTTGTAGTTGTTTTAAATGATATTGTGGAAATTCGCTCGAATTTATAGCGTATCTTAAGAGCCAATCTAAAAAAATTGTCATTTAAAAAAAAAAAATTCCAGTAACTCAGGACTGCACCTTACTGTTGGGTAGATTTAATCACTTACGCATCATTGTGTTTAGCGGTTCTCTTCTGAGTTCTGTGGAAATTATTTTGACGTTTTGTTAATATTTTTAGCTTCAGATGCATGTCTAAATTCGAATAAATTCAATTGAAATAAGGTTGCTTTTCACACGTTGGTTAATTAAAATATGACTTAGAGGGGGTTTTACACTGCGCTTTCTTAAAAGCTTCCATCAAGGAAGATGGAATCCCCTTGAACTATCTTCCAATACATCTGCATAAGGACGTTGTTGCAAGATCAACATTTTGAGTTACTTTAATAATCTTAGTTGTATTGTCTCCTAATATATCCGATTCTGGAAAAATAAATCAAGATAGCAAGTTTTAGCAGGAGTTAGAAGTCGAGATAAAGTTCTATTCCCTGGAATCTATTCGAATATTGTACAAAACCTCGTATAATGTAGCAATTATAGTTGATATTAATCTGAACAGGATTTATTTACAGTTTGTTGTGATATAATAAATTTTTGAATATCGTAGCTCATTTTAACTCACACGTGTGGAAGGTGGTCGTTATGCCAAATATGTCTCGTGGAAGACATATGTTTTGTAAATTTTGACCACGATAGTGGGTGTAAGGTTTTCCTGATTTTTTAGACCTAATTTAATGATGTTGCTGTTATTGGCAGTTAGTTCAAAAGTGTTAAAATTAATGGGATTCTAGCCATTAATCTACAATACTCTCTTCCCTTTTGCCTTTTTCTTCCTGACTGTAATTTTATTGAGCTGGAAAATTCTTTGGTTGGATTACATAGTGGATGCGCCTTCTTGGAATAGTAATTTGTTTGCATCTGCTTGCTGTGGTTATCTGATACTCTTAAACATTTGTGGAGTCTTTTATACAGGCATTAATGTGGGAGGCAGTATGCCGGATTTATTAAGAAGAAATTCACAGATATTCTGCTGCCAGCTGCGGTAGTGGAGTTGGCAGTAGTGCGCTTGGTAGTGGAGGTGCAAGAGACACAACTAGATCAGACTTGTCATACTCATCTTCAAACATTCCATTATCCTCTAGGTAATTTCTCTTTGTGTGACAAATATTGTTAGGCTAAATCTAACAACAGAACTATTGTTGTCATAACAGTTTTCCTCTTGTTTCCCTAACCAATGGAAATGGAAATTCTAAGGAATGAAGCACTGAACAAGCTATAATGTTTGTTGTGTTAAAGCATAATAGTAGCCAGTTTTGCTCAACTCAAACATTTAGAGCAAGAACAGAAAATATGCTATATACAATGATTGAGATCACTCCCCTACTTAACAAACCTGATACGAATTTTGAAGTAGTTAGTAAGGGACACAACTGAGCTATTGGGCTAGAGTCATCACATAGAATGCTAAACTTTACTATAGGACTAACGATAGAAAATCATAGAAAGTGATGAGTTGGTTTAATTGGACAAAGTTGTAGAAGGCCAAACACAGAAGAAACCACAGGGTACTGCAATCGCAATTAAATGGGGAATTTGAACAAGCCCTTAAAAGCATGACTGGTGAGGTTATTTCTTGCCACAATTAAAGCAAGCTATACAAAAATAGTCTATCAATGTTTGAAGTCTGAAATGTATTAGACATTTCAGAAAGTTTTATTAAAAAATGCAGGGCAAGGTATCACATTTTGTGCAAAGATTCTTATGCTTCATTTGTTATGTGTCTCAATGTATTAATGAAGTCAAAATAAATTATTCCATTTCAGAAAGTTCTAATATAAAAAAATGCAGGGCAAGGTATCACATTTTCGGTTAAGATTATTATGTTTCATTTGTTATACATCTCAATAGATTGTTGAAGTCAAAAGAGATTAATTATGACAAATATATGTTAGTGGGGGTTCTTTAGGTTTTTAGTGGTTATCATTGGATGAAGCTTTTTGCAAGTATTGAAACTCTTGTGAGTTTTGGATATGTATTGATCTAACCATTCTTACATACAATAATGAAGGTTAAAATCTTTGTGCTTGGTTGACCATGTTGTTCAATTATGTTAATTTTGTTTATGTGTATGTAATCCATTTTTGTGGTGAAGAATGCTCTGCAAACAAATGAAATGTATGGAGGTTTTATTGTTTAAAGTTCATAAAGAAGATGATGGAATTAATAGGGTGCTTAGCTACCTTTCAAAGAAATATGTCTAACGTCATAATGTCTTTTGTTGAATCGAATCAAAGGCTACTTAAAGGTAATGCGTAGCTTTAAAGTGCCGTTCCTATTATGAGCTTTGTTGGGATGAACAGTGCTCCCAACCAATCTCTATGCTCCACCTATCGCCCTTCCACCCTCTCAAATTTCGACACTTGGCGGTTGCTCCACCCTCTTGCTGTCATCTCCATCCCGCGCGTGTGCGACTTCGCCTCTGTCTCGCGCCAGGTCCTTCGACGTTCGGCGGGTCATTTAATAAAATGATCAAAGTGCGAGTTATAATTTTTAATAACATATAAAATGTAACCTAAGTTATATGTCACACTAACTAAAGTTAAAAATTATAACATTATTAAAATATAGAGAAATTAATGCACATATAAACAATTTTAAACACCAATGTTAAACATATACAACTTATTTCAACGAACCTGTTTTGATAAATACAAAAACAACTATGTTTCCCAACTTAAAGAAATTTCCAAGCGACTCACCTTGTTAAATAAATTTCTACAAACGGAGTTCTACTAAAGAAAGTTATTAATAAATATGGTGGCTCAAAATCAATGTGTTGAAAGCTATAAGCGTGCGTTTTAGAAAGTCGCGTACACGTCTACTGATGTATTTATTGTCACGTGCTAGTGTTATTTAATTAAATAAATACAGTATTGGGGGACCTTTATGCTTTTGAACCGGCCATAATAAGCAACACCATACTGCTAAAATCTTAGGCATAAGGGTTGTTCATAACATAATACTCATTCATAACTTTCAGGTTAAAGGTATTTTTATGGCATAATAGTTAAGTAAATAGTAGTGGTTAGATATATTTTGGATGTTATATTGTTTTGATTTTAGTTTTTATTTAAATTATTTTAATAAGTTATTGATTCATTATATTATTAGTTTTAGTTTAGTTTTTTTTTTTTTTCCAATCGAGATTATAGCATTCGTCTTGCGATCAAAGTGCATTGACTTTACATTTTTTTGGTTGTGTTTTTATAATTTTAACCAAAATTTCATGAAAATGTTGTGTATTTCTATTTTCTATAAATTCAAAATTAATTTTTTAATTTTAGATTGGCTTAAAGAGTTCTGATGGAACATAATTCCCTTGGTAGAGGGCGTTTTATTTTTGGTATTTGTCAATATCTAACAATTCATTAAAAATAAAAATAAAAAAAATAATATTGTGAGTCGTCATTCCGTTGGTGAGTGCTCTAAAATTAACATGGTTGCAAGTCCTTTACGTAGGTTGGTGGGGGTTGGTGTTCTGACATTGACACTGTTATGCTATTGCTCTTCCCAATAATGCCAAAATTGACAGAGTTGCAATTCCTTTACGTAGGTGTGTGTGTGGGGTGGGGTGGTGTTGAACAATTGTGCGAATGAAACTTCCCAGATCAGAAAAAACATTCTTCCCAACATGAACACGTTTATTTCAATTGTTGTCCAGGTATTATCTATCTCATTTTTGCCACGATCCGTCGTAACTCTGGTATTGTTATTTTTGTGTGATGTATCAGGTAAAATATCTAAATTACTATATGTGCTCCTGGTGAATATATTGGTGGCTCAGACGTTTCAAATACATCTGAAACTAAAGGATATGTTTCTCAAGCAATGTAGAAAATCCACATAGATTCAAATTCTCTTGTAATATTCTAAAATAAAATACCTGAATCTATTCTACAAATTGCAGAAACCAATTTCGATCACACAATCACATAACAAGTAAGATAAATAAATTATCAACCGCACAACACAAGATGTGTCTAGGTAAAGCAACTTCTCAAAACCCCGCTATCTGTATATTGCATAAATTCAAGATCAAGAAAAAATACAATTCTATTTCCCTTACTGAGAAACCTCTGCACTCTGTTGACTGTCTCACTCTGATCTAGGCAAAATCGGTCCAATACTTAACCAATTCTCGGCCTCTGTCTGACCAGCCTTGCTTACGCATTCCTAGAGGAATCGTGGCCCTATTAATAAGGAAATTCCCAATAATTGTTGCGCAATTCATTCAAGGAAACCTGATGACCTCATCCATGACTTGTACAATTTGCTAATTATGCAACTGATAGTTATCTTCCCTTTAACCTCAATCTCAACTGGGTCTTCCTTAGAACTGACACACAACAACTATTTATAGTGAATTATCAGTTAACAGATTGATCACTACTTGTGAATTAAATAAGATTTAATTCACTTGACCTATCACTAGATCATCTCTTAGTTAGGACTAATTAAATTGATTTTAACTCAAATAATTGAGTTAACTAATTACAACTCACAAATAACTGTAACTGGAACCCTAAAACTTAGGAATAACTCTACATGCCTCAAGTGTGACCTCCAACTCAAATTGATTGAGCTGACTAAGCCTTCCTGACTACATGCCTCAAGTGTGACCTCCAACTCAAATTGATTGAGCTGACTAAGCCTTCCTGACTTAGTTAACACTTACAAGTTGTTATGAGATGAAATTACAAGTTCTCTTCCAATTTAATTAAGGTAAAATTAAATCAAAAGCCCCCCTTGGGGTGCCATTTCGACACTCCCTCTCAACAAGAAAGGGATTATCTACTACCCTGATCCTGTCTTTGTGGAACTTAAATTTGTTTCTTGTCAGTGCCTTCGTCAAGATGTATGCATCCTTCGAATGTAATCTAATGACATAATTCGCCTCTACACACAATCTCTGAGATGGTGATACCAGATATCAATATGCTTGGACCTGTCATGAAAAACTAGATTAACTAAGAGTTTGATGAAACTCTGGTTATCACAATAAATCACCATCAGATCCATTTGTTGACCAAACAAACCAACAAGTATCTTCCTCATCCAGATGGCCTCACATGTTGCCTAACTGGATGCCATGTACTCTACCTCTGTTGAACTGAGTGCAATTGATCTCTGTTTCTCGATGTACCAGGAAACTTCTTGATCCAGACTTATGTAGGAATGCAATAGAAAACATATATACAGATAAACAAGGAAGTGCAGTAGAAATAAAACTTCATTTCATTAATATTAAAGAACTGAATATGCTTCCATACATAATGGAAATAAACTAGCTCGGGGGACGATAGTTTATCTGTGAGAAGAGATATGGAGACTACATGCCTCTGAACTGTGTTACAATGAGGCTTGGTTGCCTTTTTATCATTGAGAAACAATAAGAAACCCTAAACATCCAAAAACCTAACCCTAGGATATGAAGCACAAAAATCTTGTGGGCCCCGTTGGGGTAAGTTGGAACTTCAACTTCTCGGGGTCGTAACTTTGGCATGAAATCTTTGTTTGGCTATCATAATACCTCATTTCAAATATCTCAAAGAAGAGGCCGAAAAGAAATTTATAAGATAGGTATGGGATTTTTCGGTCTCTTCGTTTTTCCTAAAAATGTCCTTTAGTCCCTCAAAATGACTCCGGAAGTTTAGGACCCGAAAAACTACCAAAAATAATAAATTGTGTTACAGTTAAGGAAACTAAAAAACTGAAAGAAACAATGGTGGGGGTTCAAGTGGAATAGGTGGGTGGCCACCAATATCCACCTGGATAAGTCCTCCCCCCTTAGGAGGCAATGGTACCCATTGCATTGAGTGCCTTCATGATATGGGGAAACTTATGCTGAACTTGGTCCCTAGTGAGCCACTTGCCTTGGTGTAGGAGTTGGCCAACTTTGAAAACCCGATAATGTTGGATATTTTGTTGGTGAGTGTTCTTAATATGTGTTTCCACGATCCGAATAGTTGCGTCATGTTCCATGCAGTCCAGGTTTAGCTCTATTGGTGTGAGTTGTTGCGTAATATCAGATGTGTCCAGTAATGGTGGAAAGTATGGTCGAAGGCAGTCCACATTGAACACTAGGTGTAGGCCAAGGAACAGTGGAATGTTGAGCTCGAAGGAATTTTATCTTACAACCTTGGTGATGGTGTATGGCCTATATCAGAGAGGGTGAAGCTTGCGGTGGGGTCCAACGAGGCACTCCTTCTGCAAGTGTATCCAAACTTTGTCGCCCACTTGGAACTTGTGTGGCACCCAATGTTGATCATGTCACTGCTTGTACTTAGCATTGGATTTGTACAATATATCATGGACCTGCTCATGGAAGTGCTGAATTCGCTCAATGAAGTTTTTTTCCTGTCATATTTTAATTTGACATGAGCTGAATCTACCCAAGTAGCTACAAATGGTATGGCCACATCAATGGGGCATAGTGGCTGGAATCCCAATCCCACCTGAAAGGGATTGTGGCCAATTGAGTTATGGAGAGCTCAGTTGTAGCTGTGATGGATATATGGATGGATTTCATCCCATGTAAGAGGATTATTCGAGTTTTACATGCGCAGAATGTGCACAATTATCCTGTTGATGACCTCTATTTGGCCATCAGTTTTGGGGTGTAAAGTCATGGACTTAGTGAGTTTTTTATCCAACCTTGACTAGAGAATTGACCAAAATGTACTTAGGAACATGTTGTCCTGATATGAGATAATGGATTGTGGGATCCCAAAGTGCACCCACATTCATTCAAAGAAGAGTTTAGCAATGGCTTTTGCTATGATATTCTTCTTGCAAGCTACCAGAATGGCCATCTTATAGAATTTGTCGACGACCATGAAAACACGGTCATTGCCATACTTAGTAGAAGGAAGGCTCGACATGTAATCCATGGAGATGGATTTCCAAGGTCGAATAGGAGTAGGCAGAGGAGTATATAGGCCTTGATTCTTGATGGTCGATTTGGAAATGACGCAGGAATTGAAGAATCTGATGTACTTCCCAACATATTTTCGAAGGTTCGGCCAATAAAATTACTTTTTCCATATTTCCATTGTTTTTGCTACCCCAAAATGTTGAGTGACCCGACTGTAGTGCGCTTACCAAATCATCTTGGCACGCTCACTTGAAGGAACACAGAGGTGTCCCACGTGGAATAAAAATGCATCCTATAGGTGATAATTTGGAACTTGATTGCCTTCCAGGAGCGTCTGGTATGTGTTGTCAAATTTTGGATCACTCTTGTAAAGAGTTGGCCACCCTGAAGTCTCGTGCCTGCAAGAGTCGAGCACAGTGGTCAGCGCCATGACCGACGGTCAGCTGAGAAAGTCTGCAACATTGTTGGTGTTACCCTTCTTGAACTTAATATTTAGATGGAACTATTGCAGGTATCTGGACCATTTCTGATGGTGATTATTCTAAAAACTCCCCTTGCGTATTATGAACTACAGGGGTCAGTGGTATGTGTGGGTGACTATTTCCTTCCCCAAAATGTAATGCTTCCATTATTGGCATAACTACACAATGGAATACATCTCTTTTTCATAGGTGGGATACTTTCGGACTGTGTCTGAAAGTGTCTCACTCTGATATGCCATTGGACGCACATGCTAACTAAGAACTGCACCAATAGCATAATCGGAGGCATTTGTCTCAATCTAAAATGGTTGCTGCAGGTCTGGTAATGTGAGAAGTGGTGCAGAGCAGAGTCGATACTTCAACTTGGTGAATGCCTCTTGTTGGTATTCAAACCAAAATAACTTTTCTTTCGCCCCTCCCTTGGTGACTTAACTCAAAGGAAAAGAAATATGAGAGAATCCCAACAAAAACCTACTGTAGAAGTTATCAAGACCCAGAAAGCTACAGAGCTCTGTTAGAGTGGTTGGGGTTGGCCAATTCTGAATGACCTGTATCTTGGCTAGGTCCACATGCACACCCCACTCATCAACGATGTACCCTAGATATTGAACCTGGGTCATGCAAAAATTGAATTTCTCCAAATTGGCACACAACTTGTGTTGTCACAGTGTTTGGATGACCTGTTGAATGTGGTGGAGGTGCTCTTACCAACTCTTGCTGAATTAGGATGTCATCCAAATACACCACCATGAATGATTTGGTGAAAGGTCGCAAAATTTCCTCCATCAGGCTCATGAAGGTTCTGGGAGCATTCGTCAACCCGAAAGGCATGACCAACCATTCAAAAAGGCGCTCCTTAGATTTGAAGGAAACCTTCCACACATTGGAGGGTTCGATTAGTACCTGGTGATAACCAGACTTCAAGTCAATCTTGCTAAAATATTTGGCCCCCTTGAGTTGGTCCAACAGGTCATCAATCCGTGGAATCAGATACCTATTCTGGACAATAATCTTGTTCAATTCTCGATAGTCAATAAAGAGTCTCGAGGTCCCTTCCTTCTTTTGTACCAACACGATCAGGATCCCACAGGGCGATGAACTTGGCCTAATGCGCCCTTTCTGCAGCAACTCCTGAATTTTCCTCTTGATCTCATCATTCTCGAGAACATAACGTCGATAGATTGTCTCGTTGGGTAGTATCACGCCAGGGGTCATATCAATGGAGTGCTTGACCTGACAATGTAGAGGTACCCCTACAGGAAAGGTGAAAATGTCCTTATACTCCTCCATGACCTTTTCCATCTGTTGGTGTCGTGCAGAAGAGCCCTGTCTAGAGGTTATGGCCATAATTTTCTTCTAGCCCTGAGGGAAAATGATAAGGAAAAAAAATTCTCGGCTCGAGAGATGATATTACTGCATTTATTCGCAGTGATAAGAGAGATGGAAGTAGGTGATGCTACCTCTTGTATCTTTTACAACTTATTTCCAAATGTAATAATAACATTGTGATGTCTATATTCATACACAACATGTCGCTCCACAAGTATGGTTGGCCTAATAATACATCACAAAATTTGAGAGGAGGAACATCACACAATACTTCATCCATGAAGGGCTTGATGTTTTAGGGAAGGTGACACTGTTCGCCGACGCTGAGATCTCGTCCTTGGTGAAGCCCCCTGATAGTGTATTGTTTTAGGTGTGCTATGGTCGGTAGGCCTAGCCACTTCACAACCTATTATAAAATCAGGTTTTTTTATCTCCAGTTGTCGAAAATGAGCTGTAGCAGAGAACCATTCACCCACATTAGTGAGTGGAAGAGGTGCTCCCCCTCCTCTGGATATTCAGGCTCATCCTTATGGATATTGGTGGTGGCAATGGTGGCACTGGGATCCACATCAATAATATTATTCCCTTTTTCATTCCCCTTATCAGGTTCTAACTCAGAGCTGGAGCATGCATCTAGTTCGAAAACCTTTAGCTCGGCCACCAATGATTGCTTGGTTTGACACTCACTCGTGTTGTAAGTGGAGCTCTTATGAAACTCACACCATTTTCTCGTGTCCTTATTTTCCTTCGTGGTGTTATTATTTGCTTGCATCTTCAATGGGTTGTCCTAGGTTTCCCTGCCTTGATTTTTCAATTTATTTTGTGGTTTGGGGCACCTTTCCCTTGATTTGGATTCGCATATCCAAAGTCCCACTTCTTCTGTTTAAAGTTCTTCTTGATCTCGACAACATAGCTATAGGCAAATCTGAGTGATGAGATGTCCAGGAAATCCATTTTGTCCTAGATGTACTTATGAAAACAACTAAGATAATTGAGTACCAGATGCCGCTCGTAATCCTTGATGCCCAACTTTGTGTGAAGGGAATGAAAACCATTTGTGAACTCTGGCACATCTTGGTCCCTTCCCTCCCGCATCATGGTCCACTTTATGTACTTTTCTTCATAGCTACCGACAGGTTACTATTGTTCCTTGATGGCAGCTCATAAATAATTCCAAGTGGGTGCGGATGAGAATAGTGAGGGTTCCTCCTCTTCCTTTTTCTCACAGTAGGTTTCCCACCAGTCCTTGACATGGGGGGCGGCCTTCAGGAGTGCAAAAGTAATATTTTCCCAGTTGGAAAAGTCATGATCTAGAAAATATTCTTCTAATAGATTTAACCATTTATCTACGACATCCAAATCTATATGGCCTTCAAATATAGGAATGTCAAAGTTAACTTGTACCTTAAAAGGCATTGTGCCTCCAGAGTGGCTGTTGGATGAAGATGCATCACTTGAGGGTAGCTATTGAAGGATTTGGGCAAAGTTATCCATCATCGTGCTCCTCTATTTCTTGAGGGCCTCCTAGAGAAATACTTTGAAAGGATTTCCTGCTCCCTTGTATTTTTTTTCTTCCGCCATCTGAGGTTATCAGGGTTTGTGAAGCTAGTATTAAAAAGGTTTAACCAGATCGAGCCATAACTCCTTATACCCTGACTCATTGGGGACATGCAAGTAAAAACCGATAAAGAGAAAACTGCTCTGATACCACTAATTTGAAATTATGCAAGAACACAATATAACACATATATAAAGATAAACACGAAAGTGCATCAGATATAAAAATTCATTCCATTAATATCAAAGAACTTAAATATGCTTACATACATAATGAAAATAAACTAGCTCAGGCGATGGTAGCTTATATCTGAGAAGAGATGTGGTGAATACATGCCTCATAATTGTGTTTCAGTGAAGCTCGATGGCATTTTTATCACTGAGAAATAATGAGATACCCTAAAAATCCAAAAACCTAACCCTAGGAGAAGAAGCGACAAAAGCTTGTGGGCCCCGTTGGGGTAAGTTGGAACTTCAACTTTCCTGGATCGTACCTCGTTTCGAAGATCTTGAAGAGGAGGCTGAAAAAAAAACCAACAAGCAAATTTGAACTTTTTCAGTCTTTTTGTTTTTCCTAAAAACATCTTTTAGTCCTTAAAAACGGCTCCGGAAGTTTAAGACTCAAAAAACTGCCAAAAATAGTAAATTGTGCTACAATTAAGAAAACTCAAAAACTTAAAGAAACAATGATGGGGGTCCAAGTGGAATAGGTGGGTGGCCACCAATATCCACTTGGATCACTGATGTTGATCCTTTGCTGAAGATGTTCCCTGATTTTCTCTTCCTATCGGATGGATTCCCTTCCAAATATGCATCGGTGAAGCCTTGAAGCTTCACCCCCTCAGTTCATATATACCATAGCCCATGCTCTATAGTGCCTTTTAATTATCTCAACACATGCTTTCCTGCCTTCCAAAAGATCTTGGTAGGCTTAACCATATATTTACTAAGCTGGTTAACTGCGTAGCATATCTCTGGTCGTGTGTTCACCAAATACATGAGTGACCCCACAAGTTTCCTGTAACCAATAGCATCAACTACTTTTCCTGAAGTAACATCCTCCTTCCTCTAGTTTCCTACTAGAGGAGTAATCATGGGTTTGCTTCCCTCCAAGTGGAACTTCCCGAGGATATCATTGACATACTTTCCCTGATATACAAATAACTCCCCATCTCTTTGACATATTTCCAAACCCAGGAAATAGTGTAAGAGCCCCATGTCCTTCATCTCAAATTCTCTTTCAAGATCCTCTTTGCAAGACTTGATGATATGCTCATCACCTCCAGTATCAGATCATCGACATAAAGTACAATAATCAAAAGCTTACCATCTACCACAATATGATAAATGTTTTCATCTGCTTCACTCTTGGTGAAGCCTAACCCAGTGAAATAATTGTCGATCCTCATTTACCAAGCACAAGATGCTTGCTTCAACCCATATTGTTCTCTCTTCAGTATACACACATGTGACTCCCTGTCTAAGGCCTAAAAGCCTTCTAACTGTTCAATGTACACCTCTTCCTTAATCACCCCATTGAGGAACGTTATATTTACATCCATCTAATTTATCTGCAATCCCATCTACGCCGAGAGTGATAGGATGTATATGATTAATGATTACCTTGGAATAGGTGCAAAAGTATCTTCATAATCAATCCCCTCTACCTGAGAGAACCCTTTGGTCATAAATATGGCCTTGTGCTTCTCCACACTCCCATATGCTGCTTGCATCACCTTGTAGACCCACCTGGATCCTACAACTGACTTCCCCACTGGTCACGGGACAACTTCCTATGCATTGTTTCTGATAATAGAGTCATACCCTTCAACCATGTCATCAACCAAAACTATTTTCTAAACTTCTTCATCGAAAGAGGATGGTTATATCTCTACACCTTCACTCATAAGATCCATGTAGCCAATGTACTGATTTGGGGACCTTCTCTTCCTACGCTGTGATGTGGGCGCTCCCACATTCTCTCTCGTATCTAGAAACAACCTGACAACCTCTCTGGTGTGCTTCCTTCCATCTCTGGTGGATGGACATGCATGAGTGGGTTATTACACTGTTTGTTCCTCTGCTTGTGGTTGCTCCACATCTTCAGGTTCTTCTTTTGAAGCCAAGAGCTCCTCAACTGCATGCAACTAAATCTCCCTCTCAAGGGAAATTCACATGGCCTTTTCTTCATCGAATTTAACATCTCTTCAGACCATTGTCATCCTATGTTTTGGCAACTACACCTGATAGTTGTGAGGTGTATCATTGTACCCCAAAAATATCCCCAACTCTGTTGTTGCCTCTAGATTATTCCTGGCATTTTTGGTCACATGGAAATAAACTGATGAACCAAAAAATTTAAAATGCGACACATTTGGTCTCTTACCTGAAAAATCTTCCTCTAGTGTACTCATCCCAAGTATCTGATGAGGAATTATGTTCTGCAAAAATGTTGTTGTATTGCATGCTTCCACCCATAGATGCAAAAATAGGCCCTGATCATGCAACATAGATCGTGCTGCTCCCACAATTGTTTTGTTCTTCATTTCTGCAACCCCATTCTTCTATGGGTTATGAGGTGTTATTAATTCTCTTCGAATTATTTCTGAGGCACAAAATTTATTTAATTCATTAGAGACATACTCTCCACCATTGTCACTCCTCAAAGCCTCCACCTTCTTCCCTATATATTTCTCATTAAGTGCCTTTAACTCACAAAACTTGGAGAACGTCTGATCTTTCTTCTACATGAAGAAAATCCAACACTTTCGTGAAAAATCATCTTCAAAAATCACATAATACCTGTGTTTTGATATGGAATCTATCAAGAATGGTCCACACACATCTTAGTGAACTCTCTCAAGGATCACCTTCGCTTAACTTTCCTTATTTTTAAATTTGGATTTGGTATACTCCCCCAGTGTACACCATTTGCATGTAGATCTCTGCGCAAGTGCACCATTTGGAAGTCCTAGAAAAATATTCCACATGATCTTCAAAGTGCCATGGTGTATATGGCCCAATATCATATGGCATAACTCACTGATTTCTCAGCTCTCCACCTTATCTTCTTTCGCACTCAAGGAAGCATAGTCTTATACATCTAATTTGTAGAGTTTATTTACTCGAACCCCAATATTTTTCACCTGTCCCGTGGCTTTGTGACAAAGGAACTCTGTTCCTTCAATGAATACCACATAATAGACATTGTCTTCCAAAATAGTAACATAAACCAAATTCTTCTTTAAACGAGGAACATACATGACATATTTTAATGTGAGTGGATTACTTGACTCCTTACGAAAGGTAACACTACCTAAACCAGTAGTGCTTTACCTCCTGTCATCTCCCATCTCGATGTGCATCTGGAGATCCTTCTCCTCCAAGCTACTAAAGAATTTTTTATTTCTAGTCATATGGAATGAAGCTCTACTATCTAAGTACCACACATAACCCATCACCTATGACACCATGCATGCGATGAGAGTGAAACATAAATCGAACAGTGAAGCAAGTGCTTCACCTTTTGCTCCTCTCGAGGCCTTATTTTTGGTCTTCTTATGTGGAAAATTTGTAGAATTGTGTCCATGCTCATGATAGTTGGAAAATTTTATGTTTGAAAAGTATCGCTTCTTTCCTTTCTTGTCAGACTTCGATTTGGAATGGGATGCCTTCCCTTTCCCTTTCTTCACCTTTCTAGCCAAGGTATATTTCTCCTCATCATCAGTATTTGATGATGATCCATCTATCGTGCTCTACTGAATATCTTATTATACCAAGTTAGACCACAATTGCTCCCACTTTGGTAGCTTCTCCCTCCCACTCACAGAGTCCTGGTAGCTATGCCAACTCTTGGGAAGGCCTAGAAGTGCTAGGCTCACCAAATCATCCTCGAAAACAATTACCCCAAAATTTCCAAGCTCATCTCAATTTTGAGTGAACTTCGTTAATTATTTTTGGATCATGTCACCCTTCTCCATATTGATATTTATGAGCTTGTATTTCAACGCCAACTTCCTGTGTTAAAATTATGCAACTGCTGTCAAATTCCACTATGGACAGCTCGGATGGTTGAGATTATAATTGAATTAGATTCCTATTTTTTAGAGGACCAAAATCGACCCAATTGGCTAAGAAAAAGTTAAATTATGAATCAATTTATTTTTTAAAGTGAAATGGAATGGGTCGGCTTAACCACATGTGGAGTTAGCCTTAACGCCAGCAGTCACACACAAAAACTATAAATAGAGGCAACATCAAGATCATTTTCACATATTCACTCATGATATATTCTTCATACTCTCTTGGTTTTGGTTCGTATTTTTCTGTCTTGGAACGCACAAGTACGTCAGGAGAAGCTTGTGCACAGGATCGGGATAAAAAAAAAAGCTCGCATTAGATGTGAGTATTTTGGGCCATAACTACAGGCAAGTAATGGTTTGGTTGGGCTAGAACTGTCGGTAGGCCTTGTTAAGGTCACAACTGAGTTAGAAGAACTGTGTGCAGACCTTGTTCAGGGCGTGGTTAGAGTTCCAGTCTTATTAGGACCTCAGCCGTAGGCACAGAAAATCCAGGACGTGGTTAGGGCTAGTATAACCGCAGTCTCAAAATGTTAAGGCTGCGATTGCATATTTTTATGGCCAGATATGATAGCATGCTAGACTTAGATCTAAGACTTGGTAGTTGAGATCACTTGATGATATTTCAGATCCATGCTCTTGAGGTTGTAGATATGCAGATCTGTAGATCTGCTCTATGTATTTCCACTGCAAGACGTATTTTAAGTTCTTTAATGTTTCCGCTCAGTGATAGTTGTGTTTATCAGTATGCTACAACCAGTTTCAATGCATCTCAGTTCTCATAATCAAGTTTCCTCATCCGAGATATGTGTAAGGTCACATTATGTATGTGTTAGTTTTTTTCCTACATCATGAAGATTTATATCTATGGATCATTGTACTCTTGTTACTGAATCATTTCATGGAGATCTAGAAGAAGAATTTGTAAGGTTTTTCCCAATAGTTGGTTTTTCCCTGGTCTCAGACCAATCCTAGCGTCTCTATGTGTTCATGCTTCTCTTCCTTTGAAATTTTATATTCTTCTGCTTAGATGATGATGGGGTTGTTATTTTTTCATAGTTTCATATTATGATGGTTAATAATGTAGATCAGTATAATTATAGAATGATTTGGGGTGAACTTAACATTTTATTGAAGAAATGTGACTATCAAAGTAAGAAAAGATGTTGCTCTATGAAAAATTAACATCCTGTGGTCACTTCTATTCTAAAACATATCTTTTAAGGCCTTCCACATAGCATATGGAGTCACATTTCCATGGAGGTTCGGGACAATATGATCTTGAACTCCTTCTAACAAGATCCTTCTCGACTTTGCTACATTCTTCTTCCATGCATCAAGAAGTTGAGCATTTACTGCTGCGGGCTGGGAAATATCATTGTTTATGAATGCCTTCAGTCTGTTTTCCTCTAGCACTGACTCCATCCTATCCTTCCATGCTATGTATTTCGAATTTTCCTCAAGGGAATATTCGAGTCTCAAGTAATTGAAAGACATCTTGATTTGTTGCTGGTTCTGAAGAATAAATCTGCAAATTCAATGTACCTGTTCAAAACAAACTCTAGTTCTTCTCTTCTATTATGATTCCTACTCTTATACCATGTAGAAAATCCACATAGATTCAATTGATATTGTAATATGATAAAACAAAATACCTGAATCTATTCTACAAATTTCAAAAACCAATTGTGATCGCACAATCACATAACAAGTAAGATAAAGAAATTATCAATTGCAAAACACAAGAAGTATATGGGGAAATCAATTGCTCAAAAACATGCTATCTATATATTGCACAAAGTCAATATCATGAAACAATACAATGCATTTTCCGTTGTTGAGAAACCTTTGCACTCTGCTCACTGTTTCACTCTGATCTAGGAAAAATCAGTCCAATACTTAACCAATTTTCAGCCTCTGTCTGAACAACCTTTCTTACACATTCTTGAGGAATTGTGTCCCTATTAATAAGGAATTTCTCAATAATTGATTGTGAAATTCCTTCAAGGAAATATGATGACCTCATGCATGACCTGTACAATTTTCTAATTATACAACTAATAGTTATCTCCCCTTTAACCTCAATCTCAACTGGGTCTTCCTTATAATTGACATGCAACAACTATTTATAGCGAATTATCAGTTAAATGATTGATCACTACTTGTGAATTAAATCAGATTTAATTCATTGGAGCTATCACTAGCTCATCTCTTAGTTAGAACTAGTTAAACTGATTTTAACTCAAATAATTGAGTTAACTAATTATAAGTCACAAATCTCGAGATGCGGATGTTGGTTCGGCGTGATGGGACTTTAGTCCCCTGGCAGATCCCGAGGGCGCTCGCACGCTATGGCCATATGGCCCCCTACGACGTCATTACTCATGCAATAACTATGCCAACCTGCACTGCATTCATTCCACTCGACGCGCCATTCTACCACCTCGCCTCGTTGGTTCAGCTTGTTATGGCTTTTGTTCTGGAGAATTCATCTGGTCTTTATGTTTTATGCGGCCCTCCGTCTCCTATCTGTGGAGCTTGCCCTCTAGCTTGTGCAGAATGGAGTGCACGCACCCAGACTGGGCAATGTTGCACCATCCTCGGCTGTTTAGAAACTCTTCCAGGTTTCCATTTCACCCAGAGAAACTTCTGTCATTTAACTTCTTGTTTTCCTTCTCAGTTGGTTGATTTTTAGAGGTCTTCGTTGAATTCCGCGTACTCCCTCTGCCCAAAGCACTCCTGGGAAAGCTCGGCAACGATGCCTTGACTTCGTCATCGAATGCGATGTAGGCGAGGAATGAGCAGAGGGCACTCTTCCCACCCACGCCTTCCTCCAACTCGACCTCTGACTCTTCGGCGGATGATGTCGTTTGGAGCCTGCATTCGGACTCTAGGCGTCAGAGGGGCCGCTCCTACCATCCTAGGGGCACCCACTTTTCTCCACCTTCGTGGCCTCCTCCTCCAGTCTCTCAGCCAACCTCCCATGTTTTTAATGTGCCTGCTAGCCCTACCCTCCACCAGTCCTCTCAGAGGGCAGAATTCCGCTTCAACTGTTCCCTGGATAAGCCTGTTCTCACTGCCTTTGTCACTGTTACTGTTTGCGAAGAATCTGCTAGCTCTACTCCTGCCTCTGTGCCCCGCCCTGCCCCTACTCCACCTGGCCCTCAGCCCTCTCAGGCAAAAAATGATGTTCTGACTCCTGCTGCGCCCACTAGCATTGGGCAATCCATCCTTGGAAAGGAAAACTTGCAGGTGGACTTCTTCAATAAGGATGGCGCGCAAGAGAAGGAAAATAAAGATGGAGAAGATGAGTTTGGTTGTAGGATCGTGGAAGAACCAGACTCCCCAGCTCCTAAACAGTGACTTCGACTTCCCTCAGCCTGCTATGGTACATATATTCAACCTCATGGAAGAATTTTTTGGTTTTTTGAATCTATCTTCAGCTGTAAAAGCTGTAGGCTATATCAGTTTATTGTCTCTGGTTAAATTATAATTCATGTACTTTTTACTAGTTTCCCTTCTAAGGGCGGCGGAGTTTCTCTCAAAAGAACTGGTTTCCCACTTTGTGCAGTTCAGTTGTTTATGTTAAGCTTGAACATCAAGCCCAGTTCTCAGGCTCACACAGTTGAAACTGGCGCAGTTTTGTACTATTATGTTTTATAAATAGAATTAGTTTTACTGAGAAAAAAAAAATTATAAGTCACAAATAACTGTAATTGGACCTTCTAAAACTTAGGAATAACTCTATATGCCTCCAATTTTACCTCCAACTTGAATTAACTTGTTAGCCAGCTATAAAATTTGTTACATCAAATGCTGGCTAAAACATTTTTGGAGTCTTCAAGAAACAAGTTTTATTACTAAAAAGTGTTATCTCTTGAAGACTCTTGAAGGCCTCATGCCTCTATCCAAAGCTTCACTACTGTTGCCTCTTTATACGCAGAAATTCTGCTGATTTCATGAGAAAAGACTGCTGCAAAATCATCATTTTGTCCCTTCCTCAACTCAAAACTAACCTTCATTTTCTCCCCTTTTTCTCCATAAAATTCCTCTATTTTTCATGATTTCCCTTCTTCCATTCATTAAAATCATCTTTACATAGTTTAAAACTCATTTTTAAACTATATCGAAACCCCCAAATCCATTGAAAAACATTGAAAAAATCATAAAAAATACATATTTTTGTATTAAGGCTTAAGCCCCTTGGGCTAAGTCTTAAACCACTTCCCCTCCATGTGCCCCAGCGCTGGAACCAAGTGCTAAAGGTCACAAGCGCTTATCGCATCGGAGAAAATCACAAAGCGATGTTGTTTGTGTTAAACAAAAAACTCCGATTGCGATGGCCCAATCGTGCAATCGCATCGGCCTTCCCTGATCGCGCAATCGCATCGGACTTCCCCGATCGCGCAAATCGCGTCGACCTTCCCCGCGCATTATCGCATCGCAAATTTTTCGTCGGGCGTGTTAAAATATTTCTCCACCTCCGATTGACTCCTCCCGATTCATTTCCTGCCATCGATTTGATCTGCAGATCGACGGTCCACATGGTATCACATCGGAGTTTTCCATCGGGTGAATCTAATTACTTTACTTTTCCTTCCTCCGATTGTCGATTCCCGATTTATTCTCCACCGTTGATCTTGTGGGCCGATCTCATTCGATGGCCCACGATCATCCTAAACCCCCAACTTCAATTTAAACCGTATTTTCCTCCGAACTAAGGTTTTTACCTTATTCCTTTGTATTTTCACTATTTCTCTATTATACGTCCCGGATCGCTCCCGACCGTCGATCTCTACGCAATCAACATATCTGACATATTCTCTCCCTCTACTCTCCTTTCAACCTCCACAAACAGATCTACATCGTTGGATGATGCCATCCAACGGATAGGCTCTCTCCCCACACCCTCTGCAGCAGTTAAACCCACAAACGTAGGATTTATTAATTATTTTCGTATTTTGCAGGTCTGAATGGTTTGTTCCGTCATATTAAAGAGAAAGCCGAAGGCCGGGAATGACGATTCCCACGCCTTTGATTTATCAAACGGAACCATCCATGGGGCTCTGCTCCATGTCTCATCATTGCTTCATGGGCATTGATGCCACATGAGCCCTGCGTGGCCTGTACATCAACAAGACACAGTGAATGAAATCACAATCAAAGAGTATCAGTGTCGAAGACAAAACGTACCAGAATAGAAGATGGAAGACAAATTTATGGGGATTACTGCTAAGAATGATTATCAAAAGCCTAATCCTCCAAATTAAAACAGAATCAAAGGAAAATAAAAATATCTATCAGACAACAAGGCCTCCACCGCCACAACAGAGGCAAATTGATTCCTCTCAGCTACCAGAGTGCCACCTGTAGCCAAAAGCATTCAAATAGAGGCCGAAGTTATTGATCAAAATCAGATATTTGCCTCAGCACATCCAGAGAGTTAATTCTACCAAAGAACTTAATGACTAAATATCTGCAGAGTTACTCCAACGTGACACAGAGCCTCAAAAGTCAATAAGAGCTCTCACCGAGCTTGAATCTTAAATGTAAAACATTAATATAGACAGAACACCTGTAAAGTTCTCCATCGAGCCCCTCAAAGGCCGAGAAGTCATTTATCTGTATTAATTAGCTTGGGAGATCTTTTATCCTCTCCCATCTCCTCATCCTTCTATAAATAATGCTATAGGAGATGAGAAAATGTTGGTTGCTGAACTTTGAAATATACTTGAGCTTGAGACTTATACTTGTAAATAGTGTTCACTGTCTCTTGGAGCTCTACTTGTGATAGATAAGTTAGTCTGGGAAGTGTAGATGATTGCTAAACTAAAGCATTGGACTTAAAGTTGTAACTGGATTGGAGCATCAATACAAGCTGATTTATGGGATCCTGGTCTATGTCGATGGTGATGTTATTTGTTATTTTGAATTTTTATTTTACTTCTGTTTTCACTTTGTTCATCTTCTATTATAAAGAACAACATGCATAGAGTTAGGAACTACTGTATATTAGTACCCTTCTCTGACTGAAAATATTTATCTAAATGTTTTCTTCCAATTTGTGTTATTTAGGAATGATTTAATTCAGTTTAAGCATAGGAATGCTGGCATTCCCTCCTCCTACTGTCTGAGCTAGTTGTTATTCTTAAATGTTATTTTCATTATATGTTAAGTAGAGATGAACTAAGGAAGATATGGTGTGCCCTGGTCCTAGTTTTATCCCAAAAGACTGTCTAAAAGTTTCCCTTGGAATGTGTTAAAAGCTTGCTAGTTTAAAAGTACTTACCAGATCTTAGGCCATGTTTTGTTATCTTTTTGTTTGTCTTGAAATTTACCAAGTAAAGGAAAGCTAGGAGAGGATTTGTGGTGAGCCCAGCCCGCTAGTTCCTTCTCCAAAAGTTGCCTTCAAGTTTCCCTTTGTTTTTAAATGTTTTCTATTGAAAGTGTATCAAAGGCTGGCTAGTTTAAACGTACTTACCAGATCCTAGTTTACTTTTATGTTTTTCTTAAGTGTGTGTCAAAGGCTGGCTAGTTTAAAAGTACTTACCAGATCCTGGACTGCTCTTTGTTCTTCATCTGTTTTAATTCCCCTTCTTGTTGTATCATTTCATTCCATAAATAAAACTTCAAAGAGATCCTTAGACATAGATGACTTGCCCCATGGACCACTCTTGCCCCTTGTTGTTTCAATTAAACCTGCAATTATCTATCTTTTTGGCCAAAGCTTGTTCTATTTTCTTGCAACTTCTCACCTTTGAAACTCTTTGCATTTAGGACTTTCCACCTCAAATAATAAGCATGCTCAACCATCCAAAAAAAAACAAAACCCTTGGGCTTCATAACTAGCCTAACATCATTACCATAAACTTTCAAAGACAAATCCAATCTTTGCACTTATTGGAGAGATCCCTCTCTGAATTCAGGAGGGCTAGATCCTAGAATCCCAAAGTGGTTGAAATAATGTTGTTTCTGTGACTGGACTTTTCCAATCTTGCTAATTACAGATTCCTAACATTTCTAGCGACTCCACTGGGGACTGAGTCAAATTTTCATCTTAGGTTCCCTTAAAAACTTCATAAAACCATGTGAGTTAAAGCAACCTTTTCAAGCAATACCAAGTAATGGTAATCATGGTAAAACTTGTTTGAATCAGTGACAAACTAGGCAAACCCTAGTGTTCTCATAAGAGTTTATCTAACCTTGAAAAATCAGTTGGCTTAGCCATAAGAGTAGACTGTCTTTGTCTCATAACCGTAGCTAAGTTTTGAAACAGATTTAGTAGCATACTCTTAACAAACCACACGACTTAAAAATAACTCAGAAAACCCAAAAATATTTCAGATTGGAATTCAATAAACATGGTGGTGGACCATAAAACCTTTTACCTCCAAAAGAGCTAAAAACTTCCACTTGGTGACTCCACAACCCTCAACAGACCTTAAGACTCCACTGGGAAGAACCCTTATCATTGTAATATCATTCAAACTCAGTTAGAGGACTGTAGGATTAAAATTTGTGTAAACAGATTAGTTGACCTTTTAAAGACTGTCATACCTGGTTGAACTTTTCTTGTTTATTTGGGTCTGAAAAACACAACATAGTGGCTCCTAGAAAGATCCATACTAGAGCCCATCCTGACCTAATCCACCTGAGATAGTTGATAACCCGGAAAGTATCCTTAGGGAGTCTCCTAGGATTAAATTATCAACTGTTTTCAGATCACCCTTGAGAGCTAATTCAGTTCCTAAAAATCTTTTAGCTCTACAACAATCACAAGTTGACTTAGTAAATCCCTTTAGAACTAGGTCATTTGATGATATAATTCAACTAGACTCTGAGTCTCCACTTTCTTCTCCTGAAACAAGTTAACATCCTGGTAGTAGAGAAACAACACCACCTGATTTACATTTCCTTTACAATTTAGGTGTCTCTCATCCAAGATCAGCTCAGTAATATACTGTTGTTCCATCCACATCTTCTCACCAATCATCCACTGTCCAAACCACTCCACTTCAACCCACTTTCCCTCTTGTTAATCCACCCCTTGTAAATCCACCTCCACCTCATATCATGGCAACATGGTATTCTCCCTTAGTCCTTCTTGTACCATTAGTCAATCTTCCACAGGACTATCAGTCCAAAATTCCATTATATGATGCTAGCAATGCTACAACTACATCACAACATGTGGATAAGATGAATGACTACTTTGAAAGAAATGAAATTGATGATGATTCTTTCAAGCTTAGACTATTTGCTCAAAGTCTGGGGGGAGAAGTAAGAAAATGGTTTAAAGCCTTGACCCCCCATAGTATAAATGATCTCCAAGCCTTCTATCAAACATTCCTAAACAAATGGGAAGTGAAGAAGAATCCTCTCCAAATCCTCTCTGATTACAAGAACCTCCACAGAAACACCGGGGAAAGAGTACAAGCTAACTGCACTAGATTTAACAGTGTGTACAATGCACTTCCCCCAGATCTAAAATCTCCACAAGGCTCAGCTTTAAACAAGTTTCCTGAAGGGTTTGACCCTGATATGGCCTATCAGCTGAGAGAAAGAGATCCTGCAACTCTTGAAGAGATGAAAAAAGGTGCTCTTGTTGTGGAAGTCAACTTGATGGAGAAGAGAGCAAGAATGAAAAATGAAAAGAGAGTGTCCTTTAGAGAGGAATCTACACCCTCTACTTCCAACTCAAAGATTGAGAGAATGATGGACGAGATGATGAAAGAGATGAGCATAATTAAGAGAGCACAAGCAAGCCAAAACCAAAATGCTCCTCAAAATAGAAATCAGAACCAAAATTAGAATTTTAAAAGAAACCAACCTCAAAATAGACCAAGGGAAGATGATCAACAGATCACTCCTCCATTTCATCAAACTATGTGAGTGAGGTTGAAGAAATAGATGAGCGAGCAGAGGACGAGGACATAAATATGTTGGGAGTAGATAATGATGACTTTGAAGTCCATTATGATAGAAAACAAGGTCTTTATACACCTTATGATGACAAAGGAGATGATGATGAAAGTTATTATCAAGACATGGAAAATGTTATCATAGAGCCTCAAAAGGAGTATGACCTTAGAAGCAAGAAAAATCTAGAAACACCGAACACCAAAACCTCTGAAAAATCTTCACAAAACAGCACTGCAACCAAGCCTAAAGTTTTCAAACAAAAGGAAAAAATAGTAGCTGTAAATTCTGATAAAGGTAGAGAGAAAGGCACTCAAAACGTTACAAAACAGAGTGCAGACCTTAGCGGTACTAACACTTCAGCTAGTACTCCTGTGAAAACAATTTTGTCAAATGTAAATAGAACAAATCAGCAAGTTGGTGTTGCTGATAGACTGACAGCTAATAAGGCTGAGACAAGTTCTTCAAAGAGTCAAATTCCTTTTAGCCTAGAGCAGGAAATTTCCAAAATTAAAATCTTTGTTCCCTTGACTGAGTTAGCTGCCCAGAATGTATATAGGACCAAAATTTTGAAGGCTTTAAACATTGAGGATAATAATGACACAGTCAATCTTAACGATGACCAACCAGAGCTTATTTTTTGTCTGAATATTGAAGGTAAATATCAAGAGGGACCTGTTCCTCCCTTTTATGTAAGTTTAAACGTTCATGAAAAAAAATTTCACAACACTATGCATGATTTCGGGGCTTCTCATAATTTAATGCGTAAAGCCGTGATGTAGAGCCTTGGTTTAGAAATCACTAGACCTTATAAAGACCTTTACTCCTTTGACTCAAGGAGAGTAAAATGTTTAGGATTAATCAAAGACCTCTGCGTTAATTTAACCCAGATTCCAACCAAATGCTTAGTCATGGACATTGTTTTGGCTGATGTGCCCCCAAAGTATGGAATTCTATTATCAAGATCTTGGGGGGCTAAGTTACAAGGAACAATGTAGATGGACATGACCTATGCGACTATCCCGGTTTTCAATCAGACTAAAAGACTTTACAGGGAGTCCCATATGCAATACACAGTTACAAGCCAATATGGACCATAAAACTCTCCTCTATATTCTGTAAACACATGCCTCAATTCTTTTATTCTGTTTAACATTGAAACACTTAGTGAACAAGTAACTTTAACAGAATTAATGGCCGTTAGGGAGAAGGAAGAACACAACGCAGAAGTGTCAAAACAGTTTGCTGCATTTGAAAATATTAGCAAACCCAACACAGGTCTTGAGCTACAAGTCATGCGTCCATTGCTCTTAAACCTTGACAATCAAGAAAACAGCCCTCAACACAGTGAAAAACCTGAGTTGAAACAAATTGAAATAAGTGTTGATATTCAACAACAATTAGAAAGCACGTTAGTTGAAGAGGACAGTAACCAAGATGAAACCAAAAATAGTCCTCTGTGGAGTATGTATTTTGACGGGTCATGCACTAGAACTAACGCTGGTGTACGGGTCTGGATTTGCAACACTGAAAACAACCACACAGAAAGCATTTCTTGTAAATTAAACTTTCAGTGTTCTAAAAACATAGTAGAATATGAATCCCTAATTTTAGGTTTACATCTATTGAAAAAGTTAGGAGCCAAGAGAATCAAAGCGTATGGAGATTTTGAATTAATCATTAGGCAAGTCAACGGGGAATACAACGCAAATCACCCAAGACTTAGGGCCTACCGAAATGATGTCGTGGACCTTTTAAAATTTTTTGAGGAGTACCAGATAATTTTTGTCCCAAGGAAAAGAAAGATTGTGGCGCACAACTTAGCCTTTGTAGCCAGAACATGCTTAACACCATATGAAACCAAAGATTGCACAACTCAGATAAAATTCAGACCAGCCGTTCCTGATAACAAGAAATATTGGTAGGTGTTTGACAGGGACAAAGAAATAGAAGACTTCATGCAATTCAGAAATGAATTCGAACTACACAGTTCGGACTCAGATTATGATACAGACTGCGGTGAAGAAAATTTTCTTGGTGAAGAAGAACCGTCTCTTGAAATTGTTAATATTAATCTACTGACTGGAAAACTTGAAAACAAAATAGAACTGACTGTAGAGTTAGAAACAGAAGAGTTAGAAACCCTGCAGTCCAAAGATGAAAGTTTGCCAAACGGTCTGGCACCTTTGGAAGAGTTGTTTGATTTTAACAATGTGGCCAGGAAGCCAAAAATGGAACCTGTAGAGACTGAAGTGGAAGAGTGCAATATAGGCAGTGAACTTAAACCTATGATGATTAAACTGTCTAAGACTTTACCAGCTCACATTAAACTCAAATACATAGAGTTGTTTAAAGAATTTTCTGATGTTTTTGCGTGGAGTTACGAAGATCTGAAATCCTATGACACTGAAATAATACAGCACAAAATCCCTCTCAAGGAAAATCAAAAGCTGTTAAAACAGAAACTGCACAGAATAAACCCTGTTCAGTTGCATTTGGTTCAAAAGGAGATCATGAAAATGTACGATGCTGGTATTATTGTCCCTATTAAATATTCTGAGTGGGTGTCTAATCTGGTGTCAGTTAGGAAGAAAACTGGAGAGATGATGCTTTGTATAGACTTTAGAGACTTAAACAAAGCTTCATTAAAAGACAACTACCCTTTACCTAATATGGATCATATTTTACAAAGGGTGGTAGGGTCTAGAAGAATTTCTTTACTTTATGGCTACTCAGGGTACAATCAAATCTTAGTTCACCCTGCTGATCAATTAAAGACAACCTTTAATACACCATGGGGCACTTTCATATATGTGAAAATGCCTTTTGGTCTAATGAATGCTGGAGAAAATTTTCAGAGAGCCATGGACATAGCATTCTCGGAAGAAATGGGTTACTTCATCATTATATACCTTGATGATGTTACTGTGTTTTCAAAGACAGATGAAGAGCACTTAGAACATTTAAGAAGAGTTTTCGAGAAATGAAGAAAGTTTGGGATATCTTTAAACCCTGAGAATACATTATTCAGTCTCCAATAAGGTAAAATTATTGGGCACATTATTTCAGAAGAGGGTATTAGGATAGATCCCAAGAGGATTGAGGCCATATTGCAAATCTCTCATCCTCGAAACATCAAAGAGTTGCAATCTTTCATTGGAAAGATTAACTTTTTGAGAAGGTTTATTCCCAACCTGGCTGAGCTCCTTAGGAATATAACAAACATGTTGAAGAAGGATCAAGGGGTAAAATGGACCTTGAAAGCAAAGAAGTCCTTTGAGCTGGTGAAACAAGCCTTAACCAAAACACTGGTTCTAATAAGTCCTAATTTTTCAAAAGATTTTTATATTTTTTCATTTGCATCAGAACATACCATAGCTGTTGTCCTTTTACAGAAAAATCCACAAGGACAAGAGCAGCCTATTTCATTCTTTAGCAAGGCATTGAGGGATGGCCCTCTGAAATATAACATTATGGAAAAGCAAGCTTTTGCTTTGGTTAAGGCTTTAAAAGACTTCAGAGTATACATCCTTCACTCACACATCATTGCCTTTGTCCCAAATTCAGTTGTGAAAGACATTCTAACACAGGACCCACATGGTAAGAGAGGTAAGTGGATTGATGTTATTATTGAATATGATTTGGAGATAAAGCCCACTAAGCTCATCAAAGGCCAAGGTCTAGCTAGGTTGATGGCTTAATCCAATTTTGAAGTTCTTGATATTAATATGATTAGTGCTTTAGATGATCAAGAGGAAATTTCAACTCCCATTGTTGAAAATCATTTTATGAATTCCTCTTGGTATGCTAATATTCTTTATGTTTTTCTTAATTTGAATACACCTCCTGGTTTGACAAAAAAAAAGGCAAGTTTCCTAAAGTTAAAAGTTGTAAACTATTGCATTATAGATAGATGTCTTTATTGGAAAAATGCAAGTGGTATATTGCTTAAATGTTTGCCTGAGTTTGATGCAGATAAGGTTAAGCACAAGTTCCATGAAGGGGAGTGTGGAGGCCACCTATACTGGAAAATAACAGCCAACAAAATCTTGAGGGCTGGTTACTATTGGCCTACTCTTTTTCATGATGTACACAAAATGATCATTGCCTGCCATAAGTGCCAACTTTTTGAAGGCAAAAGAAAGCTGCTACCTCTGCCTCTGCATCCAATCACTGTTGTAGCCCCTTTTCAACAGTGGGGACTTGACTTCATAGGTGAAATCCATCCATCATCCTCTGCCCAGCACAGATGGATTCTCACTGCCACAGACTACTTCACTAAATGGATAGAAGCCATCCCTTGTAGGAAAGCCAATGATTATCTTATTATAAAATTTATAGAGAATAATATTCTCTCTAGATTTGGTTGTCCTACCAAGATCATCACTGATAATGCAGCAAAATTTGGATCAAAGAAGATGGTTGAGTTCTGTCACAAGTATCAGATAACACTGGAGCATTCCACGGCCTATTACCCTCAAGGTAATGGAATTTCAGAATCCTCAAACAAGAGTTTAGTGAACATAATCAAGAAACTGTTGGAGGACAAAAAGAAGTATTGGCACACAAAGCTTGTGCATGCACTTTGGGCTGACAGATTAACATTGAAGAAATCTATTGGAATGTCACCCTACCAACTTGTGTATGGCACTGATGCAATTTTTCCAACTAGCCCTGGTGTGCCAGTTATGAAGTTAATTCAAGAGTTGCAAACTGAAGATAATGACATGATCAGAAGGATCAATCAAACAATTCATCTTCAGTAAACCAGGGAGGAGGTATATAACAAAGCATTACAAAAGCAGAACATCATCAAAAGGCTTTTTGACAGAAGAACAAAGGCCAGCAATTTCAAATTTGGGGACAAAGTTTTAAAGTGGGACTCAAGGAGAGAAGACAAGGGAAAGCACGGAAAATTTGACAACTTATGGCTTGGCCCTTACTCTATTCATTTAGCTGCTGGTAACAATGCCTATTTATTACAAGAGTTGAATGGATCAGAATTGTTTGGGGGTCCTGTCAATCGCAGGATGCTTAAACATTACTTCTCTTGATCCATGTCATGTTCTGAAAGCCTTTTTATCCTTTTTCTCATTATAAATATCTCATCCACCATTGCATTCAAAGTTAGAAAAATAAAAAATACAAAAACAGTGAAAGAAAGAAAAGAGAGCAGATTGTAAAAACAAGAAAGGTACAGCCCCATACCAAAAAGAGAAACAAAGTCTGAAAGTGTGGAAGCTTAAATGCCACTCCTGAAAACACACTTCTAATTAGTCAAACAACCTACTCTTGACTAATTAGCTTTAAATTTACTGCTGATAGGATAGTGAAATTCGATTTTCCAAACTATTTTATCTTGGCTTATCTGTAGGTAGATTAGGCTAGAAATTAAAGGTTCAAACATGCTCAAAATCTGAACCTAAGTTTCCAAACAAGAATTGACTCCAATCTGTTTCAAATTCTGAGTCAAACAGAGATAAAACTGGGTCTAATTAGCTCAAAATCTGGACCAGTTGATAAAATAAGAACAACTCAAACAAGAGTCAAAACAGAGCTGTAAAAGGATGAAGGAAGTGCTTTGAACTTTCAGATCTTAAGCCTTCCATTTTGATTTGATTTTCTGCAAAATAATATCTATGTGTAGCTTGTCTTTTATGCCATAGACCAACATCAAGTTAGATTGTTTAATCCTGACTTGTATGCTTTTAAATTTCTGTTGCAGAATTTAGAGAATAAAAATCTGTTAGACTGTTTAATCCTAACATATTAGTAGATTAGGTAGAAAATCATATGGACTCAACTATTTAAACTGAGTCCATGGAGAAATAAGGAGTAGAAATAGATTAGTTTTATGCTTTCAAAAGAATAAGATGTTGTAAAAGAGTTTTCCAATCCAAGTGCACTCTAATGAAGAAAAATTGTTAGATCAGTAGGATTGGGTAGGTAGAAAGCTTGTTGATGAAAGATCCATTGTTTTTATGGCTGCTAATATGTTTTCAGAGCAAGATTATCCCCGTAAAGGAAGGGCGACCCAATGGATGAGGCATTAATCAGCCTCCCAGAGAATGCAGGTTTGAAGTTCTTGATGCCTTCAAGAAGGCACCATCCCCAAGTGGAGCCACTGTTAGCCAGCTATAAAGTTTGTTATATCAAATGCTGGCTAAAACATTTTTGGAGTCTTCAAGAAACAAGTTTTATTGCTAAAAAGTGTTATCTCTTGAAGACTCTTGAAGGCCTCATGCCTATGTCCAAACCTTCGCTGCTGTTCCCTTTTTATACTCAGAAATTCTGCTGATTTCATGAGAAAAGACTGCTGCAAAATCATCATTTTTTCCCTTCCTCCACTCAAAACTAACCTTCATTTTCTCCCCTTTTTCTCCATAAAATTCCTCTATTTTTCATGATTTCCCTTCTTCCATTCATGAAAATCATCTTTACATAGTTTAAAACTCATTTTAAAACTATATCGAAACCCCCAAATCCATTGAAAAACATTGAAAAATCATAAAAAATACATATTTTTGTATTAAGCCTTAAGCCCCTTGGGCTAAGTCTTAAACCACTTCCCCTCCATGTGCCCCAGCACTGGAACCAAGTGCTAAAGGTCACAAGGGCTTATCGCATCGGAGAAAATCACAAAGCACTGTTTTTTGCATTAAACAAAAAACTCCGATTGCGATGGCCCGATCGCGCAATCGCATCGACCTTCCCCGATCGCGCAAATCGCATCGGCCTTCCCCACGCATTATCACATCGCAACTTTTTCGTCGAGTGCATTAAAATATTTCTCCACCTCCGATTGACTCCTCCCGACTCATTTCCCGCCGTCGATCTGATCTGCAAATCGACGATCCCCATGTGATCGCATCGGAGTTTTCCATCGGGTGCATCTAATTACTTTACTTTGCCTCCCTCCGATCGTCGATTCCTGATTTATTCTCCACCGTTGATCTTGTGGGCCGATATCATCCGACGGCCCACGATCATCCTGAACCCCCAACTTCAATTTAAACCATATTTTCCTCTGAACTAAGGTTTTTTACCTTATTCCTTTGTATTTTCGCCATTTCTCTATTATACGTCCCGGATCGCTCCCGACCGTTGATCTCTGCGCAATCGACAGATATGACATATTCTCTCCCTCTACTCTCCTTTAAACCTCCACAAATAGATCTACACTGTTGGATGATGCCATCCAACGGCTAGGCTGTCTCCCCACACCCTATGCAGTAGTTAAACCCACAAACGCAGGATTTCTTAATTTTTTTCATATTTTGCAGGTTTGAATGGTTTGTTCTGTCATATTAAAGAGAAAGCTGAAGGCTGGGAATGACGATTCCCGCGCCTTTTATTTATCAAAGGGAACGATCCATGGGGCTCTGCTCCATGTCTCGCCATTGCTTCATGGGAATTAATGCCACATGAGCCTTGCGCGGCCTGCACATCAACAAGACAGAGTGAATGAAATCAAAATCAAAGAGTATCAATGTCGAAGACAAAACGTACTAGAACAGAAGATGGAAGACAAATTTGTGGGGATTACAGCTAAGAATGATTATCAAAAGCCTAATCCTCCAAATTAAAACAGAATCAAAGGAAAATAAAAAAGATCTATCAGACGACAAGGCCTCCACCGCCACAACAGAGGCAAATTGATTCCTCTCAGCTACCACAGTGCCACCTGTAGCCACAAGCATTCAAACAGAGGCCGAAGTTATTGATCAAAATCAAATATTTGCCTCAGTGCATCGAGAGAGTTAATTTTTCCAAAGAACTTAATGACTAAATATCTGCAGAGTTACTCCAACGTGACACAGAGCCTCAAAAGTCAATAAGAGCTCTCACCATGCTTGAATCTTAAATGTAAAACATTAATACAGACAAAAAACCTGTAAACTTCTCCATCGAGCCCCTAAAAGGCCGAGAAGTCATTTATCTGTATTAACTAGCTTGGGAGATCTTTTATCCTCTCCCACCTCCTCATCCTTCTATAAATACTGCTATAGGAGATGAGAAAATGTTGGTTTCTGAACTTTGAAATATACTTGAGCTTGAGACTTCTACTTGAAAATAGTGTTCACTGGCTCTTGGAGCTCTACTTGTGATAGATAAGTTAGTCTCGGAAGTGTAGATGATTGCTAAACTAAAGCATTAGACTTAAAGCTGTAACTGGTTTGGAGCATCAATACAAGCTGATTTATGGGATCCCTGTCTATGTCGACGGTGATGTTATTTCTTATTGTGAATTGTTATTTTACTTCTGTTTTCACTTTGTTCATCTTCTATTATAAATAACAACATGCATAGAGTTAGGAACTACTATATATCAGTACCCTTCTCTGACTGAAAATCTTTATCTAAATGTTTTCTTCCAATTTGTGTTATTTAGGAATGATTTAATTTAGTTTAAGCATAGGAATGTTGTCGTTCCCTCGTCCTATTGTCTGAGCTAGTTGTTATTCTTAAATGTTATTTTCAGTATATGTTAAGTAGAGATGAACTAAGGAAGATATGGTGTGCCCTAGTCCTATTTTTATCCCAAAAGACTGTATGAAAGTTTCCCTTGGAATGTGTTAAAAGATGGCTAGTTTAAAAGTACTTACCAGATCTTAGGCCGTTTTTTTTTATATTTGTGTTTGTCTTGAAAGTTACCAAGTAAAGAAGAGCTAGGAGAGGATTTGTGGTGAGCCCGGCCCACTAGTTTCTTCTCCAAAAGTTGCCTTCAAGTTTCCCTTTGTTTTTAAATGTTTTTTATTGAAAGTGTATCTAAGGCTGGCTAGTTTAAAAGTACTTACCAGATCCTAGTTTACTTTTATGTTTTTCTTAAGTGTGTGTCAAAGACTAGCTAGTTTAAAAGTACTTACCAGATCCTGGACTGCTCTTTGTTCTTCATCTGTTTTAATTCCCCTTCTTGTTGTATCATTTCATTCCATAAATCAAACTTAAAAGAGATCCTTAGACATAGATGACTTGCCCCATGGACCACTCTTGCCCCTTGTTGTTTCAATTAAACCCTCTTATGACTCCATATCCCAATGGACTAAAACCTGCAATTATCTATCTTTTTTGCCAAAGCTTGTTCTATTTGCTTGCAACTTCTCACCTTTGAAACTCTTTGCATTTAGGACTTTCCACCTCAAATAATAAGCATGCTCAACCATCCAAAAACAAAAAAAACCATTGTCCTTCATAAATAGCCTAACATCATTACCATAAACTTTCAAAGACAAATCTAATCTTTGCACTTATTGGAGAGATCCCTCTCCGCATTCATGAGGCTAGATCCTAGAATCCCAAAGTGGTTGAAATAATGTTGTTTCTGTGATTGGACTTTGCCAATCTTGCTAATTACAGATTCCTAACATAAATGAGCTAACTAAGCCTTCCTCACTTAGTTAACACTTACAAGTTGTTACGAGATGAAATTACAACTTCTCTTCCAATTTAATTAAGGGAAAATTAAATTAGAAGCCTCCATGGGGTGCCATTTCTTCGTGCTATTTCAACAAGCAATAATGAGTTGACGGAAAGTTTACTTTTTTTACACTGTTATTTCTTGCCTAAGAATGAAGACGACTCAATGCGTACATATAAATTACAAATTCATCTAATAGAAATTGTCGGTGAATAAACTAACGAGTATTTTGAATGCATATGGACATTCAATAATCCACAATCTCTAATATTTAGTTTTGGACATTCAATAATTCATTCTCAAAATATTCCATAGCTTTCTTTGCTAAATGAAATTCAGCTTGGATGTTCAGAGCTAGAAAAAAGGCTAAATTTTCCCTATCTATATTGTACCCCATATGAAAGTCTCGAGTATGCCATACAACTTATTAATGGAAAGCAACGAAATATGCATAATCATTTCTACTAGTGAATAAGTGAGGCATGATGAAACAAGAAATACAGGATACCCTCAATTTATACAATAGAGTGGGTTTAGAGTCATCCTGATATCTGGTCGTGTATTTTCAAAACCAACAACAATGATTACAGGAAACAAAAATTTCCATAATAATGAAAACTAAAAACTATGCCATGTAAATAATTATATAAAAATCTATTATAATATAAATAATATTTATTTTAATATTTTATTTTTCAATTATTATCATTATTTCTTAAATGACTTGCTTTTATAGGAACATTTTGCAATTACTTGAATTGTTTTTTTGAATCCAATATCCCTTCTTCATGAATGCAATCGGTCATTCACAACTGCACTCCACAAATTGCATCCTTCGCATTCCCGCAAATTTCTTCTTGCAAGTCAAATCTCCAATCGCACTCCAAAAATTTCTTCCTCTGCACTCCCATAAATTGCTTCTCGCAAGTCAAATCTCCAACCACACACGAAAATTTTCTTCCATTATTATTAAACACTCATTGTTAATAATTCGAATAAAATTTACAAATCTCTGATAAAAAAAAAACTAATTATTGCAAAAAATTAATTATTGTAATAAAAAAATTGTTTCTTCAATGTTTTTTCGTTAATCAAGAATCTTTTTTAGAAGATTTTTCTGCTCATAGACACATTGAGGGCATATCGATATTGTATGTCACATGTGTAGTCAACTGACATAATGTAAATTTTCTTAACAAGTTCATGGTCAAAGGAATACTAAAAGCAAGTACAATGAAATTAAGCAGGAGAGGGAAGGACATCGTCAATGACCTTTGATAAACCCTTTTCTTTTCTTTTTTTGTAAATTTCATAGTGCATTACCATTTTCTATTTATAAAAAAAGAGAGCAATTTGCAACATATAAAAATTTGGTAGCCTCGACCTGCTTGAAGGAAAGCAGCTCTGTTGGTCGCCTTAAAGCGTTAAACGCCATCCATTATTGAAACAGTTTCTTCTGTCTACTAGCTGCTATATCCATTTTACTATGATTATCAAAGTATAACTGAAAATAGTAAAACCTAGCTGCAAAATTCATTGGAAACTTAGAAAATCATGATTTGACCATCTGAAGAGTCAATAGGTGCCGGGTATTTTGCAGTGGAGCCCAACATGTCAACTTGCTGCATAGATTGAAGTTGTCGTTCAATTATTCCAAATCAAGTTGTAGCATGGTACTGAGATACTCTAATCTCCTGAATTCCTTTTTTAATTTCCTGCAAAATTGAAACCACATTGAGGTTTCCTTCATTTTCCTGTAAAATGAGCAAAGCCTTGGCCAACACACATTTGAGAGTCCAGTAAGTATGGATGGACTTGTGAAGAAGAGATAGTATCCCTCTTGTGTTCTCGGGGTGTGAAACGAAATCCATGGTATCCTCCTGTAATTCTATGTCTTGTTCCTTGCTATTACTTTCCCTCTCCTAGCCTTGATTTAAATAAATAAATAATTTAATAAAATATTATACAATATTTATATAACTTATACCATGAAACTAAATTTCAAATTTACCTTTGGTGTAATTAAATTAAATTAAATATGATTTCAAATATGATTAAATACCTAAATTATATAACTAATAACTACCCTATTAACTAAAAAATCTTTGTAAAATTTGTCAATTGGATGCAGATAATGCCTCCTCTCCTTGCAACATAATCCTCTTTGACATATTGGGATTTGCACTAAAGTTGAGGAAAACATGATTTATATGGCACATATATAGAGTATATCTGAATAAAAATAGTCATATTTTATTGCAGCTTGATGGTAAAGCAACGACTTATTGGATTCCATTTTATGCCCATTGTCAGAACTCGTCCATATCGACATTTTATCCAATGCTAAAAGAAACGTGTTTCTTCTCTCTTCTTAAGGGATTGCAGAGTAGGAGGGAGGTCAAATTATTTGTATTTGACTTCCCTCTTCCATTGATTTCTTTTGCATTCAGGTTCATTAATCTATCCCTCTTTAATGGAGTTTAGGCTATGGGCATGTGTAATATAGATCTGAATAATGATTAGTTCATTTCATTCAACTCAGGATCTTGGTGAGGAAGTGATATGGGGATATCCAATATTAGTGCTATGGATAACTTAATAACCTTGATAAACAAGATACAAAGGGTTGGCACAATGATCGTTGATCATGGTGAAGAGAACGCTTTGTCGATTCTCTGGGATGCCTTTCCCTCAATAGTCATCATGGGATGACAGGCTTTGAGAAATCCTCTGTGCTAGAGAGCATTGTTGGAATGGATTTATTACTATATGGATCATGCAGTGTTACAAGACGATTGCTTGTCCTTACAACACACATATAACCAAAAGCTTTAATTTTGTAGAGGTGTGGAGGATATATCATCATTTGCACAACCCATCCTTTGCACCTTGCACAACCCATCCTCCGCACACCTTCAAATTATAAAGATTCACACGTGGCATGAATTTCTTAATTTTTCTTCGCAGTAAACATCATGTGTCGATAAATCCTCCATTAATTTTTTAGTGAACTCTAATCCAACTCATCACTAAAAAATATATTTTTATTACAAGATATGATTAAGGTATTTGTTTAACATTAAAAATAATTGGGTAAGTGGGTTATTTTTTACAACTAATTAGGTAAATAGGCTCTTGAACTTTTGATGAATAAAAGGATAATGGATTTGAAAAGTTCAAGCAAAGTAAACCCCTTACCGATGCTCATGATACGACCACTTCCTAAACACGAGGAAATTTTGTGTAACCTTAGCCAATCTTCAACTACATGGCGACATGTGAACCAAGGTTGCTGGAAAAATGCCTAACTGTCTAACACGAGGTGGAATTAAGTAAGCTAATACATTAAAAATTTCTCTACTCCTAGAGCGCACATGTAGTTCTGGAGGTGACAATATTTTTTTGATGCGGTATTATGTTAGGGATCAAGAAAAGAACTACACCAATGTATAGAATGAAAGATAATACCATGTGTAATGGCAGTATCCAACTCACGGCTAGGGATCCTCGTCCACTGGTGGTATTCAAGTTCTATTTTTCGTTGGGTGGTGGAGATTTCTTACCATCTGGTTGTTTTGTTGGCGATCATTTTCTCGATCATTTGTTGGGGACTCTTTAATGGGTGATTTCACGCGGTCAAATGCAACTTCCTATACCGGGCCCTCTAAAGGGGATTAAAGTGCTTATCACTGATTTTTTAATGCCAATTATTGTAACACTCACAGATTAAAGTTCATGTAATACAAGTTAATAAACATAAAATAATACCATGAGAAAGTGTTAGGTCCCTATATTACTAGCATAGTCCCGTATTGTTGTTAGTGTAACCCCCTTATTGTTATTATTGTACCCTTGTAACCCCCATTTTGTTATTATTGTGCCCTTAAATTATTATTGTTAGGTCGGCTAGGATTACACTGTGGCCCACTAGGATTACATTATGGCCCCATGGACTCCTATATATAGAAAGGAGGTTTTGTAAATTGTATCATCCAAGAATTGTTCATTTATGTAATGTATTGGAGGCTTCCCCCTCGAAGTGGCTTATTTCTAAGGCGTTGATATCTCTTTTCTTCTATTTTTTGAGCTGGTTACACAACATTTGGTATCAGAGCTTGGGAATCTAGGGTTTCGCTGCTCCAAACAGGTCATCGTGGCATTTTCGCTATAACTTTTTTTATACGAAGTTTCAGAAGCTGATATTTTTAGGGTGCGAAGCTGAAATCTTGAGGAATATTTTCTAAAAATTTCAGAGCTTGGTTCGCAATATTTTCGGAGATATCAACTGTGGAAGTTAGGTCTTTTTTCAAGCTCCTAAACAGGTCATCGTGGAATTTTCTCTATAAATGTTTTTCTACGAAGGTTAAAAATATGAAATTTGTATGGTGCGAAGCTGAAATCCTGAGGAAAATCGTCAAAAAATTTCAGAGCTTGGTTCGCAAAATTTTTGGTTATATGATCTGTGGAAGGTAGTGCTTTTTTAGGCTCCTGAATTTCATCTCAAAGAGGTGATCGTGGGAAAAGTTCAATAACTCTCTCTCTGGGCAGTGGATTTGAGTGCCGTAAAAAGTGGTCGCAATTACATGGACTGTAGTTTCTTGGCTATCAATTGTAGAGACAAAGGACGAAACAGTGACACGTGGCAAGTCCTACAAGTTTTCTCTACTGAACCAGTCCAGAATTAGGTCATTGTGGGAGATTGGACACAACTTTGTCTTGGGGAATCCAAATTAGATCAGACCTGTGGAATTTGAAAGAAGCTTCAGAGGGATAATATAGGGTTGAATTTCAGATATTGAAGATTTTCAATTACAGAGATAATTCAATTTCAATATCGAGCTCCTCAAGGCAAGTAAAAGGTGTGTATTCTTTTTCCGAATTGCATAAGTCTTGAAGAATCAAGTTGAATTGATTCCAAGGGCATATTATAGAATAGGTATCAATATTGGATTCTAAAATGGCGCCTAAAAATAATTCAACACCCATTAAGCCTTCAGAAGGCTCTACCATGACTCATGAAGATGAAGAATTGCAACATGATCTATCAAAATTAAAAGAGCAAGTGCAACAAATTTCACTCTCGCAAAGAGCAACAAAAAATGAAATGGAAGTTTTGAAGAAAGACGTGGAAGTGAAGATGGATGGTTTGAAGAAAGGCATGGAAGCTAAGATGGATGGAGTGGAAGTGAAGATGGACGGTTTGAAGAAAGGCGTGGAAGCTAAGATGGATGGCATGGAGGCTGGCATGGAATCTAAGATGGATGACATGGAAGCTAAGATCGATGAGAAAATGGAAAACATGAAGAATTTTCTAAAAGTAGACATGGAAGGTTTGACAAAGTTGATACAAGAAATGTTTCCTAATGGTGAAAGATAGTAGAAGAACCTCATGATGAGAAAGGTCATAAGTGTGTTGAAAAGAAATTATTTTACATAGATTGTGAAGAAGAAGAAGAAAATGAAAAAGAAGAGGATATACACCAGGAACCAGCCATAGAAAAGGAAGAAATGAATCCGACCATATCATGTAATGCCCTGGCAGGAATTACCACTCCTCAAACTCTCAAGATGGCAGGACAGATCAAGAAGAAAAGGGTAATAGTGTTGATTGATTCAGGTAGCACCCATAATTTTATTCATTGTAAGGTAGCCAAGGAATTAAATTGTTTCCTATACCCAGCACCAGAATGTCAAGTGATGGTTGCAAATGGAGGAACTATAAATTGCTCCTGGAAAATGCCATAATATCAAGCTAACCATGGGGGAATATGTATTGACTAGTCCAATGCTTTCCATTCCTATGGGAGGTGCTGATGTTGTACTAGGAGTAGAATGGTTACAATCTTTGGGGACGGTAGCTTTTAATTTTCAAGAACTTTTCTTGAAATGTTTTTCAGAAGGAAAGGAAGTCGAATTACGGGGTATTGAAGGGAAGCCAAGAAGGATAATAAGCTCTAATGTCATGACAAAGCTTCTAAAGAAAGAACAATGAGGCATAATTTCACAATTATGCTCACTAGACGTTCCGACATCAAAATCATCTATTTCGGCAGATCTCCAACAAGTCTTGGACAATCATTCCAAGGTGTTTGAAACTCCCAAAGGACTCCCACCTATTCGTGATCATGATCATGCTATTCATTTGATTCCAGGAAGTGTTCCTCCAAACATCAGGCCTTATAGATATCCTTATTTCCAAAAGAGCGAAATTGAACGTATGATTGCAGAAATGTTAGAGGCGGGTATAATTCAACCCAGTCAAAGTTCTTTCTCTGCTCCTGTAGTATTGTTACACAAGAAGGATGGATCATGGCGAATGTGTCCGGATTATAGGGAGCTCAATAAGCTCACCATTAAAGACAAATTTCCCATTCCTGTGATTGATGAATTATTGGATGAATTACATAGAGCAATTTATTTTACCAAGTTGGATCTTCGTTCAGGATATCATCAAATTAGAATGAAGACTGAAGATATTCCAAAAACAGCATTTTGAACTCTTGAGGTCATTATGAATTTTTGGTCATGCCTTTTGGCCTTACCAATGCACCTTCTACATTTCAAGGGTTGATGAATTCCATTTTCAAACCCTTCCTTAGAAAATTTGTGATAGTATTTTTTGATGATATACTAATCTATAGCAAGTCTTGGAAGGATCATGTTGAACATGTTGACAGGGTGCTCAAACTATTGCAGGAGAAACAATTATATGCAAAAACATCCAAATGTTTCTTTGGAGTACAAGAGTTGGAATATCTGGGTCATATTATATCTCACGAGGGTGTTAAAGTAGACCCTAACAAAATTAAAGCCATTAAGGAATGGAAAGTCCCCAAGACAATAAAGTAGTTGCGA